>JAOPSE010000044.1:2638626-3838626 GCA_029449295.1 Zea luxurians
GTCCGAAGAAGGTAGCCCAGCAGCAGTCAGGCCCTAGTGCCCCAACAAAGCAGAATGCGCCCCAGCCTAGTGCAGGCAATCGCACCTAGCCACGCTACAACCATGGGAGACTAAACCATTTGAAAGCTGAAGCAGTTCAGGAAACACCCAACATGACAGTAGGTATGTTTCCAGTCGACTCCCATATTGCAGAAGTGTTATTGATATTGGAGCAACACATTCATTTATAACTGCATCTTGGGTAGAAGCACATAATCTTCCAATTAATACCATGTCAACCCCCATCCAAATTGACTCAGCTGGTGGTAGAATTCGAGCCGATAGCATTTGCTTGAACGTAAGTATGGAAATAAGGGGGATAGCTTTTCCGCTAATCTCATAGTAATGGGTACTCAGGGAATAGATGTCATCCTAGGGATGAACTAGCTAGATAAGTATCAGGCAATTATCAGTTGTGATAAGAGGACAATCAAGTTGATCCCCCACTAGGAGAAGAAGTGGTGACCGAGTTAGTCCCGCCTGAGCCAAGGAAAGGAAGTTGTCATCAGATGGCTATTGATAGCAAGGAGCCAGATTCACTCGAGATTATCAAGGTTGTGTCCGAATTCCTGGGTGTTCCCGAAAGATTTACCAGGCATGCCACCAGAGCGGAAAGTTGAGTTTGCTATAGAGCTTCTTCCTGGCACCGCCCCTATTTCTAAAAGAGCCTACAGGGTATCTGGACCAGAGTTGGTTGAGCTTAAGAAGCAGATCGATGAGCTGTCAAAGAAAGGTTATATAAGGCCAAGCACCTCGCCTTGGGCCGCCCCTGTCCTGTTCGTGGAGAAGAAAGATGGCACTAGGAGGATGTGCATCGATTATCGAGCTCTGAATGAGGTCACGATCAAGAACAAGTACCCCTTGCCTAGAATAGAAGATCTATTCGACCAGTTGAGAGGAGCCAGCGTGTTCTCAAAGATAGATCTGAGGTCAGGTTATCATCAGCTTAGGATTCGACCCTCAGACATTCCGAAGACGACATTCATTACCAAGTATGGGTTGTATGAGTTCACTGTGATGTCCTTTGGTCTAACGAATGCACCAGCCTTCTTCATGAAATGATGAATAGTGTATTCATGGATTATCTTGACTACTTTGTGGTGGTATTTATTGATGACATTCTTAGATATTCTCAAAGTGAAGAAGAGCATGTGAATCATTTGAAGATGGTATTGCAGAGATTGCGAGAGCACCAGCTGTATGCAAAGTTGAGCAAGTGCGAGTTTTGGATTGACGAAGTCCTATTCTTGGGCCATAATTAACAAAGACGGATTAGCTATGGATCCGAAGAAAATGGCAGACATTCTGAACTGGAAAGCGCCAACAGATGTCCGAGGAATCAAGAGCTTCATTGGAATGGCCGGATATTATCAGCGATTCATTGAAGGGTTTTCAAAGATTGCGAAACCAATGACAGCTTTGCTAGGCAACAAGGTTGAGTTCAAGTGGACCCAGAAATGCCAAGAAGCCTTTGAAGCGCTGAAAGAGAAGTTGACTACAACGCCTGTCTTAGTCTTACCTGATGTGCACAAGCCCTTCTCATGTATTGCAACACTTGTTACACTGGTTTGGGATGTGTGTTGATGCAAGAGGGAAGAGTTGTGGCTTACTCGTCCCGACAGCTGAAGGTTCATGAGAAGAATTATCCAATCCATGACCTAGAGTTGACAGCAGTGGTTCATGCACTGAAGACATGGAGACACTATCTGTATGGGAAGAAATGCGATGTTTACACAGACCACAAGAGTCTGAAGTACATATTCACTCAGTTAGAGTTGAATATGAGACAACGAAGATGGTTAGAGTTGATCAAGGACTATGAATTGGAGATTCATTACCATCCAGGCAAAGCAAACATTGTGGCAGACGCTTTGAGCAGGAAGAGTCAAGTCAATATGATGGTCGCTCATCAGATGCCTTATGAGTTGGCCAAAGAGTTTGACAGGTTGAGCCTCGGATTTCTGAACAATATGCATGGAGTGACAGTTGAGTTAGAACCCACATTGGAGCGGGAAATCAAAGAAACACAGAAGAATGATGAGAAGATCAGTGAAACCCGGCAGCTGATTCTGGAAGGAAGAGGTAAAGATTTTCGAGAAGATGCAGAAGGTGTGGTATGGTTCAAGGACCGTTTGTGTGTTCCCAATGTCCAGTACATTCAGGAGTTGATCCTTAAGGAAGCTCATGAGTCAGCTTATTCCATACACCCTGGAAGTGAGAAGATGTATCAAGATCTGAAGAAGAAATTCTAATGGTACGGAATAAAAAGGGAGATCGCAGAGCATGGCTATATGTTACAATTGTCAAAGGATCAAGGCAGAGCATCAGAGGCCAGCTGGATTGTTGCAATCATTGTGAATTCCTCAGTGGAAATGGGATAAAATCGAAATGGACTTCATAGTCAGATTGCCTCACACCCAAGCCGGCTACGATTCCATTTGGGTAGTAGTGGACCGCTTAACCAAGTCAGCCCACTTCATACCTGTCAAGACCAACTACAGCAGTGTAGTATTGGCAGAGTTGTACATGTCCCTGATCGTTTGTCTTCATGGTGTGCCAAATAAGATAGTGTCAGACAGAGGAACACAGTTCACCTCTCATTTCTGGCAGCAGTTGCATGAAGCTTTGGGTACACATCTGAATTTCAGCTTAGCTTACCATCCGCAGACAGATGGTCAGACTGAAAGAACCAATCAAATCCTCGAAGACATGTTGAGAGCTTGCGCGTTGCAAGATCAGTCCGGATGGGACAAGAGGTTACCTTATGCAGAGTTCTCCTATAACAACAGTTACTAGGCCAGCTTGAAGATGTCACCATTTCAGGCGCTTTATGGAAGGAGTTGTAGAACTCCATTGCAATGGGATCAGCCTGGAGAAAAGCAAGTGTTCGGGCCAGACATTTTGCTCGAAGCTGAAGAGAACATCAAGATGGTTTGAGAGAACCTGAAGATAGCACAATCAAGGCAGCGAAGTAATGCGGACATAAGATGGAGAGAGCTGAGTTTCGAAGTTAGAGATTTTGTCTATCTGAAAGTATCGCCTATCAGAGGAGTCAGAAGATTCGGAGTCAAAGGCAAGCTAGCACCCCGCTATGATGGTCCGTACCAGATTCTCGCAGGGCGTGGAGAAGTGGCCTATCAGCTCAGTCTGCCAGAAGGCTTGTCCGCAGTGCATGATGTCTTTCATGTGTCTCAGTTGAAGAAGTGTCTGCGTGTACCAGAAGAGCAGTTGCCAGTGGAAGGTCTGGAAGTCGAGGAGGACTTGACCTACATATAGAAGCCAACGTAGATTCTTGAGACTGCAGACAGAGTCACCCGGAGGAAAACTATCAGAATGTGCAAAGTCAGATGGAGTCACCACTCTGAGGAAGAAGCAACCTGGGAGCGTGAAGATGATCTAATGGCCAAATACCCTGAACTCTTTGCTAGCCAACCTTGAATCTCGAGGGCGAGATTCTCTTAAGAGGGATAGATTTGTAACACACTGAATTTGGGGGTAGAATTTTTTCTTCTTTTTACTCACCAAATTCAGGCGTTACTCCATTTTTCTTTTCTCGTTTTGCTCGTTCTCCCCAATTTCAACAGTATAGCGACCAGTGTCCATATCGTGTGTAAACAAAACCTAAGTTGACATGGGTGTTGCATCATACCGAATCATATTTCTTTGTCTGATGTCGTGTTTAATCGCGTGTTCGCCTCGTCTCGTTCTGGATTTTGGTTCGCAATTGGATTCCGATCTGTGGTTGTGCATGCCATGGGATTTTGACCCGTGGTGCGGCCCAGCCTAGCCCGACCCGGCCCAGCCCAGCTCGGCCCGCGCGCCCCTAGCCCCCTGCCCTCCCCCCGGTGGCGCGCCCCCTGCTCCCTCGGCGGCGTGGCCCCTGCCCCCCCCGCGACGCGCCCCTGCTCCCCCGCGGTGCGGCCTTGGCCCCCTCTCCCTGCGCGGCCCCTGCCCTCCCAGTGGCGCGGCCCCCGCCCTCCCTCGGCGACGTGGCCCATGCCCTCCCCCTGCGCGCGGCCCCTGCTCCCCCACGACATGGCCCCCTGCCCCCCCGCGGCGCGCCCCTGCTCCCCCGTGGCGCGGCCTCGCGCCCCGCAGCGCCTGCACGCCCCGCTACCCCGCGCCCTCGTGCCCCAGCGTGGCCTTGCGTGCCCTCGGCACGCGCAGCGTGATTCGCGCGGCGACTGTAGTTGCGCGGTGTTCGACTTTCAGTTTGATCCATTTTTAATTTTAGTTTAGTCGATGTGCTGCATCACGCGCTTCGTTGCGCGATGATTCATTTTAAATTCATCTTTATTAATGAGCTCGCGCGACATTTCATTTTAAATTCAGTTCAGTTGACGTATGCCGTCGTGCGTTTCGTCGCGCGACACTTAACTTCTCTTTATAATTAATGCAAGTGTCTCGTTGCGCGCTCCGTCGCGCGACGAGTCGTTTATTTCTTAATTCAATTTAAGTGTTGTGTCGCGCGTCTCGCCGTGCGACAATCCTTTTAACTTACCTTAATATGTTCATAATAATTAAATATGGAACATGACTTTACCCTATGTTAAACGCGATGGCTAAATTAATACCATTCTGTTTAGACGAGTATTTCAATTTATAATCGTGTAACGTGATCGCTTTTCGACCGTGGCCTCGACCGTTACTTTCTCTTTCTCGCTTAGTCGTAGGTGTGAATCCTGCGTCGAATGTCTGTCTATTTATTGCATTCTATTGTTTGGTGTACTGTTCTTTTGTATTAAAACTTGTGGAATGTATGTTTGAAACTCGTATAGATAACGATCATTTGGCGGAGTCCGAAGGAGTTCCAGGTGAAGACCCTGAGCAGCAGCTGGTTGGTAAAGGCAAGTATCCCTTGACCCATCTATGTCCTACTCATTCTTATAATTCACTCCCTGCATTTACACAGTTTATACCTAAGGATTGACTAGCTTTTGTTTATCTTGTCCTTGTTTACCTATTGGTTGGGTTATTATGGTTTAGCTTATGCTAGTGCTTCACATTAATCAATGAACATGATGAGATTATATATGATACGTTGTTTTCCCTTTTGATTATGATGATGGTACTGTGACATTTAAGGGGGCTCGAGCTGTTTCTCGAGTGCCTCTCCATAAGGACTGGTTCGTTGGATGACCGCCCGGGAAATAGTGCAACCATGAGGGTGGAATGGGACGCCCTTAGCTGAATAATTAGAGGAACTGAGGTGTAGTTTGTGTTGGGGGCCTTCGGCTTCCGAAGGTCCTCAAAAACATGATTTAACAATGTCTCTAGAGTATAATGTGTAAACAGGTACCTTCGGACATAAATCAAAACCACAACGTGAAGATGCACAAAGAGTATGAAGGATGGCGTAGAGCCGAAGCTATGCGCAGAGGAGCTTCGGCGTGATAGCAGGAAAAGAAACCGACTTAAAAGGGAAAAGGCTATTTAGACCCCGATGGATTGCTATAGAGTTATTAGCAAATGTAAAGGGCATGGGTGTAATTTTACATGGGCTGCGTCTCGTACCTATAAATAGATGAACAGTGCTCCCGTACTGTTCACGCTGACTTGGCATTTACTTTTGCGTCACGTTTGTACCCCTGCTTTGCTTCGAGCCGAAGGTACATTTATAATTTGTTATTGTTGATACAGTCACACAAATAAAAATAAGTTGGTAATAACATTTAAAGTGTTTATATTATTTTCATACCTTGTGTATGAATCCTTCTTCATCATTTATTGTGTTTATGAAGGTTTGTCCTTCATAACCTTCGTCCGGAATTCATTATATCAGAAGGGAGATAATGTTTCCAAGGACGAAGGATTTTAACATTTAACACTTTTTATGTTGCCTTGTTCTTAACTCTTAGCATTTGAGAACAAGTCCCCAACATTGGCGCCCACCTCCGGTGAACTCACTTCCACTTTTTGAGTTTCGAACACCTTCGGCAAGCATAGACCTTTGTCATGCCGCCAAAGAAAGCTTCAGCAATAGGGGCTGCCGCTCTGCAGCCGCTGGACCCAACCAGGAGACCCTCTCTCTTCGGGAGGCCCGAAGCCAGAAGAGGAAGGCCATCAGTCCAATGCCTCAGGAGGACGACTTGGACCAAGAGATTAGAAAATGGAGATGCTCCATCAGCAGGTGCAAAGGAAGAAGGAAAAGATGGCTAGGCTGGCTGATCTGCAAAGGCAGATAGACGAAGCCTCTGAAGAAGTTCGCCATCTTACTCAAGATGAGCAGAACCGAAGGCCTCAACACAGAGAGCTTCATCAAGAGGGCTTCTTCAACGAGGATGACTGGTATGAGAATTTCCATCACGGAAATTTTGCTTTTGATGATGCTTCTCCTCTGTCAGCAGAACTGCAGGCTACACCTTGGCCTCCGTCTTACAAGCCGCCTCAACTCCCCATGTATGACGGACACTCTGATCCGAAGCAGTCTCTGATGAGCTACGAAGCAACGATATCTTCCTATAGTGGCAATACTGTAGTCATGGCGAAGTCTTTCGTCATGGTCGTCAAGAATGTTGCACAAACCTGGTACTCCTCCCTTCGTCCAGGAACAATCACATCATGGCAGAAGCTAAAGGATATGCTGATCACCAGTTTCCAAGGGTTTCAAACGAAGCCGGTCACCGCTCAAGCCTTATTCCAGTGCACCCAAGACCATGAAGAATATCTTCAGGCGTATGTCTGACGGTTCTTACGCCTGAGGGCACAAGCGCCAACAGTGCCCAATGAAATTGTCATTGAGGCCATGATCAAGGGGCTTTGACCGGGACCTTCAGCTCAATACTTTGCCAGGAAGCCCCCTCAGACTTTGGAGAAACTGCTTCAGAAGATGGATGAATACATCCACGCTGACAATGACTTTCGACAGAGAAGGGAGGAAGCTTACAGGTTCTCCGAAATAGCCAGGGGCTTCGGAGGGAGAATTCATCCTAGACATAGATCGATTCATTCCACTCAGAATGATGACAGGGGAAGCCAGCAGCAGAGGCCGCAATATTCCTCCCAGGCTTCGGGGCAGCAGCAGAGCTATCCTCGGCCTCCAGCTCCAAGGGCAGAGGTGCCAGGGGCTTCGGAGGAAGATTTGGGGATCAGCCCAGGAAAATTTATTGCCTATTCTGTGGTGAGGACAAGGGCCACACCACCAGGATGTGCCATGTCACCATCCAGAAACAAAAGGAATAGCAGAAGCTGCAGCCCAACAGACTCAGCCGAAGCAAGTTATGCATAGTGCTTCGTACCACTCGCCTTATATCCCAGAGTATGGGCAACCACCCTACAACTTCTGTTGCTTCGGCAAGTCAATCTCAGGCATCTTGGCAACAGCCTCCACCTCCACCACCAATGCAACGAGGCCAGCAGCCAGAAGGGAGTCAACATACTCAACACCAACGAGACTTCAGAGAAGAGTCCGAAGCTCGCACAGTCAATAGTACTGTTCCAGAATCGAAGCACATTTACTAACAAATATCCTACCTCGGCAGCAGTTTTTGCATTCAGTATCATTTTCTTTAAGGAACAATTATTGAAAGCCTAAGTGTTTTTTGTCATTTTCAATTTCTTGTAATAGCTTCGCCTTTGCCATAGTACAAATATACTTTCTCCACAGAATAACGGAGTCCAAAAAGTTTGCCGAAGCATAAGAACTTATGGTTACAGGGAGAACCTCCGAAATAACAAAAAGTCGTTCCTAAGGGAGCACAGCGTAAGTTTTCTGCTCAAAAGTCGTTCCTAAGGGAGCGCAGCGTAAGTTTTCTGCTCAAAAGTCGTTCCGAAGGGAATGCAGAGCTTACAACGAAAAATAAACGCTGATTCCGCTGAAGTAAAAGGCGAAGAAGCTCCTAAGGGAGGCTTACAGCGAAAAATAAACGCTAATTCCGCTGAAGTAAAAGGCGAAGAAGCTCCTAAGGGAGGCTTACAACGAAAAATAAACGCTGATTCCGCTGAAGTAAAAGGCGAAGAAGCTCCTAAGGGAGGCTTACAGTGAAAAATAACGTCGACCTTCGGCAAAATATCATTTTGCATAACATCACATCATCACATCATGTGCATAGCAAACATCATACATCATATTGCATCAATGACGCAAGAAGGGGGTTCAATGTTAATATTCGGAGATTGTTTCGAAGAAACAGTGCCAAGGCACAAAAATAATTATTGAAGAAGCATACCTTCGTCAAACTCTGAAATGAAAAGATCTATTGGTTACTGATTTTACAAAGATTGGATGTTTTCTATGAAAATACGGATATTATTTATGAAGCATGAAAAGAAGGGAAGGTATTTTTTGCCGAAGGCTAAAAAACGCTATGTATGTAAAGTTTCATGCATCGTAAAGAATTGAACCATAAATAGCTTATATATTACATTCAAAGTTACAAAATATTACACATATTGCTCAACAAATATTACATTCCAAATGTTTTACAATAACATCTAATCTTCCCTTAGAACTACTTCTGCAGCTTCGTTTAGTAGTTGATCAACAACTTTGTCCATGATAGCTTAGACCATTTTTCTAATCTCGTCATCCCCCTTTACGTTGGGGTCCGCTAATGGCTCGGCGGGCTCTGAGGGAGGAGAAGGTGCGGCTATGTTACAAAGTGTAGACAAGTTCGAAATCAAAAAGTTACAACAAAAACCCAAAAACTAGTAGTTAATACCTATTCGCCCTTCGAGATCCGCACTTTTCTCAGCGGCCTCTGCTACTTTCTAGCGTCATGAATACCTTTTTCGCTTCTTTCGTATAATTTCTTGAGCCATCTCCGGCCACCATTTTCCCAGATGTCGGTGAAAAATTTTCCACCAACCAAACTTGCCTCGGCCGAAGGGTCTTTTATGTCTCCAGAAGATAAATCGGTTTCGGTCTATGCCAAGGATTTCACGTGATCGCAGCCTTTTTTCTCCAAAACAGTGGCAATCCCCTAGCACCGAGAAGGCACATATGTCTCCGCGGCTATTCAAGACTTCTTCAAAAGCTTCAGCTTCGTGGCTGATCCACCCAATTGGGCCTTCGGGGTCGCCCCTCATGAAATTTTCTTCGCTTGAGAACGCGCCAACGCTGGCGAAGCTGGTTCTTATTTTCTTAACATATTCTATAGATTTTTCATAACACCTTTTCTTGGATGCACGAAGCTCTTCAACGTTTTTTTCTAAATGATTTGCCCATTGTTCACTAATTTCTCGTTTTGCTTCTTCAACCGTGCATTCTTCTTTAGCTCTGGCTAGCTATTTCCGAAGATCCTCAAGTTCGTGCTTCTGAGCCTCAGCTTGAGCTTTGAAAGCAGCTTCGTCTTCTTTTATTTTATTCACCAACGAATGTAATATTTTATCTTTTTCGAGACCTTCGTTCCTTAGTTCAATTACCTCGGAACGAAGGTTGCTCAAGGCTATGGTACACCCTTCGTCTTCGGCATCTTTTTGTGCCCTGAGGGCATTGCTAAGTATAAGGCCCTGCAAAAAATGCGTTAATAAGTTTAAGCAAATGAAAAATTTTGGTTTCAAGGAATAATACAAAGGTCTCATTTTTCACCTTTAAACTATTGTACGCTAAGCTGTCGGCCAGCTCGTCCTTTGACAACACCGAGAGCCTGTCTTCTAATGTTGGGAATCCGAAGCTCTTGCTCATCTCCCGACAGACAGAAATCTCCTTGCTGTCAGGGAGACAATACAAGAAGTCTTCTTCTCCGCTGCCGTTGAATATCAGCGCCCCTTTTGGATATTTAATTTTTGCGCATAGAATTGAGCTTCTTTTTTCTCTTTCGCTCAGATTTTTACCCGAAGCATGACGTAATACATAGTCAGAAGCTTCAGAAGATGCTTTGGGAATAGGTGTGGCGATTTTCTCAGATAAAGCTTCTTCTGCAGATTTTTTTCCGTTTCTTTTTCAATTTCTAAGAATTCCCTCTTGGTAGGCTCTGAAAGGCCCAGTTTCAGTTTCCGCTTGACTTTGGTAGCTTCGGCCTTAGTTTGTGTCTTTGGAACTTCGGCAGCTATCTTCGAAGTAGCGCTTGAAGATTTTATCGTTTCCAGTACATCTAGCACGTTAACCATTCTTTTCCTCTTGGGGGTTGTAGTAAGGTCTTTCTTTGCCATCGGCATTGGCATTGGCACCTCAACTCTTGCTGAAGGACTTAAAATTTCCGATGTCTTTGTTTCTTCAGCTCTCAGTTATTCTTTTTTCCATCTCCAGCATTTTGGCCGGCTCTTCAATATTCGACAGGGGAGTCGGTTCCTTGGCTTCGGTGGCCGAAGAGGTCTCACCGACAAACTCAGGCACTGTGGCCGGTTCAATATAGCGTGGCCGGTGCGTAAGAACCTTTATCTTTTTCCTCTTCGGCGCTGGCTAACTAGGAGCGGCTGAATCAACTTCCTTTGCAGAAGCCGTAACTTTCCTTTTTGACCCATGTTGGGTAACGGTAGTCAGGATAGACGAACCCAATGGCATCAAATACTCGGTTCAGTCTTTTTTTCTTCTGGCCTCTGAAGGCCGTGGACTGTGCAGTATCTTCTGCCTTCGAGTATGGCCCAAGCAGTTCATCGCTTATGGCCTCAATACATTTTAACCAGTCATCATCTAGCTCGACAAACTTATCTCCATATCTGAAGGTGTATTTTAACCTAATTAGTCCACCTTCGTCAGGTTTGCTGATGGTTTCCTTTGGCATTTCCCACTTTTCTACAAGTGGCCATACTCTGAAGGCAATGTGTTCCTGAATCAAATCCCTTGTCCCGATGAAAGAGCAAACTACACTGAAGGCTCTCCGGCATTCTTCGGCTGCTTCGTCAATATCCACCTTCGGTTTCCGAAGGCCAAAACGCTGCCAGATGGGGCGCATGATGATATCTTTAATATCTTCTCGTGTCTTCAAGTCGTTTTTCACATAGAACCATTCCTTCATCCAGTCCCCGGGCCATCTCTTCCGAAAAGTTGGTACGGGACAGCTTGACCCAGAGCGGGCACCGAAGCTATAATAGCCAAAATTGTTATGATATTGCTCTTTACCCCATGGTTTCGTTTCATATAATAACTCATGCATATTGCAGAAACTTTTTGCATTTGGCTCCAAACCTTGGCTCTTCACGGCCCATACGAAGATTCCCATCCTTATGATTGCTTCGGGAGTAATTTGATGAAGGCAGATTTCAAATATCTTCAAAACTTCTACCACAAAGTTGCTCAAAGGAAACCGAAGTCCAGCCTTGAAGAAACTTCGGAATATCATGACTTCATTCTCCTTGGGAGTCGGACAAGTTTTTCTCCTTCGTCAGCCCTCACAATAGATAAATCCCGAAATATCTACCCCTCATATTGACAAGATGGCTTTGCTTTATGCTTGATTTTCCAAAAACTGCATGGCTTGGTCGCCAGGGTCGATCTTTGGAATCTTCACCACCACTTTCCACATCATAGCTGTCACTATCACTAGTGTCTTTGATAAACCCTCTAAGATCTCCCTAGTAATCTTATCTGTATTTGTCTTTGCTATTGATTCAAGAAAGCCGAGATTCATCTCCTTAGAAAGGCTCAGCTTCGATTCAGCGACAACTTTCTTATCTTCAGACATCTTTGAAAATGCTGAGAAAGTGCTCTCGAAACCGAAGCTTAAAAATTTAAAAAGCCAAGCAAGTGTTGGTGCGCAAGGGCTAAAAGTTGGGTGAGCAAGAGCAGATGGCAGGAAAGCGTGCCAAATGAACTCGTGGCGAGCCCTTATTTATACGCCTAGTGCGTTAAAAAAACTGGGTCCCGCTTGTCAATGACTGTTGCTATTCTAGCAAAGGGAAGGTGTTTTTTCGGACCTTCGGCTTAAGGCCTTCGTCCATGTCGCAATCTGAATTTGTTACTTTAACAAATTAATATTGCGAGGGGCTACTGTTGGGGGCCTTTGGCTTCCGAAGGTCCTCAAAAACATGATTTAACAATTTCTCTGGAGTATAATGTGTAAACAGGTACCTTCGGACATAAATCAAAACCACAGCGTGAAGATGCACAAAGAGTATGAAGGATGGCGCAGAGCCGAAGCTATGCGCAGAGGAGCTTCGGCGTGATAGCAGGAAAAGAAACCGACTTATAAGGGAAAAGGCTATTTAGACCCCGATGGATTGCTATAGAGTTATTAGCAAATGTAAAGGGCATGGTGTAATTTTACATGGGCTGCGTCTCGTACCTATAAATAGATGAACAGTGCTCCCGTACTGTTCACGCTGACTTGGCATTTACTTTCGCGTCACGTTGTACCCCTGCTTTCCTTCGAGCCGAAGGTACATTTATAATTTGTTATTGTTGATACAGTCACACAAATAAAAATAAGTTGGTAATAACATTTAAAGTGTTTGTATTATTTTTTCATACCTTGTGTATGAATCCTTCTTCATCATTTATTGTGTTTATGAAGGTTTATCCTTCATAACCTTCGTCCGGAATTCATTATATCCGAAGGGAGATAATGTTTCCAAGGACGAAGGATTTTAACATTTAACACTTTTTATGTTGCCTTGTTCTTAACTCTTAGCATTTGAGAACAAGTCCTCAACAGTTTGCTTCACCGTCGTGCCATCAATGGGGCTCGGTGTATGCGGCTCGCTCTACCAAGGTTGTTTGCCCCTTGGGGAGGAGTGCGGTACATTTAGGAAACCTAACGGGCGGCTACAGCCTCAAGAAATCTTTGTAAAGGCTACGTAGTGAGACCCTGCCTATTCACCTTAGTAGTGTTTAAGGGTTTGATCGGCCCGAGGCAAGAGGGAATCACGGCTTGTGGGTAAAGTGCGCAACCTCTACAGAGTGTTATGAAACTGATATATCAGCTGTGCTCACGGTTATGAGCGGCCAAGGGAGCTCCATTGATTGGAGATACTTGATCAGAGATGTATGGTTTACAGGTGGTGATGAGGATGATGGTTTTGGTTATGACTATGGTAATGGTTAGTGGTATTCTTTCCGTTTGGAAAGGGTACACCGGGTTAATAACATGGGTTAATTCTAAAACATGGCTTTCTACTAGTAAATAATAACCTGACCAACTAAAAGCAACTGCTTGGCTTAACTCCACATAAAGCTAGTCCACTACTGCCAAACAGGACATATTGCTGAGTATGTTGATGTGTACTCACCCTTGCTTTACACACCAAACCCCCCCAGGTTGTTCGCATTGCAACCACTGCTCAGAAGAAGATGAAGCCGTGGAGGAGGCCTTCCAGGAGTTCCAAGAGTACGATGAGTTCTAGGCGTGGGTTAGCGGCAAACCCCAGTCGGCTGCCTGTGTAGGCCGTGTGTATCTATGTTTCTTTTCCGCACTTTGATTATTGTTAAAGACTATGTGGATGTCTCGGACATCATGATGTAATTGACTATTATACCCTCTTTTATGTCATTATTTTAGCACTGTGTGATGATGTCCAGTTATGTAACTGATGTACGTGAATTGCTGATCCTGGCACTTACATGGTTCGCATTGGGTTGCCTTCTAAAACCGGGTGCGACAACGACCCTAGGACGGGGTGGCGACACGAGGATGAAGACGAGGCGTGGACAGGAAGACGATGGAGTGGCACGCGGATTGAGGGGTGGCGGCTCCATGGGGGACCGCAATCAGCGGCGAGGCGCGAGCGTGGCGACGAGGTCATGAGGAAAAGGCATGGCACGGTGGTAGGGAGGCAGCGAGGTCGAGAGGATGAGAGGGAAGTGGGCAGCGGGCAAGAGAGGAGACGCTCAGAGCTTAATTGAAGAAAAAATCGGGTCCGGTTACGTGTCACACGCGGACAGGTGTTCGAGAAAGGACCACTAGCTAAATCACCAAAAGACAGAGGGCCTTTATGCAAAAATGCGACCGTGAAACGCGGGGAGCGCTCCAAACATCTTCAGGTTTTAATAACTCTGATGGTGCCTTCACCATCATAGTGTAGATGAGTTTGACGCCCATGCTTGTCCTCATCATCTCTTTGGTTTATATTTGAAGAAGTTATATCCTCACCGTCCCCTTTTTCTTGAATTAAAGTCGCATGACTCAAGTACATTTTTTTCGCTAATGGATGACATCAACTGTAGCTCCAGAAGTAGATCATTGGCTTGACGTTCAATCCCTTGCAAAGATAGCAACTATGGTAGTCTTCCAGCTGTAAGTAAATCCTCGTGGTCTGCAAATGGTTAGGGCCTGTTTGGGAGGGCTCTCAAACCGGCTCCGGCTCTCGGAGGAGCCCTCCCAAACTGTCTCAAACAACGAATACCACCGAGAATCGGAGCCATTTTTATAGAGAGGCCGGAGCCAAAAAATTGGCTCATAGCGGCTCCTCTCACTTTCCTTCTCTAATGTCAAGAGGAACTGTTTTGCCAAACGATTTGTTAAAAAAGCATTAACTCCTACAGAGGAGCTATTCTTGAAGAGAAGCCAGGACCAGAGTCATTTTTAGAAGAGCCAGAGCCGTGCCAAACGGGGCCTTAATACCAACAAGAGGCATAAAAATCGAAGTAGGATTAGGGGTGACAATAGGCTGTAACTTTAGTACACCGTAAAACTTAAGGTTAGATTGTATTAGGGCCGAACTCTATTTCTATTCATTTTTGAACTAAAACTACTTTAGAGTCCTAATAAATTATGAAGAAACATTTGGATCGCGATCCATTACCACCACTAAGTAGGAGAATATAGCCTTTTTGCAAGTTAAAGCATAAAATGGTTCAACATGAGTAATAATTTTTAGTAAAAACGGATTTAGTAGCAAGTAAAATATGTCCCTTTAATTTAATGTCAGATGATTGTTCATTTCGTGCCATGCTAGAATCTAAAACATATTCATTTTTTCTGAGCAAGTTCTTTCTTTATCACACCGAGTTTCGGGGCATCAAGACCCGGGCGTGAACATAATCACCAGGTGTGCAGGGACCAAGTCTCATACATATGATGAATCATGGTACAGAAACGAATGCCATATCTACATTAATAGGAGTTCTGTACAAAATAATTAAATAATTACATATGGAGACAATGATCCAACAACCCAGAGTTCACTGGGAGACGACGGCCTAGACCTCTCACGAACTCATCACAGAATCCTCCATGCGCCTCAACCTGCGGGTACCTGTTCTTTACCTGTGGGGGTGTGAGACAGCAAGGATGAGCTCACGTACGTTCATCGCTCAACAAGTTATGGGGAATAATGTGCATGAACTCGCCAAAGGTGGGAGCTCATGTGAAGTGTAAGGCTTACCAAAGCGGATGGTTAAAGCTGAGCATTGCTTTTAAAGTTGGTCAAAATTTTATTAGCGGTTACTAAGTATAAGTAGATACCAAACCAAATAAGTAGTAGATCAAAATTGATAATAACACCCACAATGCAATACATATGACAAATTGAATTTAATTCCATAAATTAATCATGCGAGAGTCCTAAGCTGCTCATGACCGCGAGCACAGCTAGTATACTAGTTTTACACTCTGTAGAGGTTGTATACCCACAAGTTGTGTATCCCGTCTCGCCAGGGTTTGCAAGGCCCTAAGACACTGTCGAGGTGAATGGCTAGGGATCCACTACGAGGCCTTTACAAAGTTCCACTAGCTTCCGAAAACCCGCTACAGTTTGTAGGAAGAGCAATGTAGGAATCCCTCGTCTGATCGCCATCGTAACAAAATCAACCCGAGAACCTCCCTACATGCCTATTCCCCTACTGCCCTTGCCCCTTTCGAGTAAGGTAGTCTTCCACTAGCTTTCCTAATTAGTCAGCCAAGGGCGTCCCATTCCACCCTTGTGGTGGCACGTGTTTCTCAAGTTAAGCTCGATGTTCCAATTAATATAATGATCTTGTCATGAACAATAAGTAAAACAACAGTATAATTGGAGCATAATCATAATGTAATATTAATCCCCAAACATATAGAGCAATAGCAAAAAACTACCCAAATAGTTCAGGGGTAAACATGGTGTAAAGATAACCAAACTAGGGTGACCTATTGGGTCCCATCATAATTAAGCCTATGCATGACAAAATGATTATAGAGAACATTATTGGTAAATAAAAGTGATCAAGGGCACAACTTGCCTGTGACTTGAGATTCTAGGTACCAGGATAATTTTCAGATGACTCGTAACCTCGCGCTAGTCGTAGCAATACAAACAAACATGGTATAGGCAAAATTAACATCACACCAAAACATAAGAACATACTGCATAAAATATTCTACGCACTGCTACGAGATCGTAGGCTCGAGAGCCACAAAAATTGGAGTGGTGGTTAAAGACATATGGTTTTTCGAAGATCTATGTAATTAACCAATTAGATCTAGGTCTTTATGTTGATTTTATAAATCATGTGATAAAGATTTAAGGAGTAACTTTAATCTATATCATACTAGAGAAATAATATTTTAGTTACATTATAACCATAGACAAACTAACTTTGATTAGTAGGAATAATGTACTAAGCATAGATTAAATGAATATTTATTTTTGGGAACATGCTATTTGCTAAAATAATGTTATAGAGACGTAGGTAAACATTATTACGAAGCTAACGCAATTTGAATGGATCCAATTGGAGTTAAAATGAATTAGATATGAATTATCTTAGTTTTATCTTATTTTTATATTAATTTTAGGCTTCAATTAAACAATAGGGATGGATCTGTGAAAAGTCAGGGACCTAATTATGATATACTTCCACTGTGGAGGGACAACAGGCTGTTTTCAATAAAACCTAGGGCTATTTCGCAAAATGTATCGGCCAAAGAGGTACCGTCCATTCTCGGCTGCAAATCAGATCTACGTGGTTAAGATTAGATCAAGCTTAAAATGAACCGGTGCATATGGACCATCAGATCATAACCAAGGGTTGGGATCTAATGTCCCTAGCGCTCCCTCACACCCACTCATAAGTGGATCAACGGTCGCAGGGATGCTCACGCCAGATCCGAACCCGGTCGTAGATCTTTAATCGTGCGGTGGTGATTTAATGTGGCCAAGGGAAACACTCCAATCTAATCCTATCCACATATCTTGATCGAACGCACCCCCCGAGTCTCCTTCTACAATGATGCCGGTGCACGACGGCACCCAGGATACGTGGCGGAGGAGCGCCGGCGAGATCCATTCGGCCATACCGATGGGCAAATCCAACGCAGAATGGTGCAAATCGATGAACAACAAATGGTGGATGTGCGAGAGGGGTCCATACCGGAATTGGTGGCACGAAGCTTCTTGGCCACGGCGGCGAGCGAGCACATGACGAAGCTTTCCTCCGATGATAAATTCACGCCACTCCGGCCGCAAAGCTTGTGTGGCGAGGCCACGAACACCACAGGGTGTTGGGGCGAAACACCTAGGACATCTATTTGGTACTGACCGACGGCTAGGACAGGATCCAGCATTGCGTGATCTCTATTTCTCTGTTCATGGCGATGAAATGGCTCTCGACGCGATGATCCGAGAGGATGAAGAAGGGGGTCTCGGTCGGCTTTTAATAGGGCAGAGGAGCGCCCAGGTTGTTGCAAGGCACGCGCAACCCGTGGAATCCACAAAATCCGCGCGGCCGGTCCGGTGTTAGGAGGTTGGAGAAGGTTCTGATGAAGAGGACCCATTGTTCGTGTTACTGAAAGGGAAATAGGGTTAACCTTTTCCCACGATTAATTTTGGTGGTTGAATGCCCAACAAAATATGGACTAACTAGTTTGCTCTAGAATATATGTCTACAGGTGCATAAAGGTTCAACACAAACCAATAAATATTCAAGTTAGGGATCAAATACAAAGGAGCAAAGAAACCTAGTGTGCTGTGGTCTGGCACACCGGACTGTCCGGTGTGCCACCAGATAGTGTCCGGTGCACCAGGACCGTACAGAGTCCAACTAGCCACTCTCGGGTTTCAGTAGGCGCACTCCGCTAAAAATCACCGGACTGTCCGGTGCTCCAGCGGAGCAACGGCTAACTCGCGCAACGATCGACTGCAAAAGCCCCTGACGCGTGAACAGTGAAGAAAGTGCGCGGCAGAGTCAGAGCACAGAGTTAGAGGCGCACCAGACAATGAACAGGAGCTGTCCGGTGTGGCACCGGACTGTCCAGTGCCACAAGAAGTCAACAGCGCCAACGGTTGACTGCTCCAGAACCCTAACGGTTGGGTGACATGGCAGCGCACCAGATTGTCCGGTGCGCCCAGCAGCCTTCCCAACGACCATTTGGTGGCTGAGGGCTATAAATACCCTCCAACCACCACCACTCCAAGCACCCAAGTGATGATTCAATAGCATTTAAGGGAGTGTTAGAGGGTCAGCTATATTTAGTTGATTTTAATGAAAACAAAGCTGAACTTGACACTTTTTTAATGCTAAGACTAATATGGGTTGGCTCTGGCATCGCCGACTAGCCCATGTTGGAATGAAGAATCTCCACAAACTTCTAAATGGAGAGCACATTTTAGGAGTAACCAATGTTCATTTTGAGAAGGACAAGGTTTGTAGCGCACGTCAAGCAGGAAAGCAAGTTGGCGCCCATCATCCACACAAGAACATAATAACAACGGACAGGCCACTGGAGCTACTCCACATGGATCTATTCAGCTCGATAGCTTACATAAGCATCGGCGGGAGTAAGTACTCTCTAGTAATTGTGGATGATTATTCTCGCTTCACTTAGGTGTTCTTTTTGTAGGAAAATCACAAACCCAAGAGACCTTAAAGGGATTCTTGAGATGGGCTCAAAATGAGTTTGGATTGAGAATCAAAAGGAATAGAAGCGATAATAGGACGGAGTTCAAGAACTCACAAATAGAATGATTTCTTGAGGATGAGGGCATCAAGCATGAGTTCTCTTCTCCCTACACACCTCAACAAAATGGTGTAGTGGAGAGGAAGAATAGAACTCTATTGGACATGGCGAGGACCATGCTTGATGAGTACAAGACACCGGACCGGTTTTGGGCCAAGGCGATTAACACCGCCTGCTACTCCATCAACCGGCTATATCTTCACCGATTCCTTAAGAAGACATCATACGAACTCCTCACTGGAAAAAGCCCAATGTTTCATATTTTAGAGTTTTTGGGAGTAAATGCTTTATTCTTGTTAAATGAGGTAGAAAATCTAAATTTGCTCCTAAAGCTGTAGAAGGCTTTTTACTTGGTTATGACTCAAACACAAGGGCATATAGAGTCTTCAACAAATCCACCGGATTGGTTGAGATTTCTTGTGACATTGTGTTTGATGAGATAATGGCTCCCAAGTGGAGCAAGTTGATCTTGATGAGCTAGATGATGAAGAGGCTCCATGCGTCGTGCTAAGGAACATGTCCATTAGGGATGTGTGTCCTAAGGAATCCGAAGAGCCTCCACAAGCACAAGATCAATCGTCATCTTCAAATCAAGCATCTCCACCATCTCAAGATGAGGATCAGGCTCAAGGTGATGAAGAAGAAGATCAAGAGGATGAGCCACCTCAAGAAGAGGTCAATGATCAAGGGGGAGATGATGATGATAAAGACAAGGAAGATGAGCGAGAAGTTTAGGGTCAAAGACCACCACACCCAAGAGTCCACCAAGCAATTCAATGAGATCACCCGTGAACTCCATCCTCGGTGACATTCATAAGGGGGTAACCACTAGATCTTGAGTTGCTCATTTTTGTGAACATTACTCTTTTGTCTCCTCTATTGAGCCATACATGGTAGAGGATGCACTAAGAGACTCGGATTGGGTGTTGGCTATGGAAGAGGAGCTCAACAACTTCACAAGGAATGAGGTATGGCATTTAGTTCCATGTCCTAATCAAAATGTTGTAGGTACCAAGTGGGTATTCCGCAACAAGCAAGATGAGCATGGTGTGGTGATAAGGAACAAAGCCCGACTTGTGGCCAAAGGTTATTCACAAGTCGAAGGTTTGGACTTTGATAAAACTTATGCACCGTAGCTAGGCTTGAGTCAATTCGTATATTACTTGCCTATGCTACTTACCATGGCTTCAAGCTTTATCAAATGGACGTGAAGAGTGCCTTCCTCAATGGACCAATCAAGGAAGAGGTCTATGTTGAGCAACCTCCCGGCTTTGAAGATAGTGAGTACTCTAACCATGTTTATAAACTCTCGAAGGCGCTTTATGGGCTCAAGCAAGCCCCAAGAGCATGGTATGAATGCCTGCGAGATTTTCTTATCACTAATGGCTTTAAAGTCGGTAAAGCCGATCCTACTCTCTTTACTAAAACTGTTGCAAATGATTGTTTGTATGCCAAATTTATGTTGATGATATCATATTGGGTCTAGTAACAAGTCTACTTGCGAATAGTTTAGTAGGATCATGGTACAAAAATCCGAGATGCCTATGATGGGGGAGTTGAGATACTTCTTAGGATTTCAAATCAAGCAACTCCAAGATGGCACCTTCATCAGCCAAACCAAGTACATTCAAGACATCCTTAAGAAGTTTGGAATGAAGGATGGCAAACCCATCAAGACACCCATGGGAACAAATGGGCATCTCAACCTCGACATGGGAGGTAAATCCGTAGATCAAAAGGTATACCGATCGATGATAGGATCTTTACTCTATTTATGTGCATCTCGATCGGATATTATGCTTTCTGTATGCATGTGTGCAAGATTTCAGGCCGATCCTAAGGAAGTTTACCTTAGGGCCGTGAAGAGAATAATGAGATATCTAGTTTACACTCCTAAGTTTGGGCTTTGGTACCCCAAGGGATCCACTTTGATTTAATAGGATATTCCGATGCTGATTGGACAGGGTGTAAAATTGACAGGAAGAGCACATCAGGGACTTGTCAGTTTCTAGGGAGATGCCTGGTGTCTTGGGCTTCAATGAAACAAAACTCAGTAGCTCTTTCACATATTTATTTTATCAATGGGGAAGAAAATATAAAAAGGGCTCCAACGTTCTCCGTTTTTGGCAATTAATGCCAAAGGGGGAGAAAATATTAAGCCCAAAGCAAAAGGACCGCACCACCATTTCAAAATTTCAAAATTTTCGAAATGAAGATTTAATTGGTTTTCACAAATATTTGTTCTTCAGTTGATATCTATGCTTATGAAAATAAGATTTCAAAGTTGGTATCTATTCAAAACCCTCTTGAAAGCTAAGGGGAGAATTTAATTTAGGGGGAGCTTTTGTTTAGTCATAGGAAAAGCATTTGAAACAGGGGGAGAAATTTCAAATCTTGAAAATGCTTCTTGCAATCTTATTCAGATGCCTTTGACTATTAGCAAAAGATTTTGAAAAGATTTTCTAAAAGGATTTGCAAAAAAAAAACAAGTGGTGCAAATGTGGTCCAAAATGTTAATAAAAAGAAAGCAATCCATTCACTCTTATTCATATATAATAAGGCTTTCATATTGGTTTAAATTTCAAGTAACCTATGCATTTACCATATGTAAACTAGTTCATTTATGCACTTTATATATTTGCTTTGGTTTGTGTTGGCATCAATCACCAAAAAGGGGGAGATTGAAAGGGAAATAGGGTTAACCTTTTCCACAATTAATTTTGGTGGTTGAATGCCCAACACAAATATATGGACTAACTAGTTTGCTCTAGAATATATGTTCTACAGGTGCATAAAGGTTCAACACAAACCAATAAATATTCAAGTTAGGGATCAAATACAAAGGAGCAAAGAAACCGAGTGTGCCGTGGTCTGACGCACCGGACTGTCAGGTGCACCAGGACCGTACAGAGTCCAAACTAGCCACTCTCGGGTTTCAGCAGGTGCACTCCGCTAAAAATCACCGGACTGTCCGGTGCGCCAGTGGAGCAACGACTAACTCGCGCAACGGTCGACTGCAAAAGCCCCTGACGCGTGAACAGTGAAGAACAGTGCACGGTAGAGTCAGAGCACAGAGTCAGAGGCGCACCAGACAATGAACAGGAGCTGTCCGGTGTGGCACCGGACTGTCCGGTGCCACAAGAAGTCAACAGCGCCAACAGTCGACTGCTTCAGAACCCTAACGGTTGGGTGACGTGGCGGCGCACCGGACAGCCTACAGTGCCTGTCCGGTGGCGCACCAGACTGTCCGGTGCACCCAGCAGCCTTCCCAACAGCCATTTGGTGGTTGAGGGCTATAAATACCCCCAACCACCACCACTCCAAGCACCCAAGCATTCTGAACATTGCATTCAATACAAGAGCAATAGACTTCACTCCAAGACACAATCAAAGCAATTTATCCACTCAAAGTCCCGAAATCAACTCTAGTGTATTAGGACTTGTGAGAGGATCTTGTGTCTTTGTTGCTCTTGTTTGCTTGGTTTGGCCTTCTTTTTCTTTTCATTCTTACTCTCAAGTGCTTTGTAAGCAAGGCAAGATACACCAATTGTGTGGTGATCCTTACGGGGTCTAAGTGACCCGTGAGATTAAGGTAGAAGGCTCACTCGGTCTAAGTGACCGTTTGAGAGAGGGAAAGAGTTGAAAGAGACCCGGTCTTTGTGACCACCTCAATGAGGACTAGGTTCTTTAGAACCGAACCTCAGTAAAACAAATCACCATGTTCATCCCCTTTACTTCTTGGTTGATTTGTTTTCCCCTCTCCCGGACTTGAATTTAATTCTAACGCTAACCCCAGCTTGTAGTGTGTGCTTAAGTTTATAAATTTCAGGTTTGCCTATTCACCCCCCTCTAGGCAACTTTTAGTTACCGAGCGCGCGCGCAGAGACCGACACAGGTGGCCCACCTGTCGGCGCACAATGCCAACCGATCGCTTGGGTAGATGGGCCGGCGCGCGAAGGGGGAAATGGACCAGCTGGGTGAGGGGTTAGTGGCCGGGATAGAGAAGATTAGGCCCAGGCGCAAGGAGATCATTCTTTTTATTTTTGTTTTCTATTTTCCATTTCCAAATCAATTTAAATTCAAATGCAGTTTTAAATTGCAAATTTATTTAGAATGCACGGTTCAAAAACTCCAGCATGAATATAATTTGTTTAATTAATTAATTTATTATACTACTTAATCAAATGTTTTCAAATATAAAATTCATACACACTAACATAGAAAATAGGTATTTTAAAATATTTAATCTCTAATTTATAAAATTATTTAGAGAATAATTATAAATATTCATTTCAACCAAGGCGTAACAAATTCATATAGAGATTATTTCATTTAAATCTTTATTAGGAACATGTTTATTTTAGATGATGTTGCTTCAAATGTAAGAAAATTCTTATTAGAGGGCATTCAAATATCAAAATCCTTGGAGAACTTTCATTAAACTTTCAAAATAAGATTTTGGGCGTTACATTCTTACATTGTTCAATTTGAGTGGGAGTTAATGGAAGCAAAACATTTTTCTTTCCATGTATGAACATGGTTTATAGCATCAGAATCATATTGCCATGGACATCCTAAAAAATTAAACAAGCTTGCATAAGCAAAACATCAAAATCAACACAATCATTGTACGAACCAATAGAAAAAAGCACGCGTGTAAAATATGTTGTCTTTGCCTCACTACTATTATTAAACCATTGGAGGTGGTATGGATATTGATGCTCACTGTTGGACGGGTGCCTTAGCTGAAGGTCCTCAAACTAACAATATTGCTTCATAATTCACTTTTAGAGCAACCTTCGTCACAACAACTGTAGCCAAAGATTGGGGAAGCTTCGGATCCAATGCTCAGCTGAAGTTCTCCGGCACGATTGGAGCAACAAAGAAGTAAAGAAGTCGAAACAGTGTGTGCACCACGTCTTCAGAAGGAAAAGACGGTGTTACCCTCAGCAAGCCCAACAGTTCATATATAGGATTTAAGGTCATGGTTGTAATTTTATATGAAATTGTACACCGTGCTGCCTCTATAAATAGAGACACAATGCCATGCATTTTCACCCCTTTGGAGCTGGACGGACACACTCGTGCTTGCGGGATCGCTCATCCTCCAAAGATATATACACGACTTTCTTATCTTCAAACTGATACCTAAATTCTCAAAGGTATCTATGCAATCAGTTGAAATGAAAGGAAGATAAATGAAAAGAACAAGCTTATGGTGATATATCCAAGTATCTTTTTCTGTTAATTCATAATTATTAACTCACTCTAGATCCTCTACCTTTAATTATCTCCTTTTTCTAGGAGTAATTAGAGGGAAGAAGATCTTATTATACTAATTATGTTGCCCTGTTATGGTCCGAAGGAACCTTAACAGGTCACCAGAAATCATAGGTTGTCAATCCAAGTTTCTTGACTAGATTTGAACTTATCAAATTATTGCTATTTCCACAATCAATTATATCATGTGCACGACAATCCTTGATGATAAAAACATCAAGAATAAATTATGTCGATGTAGTTTATCTTCTTGATGAACTTGTGGACTCAACACACACCGCACGAGAATAGATTTGTAGGTCACAGTGCATGCAATACTATCGGTTACTTCATCTTTGCTATCCTTAGTTTTATCATATATCATGGTTAGCGGTAAGGACATATTCATTCTCTTCACAACTAGCACTAACATACCTACCATCATGAGTAGTAATATAAGCATGCTTGTGGGATCAATCTCTCATGATGTGACCAATGTCCTTACATGAATGGCAAAAAATTATGCAGATTCACTCAAGGATAGTGTAGAAAGTGAGTTCTTCTTACACATTAGACAATTTGCTGATCTTGGTTTGTAATGATGGTATGAATGGTGTTATCTCAGGGAGCTATTGTCGTCCCTATACTTTCCTTTCAGCTTTAAGAGCAAGATATAGTAGAGAAATTTTAGTCCAATCTCAAGGATATTTTGTATATAATGATGTGAACCACCAAAAAATCTAGAATATTTATCCATATTATCTTTATGTATGTTACAATGTGCTCAAAATAATGAGCACATGATAACATTCCTTAAATTTTTACTACCCTAAATTAAACATTATAGTTTTAATGGCAGGTTCCATTAATAATATGGATGAACAAATCTAGAAGTCATTCAATATTTAATCATGGACCAAAATTTTGGTATATTATTGATATTAACATCTTTGTAAATATAATTCTAACAAAAAGTACATGATGCATTTGAACTTAGGGACAAATTTGAAGTCTAAAGTATTAGATTTTTTGTCATAGATGGCTATAGATAAAGCCTTGTTTTTTCACATCAACCTCAAAATTATCTTTTCATCGACTCCTAGATCATCTGATTATAGCTTTGTATGCAAAAGTTACATCTCTTTTAGACTTTTAGTGAACTAGAAGGGAAATGGGCTTAATCATTTCCTATAATCGATTTTGGTGGTTGACGTCCACCACAAACCACGTGGACTAATAAGTTTGCCTAGTTATCATTTATCTTAGGTGCATAAGGTTCAACATAAACCAAGAAAGAAAACAAGTTGGGGACTCACAATGTTTGGAGCAAGGACTTGGAATGGTGCTGCCAATGGTGCACTGGACAGTGTCCGGTGCCCCAGGCCGAGCACCATTCCAACTAGCCACTCTCGGGTTTTTCCAGGGCGCACTCCGCTATAATTCACCGGACTATCTGGTGTGCACCGGACATGTCCGGTGAGCTAACGGAGCAACCGTAACCTGCTCTCAATGATCGACTATAGTGAACAGTAAAAGTGAACAATGCGAAGCCAGATGTCAGGATGTAGAGTCAGAACGCACCAGACATATCTGATATGCCACCAGACTGTCCGGTGTAGCTATAGGACAAAGGGTTTCAACAGTCGACCGCTCAAAACCCCAACAGTGTGCTGACGTGGCACACGGACAGTGAACAATGCCCGTCCGGTGTGCCCATTGACAGCAAACTAAGCCAACGGCTAGGAAGTGGTTAGAGGCTATAAATACCCCAACCACCTCCATTCAAGCCATCCATGTTTTCTCAACTTCACATTCAATACAAGAGAAATAGCATTCACTCCAAGACACATTCCAAAGATCAAAACCTCTCCAAGCCTCCAAATCAACTCAATTCCTTAGTGACTTGAGAGAGGGTGTTTTGTGTTCTTTTGTTGCTCTTGTTACTTGGATTGCTTTCTCCTTCTCTATTCTTATTCTTCTAAGTGCTTTGTAAAGCTAGCAAGAGACACCTAAGTGTGGTGATCCTTGCGGGGTCTTAGTGACCCAAGTGATTAAGGAGAACCCCGACCTTAGTGCGTGTTTAAAGTTGTAAATTCAGGTTTCGCCTATTCACCCCCCTCTACGTGACTTTTAATTGGTACAGAGCCAGTGCTTCATTAAGAGTCTAACAAACTCAAAGTGATGTCTGGAGATCACGCCATGAGGGAGATTGTCACCGATGACATGGCCATAGGCTCGGGAAGGACTCTGTCAAAGGAGTCCGGTGACAAATACAAGGAGGAGTCCTCCTCCTCCATCAAGTCACATAGGAAGGGTGACAAAAAGAAAAAGAAAATGAAGAAGGTGGTCTACTATGAGACCGACTCTTCATTACCTTCCACATCCAGCGCCGAGTCTACAATTCGAAGCGCCACGAGCGTAAGAAGTTTAGTAAGATGCCTATTCGCTATCCTCGCATTCCAAAGCGCGCTCCTCTACTTTCGGTACCCCTAGGCAAATAACCATATTTTGATGGTGAAGATTATTGCATGTGGAGTGATAAAATGAGGCATCATCTAACCTCACTTCACGAAAGCATATGGGATATTGTTTAGTTTGGAGTGCAGGCACCACAGGAGGGCAACGAGGACTACGACTCGGACGAGGCCGCCTAAATTAGGCAATTTAACTCCCAAGCAACTTCTATACTCCTCGTCTCCTTGTGTCGAGAGGAGTATAATAAGGTGAAAGGGTTGAAAAATGCCAAAGAAATTTGGGATGTCCTCAAGACGGTGCATGAAGGGGACAAGGTGACCAAGATCACCAAGCACGAGACGATCGAGGGAGAGCTCGGTCGATTCGTCCTCAACAAAGGAGAAGAGCCACAAGCAATGTATAACCGACTCAAGACAATGGTCAACCAAGTGCGCAACCTCGGGAGCACCAAGTGGGATGGCCATGAAATGGGCAAGGTTATTCTTAGATCTCTTGTTTTTCGTAATCCCACTCAAGTGCAACTAATCCGTGGAGATCCTAGATATAAACAGATGTCTCCCGATGAGGTAATTGGCAAGTTTGCGAGCTTTGAACTCATGATCAAAGACTCCAAACATATTGTCAACTTGGAGCAAGGCGCCACTCTACACCCGAGGTGCAACCCGTTGCATTCAAAGCAACGGAAGAAAAGAAAGACGAGTATACACCAAGTAGACTCCCAATCGACGCCTCCAAGCTCGACAACGAGGAAATGGCTCTTATTATTAAGAGCTTTCGACAAATCCTTAAAACAAAGGAAGGGGAAGGACTACAAGCCCCGTTCCAAGAGGGTGTGC
Organism: Zea luxurians; assembly: GCA_029449295.1. NCBI lineage: Eukaryota > Viridiplantae > Streptophyta > Magnoliopsida > Poales > Poaceae > Zea > Zea luxurians. The sequence goes on from JAOPSE010000044.1 coordinate 2,665,982, forward strand.
TATAGGTGTGGTAAGTCTGGTCACTTTATTGCAAAATGTCCATATACAAGTGACAGTGATAGGGACAACGACAAGAAAGGGAAGAAGAAGATGGAGCAGAAGAGATACTACAAGAAGACGGGAATGGGACTCCGACAAGAGATCCACCGACTCCTCCTCCGACAAGGACGGCGCCAACATCGCCATCAATAAGGGGTTCTCTTCCACAACGTCGGCCACAAGTGCATAATGGCTAAGGACAGCAAGAAGAATGTACATTCTAGAGATACCCCAAATATACTACTTCCGATGATGAGGGTAGCTTTAGTGATAATGAAGATGATTTAACTTCTCTCTTTACCAACCTCACTAAAGATCAAAAGAAGAAAATAAATGAATTGATAGAATCCAGTAACGAGAAGGATGATCTCTTTGAATGCCAAGAGGACTTGCTCGTTAAGGAAAATAAAAAATTTGTTAAGTTGAAAAATGCTTATGGTCTGAGATAGAAAAATGTAAAAATTTATCTAAAGAGCTTAACATTTGCAATGATTCAATTTCCTGTCTTAGAGATGAGAATGCTAGTTTACATGCTAAGATTGAAGAATTCAATGTTTGCAAACTATCTACATCTACTATTGAGCATGTCACCATTTGCACTACATGTAGAGATGTTAATGTTGATGATATGAATGATCACATTGCCATGATTAAACAACAAAATGATCACATAGCCAAATTAAATGCTAAAATTGCCGAGCATGAATTAGAAGATGAAAAAAAATTAAATTTGCTCGAAGCATGCTTTATAATGGGAGACGCCCTGGCATTAATGATGGTATTGGCTTCCAACAAGGGAGCCAAAGCAACACCAAACTTAATGCCCCCAAGAAACTATCTAATTTTGTTAAGGGTAAGGCTCCCATGGTTTAGGATAGAGAGGGTTACATTTATATATTAAGAACTATCCTGAGCACAAAATTAGGAAAATACATGCTAGAAAACCTCATATTGTTTCTCATCATGCTTATTTTTATAGCAATAAGCAATCTAGCTCTAGGCATTCCACTCATATCAAAATGCCTAAAAATAAAATTCCTAATGCATCAAATGAGCATGACTTTTCATTTAAAACTTTTGATGCATCTTATGTGCTTACTAACAAATCAGGCAAAGTAGTTGCCACATATGTTGGAGGCAAACACAAGAGTCCAAAGACTTGTGTTTGGGTACCCAAGGTGCTTGTTTCTAATGTGAAAGGACCCAAGACCGTTTGGGTAACTAAGAACAAGGCCTAAATTTGTTTTGTAGGTTTATGCATCCAGTGGGTCAAGTTGGATAATCAATAGCGGGTGCACAAACCACATGACAGGGGAGAAAAGGATGTTCTCCTCATATGAAAAATGAAGATCCCCAAAGAGCTATCACATTTGGGGATGGAAATCAAGGTTTGGTCAAAGGTCTGTGTAAAATTGCTACATCTCCTGACCATTCCATTTCCAATGTTTTTCTTGCAGATTCTTTAGATTACAATTTGCTTTCTATTTCTCAATTATGTAAAATGGGCTACAACTGTCTTTTTACTGATATCGTTGTTACTGCCTAGAAGAAGTGACGATTCAATAGCATTTAAGGGAGCATTAGATGGTCAGCTATATTTAGTTGATTTTAACGATAACAAGGCTGAACTAGACACTTGCTTAATTGCTAAGACTAATATGGGCTGGCTTTGGCATCACCGACTTGCCCATGTTGGGATGAAGAATCTTCACAAGCTTCTAAAGGGAGAACACATTTTAGGACTAACAAATGTTCATTTTGAGAAAGACAAGATTTGTAGCGCATGTCAAGCAAGGAAGCAAGTTGGAGTTCATCATCCACAAAAGAACATCTTGACCACCGACAGACCGCTTGAGCTACTCCACATGGACCTATTCGGCCCGATTGCTTACATAAGCATCGACGGGAGTAAGTATTGTATTGTTATTGTGGATGATTATTCTCGCTTCACTTGTGTATTCTTTTTGCAGGAAAAATCCCAAACCCAAGAGACCCTAAAGAGATTCTTGAGATGAGCTCAAAATGAGTTCGGTATTAAGAATCAAGAAGATTAGAAGCGACAATGGAACGGAGTTCAAGAATTCACAAATTGAAGGATTTCTTGAGGAAGAGGGCATCAAGCATGAGTTCTCTTCTCCCTACACACCTCAACAAAATGGTGTAGTGGAGAGGAAGAATAAAACTCTATTAGACATGGCAAGAACCATGCTTGATGAGTACAAGACACCGGATCGGTTTTGGGCGAAGGCGATTACACTGCTTGTTACTCAATCAACCATCTCTACCTTCACTGAATCCTTAAGAAAACATCATATGAACTCCTTACTGGTAAAAAGCCCAATGTTTCTTATTTTATGAGTTTTGGAGCAAATGCTTTATTCTTATTAAAAAGAGGTAGAAATTCTAAATTTGCTCCTAAAGCAGTAGAAGGATTTTTACTTGGTTATGACTCAAACACAAGGGGCATATAGAGTCTTCAACAGGTCCACTAGATTAGTTGAAGTTTCTTGTGACATTGTGTTTGATGAGACTAAATGGCTCTCAAGTGGAGCAAGTTGATCTTGGTGAACTAGATGATGAAGAGACTCCGTGCGTCGCGCTAAGGAACATGTCCATTAGGGATGTGTGTCCAAAAGAATTTGAGGAGCCTGCACAAACACAAGATCATCCATCATCTTCCATATAAGCATCTCCACCTACTCAAGAAGAGGACATGGCTCAAGAAGAAGAGGATGAAGACCAAGATGATGAGCTACCTCAGGAGGAGGACATTGATCAAGGGGAGATGAAAATTGTCAAGACAAGGAAGATGATCAAGAGATTCAAAATCAAAGACCACCACACCCAAGAGTCCACCAAGCAATTCAAGAGAGATCACCCATCAACTCCATACTTGGTGACATTCATAAGGGGGTAACCACTCGATCTTGAGTTACTCATTTTTGTGAACATTACTCTTTGTGTCTTCTATCGAGCCATACAGGATAGAGGATGCACTAAGAGATCCGGATGGGGTGGTGGCAATGCAAGAGGAGCTCAACAATTTCATGAGGAATGAGGTATGGCATTTAGTTCCACGTCCTAATCAAAATGTTGTAGGTACCAAATGGGCATTCCACAACAAACAAGATGAGCATGGTGTGGTGACAAGGAACAAAGCACAACTTGTTGCAAAAGGTTATTCGCAAGTGGAAGGTTTGGATTTCGATGAAACTTATGCACCCGTAGCTAAGCTTGAGTCAATTCGTATATTACTTGCCTATGCTACTTACCATGGCTTTAAGTTGTATCAAATGGACGTGAAGAGTGCCTTCCTCAATAGCCCTATCAAGGAAGAGGTATATGTTGAGCAACCTCCCAGCTTTGAAGATAGTGAGTATCCTATCAAGGCGCTTTATGGCTCAAGCAAGCCCCAAGAACATGGTATGAATGCCTGAGAGACTTTCTTATCACTAATGGCTTCAAAGTTGGTAAAGCTAATCCTACTGTCTTCACTAAAACAATTGCTAAAGACTTGTTTATATGCTAAATTTATGTTGATGATATTATATTGGGGTCTACTAACAAGTCGACTTGTGAAGAGTTTAGTAGAATAATGATACAGAAATTCGAGATGTCAATGATGGGGGAGTTGAAGTATTTCCTTGGATTTCAAATCAAGCAACTCTAAGAACACACCTTGATCAGCCAAACTAAGTACATTCAAGACATACTTAAGAAGTTTGGAATGAAGAATGTCAAACCCGTCAAGACTCCCATAGGAACAAATGGGCATCTCGACCTCGACACGGGAGGTAAATCCATAGATCAAAAGGTATTCCAGTCGATGATAGGATTTTTACTCTATTTATGTGCTTCATGACCGGATATTATGCTTTCTGTATGCATGTGTGCAAGGTTCCCGTCAAATCCTAAGGAAGTTTACCTTAGGGCCGTGAAAAGAATCATGAGATATTTAGTTTACACTCCTAAGTTTGGGCTTTGGTACTCCAAGGGATCTACATTTGATTTAATTGGGTATTCCGATGCCGATTATGCTAGATGTAAAATTGACAGGAAGAGCACATCAGGGACTTGTCAGTTTCTGGGAAGATCCCTGGTGTCTTGGACTTCAAAGAAACAAAACTCAGTAGCTCTTTCCACCGTCGAAACCAAGTATATTGCTGCAGGCCATTGTTGTGCACAATTACTCTGGATGAGGCAAACCCTTAGGGACTATGGCTTCAAATTGAGCAAAGTCTGAAAGCTCTCTTGTGAGTTTTGGTGTTTGGATGACAACTCAATTAAAGAACTAACAAGTGTACTAAGTGTTGAACAGGTGCTTAAGGTAAAGCCTACAGGGTTCAACACAAGTGAACAATTGTGATGGTCCAAGAACTGAATTATGGATACATGATGGACATCACAAGTAGGATGGACATTGCATAAAGTGAGACTCGGGTGCGTAGCTCGGAGACAACTGATCAAGCCAAGGACGGAGGCAAGAAAAAGCTTCGAGGTACCAAGTGCACGGGAGAAGGTCAAGGAGGCTGAGGAACCCAAAGCCAAGGGTGAAGAAGAAGGCTTGCAAAGTCAAGGGTGATCGAGTTGAGAACAGCTACGGCACATCAAGGATCACTACATAAGAACGTGACTTACAGCCAATGAGGAAACAGCTACAGTTATGTGGTGTAAGTCATAAGGCTCAAGATCAAGCTCTAAGAAGGAGATCAAGGTCACTAGAAGGAGAACAAGTGTCAAAACCAGAACTGGAAGCAGCCCAAAAGAGCTAAGTTCACTTAATCTTTAGTTTGGGTTGATCCTATGTTTGGAGATGTTCTATGTGACCTTTGCAGGATGTTGGAGCCAAGTAATGTCAATCTAGATCAAGTCAAGCCGACTTGATGATTTATGAGTCCAACATCAAAGCTCAAGCATGTGAAATGCTATAGATTTAACGATCAAGAGTAAAGGTATGTTTCTAGGCCTTAGTACATTGGTTTTGTGTACTAATATACTTGTCTAAGTGTTAGAAACAGAAGAAGAAGAAAAGAAAAGAGGAGAAAAAGACTTGGCTGAGTGCAGCCAAGACTCAGCTCAGTCTGGCACACCGGACTGTCCGGTGGTGCACCGGACAGTGTCCGGTGTGCCAGGCTGGCTCGGCGTGAAGTAGCCACTCTCGGGAATTCGCCGACGGCGTACGGCTAAAATTCACCGGACTGTCCGGTGTGCACCGGACTGTCCGGTGAGCCAACGGTCGGCCGGGCCAACGGTCGGCCGCGCGATCTGCGCGGGACACATGGCCGAGCCAATGGCTAGATGGAGGCACCGGACTGTCCGGTGTGCACCGGACATGTACGGTGCGCCAACGGCTCCAAGACTGCCAACGGTCGGCTTCGCCATAGAAGGAAAGAAATCGGGCACCGGACTGTCCGGTGCGCCACCCGAAAGAAAGAAAGTATTGCCTTCCAAATGGGATTCCAACGGCTCCTAGGCCCCTTGGGTCTATAAAAGGGACTCCTAGGCGCCTCCAAGTGACATACAAGCGCAGCCAACAAGTGTAGACTTCACTCGAATCAATTCTCACTCTCCCTCTTGTGTGTAACTCTATAGTTTGTGTAGAAGGCACAGCTATAAGCCTTAAGAGAGAGGAGAAGTGCTGCTTAGAGCTAGAGCAAGGTCTTGAGCGTATCGTTACTCTGCCGGGGTGCTGCCAAGAAGTTTGTAAGCAGCCGCGGTTCTGTTGTAACCCCACTCAATAGTGAAAGGCTCTATCTGTCATACTGACAGATCTGAGCAAACGGAGGAAGGAGTTGAAATAGACTCCAAGCCCAGGTGTGGCTAACTCCAACGAGGACTAGGCAAGCATTTCAGGCTTGGCCGAACCTCGGGATAAATCCTTGCGTCTGTGTGCTCTGTTCTGTATTGTACTCTGACTCTCTGTCTTACTCGCTTATATATCTGCACTTCGCTACTTACTTGTGGTACTAGCTTTCCTTGAAGTGCAGGATATTCGTAAGACAGGAACTTCAATTCCACTGCAACCTACTCGAAGGGTTCTTTACTCCACTGCGATCCTGTCTTCGAGTAGAGTAAGATTTAAGTTTTAAAGTGATAATTTTTATTCGCCTATTCACCCCCCCTCTAGGCGACATCTAGATCCTGTTCCCGGGCCAAAGGGAACTTTCAATTGGTATCAGAGCTAGGCCTCTCCAGTGTGGGCTTAGCCATCCGGAGATGACGATGTCGTCACAAGAGGTAAATGTGGAACTTCTTTTAGGCGATGGCTCTAATTACAAGTCTTGGTCTGTCTCTATTTATAGTGCTTTCATGAGTGTTGATCCTGATTTGAGACAAGTCTTTAGTAGTAGTATTTTTCCCTCCAATATTAGTAAAAATCCTTCCAATGAAGAACTAAGATGTCTAACTCTAAATCACCATGCTTGCAACATCTTAGTTGATTCTCTATCTAGAGGTGCCTATTTTGCCATCATGAGTAGTGATAATGATCTATTTGTTGATGCTCATGATTTATGGAATAGGATTAAAGAAAAATATTTTGTGGCAAACTGTGATGCTCCTACTCCCTATATTACTTGTGTTACTAACCATTCAAAGGGAGAAGAACAAGAACGATGGCGCCCAAACGATGAATCCACCTCGTCGACAGGTTCGTTCTCCACCAGTGATAAGTGTTTTCTTGTTAACAATGACGGTGAAGACAAAAGCCATGATGAGGAGGAATATGAGGATGATAGCGAGGATGAATCTTCATCACCTCAAGGTACATTTTCCTATTTGGCTTCCACTGACATTAATGACAGGGAAAATGAGACCGATGATGTGGAAGAAGAGGAGTTTCGCCGTTTCTACAACCATCTCAACAAAGCGGACAAAGCTCTCTTGGTTAAGTTGTTGAGAAGGAACAAGGAACAAGGCGAGACGCTTCTCAGGCTAGAGGAGACCCTCATCAAAACCAACAACAGCCTGGAGAAGATGACCAAAGAACATGAGGAGCTAAAGTGCTCTCATGACGATTTGGTCCAACGGTATGAATCTATTTTATTTGAGCAAGAAATAATGATGATGCTTTAATCCTGTGTTGCTCAACTTAAAATGGAAAACGCCATGCTTAAGAGACAAGTAGAAATTCTAAATTTAGAAAAACTTGCTCTAGGTGAAGAGTATGATATGTTGTCATATTCTCATAATAAACTAGTTGATGACCATATCATGCTTAATGTTGCTCATGAGGTTATAATTGTAAACTTGAATTCATGTGAACCTCATTCTCGCACGTGTGCGCATTTGAATTGTATATCATCATGTGCTAACCCCTGTTGCTCAAAAGAAAGCCAATCATTGATTGAGCAACAAGTTTTAGGGTCACAAAAGAAATTCTGTGGGAATAAGAAACAACGACAACTGAAGAGAAGACACTTTGCTCAACTCTCTCAAGATATCCACGGGCGCGTGGTGAAGAAGCTTGAGAAAGGAAAAACTGCAGCAAGTGTCAAGCTCAATAAGAAAAGTGTTCCTAAAGATGAAGAAATCAACATGAGCTTAGAAAAAGGTAAAGATTCAATTAATCATGTTGTTTGCACTAACCTTCTCTCCATGTCAATCAAGTACAAAAAGGGAAAAGGAAAAAGGAGGTGTTTCAAGTGCAAGAAGTTAGGCCACCTCATCGCATCTTGTCCGTACAAAGACAAGAATGAAGGGACAAGGAGTTGTTTTGGATGCAACAAAAAGGACCACACGATCACTTCATGTCCGGTAATGAAGGGTCAAGGATGTGCATCCTCCAAGGTGACCCTCACCAAGGAAAATGACACACAGCAAGCATCGTATCAAGTTGAGCGACGCTTATGTTACAAGTGTGGTGAGCAGGGTCATCTATCCAAGGTATGTTATAAAGGTAAGATTCCTAAGCAAGTGAATTTGTGTCAATCTTATTCGGGTAGGAGACCCAAATCATACACTTGTGCTAGATCTATAACGAGATCACCTAGAACTAGCACAAAGGCAATTTGGGTACCAAAGGCACATTTAGATGATCATTATGGACCCATCCCAAGATGGGTACCAAACTGTGCTAACTAGACCATGCAGGTGCCTTGAGATGGACTGGAGACCATGGGAAAGCTTAAGACTGTTATCTTAAACTCTATGCTTAAGCTGTTAATTGTTTTGATGCCTTTATTGTGAAACACTAATCCCATATTCATCTCAAGTGAAATAAGGTGTGTAGGTCCTGAATCATTATTGGTGAATCAAGTAAAGGACCTTGATGAGAATCTACAACCTGCTCTCCAAAGGACGGTACCCCATGTATTTTAAGTACATAATTGCAATTTAGTATTGCTCTTAAGTTGGATTGTTGTGATACCTGTCTTGGAGTAGTTATGCTTTATGATTGCCTGTGTTAAATGAATCATAATGATGGTTGCTTAATCATGACTGGTGCTATATAGGATATATCTTTTGAATCATTCATGGGTAGCTCTTTCATTTGTTATATCCACAACGATTAACTCTCTTGGTGTATATGGATAAACCTGTAACTTTTTGTAAGTCATGCTATGTGCAATTATGACATATTGTTTAGTCCATGTTCACATGATTACCCTAGTTTGGAACTGTGTGAATTTCAAATCTATGTCGTGCCCTTTTGAGCTATGAGGTGCATGAGCAAAAGGAGCCCTGAATTGGTGATAACTAGTGCTCTCATAAAGGCAATGGAACTGTGCAATTTTAATGATTATCTTGAAATTCCATTGATAGTGATCATAGCTATGTTCTTGCATTTCATTGGTAATATCGTGGCTTATGCATTAGAATGTTGTTTCTTTTGGTGTACCTAAAGAACCTTCTTAACTATGATGTGCTTTAGACATGATCGTGTTGTCTTTCAATTGGTATATGTGCTCCAATGATAGTTAAGCATGTCTAAGTTGCGTGTAAATGTTAGACTTCCTGTGAGTATCCAATTGGCTTATGTGCCACTGAGGCATGCATTGTTGTATTTAGTCAACCTTTCATTTAGCCTTCAATTGATGTTAAGTGGCTTTTCATTCGATATTCAAATTGGCATCTTTGTGTGATGAAAGTGATAGAGTATGCCTTGACCAAGGTATGTTGTGATTCCCTCTAGTTCTAAGGAAGCTAGAATGTGCAAAGTGCAAGTCATTCAAATACTTGATGCACAACTTGAGGGGGAGCACACATAACTTGTGAGACTAACTGGTTCTTGAGCAATCTTGTGTAGTCTCTAGGTGGAAAAGAGAAGATGTGCAAGAAATGGAGCAATCAGGACTTGGGTACCTCTGTAAGTCAAGAAATTGGTATCTCAAGTCATGAGTAAGTACATGTTTTTAGATTACTCATGCTCTATAATATCTGGTGATAATAGATGCTTATTCTTAAATATCATAGAGCTATGACAATAAATGAACTTTGCAATTGGTATCTTTCAATTGGTAGCCGTAATAGTTCGCTTCAATTGACATCTTTTGATAATCATGAGAATAGAAGTTTCTTCTTGTGCCCAATACTATAACTTGTTCTAAGTTTGATGTCTTAGCAACAAGAAAAAGTAAGGATAAAGAATCAGGCACAAGTGTGAAGAAGCTCTTGAGAGATTAGATACTTTCAAGATGGGAAGTACACTACAACAAGGTAAAGGTACAAAGGGAAACTTTCAATACAAAAGGGAGTATTAATCTTTTTGCATATATGTATCTTGCCTAAATGTTGGTTGGGCATATGCTCAATAAGTAAGGGGGAGTTTTGATAGTCGTGTTCCTCCTTAACACCCTGCTGTCCCTTGACATCATCATATGTTCTTGCTTGAGTATGGTTTTTGGTGTTTGATGTCAAAGGGGAGAATTTGTGTATTAAAGCTTATCTCAACCTGAGAGGAAAGCTTATCCTAATGGGTGATGTGTTAGTTGAGCTTTGCGAAGTGTGATATTCATATGTTTCTTGCAATGTTGCTCATATGTGTGATATTCATATGTTTCTTGCAATGTTGCTCATATGGACTAGTGTTTCCGCTGCGATGAATTATTTGGCTTCTATAGTGTAATAGATAGCCATATGGTTAATGTGTTTCCGCTGCGATGAATTATTTGGCTTCTATAGTGTAATAGATAGCCATATGGTTAATGGTGCTTTAAGATTGTCTTAAATTAGTGTCTTAGTTTAAATTGCTATTAGTTTGAATTGGTATCTTAATGATGAATAGTGGTATGTTGATATTCCTGTGATATATCCACTATTTTGAATGGTGTTTAACTCTGATTATGTGCATGTGTGTATTATAGCATCATGGTTTGAATCTTGTCTCAATGCTTCCTAAAAGGTGCTAAGGTGTAGAAATGTTTCGAATTGCCTAAGTATGTGCAAATTGGCGTCTGAGGTCAAGATTTTGTTTTTGAAGTAAGCACATATTTAGGGGGAGCATTCTATAAACTTAGAATTCAAAATTTGTGCTTCAAATCTTATTCTTATGAAAGCTTTAATTGTGTTGCCATCAATCACCAAAAAGGGGGAGATTGAAAGCTCTCTTGTGAGTTTTGGTGTTTGGATGACAACTCAATTAAAGAACTAACAAGTGTACTAAGTGTTGAACAGGTGCTTAAGGTAAAGCCTACAGGGTTCAACACAAGTGAACAATTGTGATGGTCCAAGAACTGAATTATGGATACATGATGGACATCACAAGTAGGATGGACATTGCATAAAGTGAGACTCGGGTGCGTAGCTCGAAGACAACTGATCAAGCCAAGGACGGAGGCAAAGAAAAGCTTCGAGGTACCAAGTGCATGGGAGAAGGTCAAGGAGGCTGAGGAACCCAAAGCCAAGGGTGAAGAAGAAGGCTTGCAAAGTCAAGGGTGATCGAGTTGAGAACAGCTACGGCACATCAAGGATCACTACATAAGAACGTGACTTACAGCCAATGAGGAAACAGCTACAGTTATGTGGTGTAAGTCATAAGGCTCAAGATCAAGCTCTAAGAAGGAGATCAAGGTCACTAGAAGGAGAACAAGTGTCAAAACCAGAACTGGAAGCAGCCCAAAAGAGCTAAGTTCACTTTAATCTTTAGTTTGGGTTGATCCTATGTTTGGAGATGTTCTATGTGACCTTTGCAGGATGTTGGAGCCAAGTAATGTCAATCTAGATCAAGTCAAGCCGACTTGATGATTTATGAGTCCAACATCAAAGCTCAAGCATGTGAAATGCTATAGATTTAACGATCAAGAGTAAAGGTATGTTTCTAGGCCTTAGTACATTGGTTTTGTGTACTAATATACTTGTCTAAGTGTTAGAAACAGAAAGAAGAAGAAAAGAAAAGAGGAGAAAAAGACTTGGCTGAGTGCAGCCAAGACTCAGCTCAGTCTGGCACACCGGACTGTCCGGTGGTGCACCGGACAGTGTCCGGTGCGCCAGGCTGGCTCGGCGTGAAGTAGCCGCTCTCGGGAATTCGCCGACGGCGTACGGCTAAAATTCACCGGACTGTCCGGTGTGCACCGGACTGTCCGGTGAGCCAACGGTCAGCCGGGCCAACGGTCGGCCGCGCGATTTGCGCGGGACACGTGGCCGAGCCAACGGCTAGATGGAGGCAACGGACTGTCCGGTGTGCACCGGACATGTCCGGTGCGCCAACGACTCCAAGACTGCCAACGGTCGGCTTCGCCATAGAAGGAAAGAAATCGGGCACCGGACAATGTCCGGTGTGCACCGGACTGTCCGGTGCGCCACCCGAAAGAAAGAAAGTATTGCCTTCCAAATGGGATTCCAACGGCTCCTAGGCCCCTTGGGTCTATAAAAGGGACTCCTAGGCGCCTCCAAGTGACATACAAGCGCAGCCAACAAGTGTAGACTTCACTCGAATCAATTCTCACTCTCCCTCTTGTGTGTAACTCTATAGTTTGTGTAGAAGGCATAGCTATAAGCCTTAAGAGAGAGGAGAAGTGCTGCTTAGAGCTAGAGCAAGGTCTTGAGCGTATCGTTACTCTGCCGGGGTGCTGCCAAGAAGTTTGTAAGCAGCCGCGGTTCTATTGTAACCCCACTCAATAGTGAAAGGCTCTATCTGTCATACTGACAGATCTGAGCAAACGGAGGAAGGAGTTGAAATAGACTCCAAGCCCAGGTGTGGCTAACTCCAACGAGGACTAGGCAAGCATTTCAGGCTTGGCCGAACCTCGGGATAAATCCTTGCGTCTGTGTGCTCTGTTCTGTATTGTACTCTGACTCTCTGTCTTACTCGCTTATATATCTGCACTTCGCTACTTACTTGTGGTACTAGCTTTCCTTGAAGTGCAGGATATTCGTAAGACAGGAACTTCAATTCCACTGCAACCTACTCGAAGGGTTCTTCACTCCACTGCGATCCTGTCTTCGAGTAGAGTAAGATTTAAGTTTTAAAGTGATAATTTTTATTCGCCTATTCACCCCCCCCTCTAGGCGACATCTAGATCCTGTTCCCGGGCCAAAGGGAACTTTCAAAGTCCCTCTCCTATGTGATAATGAGAGTGCAATCCGCATGGCGGATAATCCCGTTGAACATGGCCACACTAAGCACATAGACATCTGGTATCACTTTTTGAGAGATGACCAACAAAAGGGGGATATCGAAATTGCTTATGTTAAAACCCACAACCAATTAGCCGATATCTTTACCAAGCCACTAGATGAAAAGACTTTTAGCAAGCTTAGGAATGAGCAAGATATACTTGATTCTTGGAACTTTGATTGAAACATTGCAGACATAGCTAGTTTATATACCTTTGATCATGTCTCTTTCATATGGTACAAATGTATATTTCTTATTCTTCTTGTACCAAGGCTAAGACTAATGTGCTTTCAAGTCTACTTCTATGTTCAGTCTCACATTGAAAGGGAAATGGAATTGAAAGGGAATTAGGCTTACACCTAGTCCCTAATTAATTTTGGTGGTTGAATTGCCCAACATAAATATTGGACTAACTAGTTTGCTCTAGTGTATAAGTTATACAAGTGCCAAAGGTTCACACTTAGCCAATAAAAAGACCAAGTATTGGGTTCAAACAAAGGAGCAAGGGACAACCGAAGGCACCTCTGGTCTGGCGCACCGGACTGTCCGGTGTGCCACCGGACATGTCCGGTGCACTAGAGGACTCCAACTCCAAACTCGTCACCTTCGGGAAATTCCAGAGGCAAACTCCGCTATAATTCACCGGACTGTCCGGTGTACACCGGACATGTCCGGTGCTCCAAGGAAGAGCGACCTCCGGAACTCGCCAGCCTCGGGAATTCATTTCAGCTGCTCCGCTAAAATTCACCGGACTATCCGGTGTACACCGGACTGTCCGGTGTAACAGCGGGGCAACGGCTATTTCGGCGCCAACGGCTACCTGCGACGCATTAAATGCGCGTGCTGCGCGCGCAGAGGTCAGGCACGCCCATACTGGCGCACCAGACAATCTACAGTGCATGTCCGGTGCGCCACCGGACATCCAGGCGGGCCCAGAAGACAGAGCTCCAACGGTCGGAACCCAACGGCTTTGGTGACATGGCTGTCGCACCGGACATGTCCGGTGTGCACCGGACTGTCCGGTGCGCCATCGAACAGACAACCTCACCAAACGGCTAGTTTGGTGGTTGGGGCTATAATACCCCCAACCACCCCACATTCAAGTCATCCAAGTTTTCCACTTCTCAACTACTTACAAGAGCTCTAGCATTCAATTCTAGACACACCAAAGAGATCAAATCCTCTCCAAACTCCACACAACGCCCTAGTGATTAGAGAGAGAGATTTGCTTGTGTTCTTTCGAGCTCTTGCGCTTGGATTGCTTTCTTCTTTCTTGATTCTTTCTTGCGATCAAACTCACTTGTAATTGAGGCAAGAGACACCAATCTTGTGGTGGTCCTTGTGGGAACTTCGTGTTCCAAGTGATTGAGAAGAGAAAGCTCACTCGGTCCGAGGGACCGTTTGAGAGAGGGTAAGGGTTGAAAGAGACCCGGCCTTTGTGGCCTCCTCAACGGGGAGTAGGTTTGCGAGAACCGAACCTCGGTAAAACAAATCCGCGTGTCACACTTCTTATTCGCTTGCGATTTGTTTTGCACCCTCTCTCGCGGACTCGATTATATTTCTAACACTAACCCGGCTTGTAGTTGTGTTTATTTTTTGAGAATTTCAGTTTCGCCTTATTCACCCCCTCTAGGCGACTTTCAATTGGTATCAGAGCCAGGTTCTTCATTAGAGCCTAACCGCTTGAAGTGATGTCGGGAGATCACACCAAGAGGGAGATGGAGACCGGCGACAAGCCCACTACGAGCCAAGGGAGCACTTCATCGGAAGAGTCCCGCACCAAGAGGAAGGAGAAGAAGAAGGACTCCTCCAAACGGAAGGAGAAAAGATCTTCTTCTTCACACCACAAAGAGAAGAAGGAAAAATCTTCTTCCCACAAGTCGCATCGGAAAGGCGACAAGCACAAGAGGATGAGGAAGGTGGTCTACTACGAGACCGACACTTCATCAACATCGACCTCCGACTCCGATGCGCCGTCCGTAACTTCTAAGCGCCAAGAGCGCAAGAAGTTTAGTAAGATCCCCTTACACTATCCTCGTACATCTAGACATACTCCATTACTTTCCGTTCCATTAGGCAAACCGCCAACCTTTGATGGCGAAGATTATGCTAGGTGGAGTGATTTAATGAAATTTCATCTAACCTCACTCCACAAAAGTATATGGAATGTTGTTGAGTTTGGAGCACAGGTACCATCTATAGGGGATGAAGACTATGATACGGACGAAGTGGCCCAAATCGAGCACTTCAACTCCCAAGCTACAACCATACTCCTCGCCTCTCTAAGCAAGGAGGAATACAACAAGGTGCAAGGGTTGAAGAATGCAAAGGAGATTTGGGACTTACTCAAGACCGCGCACGAGGGTGATGAACTCACCAAAATCACCAAGCGGGAAACGATCGAGGGGGAGCTCGGTCGCTTTCGTCTTCGCCAAGGGGAGGAGCCACAAGACATGTACAACCGGCTCAAAACCTTGGTGAACCAAGTGCGCAACCTCGGGAGTAAGAAGTGGGACGACCACGAGGTGGTTAAGGTTATTCTAAGATCTCTTATTTTCCTTAACCCCACTCAAGTTCAATTAATTCATGGTAATCCTAGATACACACTAATGACTCCCGAGGAAGTAATCGGGAATTTTGTGAGCTTTGAATGTATGATCAAGGGCTCAAAGAAGATCAACGAGCTTGATGAACCCTCCACGTCCGAAGCACAACCGGTGGCATTCAAGGCGACGGAGGAGAAAAAGGAGGAGTCTACATCGAGTAGACAACCAATTGACGCCTCCAAGCTCGACAATGAGGAGATGGCTTTAATCATCAAAAGCTTTCGCCAAATCCTCAAGCAACGGAGGGGGAAGGACTACAAACCCCGCTCCAAGAAAGTGTGCTACAAATGTGGTAAGCCCGGTCATTTTATTGCAAAATGTCCTATATCTAGTGACAGTGACAGGGGCGACGACAAGAAGGGAAAGAGGAGAGAAAAGAAGAAGTACTACAAGAAGAAGGGCGGCGATGCCCATGTTTGCCGGGAGTGGGACTCCGACGAGAGCTCCACCGAGTCCTCCTCCGACGAGGACGCCGCCAACGTCGCCGTCACCAAGGGACTCCTCTTCCCCAACGTCAGCCACAAGTGCCTCATGGCAAAGGACGGCAAAAGGAAGAAGGTTAAATCTAAATCCTCCACTAAATATGAATCCTCTAGTGATGATAATGATAGTGATGAGGAAAATAATTTGCGTACCCTTTTTGCCGACCTAAACATGCAACAAAAAGAAAAATTGAATGAATTAATTAGTGCCATCCATGAGAAGGATGATCTCTTGGACTCCCAAGAGGACTTCCTAATCAAGGAAAATAAAAAGCATGTTAAGGTTAAAAATGCTTATGCTCTACAAGTTGAAAAATGTGAAAAATTGTCTAGTGAGCTAAGCACTTGCCATGAGACTATTGACAACCTTAGAAATGAAAATGCTAGATTAATTGCTAAGGTTGATTCTCATGTTTGTATTGATTCAACTTCCAATCTTAGAAATGACAATGTTGATTTACTTGCTAGGATTGATGAGTTGAATATCTCTCTTGCTAGCCTTAGAGATGAGAATGAGAAATTATTTGCTAAGGCTAAAGATTTTGATGTTTGCAATACTACTATTTCCGACCTTAGAACTAAGAATGATATGTTGCATGCTAAGGTTGTAGAATTAAAATCTTGCAAACCCTCTACATCTACCGTTGAGCACACTTCTATTTGTACTAGATGTAGAGATGTTGATATCAATGCTATTCATGATCACATGGCTTTAATTAAACAACAAAATGATCATATAGCAATATTAGATGCTAAAATTGCCGAGCATAACTTAGAAAATGAAAAGTTTAAATTTGCTAGAAGTATGCTCTATAATGCGAGACGCCCTGGCATCAAGGATGGCATTGGCTTCCAAAGGGGAGACAATGTCAAACTTAATGCCACTCCTAAAAACTTGTCTAACTTTGTTAAGGGCAAGGCTCCCATGCCTCAGGATAACGAGGGTTACATTTTGTACCCTGCAGGTTATCCCGAGAGCAAAATTAAGAAAATTCATTCTAGGAAGTCTCACTCTGGCCCTAACCATGCTTTTATGTATAAGGGTGAGACATCTAGCTCTAGGCAACCAACCCGTGCTAAGTTGCCTAGAAATAAAACTCCTAGTGCATCAAATGATCATGCCATTTCATTTAAGACGTTTGATGCATCTTATGTTTTGACTAACAAATCCGGCAAGGTAGTTGCCAAGTTTGTTGGGGGAAAACACAAGGGCTCCAAGACTTGTGTTTGGGTACCCAAAGTTCTTGTTTCTAATGCCAAAGGACCCAAAACCGTTTGGGTACCTAAAGTCAAGAACTAAAATTGTTTTGTAGGTTTATGCATCCGGGGGCTCAAGTTGGATACTCGACAGCGGGTGCACAAACCACATGACAGGGGAGAAGAAAATGTTCTCCTCATATGAGAAAAACCAAGATCCCCAACGAGCTATCACATTCGGGGATGGAAATCAAGGTTTGGTCAAAGGATTGGGTAAAATTGCTATATCACCTGACCACACTATTTCCAATGTTTTTCTTGTAGATTCTTTAGATTACAATTTGCTTTCCGTATCCCAATTATGTCAAATGGGCTACAACTGTCTATTTACTGATGTAGGTGTCACTGTCTTTAGAAGGAGTGATGATTCAATAGCATTTAAGGGAGTGTTAGAGGGTCAGCTATACTTGGTAGATTTTGATAGAGCTGAACTCGACACTTGCTTGGTTGCTAAGACTAACTTGGGTTGGCTCTGGCACCGCCGACTAGCCCATGTTGGAATGAAGAACCTTCATAAGCTTCTAAAGGGAGAGCACATTTTAGGACTAACAAATGTTCATTTTGAGAAAGACAGGATTTGTAGCGCATGCCAAGCCGGGAAGCAAGTTGGCACTCATCATCCACACAAGAACATCATGACGAGTGACAGGCCACTGGAACTCCTACACATGGATTTATTCGGCCCGATTGCTTACATAAGCATCGGCGGGAGTAAGTACTGTCTAGTTATTATGGATGATTATTCTCGCTTCACTTGGGTATTCTTTTTGCAGGAAAAATCCCATACCCAAGAGACCTTAAAGGGATTCTTGAGACGGGCTCAAAATGAGTTCAGCTTAAGGATCAAGAAAATTAGAAGCGACAACGGGACGGAGTTCAAGAACTCACAAATAGAAGGCTTCCTTGAGGAGGAGGGCATCAAGCATGAGTTTTCTTCTCCCTACACTCCACAACAAAATGGTGTAGTGGAGAGGAAGAATCGAACTCTATTGGACATGGCAAGAACCATGCTTGATGAGTACAAGACACCGGATCAGTTTTGGGTCGAGGCGGTCAACACCGCCTGCTACGCCATCAACCGGTTATATCTACACCAAATCCTCAAGAAGACATCCTATGAACTCCTAACCGGTAAAAAGCCCAATATTTCATATTTTAGAGTTTTTGGTAGCAAATGTTTTTATTCTTGTCAAAAGAGGTAGAAAATCTAAATTTGCTCCTAAAACTGTAGAAGGCTTTTTACTAGGATATGACTCAAACACAAGGGCATATAGAGTCTTTAACAAGTCCTCAGGACTTGTTGAAGTTTCTTGTGACGTTGTGTTTGATGAGACTAACGGCTCTCAAGTAGAGCAAGTTGATCTTGATGAGATAGGTGAAGAACAGGCTCCGTGCATCGCGCTAAGGAACATGTCCATTGGGGATATGTGTCCTAAGGAATCCGAAGAGCCTCCACATGCACAAGATCAACCATCCTCCTCCACGCAAGCATCTCCACCAACTCAAAATGAGGACGAAGCTCAAGTTGATGAAAGACAAGATCAAAGAGATGAGCCACCTCAAGATGATGGCAACGATCAAGGGGGAGATGCAAATGATCAAGACAAGGAGGATGAAGAGCCAAGGCCGCCACACCCAAGAGTCCACCAAGCAATCCAACGAGATCACCCCGTCGACACCATCCTCGGCGACATTCATAAGGGGGTAACCACTCGATCTCGTATTGCACATTTTTGTGAGCATTACTCTTTTGTTTCCTCTATTGAGCCACACAGGGTAGAGGAAGCACTACAAGATTCGGATTGGGTGATGGCGATGCAAGAGGAGCTCAACAACTTCACGAGGAACGAGGTATGGCATTTAGTTCCACGTCCTAATCAAAATGTTGTAGGAACCAAGTGGGTCTTCCGCATCAAGCAAGACGAGCATGGTGTGGTGACAAGGAACAAAGCTTGACTCGTGGCCAAGGGGTATTCACAAGTCGAAGGTTTGGATTTTGGTGAAACCTATGCACCCGTAGCTAGGCTTGAGTCAATTCGTATATTATTGCCTATGCTACTTACCATGGCTTCAAGCTCTACCAACTGGACGTGAAGAGTGTCTTCCTCAATGGACCAATCAAGGAAGAGGTCTACGTTGAGCAACCTCCCGGCTTTGAAGACAGTGAGTACCCTAACCATGTTTATAGGCTCTCTAAGGCGCTTTATGGGCTCAAGCAAGCCCCAAGAGCATGGTATGAATGCCTTAGAGATTTCCTTATTGCAAATGGCTTCAAATTCGGCAAGGCCGATCCTACTTTGTTCACTAAAACTCTTGACAATGATTTGTTCGTATGCCAAATTTATGTTGATGATATCATATTTGGGTCTACTAACGAATCTACATGTGAAGAATTTAGTAGGATCACGACACAAAAATCGAGATGTCTATGATGGGGGAGTTGAAGTATTTTCTAGGATTCCAAGTCAAGCAACTCCAAGAAGGCACCTTCATTTGCCAAACAAAGTACACTCAAGACATTCTAACCAAGTTTGGAATGAAGGATGCCAAGCCCATCAAGACACCCATGGGAACAAATGGGCATCTCGACCTCGACACGGGAGGTAAATCCGTCAATCAAAAGGTATACCAGTCGATGATTGGTTCATTACTCTATTTATGTGCATCTCGACTGGACATTATGCTTTCCGTTTGCATGTGTGCAAGATTCTAAGCCGACCCTAAGGAATCACACCTTACGGCCGTAAAACGAATCTTGAGATATTTGGCTTATACTCCTAAGTTTGGGCTTTGGTACCCTCTGGGATCCACATTTGATTTGATTGGTTATTCGGATGCCGATTGGGCGGGGTGTAAGATTAATAGAAAGAGCACATCAGGGACTTGCCAGTTCTTGGGAAGATCCTTGGTGTCTTAGGCTTCAAAGAAGCAAAATTCGGTCGCTCTCTCTACCGCCGAAGCCAAGTATATTGCCGCAGGCCATTGTTGCGCGCAACTGCTTTGGATGAGGCAAACCCTGCGGGACTATGGTTACAAATTAACCAAAGTTCCTCTTCTATGTGATAATGAGAGTGCAATCCGCATGGCGGATAATCCCGTTGAGCATAGCCGCACTAAACACATAGCCATTCGGTATCATTTTCTTCGGGATCACCAACAAAAGGGGGATATCGAGATTTCATACATTAACACTAAAGATCAATTAGCCGATATCTTTACCAAGCCACTTGATGAACAATCTTTTACCAAACTTAGGCATGAGCTCAATATTCTTGATTCTAGGAATTTCTTTTGCTAAACTTGCACACGTAGCTCATAAGTATACCTTTGATCATGTCTCTTTTATATATGCTATGACTAATGTGTTTTCAAGTGTATTTCAAACCAAGTCATAGGTATATTGAAAGGGAATTGGAGTCTTCGGCGAAGACAAAGGCTTCCACTCCACTCTACTACTCATCCTTCGCTGTCGCTCCGCATCACTCTCCATCTTTGGTATAATCTTCACTCATATGTTTTATATGCCAAAGGAGAGAAAGTAGTTAGGGAAGGGCTTATATCTCACTCAAAGTATCCGTTTTTGGCGATTCATGCCAAAGGGGGAGAAAGTATGAGCCCAAAGCAAAAGGACCGCACCACCACCCTAATTTTAAAATTAATGGTTTTCAATTGAAAATTTCAAATGGGTATCTCTTTGTGTTCTAAAGGGGGAGCAAGTAGTATTTTCAAAACTTGATATCTTAAAACCCTCTTGAACACTAAGAGGAGAATTTATGTGAAGGGGAGTTTTGTTTAGTCAAAGGAAAAGCATTTGAAACAAGGGGAGAGAATTTCAAATCTTGAAAATGCTTCTCAAATCTTATTCATTTACCTTTGACTATCTTGCAAAAGGATTTTGAAAAGAATTTACAAAAGAGTTTGCAAAAACAAAAATTGTGGTGCAAGCGTGGTCCAAAAATGTTAAAAATAAAGAAACAATCCATGCACATCTAGTAAGTAACTTTTATTGGCTCAATTCCAAGCAACCTTTGCACTTACATTATGCAAACTAGTTCATTTATGCACTTTTATATTTGCTTTGGTTTGTGTTGACATCAATCACCAAAAAGGGGGAGATTGAAAGGGAATTAGGCTTACACCTAGTCCCTAATTAATTTTGGTGGTTGAATTGCCCAACACAAATATTGGACTAACTAGTTTGCTCTAGTGTATAAGTTATACAGGTGCCAAAGGTTCACACTTAGCCAATAAAAAGACCAAGTATTGGGTTCAAACAAAGGAGCAAGGGACAACCGAAGGCACCTCTGGTCTGGCGCACCGGACTGTCCGGTGTGCCACCGGACATGTCCGGTGCACCAGAGGACTCCAACTCCAAACTCGTCACCTTCGGGAAATTCCAGAGGCAACTCCGCTATAATTCACCGGACTGTCTGGTGTACACCGGACATGTCCGGTGCTCCAAGGAAGAGCGGCCTCCGGAACTCGCCAGCCTCGGGAATTCATTTCAGCTGCTCCGCTAAAATTCACCGGACTATCCGGTGTACACCGGACTGTCCGGTGTAACAGCGGGGCAACGGCTATTTCGGCGCCAACGGCTACCTGCGATGCATTAAATGCGCGCGCTGCGCGCGCAGAGGTCAGGCACGCCCATACTGGCGTACCGGATAATCTACAGTGCATGTCCGGTGCGCCACCGGACATCCAGGCGGGCCCAGAAGACAGAGCTCCAACGGTCGGAACCCAACGGCTTTGGTGACGTGGCTGTCGCACCGGACATGTCCGGTGTGCACCGGACTGTCCGGTGCGCCATCGAACAGATAGCCTCACCAAACGGCTAGTTTGGTGGTTGGGGCTATAAATACCCGCAACCACCCCACATTCAAGTCATCCAAGTTTTCCACTTCTCAACTACTTACAAGAGCTCTAGCATTCAATTCTAGACACACCAAAGAGATCAAATCATCTCCAAACTCCACACAACGCCCTAGTGATTAGAGAGAGAGATTTGCTTGTGTTCTTTCGAGCTCTTGCGCTTGGATTGCTTTCTTCTTTCTTGATTCTTTCTTGCGATCAAACTCACTTGTAATTGAGGCAAGAGACACCAATCTTGTGGTGGTCCTTGTGGGAACTTCGTGTTCCAAGTGATTGAGAAGAGAAAGCTCACTCGGTCCGAGGGACCCTTTGAGAGAGGGTAAGGGTTGAAAGAGACCCGGCCTTTGTGGCCTCCTCAACGGGGAGTAGGTTTGCGAGAACCGAACCTCGGTAAAACAAATCCGCGTGTCACACCTCTTATTCGCTTGCGATTTATTTTGCACCCTCTCTCGCGGACTCGATTATATTTCTAACACTAACCCGACTTGTAGTTGTGTTTATTTTTTGAGAATTTCAGTTTCGCCCTATTCACCCCCCTCTAGGCGACTTTCAGGAATATTCGGCAAAGACAAGGCTTCCACTCCAACTCTGATGGTATCTTTTATCCTTTGCCTTTACTCAGGAAAATCTCAATTGGTATGACCTTTCACTCATATCCATTAATTACCAATGGAGAATTTTAGGGCTCTCAAGATTCTTCGTTTTTGGCGATTAATGCCAAAGGGGGAGAAAAGTATTAGGCCCAAAGCAAAAGGACCGCACCACCACATTTTTAAAATTCAAAAACTATTTCACAAAAAAGAAGAAATTATTTCAATTAGTATCAAAATTTCAATCGGTATTTCATTTGGTTTCAAAAATTCAATTGCTATAACATCATTTGGTATCTGTTTCAAAACCCTCTTGATAAGCTAAGGGGAGAATTTCTTCAAGGGGCTTTTATTTAGTCAAAGGAAAAGGCATTTGAAACAGGGGGAGGAATTTCAAATCTTGAAAATGCTTCTTGAAATCATATTTCTATACCTTTGGCTATTTGCAAAAGAATTTGAAAAGACTTTTCCAAAAGATTTGCAAAAACAAGCAAGTGGTGCAAATGTGGTCCAAAATAGAAGAAAGCAATCACATTCATTTTTAGACTCATGTAGAAAGTCTTTCAATTGGTTTAAATCTAAGTAACCTATGCACATCTATCATAATTGCAAACTAGTTATATTTTTACACTTTATATTGGCTTTGGTTTGTGTTGGCATCAATCACCAAAACGGGGGAGATTGAAAGGGAAATGAGCTTAATCATTTCCTATAATCGATTTTGGTGGTTGACGTCCATCACAAACCATGTGGACTAATTAGTTTGCCTAGTTATCATTTATCTCAAGTGCATAAGGTTCAACATAAACCAAGAAAGAAATCAAGTTGGGGACTCACAACGTTTGGAGCAAAGACTTGGAATGGTGCTACCAGTGTCTAGTGCCCCAAGCCGAGCACCATCCCAACTAGCCACTCTCGGGTTTTTCCAGGGCATGCTCCGCTATAATTCACCGGACTATCCGGTGTGCACCGGACATGTCCAGTGAGCCGACGGAGCAACGATAACCTGTTCTCAACGGTCGACTGTAGTAAATAGTAAAAGTGAACAGTTCGAAGTCAGATGTCAGGCTGCAGAGTCAGAACGCACCAGACATGTCCGGTATGCCACCCGACTGTCCGGTGCAGCTACAGGACAAAGGGTTTCAACGGTCGACCGTTCCAAAACCCCAACGGTGTGCTGACGTGGCACGCACCGGACAGTGAATAGTGCGCTGTCCGGTGCACCACTGGACTGTCCGGTGTGCCCATCGATAGCAAACTCAGCCAACGGCTAGGAAGTGGTTGAAGGCTATAAATACCCCCAACCACCTTTATTCAAGCCATCCAAGTTTTCTCAACTTCACATTCAATACAAGAGCAATAGCATTCACTCCAAGACACATTCCAAAGATCAAAACCTCTCGAAGCCTCCAAGTCAACTCAATTCCTCAGTGAATTGAGAGAGGGTGTTTTGTGTTCTTTTGTTGCTCTTGTTACTTGGATTGCTTTCTCCTTCTCTATTCTTATTCTTCTAAGTGCTTTGTAAAGCTAGCAAGATACACCTAAGTGTGTGGTGATCCTTATGGGGTCTTAGTGACCCAAGTGATTAAGGAGAAGCCTCGACCGGTCTGTGTGACCGATTGAGAGAGGGAAAGGGTTGGAATAGACCGGGCCTTTGTGGCCTCCTCAACGGAGACTAGGTTCTTTGGAACCGAACCTCGGTAAAATAAATCACCATGTTCACTTGTTGATCTTGACTTGATTTGTTTCCCCTCTTTCCTCTCTCTAAAAGTTTCATTGCTAATATTGTTTGAGTTTGCTCCCAAACGTTATCCGCATTGATTGAGCAACGCTAAGCAAGACAAACTATCTTTTGTACTCTGAGTTAATTCTAACGCTAACCCCGGCCTTAGTGCGCGTTTGAAGTTGCAAATTTCAGGTTTCACCTATTCACCCCCCTCTAGGCAACTTTCATGAACAATGGGCAATCTAGATTTTTCATGTCTAATTTCAATTTTGCAATGACAACCAAGCAAAGATTCTTAACAAAGGAAAGGAGCCTAGGATAGTGCTTCATAGGTATGGAACTGCGCAAATTAGGATTTACAAGGTGATAAAGTAGGGTTTTTGGTATAAACAAAGATGTCTTAACGACTTGCAACCTATCTAAGGATTGTATGGCAAGAGTTAATATAAAGATGACAAGCAAAGGCAAGTTAAATGACAAGGAAGCTATACTTGTTGTTTGGGAATATGGATATGACAACAACATAAGCAACAAATAGCATGAGTGATTAAACTACGACGAAGAACACACTAAACTAGCAACAAGACATGACAAGTTGACAATAGACACAAAACAAAGAAAACTGGAAAGAAAAATTCACAAAAGGAAAAGGGGTTATAGGAAAAGAGATATATGGAAATGTATTTGTTTCTACTCTAGGTAAAGCAAAAAAATTGATCCAATCTAAATAGAAGAATTGTCACACCCGGTTTTAGAAGGCAAACCAAATGCGAACCATGTACGTGCTAGGATCAGCAATTCACGTACACAGCAGTTACATAACTGGACATCATCACACAATGCTCAAATCATAATATAAAAGGGGAATAATAGTCGATTACATCATATGTCTGAGACATCCACATAGTCTTTAACAATAATCAAAGTGCAAAAAACGAAACGTAGATACACGCAGCCTTCACAGGCAGCCGACTGGGGGTTGCCACTAACCCAAGCCTAGAACTCGTCGTAATCTTGGAACTCCTGGTAGTCTCCTTCCACGGCTTCGTCTTCTCCTGAGCAGTGGTTGCAATGAGGACAACCTGAGGAAGGGGGGGGGGGGGGTTGGTGTGTAGAGCAAGGGTAAGTACACATCAACATACTCAGCAAATGTCCTATTTGGCTGTAGTGGACTAGCTTTATGTGGGGGTAAGTCAAGCAGTTGCTTTTAGTTGGTCAGATTTTTATTACTAGTAGGGAGAGCCATATTTTAGTATTAACCCAAGTTGTTAACCCAAAAGTACCCTTTCCAAATGGAAAGAATACCACTTACCATTACCATAGTCATAAACATCATCCTCGTCACCACCTGTAATCCAAACATCTCTGATGAAGTATCTCTAATCAATGGAGCTCCCTTGGCCGCTCATAACCACGAGCATGGCTGATATATCAGTTTTCAAACACTTTGTAGAGGTTGCGCACTTTACCCACAAGCCGGGATTCCCTTTCTGCCTAGAGATCATGACTCTCTATTGATCACTACCAAGGTGACCCAGCAGGGTATCACTACGTAGCCTTTACAAAGATTCCTCGGGGCTGTAGCCGCCCGTTAGGTTTCCTAAATGCACCGCACTCCTCCCCAAGGGGCGAACCAACCTTGACAGAGCGAGCCGCATACACCGAGCCCCATTAACGGCACGACGGCTAAGCGAACTACACCCCAGTTCCTCTAATTATTCAGCTAAGGGCGTCCCATTCCACCCTCATGGTTGCACTGTTTTCCCGAGCGGTCATCCAACGAACAGGTCCTTACGGAGAGGCAGTTGAGAAACCGCTCGAGTCCCCTTAAATGCCACAAGTATATCATCATAAATAAGAAGGAAAACAACGTATCATAGATAAGTCTCATCATGTTCATTGATTAATGTTAAGCACTAGCATAAGGCTAAACCAGAATAATCCAACCCAAATAGGTAAGCAAGAACATGGATAACAAAAGCTAGTCAATCCTTAAGTATAAATTGTGTGAATGCGGAAAGTGAATTATAGAAATGGATAGGACATAAATGGGTCAAGGGACACTTGCCTCCACCAACCAGCTGCTGCTCAGGGGCTTCTCCTGCGAGTTCTTCGAACTTCTCAACCAGACCGTTCTCTATGCGAGCGCAAACATACATCCATCCATTTGAATTAGGAAGTAAACAGTACACCATACAAGAGAGCAGATAAACTGAATATGCATAAGATATGACATACGATATTGCATTCGCAATGGCTAGAAAGAGAAGAAGGAAGGTCTCGCAGTGGTTAAAGCTATAGTCGAAGCGTATTACGGGTAGATGCATAATTAATCATTACGTGATCTAGTTCCACGTAGTTACACTAACAAGTGTTAATCACATACACTGATAGAATTGTAACTATTTCCAATTAGTTGACATTAAACTAAGTCGATAATTAATTATATGAAATAACCAACGTAATCAATTTCTGAGTTGAGTTTCCATTTCATTAACATAGATAATGTGATCACTACACATAGAATACACGGGGGGGGGGGGGGGGGGGGTAGACGGGTGGCTAAGGGTAGACGGGCACGTCTAGGGGTAGACGAGCACGTCACCCGTGACAGGACGCTACGCGTCGCGCTGAGGGCACGGCGAGCCGCGCCAAAGCACCGCGCACACCACGCGAGCACGCGCGCGTGCAAGGCCGCGCTGACGCGCCACAAACGGGCCACGCGCACGCCGGGGCCGAGTTGCGCACGTGCCGCGAGTAGGCAGCGGGGGTCGCGCTGGGGCCAAACGCGCTGCGCAAGCAGCGGGGCTGCGCCGGGGGCTGACCGCGTCAAGCTGCGGATACGCCGCGCCGGGAACGCGCCAGACTGCGCGAGCAGCGAGGCCGCGCCGCCACGGACATGCGCGGGGAGGGGCGGGCGAGCCGGAGCGGAGAGGGGCCGGGACCGGGGGTGGCCGCGCCGGGGGCGAGCGTGCAGGGGACCGCCACGAACGCGCCGGGCGCCGAGGCCATGAGGAGAGGCGGGGCAGAGCTGCACCGAGCGGGGCACCGCGGCCGCGTGCCAGCACGCCGGGCCGCGCCATGGCCAGGGGAGGGAGGGAGCCGCGCCGGGGTGGGGCGGGACGCCGGGGTGGGGGCGCGCCATGGCCGAGCGCCGCCGCGCGAGGCCGCGCACGCGCAGGGGAGGGGGCGGGGCGGGCGCGGGCGCCACGGCCGCGCCATGGTCGTGCCGAGATGGGGCGAGACGCCGGGGCGGGGGCGTGCCATGGCCGGCCGCGCCGGGCCACAGACGAGACGAGCAGGGGTCAGGGAAGAAGAAGGGGGGGTAGACGGGGAAGGGGAGGGGGGTTGGGGCTCACCACGCGGAGGCGACGATGGCGCAGGCAGGCGGCGGTTTCCGAGCAGCGGGCGAGCTGGGTGGGGGAGTCGAGTCACGCGGGGGGGGGGGGGGGGGGGGGGGGTTAGAGGAGAGAGAAAAGGGGTTTTGGGGGGGGGGGAATGGCTGACGGGTGGGTCCCACGGGGGGGGGGGTGGCGGCGGTGGCTTAACTGCCACGCGCACCACACGTGTGGGGGGCGGGCCGCCAGGGTGGGCAGCTGGGCGAGCGTGCCGCGGGGGGGGGGGGGGGGGGGGGGCGAGCTGGGCCGCGCGCCAGGTGGGCTGCGCGTGTCGGCTGGGCCGCGGGGGAGGGGGCTGGCCGACTGGGCCGCAAGGGGAGGGGGAGGGGAGAGAAGGAAAAAAAAGGGTTTTCCCCTTTTCTAATTTATTTTCTAAATGAATGATTTCACAAATTCACTCAACCAAAACAAATGCATGGACCGGCATGGTGCAACAAACAAAAGAAATTATTTCTAGGGTTTACTTACACAAGATATCAAGCTACATCTCGCTAGAAATTTGTAAATGAACAAGGCTCAGCGAGAAGAAAAAGAAAGAGGAAAGGTAACGTCCGAATTTGGTGAGTGCTGGAGAAGGAAAAAAATTCAACTCTCAAATTTGGGGCGTTACAAACCTATCCCCCTTAAAAGAATCTCGCCCTTGAGATTCAAGGTTGGCTAGCAAAGAGCTCGAGATATTTAGCCATCAGATCATCTTCACGCTCCCAAGTTGCCTCTTCTTCGGAGTGATGACCCCATCTGACTTTGCACATTCTGATAGTCTTCATTCGGGTGACTCTGTCCGCAGTCTCAATGATTTGCGTTGGCTTCTCAATATAGGTCAAGTCTTCTTGGACTTCGAGACCCTCCACTGGCAACTGCTCTTCTAGCGCACGCAGACATTTCTTCAACTGAGACACATGAAAGACATCATGCACGATAGACAAATTTTCTGGCAGGCTGAGCTGATAGTCCACTTCTCCATGGCTTGCGAGAATCTGATACGGACCAATGTTGCGGGGTGCTAGCTTGCCTTTGACTCCGAATCTTCTGACTCCTCTGATAGGCGAAACTTTAATAGACAAATTCTCCAACTTTGAAACTCAGCTCTCTTCTTCTTGTGTCTGCATAACTTCGCTGCCTTGATTGCGCTATCTTCAGATTCTCCCGAACCATCTTGATGTTCTCTTCACCTTCAAGCAGAATGTCCGGCCCAAACACTTGCTTTTCTCCAGGTTGATCCCATTGCAACAGAGTTCTATAACTCCTTCCATTAAGTGCCTGGAATGGTGACATCTTCAAGCTGACCTAGTAACTGTTGTTATAGGAGAACTCTGCATAAGGTAGCCTCTTGTCCCATCCAGATTGATCTTGCAACGCGCAGGCTCTCAACATGTCTTTGAGGATTTGATTAGTTCTTTCGGTCTGACCGTCTATCTGTGGATGATAAGCTGAACTAAAATTCAGATGTGTACCCAAAGCTTCATGCAATTGCTACCAGAAATGAGAGGTGAACTGTGTTCCTTTGTCTGACACTATCTTCTTTGGCACACCGTGAAGACAAATGATCTGGGACATGTACAACTCTGCCAATACTGCACTGCTGTAGTTGGTCTTGATAGGTATGAAGTGGGCTGACTTGGTTAAGCGATCCACCACTACCCAAATGGAATCATAGTCGGCTCGAGTGCGAGGCAATCCGACTATGAAATCCATACCGATTTCATCCCATTTCCACTGAGGAATTCGCAACGGTTGCAACAATCCAGCTAGCCTCTGATGCTCTGCCTTGATCCGCCGACAACTATCACACATAGCCACATGTTCTGCGATTTCCCTCTTCATTCCGTACCACAAGAATTTCTTCTTCAGATCCTGATACATCTTCTCACTTCTAGGGTGTATCGAATAAGCTGTCTCATGAGCTTCCTTGAGGATCAAATCCCGAATAGACTGGACACTGGGAACACACAAACGGTCCTTGAACCATATCACACCTTCTGCATCTTCTCGAAAGTCTTTACCTCTTCCCTCTAGAATCAGCTACCGGATTTCACTAATCTTCTCATCATTCTTCTGTGTCTTTGATTTCTCGCTCCAAAGTGGGCTCTAACTCAACTGTTACTCCTCGCATATTATTCAGAAATCCGAGGCTCAACCTATCAAACTCTTTGGCCAACTCATAAGGCATCGGATGAGCGACCATCAGATTGACCTGACTCTTCCTACTCAAAGCATCTGCCACTATGTTCGCTTTGCCTGGATGGTAATGAATCTCTAATTCATAGTCCTTGATCAACTCTAACCATCTTCGTTGCCTCATATTCAGCTCTGACTGAGTGAATATGTACTTCAGACTCTTGTGGTCTGTGTAAACATCATATTTTTGCCCATACAGATAGTGCCTCCATGTCTTCAGTGCATGAACCACTTCTGCCAACTCTAGGTCATGGATTGGGTAATTCTTCTGATGAACCTTCAGCTGTCGGGACGAGTAAGCCACAACTCTTCCCTCTTGCATCAACACACATCCCAAACCAGTGTAACAAGCATCGCAATACACCGAGAAGGGCTTGTGCACATCAGGCAAGACTAAGACAAGCGCTATAGTTAACTTCCCTTTTAGTGCTTCAAAGGCTTCTTGGCATTTCTAGGTCCACTTGAACTCAACTTTGTTGCCTAATAAAGCTATCATTAGTTTTGCAATCTTCGAAAACCCTTCAATGAATCGCCGATAATATCCGGCCATTGCAATAAAGCTCTTGATTCCTCGAGCATCTGTTGGCGCTTTCCAGTTCAGAATGTCTGCCACTTTCTTCGGATCCACAGCCAATCCTTCTTTGTTGATTATGTGACCCAAGAACAGGACTTCATCAATCCAGAACTCGCACTTGCTCAACTTTGCATACAGCTGGTTCTCTCGCAATCTCTGCAAAACCATCCTCAAATGACCCACATGCTCTTCTTCGCTTTGAGAATATATGAGTATATCATCAATAAATACCACCACAAACTTGTCAAGATAATCCATGAATACACTATTCATTAGATTCATGAAGAAGGCTGGTGCATTTGTTAGACCAAAGGACATCACAGTGAACTCATACAACCCATACTTGGTAATGAATGCCGTCTTCGGAATTTCTGAGGGTTGAATCCTGAGCTGGTGGTAACCTGACCTCAGATCTATCTTTGAAAACACGCTGGCTCCTCTCAATTGGTCGAACAGATCTTCTATTCTGGGCAAGGGGTACTTGTTCTTGATTGTGACCTCATTTAGAGCTTGATAATCGATACACATCCTTCTAGTGCCATCTTTCTTCTCCACGAATAGGATAGGGGCAGCCCAAGGTGAGGTGATTGGCTGGATGTAACCTTTCTCTGACAGCTCATCGATCTACTTCTTAAGCTCAACCAACTCTGGTCCAGATACTCTGTAATCTCTCTTAAAGATGGGGGCGGTTCCAGGAAGAAGCTCTATGGCAAACTCAACTTTTCGCTCTGGTGACATGCCTAGTAAATCCTTTGGGAACACATCTAGGAACTCGGACACAACCTTGATAATCTCAAGTGGATCTGCTTCACTGCTATCAACAGTCATCTGATAACAACTTCCTTTCTTCAGCTCAGGCGAGACTAACTCGGTCATCACTTCCTCTCCTAGTGGGGACATCAACTTGATTGTCCTCTTATCACAACTAATAACTGCCTGATACTTATCTAGCCAATTCATCCCTAGGATGACATCTATTCCCTGAGTACCCATTACTATGATATTAGCGGGAAACACTATCCCCCTTATTTCCACACTCACATTCAAGCAAATGCTATCGGCTCGAATTCTACCATCGGCTGAGTCAATTTGAATGGGGGTTGACATGGTAGTTATTAGAAGATTATATGCTTCTACCCATGATGCAGTAATGAATGAATGCGTTGCTCCAGTATCAAATAACACTTCTGCAATATGGGAGTCGTCTAGAAACATACCTACTATCATGCCGGGGGTTTCCTGAACTGCTTCAGCCTCCAAGTGATTCAGTCTCCCATGGTTGTAGCGTGGCTGAGAGCAGTTGTCTGCTCCAGGCTGAGGCACATTCTGCTTTGCTGGGGCATTGGGGCCTGACTGCTGCTGGGCTGCCTTCTTCGGACATTGCATCACCCAATGGCCTTGCTCTCCACAGTGGAAACATGCCCTGCTTCTGCCTTGAACTGGTGCTGCTTGACTGTTCTGATTGGTTGCTAGGGCGGGAAGACGAGGTGCCTGCTGATTCTGCCTCTGGAACTGAACTCCTCCTGACTGATTATTCTGGTGATTCTGTTGCTGGTGCTGAGGGTACTGCCTTTGGACCTGCTGCTACTGAGGTGGACGCTGGTTCTGCCTAAACTGCTGAGGTGAGTTGCCTGAGAAACGAGGATGATTGCTGCTTCTAGACTGGGGTCCACTGACCTTACGCTTGCGGTCCTCCATCTCTTTGTGCTTCCTCTCTGTCATGATTGCTCTGTCAATCAGGTGCTGGAATGTGGGGAAGGTATGATTCATCAACTGATACTGTAGAGGGTCGACCAAGCCTCTCAGGAAACGATACTACCTCTTGGAGTTAGTGTTGACATCTTCAGGAGCATAGCGAGACAGCTACAGAAACCTATCTCGGTACTCATTAACAGACATTGACCCTTGCTTGAGTGCCAGGAACTCCTCCTTCTTCACTATCATCAGACCTGTAGGAACATGGTACTGACGGAAGCTATCTCTGAATTCTTCCCAGGTGATGGCGTCGGGGTTGGCATGGGTGGCGAGATAGGACTCCCACCAATACTGAGCTGCTCCTCTCAATAGACGGGGGCCATACAGAACTTTCTCCCTGTCATCGCACTGAGCGGTGTGCAACTCCCGCTCCACTATGCACAACCAGTCTTTAGCATCCATGGGGTCAGAAGAGTGAGCAAACACTGGGGGATGACCTCTCATGAATTTAGCACGCTTGTCCCTGGGCATCTGAGGCATCTGAGGCTGAGGTGGTGGCTGCTGCTGAATGGCGGCCAGAGTCTGACCGATGGCTTGAACCGCCTGAGTCTGCATTAGGAACATCTGCTCGATGGACATCAGGGGCGGGGGTGGCAGCTGCTGTTGCTGGGGTGCCTCATCCTGCGGTGCTGCCTGCTCCTGCTAAGCACGCCTTCCTCCTCTGCGCCTGTTTTCTGACATCTGTAGAATGCAATCATACATCAAAACTGATCTTGCAAATCTTGCATCATAGGAAAAGAGTATAGAATCCTTCCACAACACTGAACAGATGAACATCTTCACTGATTTCTAACACAGACCAACACAGCTTCTCAGATAAAGAGGAAAGTGAAATAAAAAGGCTTCCCAACTAGATAACTAACTCCATTAACATATAACAGATAAACCAAAATGCAGGGAATACCCCCACTCTGGTGACAGTCATTACAAAGATCCAACTCCATCATTGTTCATCATAACAAGCATAAAAGCATAGGATAAGCAAACTACCTTGTCTAACTAAGACTAACTAAGAGTAAGACCGAGACTAAGACTAAAGCTTCTATATTAAGTATTTATTATAGGACCCAACACTGATGATCTATGGTTCTAAATTTATCTTGGTCCTGCAGTCGGGGTCGCCATAAGCCTGGTGTCCACGCCGAGGTGAGCGGTACGGGTGCTGAGTCCCGACCGGAGCGGGGGAGCCATCCTCCAGGTGACGACGCTCCGCGCGCTCAGCCCATAGCTGGGCGATCTCAGCACGAGCCCTACTCAGCTCGTCTAATGCATGGTCCAGCTTCGTGTTTAGCACGATGGCTAGGTTGACTGTGCTGCTCAACCTAGGATTGTCCTCACCAACAGGTGAGACAATCACGCTTCCTGTGCTGACAGACAGACGACAGGGGTAATACCTCAGGTTGAGACCATCGGCTACCCCGCCGAGCACTGAGCAGTAGTGCGAAAGCGCATGCCGTGCGACATCTTGCATGGCCGCCTCAGCTGAGTCCCGCTCAGAGATGGAATAATGCTCTGAGCAGATCTCCGCACCCCGGAGACTATTCTCCAGATGGCACACCAAGCAGGTTGCCTCCCAGCGGTCCGGGTAGACCCCGCGACTGTGCTGGAAGACCACATAGCGATACTTGATAGACCAAGTACGCCGGTCAAGTGCCCAACGTAGCAGGGTGTTGAGCGCATCGTGGAAGTGACACCCACGAGCAATGTCGCGAGTGATGGGTCGAGCAACCCATCCTTCTGGCTCCTGGTCGGCGGAAAGGTCGGTGTCGTGGCTCAAGCTGTTGTCGCCACCTCCGTCGTCTGGGTCTCCTCCAGCAGCTACTCCAGGGGCTGGGGCGCTCAGTGGTGGTGCAGGGGGCACCTCCAGTGGGAGCACAGGGGAGCAGCTCCTCACAGACTCTATCTCTTGCTGGAGCAAGAAAGAAGAGCCCTGCTGCTCCTGCTCATGTCGTCGATGTTCCTGCTCCTCATGCAGGCGGTGGTGCAGCCTCTCCAAGTGACTAGACTGATCAGTCACTGGACGGCGAAGCGAACGCTCCGTGAGATGAGAGGGCAAGAAGGGGATGACAGACTTCTGTGCAGTGTGTCTAAGACGAGCCATCTACAAAAGACACCGTAAGCATAAGAGTGAGAACAGAACTAATTTGACCAGCAAGTAGACCATAAACGAATGAGGAATTAGAATAGAACAAAATTTTCAGCAAGGTATAGTATATATAATAGAACATAGGTTTGGTCAATATGACCAACTTTTGAAGGGATACCAAAGTCAAGGTAGGAATAGGGGTCTATAATCCTTAGAATGACCATTCTAATCTAGGTTAGCGATCCTACAGTTAGCACAACTTTGATACCACCTATGTCACACCCAGTTTTAGAAGGCAAACCGAAAGCGAACCATGTACGTGCTAGGATTAGCAATTCACGTACACAGCAGTTACATAACTGGACATCATCACACAGTGCTCAAATCATAATATAAAAGGGGAATAATAGTCGATTACATCATATATCTGAGACATCCACATAGTCTTTAACAATAATCAAAGTGCGAAAAACGAAACGTAGATACACGCGGCCTTCACAGGCAGCCAACTGGGGGTTGCCGCTAACCCACGCCTAGAACTCGTCGTAATCTTGGAACTCCTGGTAGTCTCATTCCTTGGCTTCGTCTTCTCCTAAGCAGTGGTTGCAATGAGGACAACCTGAGGAGGGGGGGTTTGGTGTGTAGAGCAAGGGTGAGTACACATCAACATACTCAGCAAATGTCCTGTTTGGCTGTAGTGGACTAGCTTTATGTGGGGGTAAGTCAAGCAGTTGCTTTTAGTTGGTCAAATTATTATTACTAGTAGGGAGAGCCAGATTTTAGTATTGACCCAAGTTGTTAACCCAAAAGTACCCTTTCCAAACGGAAAGAATACCACTTACCATTACCATAGTCATAAACATCATCCTCGTTACCACCTGTAATCCAAACATCTCTGATCAAGTATCTCTAATCAATGGAGCTCCCTTGGCCGCTCATAACCGTGAGCACGACTGATACATCAGTTTTCAAACACTCCGCAGAGGTTGTGCACTTTACCCACAAGCTGTGATTCCCTTTCTGCCCGGAGATCATGACTCTCCATTGATCACTACCAAGGTGACCCAACAGGGTATCACTACGTAGCCTTTACAAAGATTCCCTGGGGCTGTAGCCGCCCGTTAGGTTTCCTAAATGCACCGCACTCCTCCCCAAGGGGCGAACCAACCTTGGTAGAGCGAGCCGCATACACCGAGCCCCATTAACGGCATGACGACTAAGCGAACTACACCCTGGTTCCTCTAATTATTTAGCTAAGGGTGTCCCATTCCACCCTCATGGTTGCACTGTTTTCTTGGGCGGTCATCCAACGAACAGGTCCTTACGGAGAGGCACTCGAGAAACCGCTCGATTCCCCTTAAATGCCACAAGTATATAATCATAAATAAGAAGGAAAACAACGTATCATAGATAAGTCTCATCATGTTCATTGATTAATGTTAAGCACTAGCATAAGGCTAAATTAGAATAATCCAACCCAAATAGGTAAGCAAGGACATGGATAACAAAAGCTAGTCAATCCTTAAGTATAAATTGTGTGAATGCGGAAAGTGAATTATAGAAATGGATAGGACATAGATGGGTCAAGGGACACTTGCCTCCACCAACCAGCTACTGCTCAGGGGCTTCTCCTGCGAGTTCTTCGGACTTCTCAACCAGACCGTTCTCTATGCGAGCGCAAACATACATCCATCCATTTGAATTAGGAAGTAAACAGTACACCATATAAGAGAGCAGATAAACTGAATATGCATAAGATATGACATACGATATTGCATTCGTAATGGCTAGAAAGAGAAGAAGGAAGGTCTCGCAGTGGTTAAAGCTATAGTCGAAGCGTATTACGGGTAGATGCATAATTAATCATTACGTGATCTAGTTCCACCTAGTTACACTAACAAGTGTTAATCACATGCACTGATAGAATTGTAACTATTTCAAATTAGTTGACATTAAACTAAGTCGATAATTAATTACATGAAATAACCAACATAATCAATTTCTGAGTTGAGTTTCCATTTCATTAACATAGATAACGTGATCACTACACATAGAATACACGAGGAGGGGGGGGTAGACGGGTGGCTAAGGGTAGACGGGCACGTCTAGGGGTAGACGAGCATGTCACCCGCGATAGGACGCTACGCATCGTGCCGAGGGCACGACGAGCCGCACCAAAGCACCGCGCACACCACGCGAGCACGCGCGCACGCAAGGCCGCGCTAACGCGCCAGGAATGGGTTGCACGCACACCGGGGCTGAGCTACGCACGCGCCGCGCTGCGCGCCGCGAGCAGGCAGCGGGGGCCGTGCCAGGGCCGAACGCGCTGCGCAAGCAGCGGGGCTGCGCCGGGGGCCGACCGCGTCAAGCCGCAGACGCGCTGCGCAGGGAACGCGCCGGACTGCACGAGCAGCGGGGCCGCGCCGCCACGGACGCGCGCTGGGAGGGGCGGGCGAGCCGGAGCGGAGAGGGGTCGGGACCAGGGGTGGCCACGCTGGGGGCGAGCGCATAGGGGGCCGCCACGAACGCGCCAGGCGCTGAGGCCGCAGGGAGAGGCGGGGCGGAGCTGCGCCGAGCGTGGCATCGCGGCCGCGCGCCAGCACGCCGGGCCGCGCCATGGCCGAGGGAGGGAGGGAGCCGCGCCGGGGTGGGGCGGGACGCCGGGGCGGGGGCGCGCCATGGTCGAGCGCCGCCGCGAGGCCGCGCACACGTAGGGGAGGGGCTGGGGCGGGCGCCACGACCGCGCCGAAGCCGCGCCATGGCCACGCCGAGATGGGGCGGGACGCCGGGGTGGGGGCGCACCATGGCCGGCCGCGCCGGGCCACGGACGCAACGAGCAGGGGCCGGGGAAGAAGGGGGGTTGACAGGAAAGGGGAGGGGGTTGGGGCTCACCGCGTGGGGGCGACGACGGCGCAGGCGGGCGGCGGTTTCCGAGCGGCGGGCGAGCTAGGCGGGGGAGACGAGTCGTGCGGAGGGGGGGTTAGAGGAGAGAGAAAAAGGGGTTTGGGGGGGGGGGGGAACGACTGACG
The DNA here is from genome assembly GCA_029449295.1 of Zea luxurians. Taxonomy (NCBI): domain Eukaryota; kingdom Viridiplantae; phylum Streptophyta; class Magnoliopsida; order Poales; family Poaceae; genus Zea; species Zea luxurians. The sequence goes on from JAOPSE010000044.1 coordinate 2,703,130, forward strand.
GGTGGGTCCCATGGGGGGGGGGTGGCGGCGGCGGCTTAACTGCCGCGCGCACCACACGCGTGGGGGGCGGGACGCCGGGGTGGGCCGTCGGGCGAGCGCGCCGCGGGGGGGGGGGGGGGGGGCGAGCTGGGCCGCAAGGGGAGGGGGAGGGGAGAGAAGGAAAAAGGGGGGTTTTCCCTTTTCTAATTTATTTTCTAAATGAATGATTTCAAATTCACTCAACTAAAACAAATGCATGGACCGGCATGGTGCAACAAACAAAAGAAAGTATTTCTAGGGTTTACTTACACAAGATATCGAGCTACATCTCGCTAGAACTTTGAAAATGAACAAGGCTCAGCGAGAAGAAAAAGAAAGAGAAAAGGTAACGCCCGAATTTGGTGAGTGCTGGAGAAGGAAAAAAAATTCAACTCTCAAATTCGGGGCGTTACAAGAATAATGATATATCTAATGGTAACTCGGTCTTTGATACCATTTGATGTAGAGGTGATCTCATCTTATGATAGGTATGATAACTTCGATTAGTGATGAATTCGGCGTTCACGATCTAGGTTTTGAATACATACTAATTCAGACTTATATAATCATTACATCGTTGTTCTGTTGGTTATTAACCACTCACAACACTATTGATCTCGCTAAGAAAGCTTTCGTGCAAGCGAATTGACAACACAAAAAGAATGTGATAAACACGATCTAAAATTGCAAGCATATAGGAAGTATGTGTTTTATAAGAGGTTCAAGTATTTATTTGAAAATACTAGTCGACATAGACGAACGAGATCAAGAACAGGGGCACTGGTTCACAATAGTCAATTTTAACTATACAAGTCGTAACAACCAAAATCTTATTTTGGGAATCAATAAAAGACTCCAAATATTTTGAATTAAAATACCTTTTAATAAAAATTTTCTTATCTCCTAAAAAAGATATGGTTTCTAATAAAGATCTAATAAATGGATTCCTACATGAACTAAGTTATCCCTTCGTTAAACTATATAATTATAAAGGATTTAAGTTAAATCATCTCTTAATAAATAATATTCACTAGGAATTATTTTCTTAAATAGCTATTTTGAGGTATAATTATTTGTTTAAGAGCATCTGCATGAATGAAAAGATAAATAAATAGTTAATATAAAAATTTTATTTTTTATACCGGAGTTTATTTTTCTTGTGCATATAATTCTAAGATAAGATTTAAACTTAGGTTTAAATTTGAGTTTGAAAATGGAAAGTGGAAACAAAATGAAACCGAAAAAAGAAAATAGAAAATAAAAAGGAAAAAATAAGGAAGCGTTACCGGTATCGTGTCCTCTCTAGTTGCATCCATCGGGACAGGTCCACGCTCTATACCATCCAAACACGCTGTGGTCCCACTCGGTCAGACTTACCCTCTTGCAACGCGCGTGCGCCACCCACACGGACAGGTGGTCACGGGTTGTTAGGTCCATCCTCTCCGATCAGGGCTACACCATGGAGATCAGAACCGACTCCGCTCTTGGACGCAGGCGCCAACCTGAGCTTATCCACAGTTGTCGATTCCTCCTGCAAGGCTCGGTGTCAGTATATATATATAGCCTCATGCATGACCCCCCTTCTTATTCATCGTGTGCCGAGCGCCACCGTCGTAAGGGATAGAGAAGCCGAGCGAGAAGAAAGATTGTCGCCGTCATGGGACTTCATCTAAGGTGTCGTTTGGGGTCCGGGATCAGAGCAAGGATCTTCACCGGAGCACACTGCACGCGCCTGTTGCTTTCTCGAACAAATGGGGTGGACGGGTGCGACAGAATTGCTCGCTGGAAGCCCGCCGCCGCTGTGGAGCTGTGGTACAGCGGGACCAGCTTCATCTGAGCACCGTTTGTAGGTAAGACACTGCTCATCTTGTTTGCCATATCATCATCTACGTGTAGCAACTCTTACGTCAGGGTTTTAGTTGTCAAAGCGCATAGATGGGATGGCTCCGGCGGTGCGTCGCCGCGGGGATTGGGCGACACCACCTCAGGTAGTCGGGACTCGGGAGGTGGGTGAAGAGCTGCTGGCCGTTGGATTGGTCACCGACGGAATAGATTAGATCAAGATCACTAAAAATACGGGTCGTTGATCCAATACCAACGGTTGAGATTAGCTTGAGAAGATACCCCTTCACGATATAATCTGAACCGAAGACTCTTGATCCAACTACGACGATTGCATACCAGTTTGATTTAAAGCTGATCTAATCTGGATCCTCGATCTTAGATCGAGCGGCTAAGATAAGCCCGTACCCCTTCGACCCTGGCAAAATTGTTTAAGAGTCCTTGGAATTCTTCAAAACAAACCCACAATATGAGCACGTGTAAAGAACATATTTATACCCACAATCTAGGTTTCTGATATAATATTATTTCTAGAAACTTAGAAAAATCATAACTTTCACATTTTAATTCTGATTTTAGTGGTTCTCGAACCTAGAGTTTCGTTGCAACGCATACAATATTAATACACAATTTGATTCCATATTTGATATAATATTATTTGTATTTATTATTTGCTTATTTGTATGTACTCCTACGAATACAAGCGAGGTTACGAGAAACCTAAAGTCCAACATCTGAGCAGTTGGATTTGCATATAAAAGACAAGTTGTGTACTTGATTATATTCTTTGATCTAATAATATTTATGATTCTGTTAATCACTGTGGCATTGTTAGGTTAAACTGATGGGGCCTAATAGGTTACCTGTTTACCTTACACCTTGCATACTAATGAATTATTGGGTAGTTTTAATGTTGATCTACCTAGTTTTAGGATTACTCCTACATATGAATTACAATCATATTTTATTGTTGATTTATTTATTGTTCATAATAGGATCACTTTATTTAATTAAAACTGTTATGAAAGATAAGCAGTTGTATATTGCTCCCAGCCGTGGACTCCAAGGGACGTGCTCCTTGCACGTTCTCTTCATGGTGACGGGTGTGACCCCACGAAGGAACAGACGGCACATGGTCTGCATGGCTCCAAGGGACGTGCCCCTAGCACGTTCGCACATATGCTTTCTCTAGTGTATGGGCGCAGGGTCACATCCTATCGGACACTTCTCTCTTCTGTTGTTCAAGGACATTTATAAATACATATGTATTGAGCAATAAAGATTACACACGATTCTCATTTTCACTTTACCAGTTTACTTTCACCAGTTTACTTTCACACATCATCAGCACTTTCTTTCACCAAAAAAGAGAAAAGGCTAGAGAAGACAACTAGGAGGAACAAGGCAAGAACATCGGCAACCATCGAGTACGCGATGACCTACAAAGATCTTTTTGTTGCCTTTCTTACCTTCATCCTTCGGTTTTTCAACGATGGCCGTCGTCACCGGCGAGGTGTTGACCCTGTCGCACGTCGCCTTCTACGTGCTACGCATCGACATGGACGCCGCCATGCCAAGAAGCACCGCAAGAAGGACGTCCGGGCCACACTTGACCCTGAGCGTGTCCGCCGGACCGGTGGTGATCCTGGCGCTGGACCCAGCAACGCTGCGGCACTTGTGGCACCGCCGCAGCAACCGCCAGTGCCACGTCAAGACCAATGGGTGCATCCTCCATTGCCTTCGCCGAAGCGGGTTGCAGAGCGGTTGCGTGAGTCCGAGACCTAACAGCCGCTCCGTCCGATGTGGTACTGCCCCCTCCATGGATGGGGGTCATGCCCTGCTCGCCAACCACAGGCTTCTCCACCAGATGCAAACACCCCCTCTACCGGTGTTCGATCGAGCGGGCTGCTCGTCCAGGTCGCCTCTCTAGCGCGCCCTCGTGCCCAAACACGACTCGCTGCATGGAATTCGACCGGCCCCCGCGGTCGTCCCGTCGGGCAGATCGCATCAACGGCTGTGGCGAACGTTGCTGTCGACGACTCCACTTCTTCATCCGACGAAGACGAACAGATGCACTTGATCCTCGATGGAGTACCGGTGAGGCTGCCTAGCCCGACCCCCGACACCAGCCCCTCGGGAATGACGTCACCACTGGCACTCTTGAGCCCAAGTGGCAATCGGGTCATCCATTGGCTGGCACACCACCTCTCCCCTCAGCCTTCCGTACCAGGGTCATGGGCTGCAACTGCAAGATCGTCGAACGACAACAGTGGGCGCGAGCGCTTACACTCGCCCCCTCGCCGTCTTCCCTGATGTGTGGGCTCGACGTCCGGCCTTGGCACGGCAAGGCCACGACGCGCTCGACCCCTGCGCGGCGGACGCGGCCATGACGCGGCCTCGCACGGCCACAACACGCTTGGCTCCTGCGTGGCGGACGCGGCCACGGCGCGGCCTCGCCCGACCACAGCGCGCTCGGCACCAACGCGGCGGTCGCGGCCTTGGTGGAGCCTTCCCCGGCCACTGCGGCTTCAAGAGCAGGCCCAAGGTGGCTATCGGCTACTGGTTGGAGCCATGAGCGCCCGGTGGCTGGCAGTGGCCCATGACGGTGGCTGTTGGAGGTAGTTAGGGTTTGACCGTTTAAAAAAACCACGCACGCCTCGGCCTGGGCCAGCCAGCAGGCCCATGTGCCAGCACGCCTACACCATATTTATCCATTTTCATTTTTATTTTAGCTATTTTTAGTTTTCTAAATCCTAGAGAACTCTAGATTGCTTTAGTTAATGATGTTATAAATTTGAGATTCGATTCTGAAAATTCTTCAGTAGCAGCTTGTGTCAGGAATTTTTCCAATGTTTTAGTACTTGGAAATGACGTCAATAAATATTTTCTTTAAATATGATATTTATTGTCATGTGTTCTATTTTGCATTCCTTAAAATGCAAACTCAAAAAAACATATTGATCTCAATTATACCCATAGTGGTTCAATACGAGCAGAATTAATTTTTGATAGAACATATATAATAATTAATATTCATCTCAATTAAGTTACTCAAAACTTAATACGAGCAAGAATATTTATTTATTCGATTCCATACGCAATTGATGCTACCCATATATTCATCTTATTAAGTTACTACTAGTACTTAATTTCATCTGAATATTTTATATTAGATATACTACATCATTAACATCATAATGAAATTTTCGATCTCTTGCATCACTCTGCAATTGAGACCTTAAACTATCATTCATCTATGTAATATCGCATTATATTGCATATTATTCATCTCAATTGGGTTTTTCTCTTAAATCCAATACGAGCAAGAATACATATATGTTGTGAACACCACACATATTACAACACACCCATGATGATTTCTTAATGAAATTCTCTGGTTGCTTGTGTAGGATCATGGCCCGTGAGTTCGAAGAACTTGCTCTTGATAGACACAACTATCCTACTTGGGCGTTGGATATCAAGATCAGCTTAGCCTCAAAGAATATTCTGAGTGCATTACTCCCTCCCAACGAGGGGGTTGAACCACTACATGATGCTTATAAGTACAACACTTTGTACATTATAAGACATCACCTCCATTCTGATCTGAAAGTAGAATATGTGATGGAAGAAGAGCCAAATGTATTATGGTTATCTCTTAAAAACAGATATGAGCAGCAAAAGGATGTAATCTTACCAGAGGTGAATCATGAATGGACCCATATTCGTCTGCAAGACTAGAAGTCTATAGGTGATTACAACCATGCTATTCATAAGATCTGTGCTCGCTTGCCTTTTTGCGGCAAGGAACCATCAGATGTGGATAAGATTGAAAAACACTTCAAACTATGATCCCATCTAATAGGGTCCTACAACATCAGTACCGTGCTCGCAATTATCAGACTTACTCTGAACTCATACATGATCTACTTCAGGCAGAAAAGCATGATGAGCTTACAATGAAAAATCATAAGCAACGTCGTGTTGGAGCTGCTCCTGTGCCTGAAATACATCATGCTGTGAAGAATGAGAAGAAAGGGGATGGCCCCCAAAAACCATCCCAAGAACTCTGATAATTCAAAGAAGCGCAAACGCAACAAGCTTACGAATAAGCAAAATACAAAGGCTCCGAGGAAAGACACCCCCACTTCCAAGCAAGAGAAGTGTAAGAAGTGTGGATGCTTCAACCATCCTACTAAAAAGTGTCGCATTCCTCGTCATTTAGTGGCACTGTACCAGCAATCTCTTAAGGGCAAAAATGCTGAAGAATAGGGAGATGAAGCTCACTTCACCACCTCACCTAACTTGAAGGATGGAGCTAGTTGCTCAAGCATGGCTACAATGGAACCAAGCATGACCAATCCTCTGCTTCTGACCGACACCGAATACATGGACTTGGACAATTCCATCATCGAATATGCTTCGAGTGATGTGTTTGGAGACCTCATCTAGGATCCTTATGCTCCACCAGATATCATCTATCTGTAGTCCATGAGTGTGTGCAACAAGTGTGTTGTAATAAGTACCTAGACCTTGATATTTGTGTGTATATTACATACTCTGCTATATAATTATGTATGTACTTACATGTATAATTAATTGAGTTCTTGCAATTCTTGATTATATAGATTATGCGGAAGTCAATCCAATGGAGGAAGAATTATGCCTTGTAGACAGTGGTACCACCAACTCTATTCTTCGGGGAAAAAATATTTCCAAACTCTCACAAAGAGGTCAAGAAATGTTTTGATAATCGCTAGACACGATGCAAAAATAGTTGGCTCTGGATGAGCGACTATTATGCTCCCTATGGGTACACAAGTCACTATTGAGGATGCTTTATTGTATCCCGATTCAACTCGTACCCTTCTAAGTTTTCGAGATATTCGGAAAAGTGGTTTACATATTTCTACTCATACAGAAAATAATGAGGAATTTCTCCTCATTTCCAAACCTTTTGAATATGGCGCTAACATTCTAGAAAGAATACCTTCACTTCCATCCAGATTGTACTACACATACATAAAACTAGTACCTCATGTTACGTACAAAGTGATCTTTCAGAATGTCGATTCATTCAAGACCTGGCATGCACGTCTTGGTCACCCTAGAATAGGGATGATGCAGAAAATCATAGGTAATTGCATTGGTCATGATTTAAAGTCTACTAAATTCCCTAAACCATTTGATTTTATATGTACATCATGTGCAACGGGAAAGCTAATCTTAAGACCTTCTCCTCTGAAGATTCATGCTGAACCACTCAAGTTCCTTGAATGAATTCAAGGTGACATTTATGGACCAATACAACCATTATCTGGACCATTCAGATACTTCATGGTATTAATAGACACATCTACACGATGGTCACACATGTGCCTCCTGTCTACACGTAACCATGCTTTTGCTAAAATCATGACACAAGTCATTTGATTGAAAGCACATTACCTTGAACATCAAATCTAGAAAATCCACCTAGATAACGAGGCTGAATTCTCTTCTAGAGCATTCAATGATTATTGTATGGCCCAGGGAATACACATTGAACATTATGTGCCTTATGTACATACTCAAAATGGTTTAGCTGAATCTCTTATTAAGAGGATCAAACTCATCGCAAGACCTTTACTTCATGAATGCAATTTACCTACTTCTTGTTGGGGTCATGCCATTTTACACGCTGCTGATCTTATTCAACTTTGCCCAACTGCATATCATACCACATCTTCGTCGCACCTAGTACGAGAAAATCCTCCAAATATATCCCATCTGCGGAAATTTGGATGTGCGGTTTACACCCCTGTATCACCGCCTCAGCGAATAGCTATGGGACCTCATAGGAAATTGGGCATCTATGTGGGATATCAATCCCCATCGATCATCAAATATCTAGAGCCCCTTATAGGGGATTTGTACACAGCTCGTTTCGCTGATTGCATCTTTAACGAGGACCATTTCCCGACATTAGGGGGAGAATTCAAGTGTCCTAATGAATGCCAGGAAATCAATTAGGATGACAAATCCATCCTGTCCTCAGATCCTCGAACCCTGGAATCTAAACTTCAAGTTCAGAAAATTATAGAAGTGCAACATTTTGCTAATAATCTGCCTGATGCATTTACTGACTATAATGGTGTCACAAAATCCTTGAATTATGTTGTTAATGCGCCTAGTCGAGTGGAGGTACCAAGAAAAACCATTCAACCATCTTCTCAACCGAAAAGGGGAGGGCTGCTAAGCAGGATAATGCTTCTACTAAGCGTCAAAGGAAAGAACGGAACATACAATCCTCCAAATCAGTAAATGAAAGTCAACCACCAGTTGATGGACACCGAGTGGATACTGTACATCCACAAACTAGCACTCATGTGCATAATTCATATGTTGCTGGTACATCGGAACATCCTGTATCTTCTCTTCCGGTGAATCAAGAAGACTTTCACGGAGTACAGGAGATTTCCATTAATTATACTAGTTCTAAAGAATTGTATGATCGTAAAAATACGGTCGTCAATTCATGCTTCTCATCAATCATAGCTGGTAACCTTCTATCTGACCCAGATCTAAATCCATGGCAGAGTGTCAACAACGCTCGGACTGGACCAAATGGAAGGAAGAAATTAACTCTGAATTATCCTCACTAGCAAAAAGAAAGGTAGTCACCTCTGTGATACCTACACCTCCTAGAATTCATCCTGTTGGATTCAAATGGGTTTTCACCTAGAAACGGAATGAGAACAATGAGGTTGTGAGATATAAAGCGAGATTAGTTGCTCAAGGGTTTACCCAGAGAGTACACATTGACTACAATGAGACATTATCCTGTTATGAATGGAATAACCTTTCGATATTTAATTTCATTGGCAGTACAAAAACATCTAATTCTGCAGTTGATGGACGTCGAGACCGCATATCTTTATGGGTCACTAGATTCGGACATATACATGAAAGTTCCTAATGGAATACCTGTATCGAATAATAGCAAAAATCGTAACATGTTTTGTGTTAAACTCACCAAATCTCTATATGGCTTAAAACAGTTAGGGAGAATGTGGTACAACCGACTGAAGGAATTCCTTATGAATAAGGGTTATTCTGACAGTGATGATTGCCCATGTGTCTTCATAAAGAAATCTTCTACAGGTTTCTGCATCATATCAATATATGTGGATGACTTGAACATCATCGGCCATAAACGTGATATTGATGAGGCATATCTTTTAAAGATGGAATTCGAGATGAAGGATTTGGGTAAAACCAAATTTTGCTTAGGTTTGCAACTTGAGCACCTTCCCATGGGCATTCTCATTCATCGGTTTGCTTATGCCCAGAAAGTATTTGTCACACCCGGTTTTAGAAGGCAAACCGAATGTGAACCATGTACGTGCCAGGATCAGCAATTCACATACACAATAGTTACATAACTAGACATCATCACACAGTGCTCAAATAATAGCATAACAGAGGGTAATAGTCGATTACATCATGATGTCCGAGGCATCCATATAGTCATTAACATTTATCAAAGTGTGGAAAAGAAACGTAAATACACACGACCTTCAAAGGCAGCCGACTAGGGGTTTGCCGCTAACCCATGCCTAGAACTCATCATACTCTTAGAACTCCTGAAACTCCTCCTCCACGACTTCATCTTCTCCTGAGCAGTGGTTGCAACGTGGACAACCTAGGGGGTTGGTGTGTAAAGCAATGGTGAGTACACATCAACATACTCAGCAATTGTCTCGTTTGGCTGTAGCGGACTAGCTTTATGTGGGGGTTAAGTCAAGCAGTTGCTTTTAGTTGGTCAGGTTATTATTACTAGTAGAAAGCTAGGTTTTAGCATTCACCCAAGTTGTTAATCCCACAGTACCCTTTCCAAACGGAAAGAATACCACTTACCAATGCCATAAGCATAATCATAACCATCATCCTCGTCACCACCTGTAAACAAACCATCTCTGATCAAGTATCTCTAATCAATGGAGCTCCCTTGGTCGCTCATAACCGCGAACATGGCTGATATATTAGTTTCATAACACTCTACAGAGGTTGCGCACTTTACCCACAAGTTGTGATTCCCTTTTGCCTCGGGCTAATCAAACCCTTAAACACTACCAAGGTGAACAGGCAGGGTTTCACTACGTAGCCTTTACAAAGATTCCCTGAGTCTGTAGTCGCCCGTTAGGTTTCCTAAATGTACCGCACTCCTCCTCAAGGGGCAAACCACCCATGGCAGAGTGAGCTGCATACACCGAGCCCCATTGACAGCACAACGACGAAGCGAACTACACCCTAGTTCCTCTAATTATTCAGCTAAGGGCGTCCCATTCCACCCTCATGGTTGTACTATTTTCCCGGACGGTCATCCAGCGAACCAGTCCTTACGGAGAGGCACTCGAGAAACAGCTCGAGTCCCCTTAAATGCAACAACTATATCATCATAATCAAAAGGGAAAATAGCGTATCATAGATAATCTCATCATGTTCATTGATTAATGTGAAGCACTAGCATATAGCTAAACCAAAATAACCCAACCACAATTGGTAAACAAGGACAAGATAAACAAAAGCTAGTCAATCCTTAGGTATAAACTGTGTAAATGCAGGGAGTGAATTATAAGAATGAGTAGGACATAGATGGGTCAAGGGACACTTGCCTTCACCAACCGACTGCTGCTCAGGGTCTTCACCTGCAACTCCTTCGGTCTCCACCAACTGACCGTTATCTATACGAGTTCAAACATACATTCCACAAATTTAATACAAAATAACAATACACCAGACAATAAAATATAATAAATAGATAGATGCTCGGTGCAGGGCTCACACCTATGACTAAGCGAGAAAGAGAGAGTAACGGTCGAGGCTACGGTCAAAGGGCGATCACGTTAAGCGATTATAAATCAAAGTACTCGTCTAAACAGAATAGTATTAATTTGGTCATCACACTATGCATAGGATAAGGTAATGTTCTATGTTTAATCATTATAAACAGACCAAAGTAAATTTAAAAGAATTGTCACGCGGCAAAACGCGCGACACAACACTTAGACCGAATTGAGAATAAATCGACTCGTCAAGCGTCGCGCGATGGAGCGCACGACGGCATACGTCATCCAAACTGAATTTAAAACGAAACGTCACGCGACTGGACGCGCGACGCCACGCATTAATTAATCTGAAATTAAGATGAATCGTCGCGCGATGAAACGCGCGACACAACTCATTAATAAGATAAATTTAAAATAAATCATCGTGCAGCAAAGCGCGCGACGCAGCACATCGACTAAACTAATTTAAAATTGATTAAACCAAAAGTTAAGCGTCGTGCACGCTATGGTCGCGCGCGCGGGAACGCGCTGCGTGTGCCGGGGGCACGCGCAGGGGCTGCCGGGGGCGCGGGGCCGCGGGGACGTGGGGCACGAACCGCCGCCGGGGAGGGCGCAACCGGGCAGGGGCACGAGGCGTGGCCGCCGCCGGGGCAGGGGCACGGGGCGCGGGACATGGGCACGGACCGTCGCCAAGGGCGAGGGCGCGGGGCCGCGGGGCGCGAGGGTCGCGCGCAGGGGGCGGGGCACCGCCGCTAGGGAGGCGTGAGCCGCTGGGGAAGGGGCGAGCCGCTGGGGGCGAGCCCGCCGGGGAGGGCACGACCGCGGGGGAGGGAGGGCGTGCCTCTGGGGCACATCCGCAGGGGAAGGCGAGCCGTTGGGGGGTGGGGGGTTATCTGGGGGAGCGCGCGTGGGGAAGGAGGCGCTGAGAGCACCTAGAGGGGGGGTGAATAGGTGATCCTGTTCAACTTAAACTTATAGCCACAAAAACTTGTTAAGTGTTAGCACAATAATTGCCAAGTGGCTAGAGAGGAGTCTCAACAAAACACAATACCACAAGAGATCAAACACAGAGATGACACAGTGGTTTATCCCGTGGTTCGGCCAAGACCAACGCTTGCCTACTCCACGTTGTGGCGTCCCAACGGACGAGGGTTGCAATCAACCCCTCTCAAGCGGTCCAAAGACCAACTTGAATACCACGGTGTTTTGTTTTGCCTTTCAATATCCCGTTTGCAAGGAATCTCCACAAATTGGAGTCTCTTGCCCTTACAAGTATATGATCACAAAGAAGCACAGAGTAAGGGAGGGAAGCAACACACACAAATCCACAGCAAAATGCGCACACACACGGCCAAGAATCGAGCTCAAAAGACTATCTCAAAGTTCTCACTAGAACGGAGCTCGAATCACTTAGAATGACAAACAAATGTGCAAAGACTGAGTGTGGATGATCAAGAATGCTTTAAGGTTGCTTGTTTATCTCCTCCATGCGCCTAGGGGCCCCTTTTATAGCCCCAAGGCAGCTAGGAGCCGTTGAGAGCAAATCTGGAAGGCCAATCTTGCCTTCTGTCGTCGGGGGCACCGGACAGTCCGGTGCACACCGGACACTGTCCGGTGCCCGATTTCCTTCCTAAAATGGCGCTGCCGACCGTTGCAGACCGTTGCAGATCTGGGAGCCGTTGGCGCACCGGACATGTCCGGTGCACACCGGACAGTCCGGTGCCGTCTTCTAGCCGTTGGCTCGGCCACGTGTCCCACGCAGATTGCGCGGCCGACCGTTGGCCCAGCCGACCGTTGGCTCACCGGACAGTCCGGTGCACACCGGACAGTCCGGTGAATTTTAGCCGTACACCGTCGGCGAATTCCCGAGAGCGGCTACTTCACGCCGAGCCAGCCTGGCGCACCGGACACTGTCCGGTGCACACCGGACAGTCCGGTGTGCCAGACCGAGCTGAGTCTTGGCTGTACACAGCCAAGTCTTTTGCACCTTTCTTCTTTTCTTCTTCTTTCTATTTCTAACACTTAGACAAGTATATTAGTACACAAAACCAATGTACTAAGGCTTAGAAACATACCTTTACTTCATGATTTGCACTTTGTTCATCCATGGACATAAATTCACATTTAAGCACTTGTGTTGGCACTCAATCACCAAAATACTTAGAAATGGCCCACGGGCACATTTCCCTTTCAATCTCCCCCTTTTTGGTGATTTATGCGAACACAACATAAAGCAACTAGAACAAGTGCAAACTCACTTCAAATAAAACTCAAATTTATTTTGATTCAATTTTGGCATATATGGATCATCCTTTGCCACCACTTGGTTTGTTTTTGCAAATCAAACTCAAATCTCTATCTCTAAGTCAAACACACATGTTGAAGCATAAAGAGAGTCATTCCAAGAGAGATTGATCAAAGATTTCAAAAACTCCCCCTTTTTTCCCATAATCAATACTTCTCCCCACAAGAAGCCAACTTTTGACAAGAGAGACAACAAAAGAGTTTTGACAAACCAAAAGCTCTATTCTACTATTTTCTATTCTACTATTTTCAAAATCTCTCAAGTGGTAGCTGATCCATTTATCGCTTTGGCCTTTATTTTCTCCCCCTTTGGCATCAAACACCAAAACGGGATTAATCTTGGCTCTATAACCCCATTGCCTCACCAAAATCTTCAATTAAGAGCAAATGGCAATAAGAGTTCATTAGATGAACTTGGAATAAGTTACCCTCTCATCGGAGTGCAGTGGAAGTCTTTCATGGTCCAAGTCCACCTTTTCCCTTTCAATTCTTCGTTGAGACTAAACAAGCAAACTCAAGCATATGGTTAGTCTCAAAGGTTCAAGTTGTAACACATCTCCCCCTAAAACTGTGTATCACTTGCAAACAGGACTTGTGAGGTCCAGGGAGTGTTTGTACAACTTGAGCACCACAAGAAGCAACAAAATGCAGAATGAACATGATCAAAGGCATAAATACATGTATGCTACAATTCAATCCAAGTTCCGCGAATCTAAGACATTTAGCTCACTACGCAACCTGCAAAAGGTCTTCTCATCTAGAGGCTTGGTAAAGATATCGGCTAGCTGGTTCTCGGTGCTAACATGAAACACTTCGATATCCCCCTTTTGCTGGTGGTCTCTCAAAAAGTGATGCCGGATGTCAATGTGCTTTGTGCGGCTGTGCTCAACAGGATTTTCCGCTATTCGGATAGCACTCTCATTGTCACATAGGAGTGGGACTTTGCTCAGATTGTAGCCAAAGTCCCTGAGGGTTTGCCTCATCCAAAGTAGTTGCGCACAACACTGTCCTGCGGCAACGTACTCGGCCTCAGCGGTGGATAGGGCAACGGAGGTTTGTTTCTTAGAGTTCCATGACACCAGGGACCTTCCTAAGAATTGGCACGTCCCCGATGTACTCTTCCTATCGACCTTACATCCAGCATAGTCGGAATCTGAGTACCCAATCAAGTCAAAGTTAGACCCCTTTGGATACCAGATCCCGAAGCAAGGCGTAGCGACTAAATATCTAAGAATTCGCTTCACAGCCACCAAGTGACACTCCTTAGGATCGGATTGAAATCTAGCACACATGCATACGCTAAGCATAATATCCGGTCTACTAGCACATAAATAAAGTAAAGACCCTATCATTGACCGGTATGCTTTTTGATCAACGGACTTACCTCCTTTGTTGAGATCGGTGTGTCCGTCGGTTCCCATCGGAGTCTTTGCGGGCTTGGCGTCCTTCATCCCAAACCGCTTTAGCAGATCTTGCGTGTACTTCGTTTGGGAGATGAAGGTGCCGTCCTTGAGTTGCTTCACTTGGAACCCAAGGAAGTAGTTCAACTCGCCCATCATCGACATCTCGAATTTCTGCGTCATTACCCTGCTAAACTCTTCACAAGACTTTTGGTTAGTAGAACCAAATATTATGTCATCGACATAAATTTGGCACACAAACAAATCACCATCACATGTCTTTGTAAAAAGAGTTGGATCGGCTTTCCCAACCTTAAAAGCATTAGCAATTAAAAAGTCTCTAAGGCATTCATACCATGCTCTTGGGGCTTGCTTAAGTCCATAGAGCGCCTTAGAGAGCTTACACACGTGGTCGGGGTACCATTCATCCTCGAAGCCAAGGGGTTGCTCCACGTACACCTCTTCCTTGATTGGCCCATTGAGGAAAGCGCTCTTCACATCCATTTGGAACAACCTGAAAGAATGGTGAGCGGCATATGCTAGCAAGATACGAATTGATTCTAGCCTAGCCACAGGAGCAAAAGTCTCCTCAAAGTCCAAACCTGCGACTTGGGCATAACCTTTTGCCACAAGTCGAGCCTTGTTCCTCGTCACCACCCCGTGCTCGTCCTGTTTGTTGCGGAACACCCACTTGGTTCCCACAACATTTTGCTTGGGACGAGGCACCAGTGTCCAAACTTCATTGCGCTTGAAGTTGTTGAGTTCCTCCTGCATGGCCAATACCCAATCCGGATCTAGCAAGGCCTCCTCTACCCTGAAAGGCTCAATAGAAGAGACAAAGGAGTAATGCTCACAAAAATTAACTAATCGAGATCGAGTAGTTACTCCCTTGCTAATGTCACCCAAAATTTGGTCGATGGGATGATCCCTTTGAATCACCGCTCGAACTTGGGTTGGAGGTGCCGGTTGCGCTTCTTCCTCCATCACGTGATCATCTTGTGCTCCCCCTTGATCACACGCCTCCTTTTGATGAACCTGTTCATCGTCTTGAGTTGGGGGATGCACCGTTGTTGAGGAAGAAGGTTGATCTCGTTCATCTTGTTCCTGTGGCCGCACTTCTCCAATCGCCATGGTTCGTATAGCGGCCGTCGGAACATCTTCTTCATCTACATCATCACAATCAACAACTTGCTCTCTTGGAGAGCCATTAGTCTCATCAAATACAACGTCGCTAGAGACTTCAACCAAACCCGATGATTTGTTGAAGACCCTATACGCCTTTGTATTTGAATCATAACCTAATAAAAACCCTTCTACAGCTTTGGGAGCAAACTTAGAATTTCTACCCTTCTTCACTAGAATGTAGCACTTGCTCCCAAATACACGAAAGTACGATACATTGGGTTTGTTACCGGTTAGTAGCTCATACGAAGTCTTCTTGAGGAGTCGATGAAGGTAGACCCTGTTGATGGCGTGGCAAGCCGTGTTCACAGCTTCCGACCAAAAGCACTCGGGGGTCTTGAACTCTCCAAGCATCGTCCTCGCCATATCGATTAGCGTCCTGTTCTTCCTCTCTACCACACCATTTTGCTGAGGTGTGTAGGGAGCGGAGAACTCGTGCTTGATCCCTTCCTCCTCAAGAAACTCCTCCACTTGAAGGTTCTTGAATTCGGACCCGTTGTCGCTCCTTATCTTTTTCACCTTGAGCTCAAACTCATTTTGGGCTCTCCTTAGAAAGCGCTTGATGGTCCCTTGGGTTTCAGACTTATCCTGCAAAAAGAACACCCAAGTGAAGCGGGAAAAGTCATCAACAATAACTAGACCATACTTACTTCCTCCTATGCTTAGATAGGCGACGGGTCCGAAGAGGTCCATATGCAGCAGCTCCAGAGGTCTTGACGTGGTCATCACATTCTTGCTGTGATGTGCTCCTCCCACTTGTTTACCTGCTTGACAAGCTGCACAAGGTCTATCTTTTTCGAAATAAACATTGGTTAGACCTATCACGTGTTCTGCCTTTAGAAGCTTGTGGAGGTTCTTCATCCCCACATGTGCTAAGCGGCGATGCCACAGCCAGCCCATGCAAGTCTTAGCCATTAAGCATGCATCTAGACCGGCCTCTTCTTTTGCAAAATCAACTAAGTAAAGCTTGCCGTCTAGTACACCCTTAAAGGCTAGTGAACCATCACTTCTTCTAATGACAGACACATCTACATTTGTAAAAAGACAATTATATCCCATATTGCACAGTTGACTAACAGATAGCAAATTGTAACCAAGAGACTCAACTAAAAACACATTTGAGATTGAGTGCTCATTAGAAATTGCAATTTTACCTAACCCTTTTACCTTGCCTTGATTCCCATCACCGAATATAATTGAATCTTGGGAATCCTTATTTTTGACGTAGGAGGTGAACATCTTCTTCTCCCCCGTCATATGGTTTGTGCATCCGCTGTCGATAATCCAGCTTGAACCCCCGGATGCATAAACCTGCAAGGCAAATTTAGGCTTGGGTCTTAGGTACCCAACTCATGTTGGGTCCTACAAGGTTAGTGCAAATATCCTTAGGGACCCAAATGCAAGTTTTGTCTCCCTTGCATTTTGCCCCTAACTTCCTAGCAACTATTTTCCTATCCTTTCTACAAATAGCAAAGGAAGCATTTAAAGCACAATAAATTGTAGAAGGTTCATTCACTACTTTCCTAGGAGCATGAATAATATTCTTTCTAGGCACATGATGAATAGCATTTCTCCTTGACATAATTCTACCATGCATATAGGAAGAACTAGAAGCAAACATGGCATGAGAGTCAAAATCATTATAAGCATTATAACTCCTATAAGCATTTCTAGTTTGTCTCCTATCATGGTACAAGAAGGCATGGTTCTTTTTAGCACTACTAGCCATAGGGGCCTTCCCTTTCTCCTTGACGAAGATGGGAGCCTTATGGCTTGTTAAGTTCTTGGCTTCCCTCTTGAAGCCAAGCCCATCCTTAATTGAGGGATGTCTTCCAATTGTGTAGGCATCCCTTGCAAATTTTAACTTATCAAATTCACTTTTGCTAGTCTTAAGTTGGGCATTAAGACTAGCCAATTCATCATTTAGTTTGGAAATTGAAACTAAGTGTTCACAACAAGCATTAATATCAACATCCTTACACCTAGTGCAAATTTCAACATGTTCAACACAAGAGTTAGATTTACTTGCTACTTCTAGTTTCGCATTTAAATCATTAATTTCACCTTTTAGAGAGGAAATGGTTTCATTACAAGTAGAAAGTTCACAAGAAAGCATTCCATTTCTTTTAACTTCTAGAGCAAGTGAATTTTGTGCACTAACAAATTTATCATGCTCTTCATATAAAAGATCTTCTTGTTTCTCTAAGATTCTATCCTTTTCATTCAAGGCATCAATCAATTCATTAATCTTAGCTATCTTAGTTCTATCCAATCCCTTGAATAAACTAGAATAATCTATTTCATCCTCACTAGACTCATCATCACTAGAAGAATCATAAGTATTAGCATTACTAATGATTACCTTCTTCTCCCTTGCCATGAGGCAAGTGTGATGCTCGTTTGGGAAGAGAGCCGATTTGTTGAAGGCAGTGGTGGCGAGTCCTTCGTCGTCGGAGTCGGACGAAGAGCAATCCGAATCCCACTCCTTTCCAAGGTGTGCTTCGCCTTTGGCCTTCTTGTAAACCTTCTTGTTCTCCCTCTTCCCATTCTTCCCTTGCTCCTGGTCACTATCATTTTCGGGACAGTTAGCAATAAAATGACCAACCTTACCACATTTGAAGCATGAGCGCTTCCCCTTTGTCTTGGTCTTCCTTGGTTGCCCCTTGCGACCATTTAGCGCCGTCTTGAATCTCTTGATGATGAGAGCCATCTCTTCATCATTGAGCCCGGCCGCCTCAACTTGCGCCACCTTGCTGGGTAGCGGCTCCTTGCTCCTTGTTGCCTTGAGAGCGATGGGTTGAGACTCGTGGATTGGACCGTTCAATGCTTCGTCGACGTATCTCGCCTCCTTGATCATCATCCGCCCGCTTACGAATTTTCCGAGTACCTCCTCGGGCGTCATCATCGTGTACCTGGGATTCTCACGAATATTGTTCACGAGATGAGGATCAAGAACGGTAAAGGACCATAGCATTAGGCGGACGACGTCGTGGTCCTTCCATCGCGTGCTTCCGTAGCTCCTTATTTTGTTGATGAGAGTCTTGAGCCGGTTGTACGTTTGGGTTGGCTCCTCTCCTCTTATCATGGCGAATCGTCCAAGCTCGCCCTCCACCAACTCCATTTTGGTGAGCATGGTGATGTCATTTCCCTCGTGAGAGATCTTGAGGGTGTCCCATATTTGCTTGGCATTGTCCAAGCCGCTCACCTTGTTGTACTCTTCCCTGCACAAGGACGCTAAGAGAACAGTAGTAGCTTGTGCATTTCTATGGATTTGTTCATTTATGAGCATAGAGTTATCCGAGCTATCAAACTTCATTCCATTCTCTACAATCTCCCAAATGCTTGGATGGAGAGAGAATAAGTGACTACGCATTTTGTGACTCCAAAATCTGTAGTCCTCCCCATCGAAGTGTGGAGGTTTGCCAAGAGGAATGGAAAGCAAATGCGAATTCGAACTATGTTGAATACGAGAATAATCAAATGAAAAGTTCGAATTGACCGTCTTTTTGTAGTCGTTGTCGTCGTCCTTTTGGGAAGAAGTAGACTCATCACTATCGTCGTAGTATATGATCTCCTTGATGCGCTTTGTCTTCTTCTTCTTCCCTTCCTTCCGCTTGTAGCCCGAGCCGGAGTCAGTGGGCTTGTCATCCTTTGGCTCGTTGACGAAAGACTCCTTTTCGTTGTTGACCACCATCCCCTTTCCCTTAGGATCCATCTCTTCGGGCGATTAGTCCCTTTGTGAAGAGAACGGCTCTGATACCAATTGAGAGCACCTAGAGGGGGGGGGTTAATAGGTGATCCTGTTCAACTTAAACTTATAGCCACAAAAACTTGTTAAGTGTTAGCACAATAATTGCCAAGTGGCTAGAGAGGAGTCTCAACAAAACACAATACCACAAGAGATCAAACACAGAGATGACACAGTGGTTTATCCCGTGGTTCGGCCAAGACCAACGCTTGCCTACTCCACGTTGTGGCGTCCCAACGGACGAGGGTTGCAATCAACCCCTCTCAAGCGGTCCAAAGACCAACTTGAATACCACGGTGTTTTGTTTTGCCTTTCAATATCCCGTTTGCAAGGAATCTCCACAAATTGGAGTCTCTTGCCCTTACAAGTATATGATCACAAAGAAGCACAGAGTAAGGGAGGGAAGCAACACACACAAATCCACAGCAAAATGCGCACACACACGGCCAAGAATCGAGCTCAAAAGACTATCTCAAAGTTCTCACTAGAACGGAGCTCGAATCACTTAGAATGACAAACAAATGCGCAAAGACTGAGTGTGGATGATCAAGAATGCTTTAAGGTTGCTTGTTTATCTCCTCCATGCGCCTAGGGGCCCCTTTTATAGCCCCAAGGCAGCTAGGAGCCGTTGAGAGCAAATCTGGAAGGCCAATCTTGCCTTCTGTCGTCGGGGGCACCGGACAGTCCGGTGCACACCGGACACTGTCCGGTGCCCGATTTCCTTCCTAAAATGGCGCTGCCGACCGTTGCAGATCTGGGAGCCGTTGGCGCACCGGACAGTCCGGTGCCGTCTTCTAGCCGTTGGCTCGGCCATGTGTCCCGCGTAGATTGCGCGGCCGACCGTTGGCCCGACCGACCGTTGGCTCACCGGACAGTCCGGTGCACACCGGACAGTCCGGTGAATTTTAGCCGTACGCCGTCGGCGAATTCCCGAGAGCGGCTACTTCACGCCGAGCCAGCCTGGCGCACCGGACACTGTCCGGTGCACACCGGACAGTCCGGTGTGCCAGACCGAGCTGAGTCTTGGCTGTACACAGCCAAGTCTTTTGCACCTTTCTTATTTTCTTCTTCTTTCTGTTTCTAACACTTAGACAAGTATATTAGTACACAAAACCAATGTACTAAGGCTTAGAAACATACCTTTACTTCATGATTTGCACTTTGTTCATCCATGGACATAAATTCACATTTAAGCACTTGTGTTGGCACTCAATCACCAAAATACTTAGAAATGGCCCACGGGCACATTTCCCTTTCAGGCGCGCAGGGAGGGAAGAGGGAAGGGAGAGAGAAGAAGAGGGGGGAAAGAGCTCACCTCGGGGATCCAAATCCGGCGATAACCGTCACCGGAGCACCTAGGGCACAATGGAGAAGAGAGAGGTGGGAGAGAGGGAGTTGTGCACGGGAAAAATGAATGAGGGAGAGAGAGACAAGAGGGGGCACACATGGGGGAGGGCAGGGTGCTAGGGGCGCGCAGGCCAGGGCCGGGAGGAGCTGGGCTAGGCCGGGCTGGGCCGGGCTGGGTCGCGTCACAGGTCGAAATCCCACGACACGCACAACCACTGATCGAAAACCAAACGCGAATCGGAATCCGAAATGAGACGAGACGAGCACGCGATTAAACACAGCATCAGACAAAAGAAAATATGCTTCGGCATGATGCAACACCCATGTCAATTTAGGTTTTTGTTTACACGCAATATGGACACCAGTCGCTATACTGCTTTGAAACTGGGAAGGAGTGAAACGGGAAGAGAAAAGAGAGTAACGCCTGAATTTGGTGAGTATTAAAGCAGAAAAAAAATCTACCCCCAAATTCAGGGCGTTACAAACATATCCCCCTTAAAAGAATCTCGCCCGCGAGATTCAAGGTTGGCCAGCAAAGAGTTCAGGATACTTGGCCATTGGATCATCTTCATGCTCCTAGGTTGCTTCTTCCTCAGAGTGATGACCCCATCTGACTTCGCACATTCTGATAGTTTTCCTCCGGGTGACTCTGTTTGTAGTCTCAAGAATCTGCGCTGGCTTCTCTATGTAGGTGAAGTATTCTTGGACTTCCAGACTTTCCACTGGCAACTGCTCTTCTGGCACACGCAGACACTTCTTCAACTGAGACACATGAAAGACATCATGCACCGCTGACAAACCTTCTGGCAGACTGAGCTGATAGGCCACTTCTCCACGTCTACATAGCTTTGCGAGAATCTGATACGGACCAACATACCGGGGCGCTAGCTTGCCTTTGACTCCAAATCTTATGACTCCTCTGATAGGCGATACCTTCAGGTAGACAAAATCTACGACTTTGAAACTCAGCTCTCTCCTTCTTGTGTCTACATAGCTTCGCTGCCTTGATTGCGCTATCTTTAGGTTCTCCCGAACCATCTTGATGTTCTCTTCAGCTTCGAGCAAAATGTCTGGCCCAAACACTTGCTTTTCTCCAGGCTGATCCCATTGCAACAGAGTTCTACAACTCCTTCCATAAAGCGCCTGAAATGGTGACATCTTCAAGCTGGCCTGATAACTGTTGTTATAGGAGAATTCTGCATAAGGTAATCTCTTGTCCCATCCGGACTGATCTTGCAACGCACAGGCTCTCAACATATCTTCAAGGATTTGATTAGTTCTTTAAGTCTGACCATCTGTCTATGGTTGATAAGCTGAACTGAAATTCAGATGTCTACCCAAGGCTTCATGCAACTGCTGCCAGAAATGAGAGGTGAACTGTGTTCCTCTGTCTGACACTATCTTCTTTGGCACACCATGAAGACAAATGATCCGAGACATGTACAACTCTGCCAAAACTGCACTGTTGTAGCTAGTCTTGACAGGTATGAAGTGGGCTGATGTAACGCCCTGAATTTGGGGGTAGAATTTTTTCTTCTTTTCTCTCACCAAATTTGGGCGTTACTCTCCCTTCTCTTTCTGTTTCGCTCCTTCCTCCCAATTTCAAACCAGTATAGTGACAAGTGTCCGTGTCGTGTATAAACCAAAACCTAAGTGTCATGGGTGTTGCATCATGCCGAAGCGCATTTCTTTGTTTGGTGTTGCGTGTTCGTCTCGTTCCATCTCGATTTTCGATTCGTGATTGATTTCCGTTTGATGGTTATGTGTGCCGTGAGTTTCGATCCGCGAAGTGGCTCGGCCCCAACCAAACCCAGCCCAGTCCGGCCCGGCTCGGCCCTGCGCGCCCCTGGCGCCCACACCCCCCCCATGTGCCCCCTCCTCTCCTCCCTCTCTCATTTGGTTTTCCCGCGCAGCAACCTCCCTCTCCCTCTTCCACCTCTCTCTCTCCCCGTGGTGCCCTAGGGATTGGAAACGGCGATCACCGGAATTTGGACCACGAGGTGAGCTCCCCTCCCCTTCCCTTCTCCTCTCTTTCCCTCTCCCTCCTCTTCTCCCCCTGCGCGTGCCCTCTCTTTTCCCTGCACGCGCGCGCCCCTGCCCTCCTCGTTCGCCGGCGACGCGGCCCCGCCCTGCCCTCCCTGCTCGGCGGCGGCGCGGCCCCGCCCCTCCCCCGGCCCACGGCGCGTGGCCCCCGCCCTCCCCTGCCTCCCCTGTCCACTGCGGCGCAGCCCTGCTAGCCTGGCGCGCGCGACTCCGCCCTCTCCCTGCCCGCGGCGGCGACCCCCGCCCCGTCCCCCTGCTCGCGCGCGTCGGCGCCCCGCCTCCCCTGCTCGCCCGGCGTGGCCCCGGCGCGGCCCCCGGCGGCTCGGCCACCGGTGCAGCCCCGACGCGACCTCGGCCCCCTGCGTGCGGCGTCCCGCCCCTCGGCGTGGCTCGCGTGGCCTTGGCGTGGCCTCGCGCTCCCCCGTTCACCACTAACGCGTTCTCGCGTGCGCGAACCTACGCGCGCGGTGACTATTCCTTGGTTTGTAGTTAATGTCAGACTCCGTTAGTTAGCGTGCTGCGTCGCGCGCTTCGTCGCGCGACGGATTTGTCAAAATTCAGATTCTATTTATGTGTTGCGTCGTGCGCTTCGTCGCGCGACGGATTTGTCTAAATTCAGATTCTATTTATGTGTTGCGTCGTGCGCTTCGTCGCGCGACGATCCATTTTAATTTCCGGTTGTTTAATGTGTAACGTCGCGCGTGTATTCACGCGACGTTCCACTTTAGACTCAGTTTAGTAGACGTATGTCGTCGTGCGTTTCGTCGCACGAAGCTTAACGTCTCTTTATAATTAATGCAAAGTGTCTCGTTGTGTGCTCGGTCGCGCGACGAGTCGTTGATTTCTTAGTTCGTTTTAGAGTGCTATGTCGCGCGTCTCGCCGCGCGACAATCCTTTTTATTTATCTTCATCTGCTTATAATGATTAGACATGAAACATGACTTTACTTTATGCTAAACATAGTGTCTACATTAATTCCCTTCTATTAAGCGAGTGGTTAAGTTATAATCATGTAACGTGATCGTTTCTCGACTGTCTTTTTCTCTTTTTCTCTTAACCGTAATTGCGAGCCCGCGTGGAACGTCTGTTTACTTACTGCATTCTATTGTATGGTGTACTGTTCTTTTGTATTAAATATGTGGATGTATGTATGTTTGCGCTCGCATAGAGGACAATCCGGTCGGAGAGCCCGAAGAACTCGCAGGAGAAGCCCCTGTGCAGCAGTCGGTTGGTGGAGGCAAGTGTCCCTTGACCTATCTCTGTCCTATACATACTTTAATTCACCTCCCGCATTACACATTTATACCTAAGGATTTACTAGCTTTTGTTATCCATGTCCTTGTTTACCTATTTGGGTTGGATTATTATTGCTTAGTCTATTGCTATTGCTCCACTCTAATCAATGAACATGATGAGAATTATCAATGATACGCTGTTTTCCCTCTTATTTATGATATCATACTTGTGGCATTTAAGGGGACTCGAGCGGTTTCTCGAGTGCCTCTCCGTAAGGACCTGTTCGTTGGATGACCGCCCGGGAAAACAGTGCAACCATGAGGGTGGAATGGGACGCCCTTAGCTGAATAATTAGAGGAACCGGGGTGTAGTTCGCTTAGCCATCGTGCCGTCAATGGGGCTCGGTGTATGCGGCTCGCTCTGCCAAGGTTGATTTGTCCCTTAGGGAGGAGTGCGGTACATTTAGGAAACCTAACGGGTGGCTACAGCCTCGGGGAATCTTTGTAAAGGCTACATAGTGAGACCCTGCCTACTCACCTTGGGAGTGTTCAAGGGTCCGTACAACCCGAGGCAAAAAGGGAATCACGGCTCATGGGTAAAGTGCACAACCTCTGCAGAGTGTTATGAAACTGATATATCAGCCGTGCTCGCGGTTATGAGCAGCCAAGGGAGCTCCAGTGATTAGTGGTACTTGATCAGAGATGTTTGGTTTACAGGTGGTGACGAGGATGATGGTTTTGGTTATGATTATGGTACTAGTAAGTGGTATTCTTCCCTTTTGGAAAGGGTACATCGGGTTAATAACTTGGGTTAATGCTAAAACCTGGCTTTCTACTAGTAAATAATAACCTGACCAACTAAAAGCAACAGCTTGACTTATCCCCACATAAAGCCAGTCCACTACAGCCAGACAGAATACTTGCTGAGTATGTTGATGTGTACTCACCCTTGCTCTACACACAACCCCCCCAGGTTGTCCGCATTGCAACCACTGCTCAGGAGTAGATGAAGTCATGGAAGGAGACTTCCAGGAATTCCAAGACTACAACGAGTTATAGGCGTGGGTTAGCGGCAACCCCCAGTCGGCTGCCTGTGAAGGCCGCGTCTATCTACGTTTCTTTTCCGCACTTTGATTATTGTAAAGACTATGTGGATGTCTCAGACATATGATGTAATCAACTACTATTTCCTTTTTTAAATACTATTTGGGCACTGTGTGATGATGTCCATGTTATGTAACTGCTGTGTACGTGAATTGCTGATCCTGGCACGTACATGGTTCGCATTCGGTTTGCCTTGTAAAACCGGGTGTGACATAGGTGGTATCAAAGCCGTGCTGACTGTAGGACCGCTAACCTAGAGTAGAATGGTCGTTCTAAGGATTATAGACCTCTGTCCTTGCCTTGACTTTGGTATCCCTTCAAAAGTTGGTCATATCGACCAAACCTATGTTCTACTATATATCATACCTTGCTGAAAATTGTGTTTTATTCTAATCCTTCATTTATTTATGGTTCATTACTTGCTGGTCATACTAGTTCTGTTCTAACTCTTTTGCTTACGGTGTCTTTTGTAGATGGCTCGTCTTAGACACACTACACGAAAGTCCGTCATCCCCTTCTTACCCTCCCGCCTTGCTGAGCGTCCGCTTCGCCGTCCCGTGGCCGGACAGTCCAGCCATTTGGAGAGGCTGCACCACCGCCTGCATGAGGAGCAGGAGCGTCGACGACAGGAGCAGGAGCAGCAGGGCTCCTCTTTCTCGCTCCAGCAGGAGATAGAGTCGGTGAGGAGCTGCTCCCCTGTGCTTCCCCTGGAGGCGCCCCCTGCACCACCACTAGGTGCCCCAGCCCCTAGAGTAGCTGCTAGAGGAGACCCAGACGACGAAGGTGGCGACAACAGCTCGAGCCACGACACCGACTTCCCTGCCGACCAGGAGCCAGAAGGATGGGTTGCTCGACCCATCACTCGCGATGCTGCTCGCGGGTGTCACTTCCACGATGCGCTCGACACCCGGCTACGTCGGGCACTTGACCGGCGTACTTGGTCCATCGAGTATCGCTATGTGGTCTACCAACATAGTCGCGGGGTCTACCCGGACCGCTGGGAGGCGACCTGCTTGGTGCGCCGTCCGGAGAACAGTCTCTAGGGTGCTGAGGTCTGCTCAGAGCAATATTCCATCTCTGAGCGGGACTCAGCTGAGGCGGCCATGCAAGATGCCGCACGACGTGCGCTTTCGCACTACTGTTCAATGCTCGGTGGGGTAGCTGACGATCTCAACCTGAAGTATTACCCCCGCCGTCCATCTGGCAGCACAGGAGGCGTGATTGTTTCACCTGTCGGTGAGGACAATCCTAGGTTGAGCAGCACAGTCAACCTAGCCGCCATGCTAAACACGGAGCTGGACCATGCATTAGACGAGCTGAGTAGGGCTCGTGCTGAGATCGCCCAGCTGCGGGCTGAGCGCGCGGAACGTCATCACCTGGACGATGGTTCCCCCGCTCCCATCGGGACTCAGCACCCGTACCGCTCACCTCGGCGTGGACACCAGTCTTATGGCAATCCCGACTGTAAGACCAAGATAGACTTAGAACCATAGATCGTCAGAGTCGGATCTTGTAATTAATACGAAATATATACATAGAAGCTACAGTCTTAGCATTAGTCTCGCTTTTAGTTAGTCTTAGTTAGACAGGGTAGTTTGCTATATCCTGTGCATTTATGTTTGTCATGATGAACTATGTTTGATCTGGATCTTTGTAATGACTGTCACCAGGATGTGGGTATCCCCTGCATTTTGGTTTATCTGTTATATATTAATGGAGTTAGCTATTTAGTTGGGAAGCCTTTTATTCCACTTTCCTCTTTATCTGAGAAGCTGTGTGGTCTGTGTTGGAGATCAGTGAAGATGTTCACCTGTTCAGTGTTGTTGGAGAATTCTATACTCTTTTCTAATGCTGCAAGATTTGCAGGACCAGTTCTGACGTGTGATTGCATTCTGCAGATGTCAGAACACAGGCGCAGAGGAGGGAGGCGTGCTCAGCAGGAGCAGGCAGCTCTGCAAGATGAGGTGCCCCAGCAGCAGCAGCTGCCGCCCCCGCCCCCGATGTCCATCGAGCAAATGTTTCTAATGTAGACTCAGGCAGTTCAAGCCATTGGTCAGACTCTGGCTGCCATTCAACAGCAGCAACAACAGCCACCACCTCAGCCTCAAATGCCCAGGGACAAACGTGTTGAATTCATGAGAGGTCATCCCCCAACGTTTGCTCACTCTTCTGACCCCATGGATGCTGAAGACTGGTTGCGCACTGTGGAGCGGGAGTTGCATACCGCTCAGTGTGATGACAGGGAGAAAGTCTTGTATGGTCCCCGTCTGTTGAGAGGAGCAGCTCAGTCATGGTGGGAGTCTTATCTCGCCACCCATGCCCACCCCGACACCATCATCTGGGAAGAGTTTAGAGGAAGCTTTAGTCAGTACCATGTTCCCGCAGGTCTGATGACAGTGAAGAAGGAGGAGTTTCTGGCCCTCAAGCAAGGGTCATCGTCTGTGAGTGAGTACCGGGACAGGTTTCTGCAGTTGTCTCGCTATGCACCTGAAGATGTCAACACCGATGCCAAGCGACAATACCGTTTCCTGAGAGGCTTGGTTGACCCTCTTCAGTATCAGCTGATGAATCACACTTTCCCAACATTCCAGCACTTGATTGACAGAGCAATCATGACAGAGAGGAAGCATAAGGAGATGGAGGATCATAAGCGCAAGATCAGTGGACCTCAGCCTGGAGCAGGCAACCGCTCTCAGCCGCGCTATAATCATGGGAGACTGAACCACTTGGAGGCTGAAGCAGTTCAGGAGACCCCCGGCATGATAGTAGGTATGTTCCCAGTCGACTCCCATATTGCGGAAGTGTTATTTGATACTGGAGCAACGCATTCTTTCATTACTGCATCATGGGTAGAAGCACATAATCTTCCAATTACTACCATGCCAACCCCCATTCAAATTGACTCAGCCGGTGGTAGAATTCGAGCCGGTAGCATTTGTTTGAATGTAAGTGTGGAAATAAGGGGGATAGCGTTCCCGCTAATCTCATAGTAATGGGTACTCAGGGAATAGATGTCATCCTAGGGATGAATTGGCTAGATAAGTACCAGGCAGTTATCAGTTGTGATAAGAGGACAATCAAGTTGGTGTCTCCACTAGGAGAGGAAGTGGTGACCGAGTTAGTCTTGCCTGAGCCGAAGAAAGGAAGTTGTTATCACATGGCTGTCGATAACAGTGAAGCAGACCCAATTGAGATTATCAAGGTTGTGTCCGAATTCCTAGATGTGTTCCCAAAGGACTTACCAGGTATGCCACCAGAGCGGAAAGTTGAGTTTGCTATAGAGCTTCTTCCTAGAACCGCCCCCATCTTTAAGAGAGCCTACAGAATATCTGGACCAGAGTTGGTTGAGCTTAAGAAGCAGATCGATGAGCTGTCAGAGAAAGGTTACATCTGGCCAAGCACCTCGCCTTGGGCCACCCCTGTCCTATTTGTGGAAAAGAAAGATGGCACCAAAAGGATGTGTGTCGATTATCGAGCTCTAAATGAGGTCACGATTAAGAACAAGTACCCCTTGCCCAGAATAGAAGATCTGTTCGATCAGTTGAGGGGAGCCAGCGTGTTCTCCAAGATAGATCTGAGGTCAGGTTATCATCAGCTTAGGATCCGACCTTCGGACATTCTGAAGACGGTATTCATTACCAAGTATGGGTTGTATGAGTTCACGGTGATGTCTTTCGGTTTAACAAATGCACCGGCCTTCTTCATGAACTTGATGAACAGTGTATTCATGGACTATCTTGACAAGTTTGTGGTGGTATTCATTGATGATATTCTGATATATTCTCAAAGCGAAGAAGAGCATGCAAATCATTTGAGGATGGTATTGCAGAGATTGCGAGAGCACCAGTTGTATGCAAAGTTGAGCAAGTGCGAGTTCTGGATCAATGAAGTCCTGTTCTTGGGTCACATAATCAACAAAGAAGGATTGGTTGTGGATCCGAAAAAAGTGGCAGACATTCTGAACTAGAAAGCGCCAACAGATGCTCGAGGAATCAAGAGCTTCATTGGAATGGCCGGATATTACCGGCGATTCATTGAAGGGTTTTCGAAGATTGCGAAACCAATGACAGTGTTGCTAGGCAACAAAGTTGAGTTCAAGTGGACCCAGAAATGTCAAGAGGCCTTCGAAGCGCTGAAAGAGAAGTTGACTACAGCTCCTGTCTTAGTCTTGCCTGATGTGCACAAGCCCTTCTCGGTGTATTGCGATGCTTGTTACACTAGTTTGAGATGAGCATTGATGCAAGAGGGAAGAGTTGTGGCTTACTCGTCCCGACAGCTGAAGGTTCATGAGAAGAATTACCCAATTCACGACCTAGAGTTGACAGCAGTGGTTCACGCATTGAAGACATGGAGGCACTATTTGTATGGACAGAAATGTGATGTTTACACAGACCACAAGAGTCTGAAGTACATATTCACTCAGTCAGAGCTAAATATGAGGCAAAGAAGATGGTTAGAGTTGATCAAAGACTATGAGTTGGACATTCACTACCATCTAGGCAAAGCGAATGCAGTGGCAGATGCTTTGAGCAGAAAGAGTCAAGTCAATCTTATGGTCGCTCGTCCGATGCCTTATGAGTTGGCCAAAGAGTTTGACAGGTTGAGTCTCGGATTTATGAATAATTCACAAGGAGTCACAATTGAGTTGGAACCTACCTTGGAGCGGGAAATCAAAGAAGCGCAGAAAAATGATGAGAAGATCAGTGAGATCCGGCGACTGATTCTAGATGGCAGAGGCAAAGATTTTAGAGAAGATGCAGAAGGTGTGATATGGTTCAAAGACCGCTTGTGTGTTCCCAATGTCCAATCTATTTGGGAGTTGATTCTTAAGGAAGCTCATGAGACAGCTTATTCGATTCACCCTGGTAGTGAAAAGATGTATCAGGATCTAAAAAAGAAATTCTGGTGGTACGGAATGAAGAGGGAAATCGCAGAGTATGTGGCTATGTGTGATAGTTGTCGGCAGATCAAGGCAGAGCACCAGAGACCAGCTGGATTGTTGCAACCATTGCAAATTCCTCAGTGGAAATGGGATGAAATTGGTATGGATTTCATAGTCGGATTGCCTCACACTCGAGCCGGCTAAAATTCCATTTGGGTAGTGGTGGACCGCTTAACCAAGTCAGCCCACTTCATACCAGTCAAGACCAACTATAGCAGTGCAGTATTGGCAGAGTTGTACATGTCTCGGATCGTTTGTCTTCATGGTGTGCCAAAGAAGATAGTGTCAGACCGAGGAACGTAGTTCACTCTCATTTCTGGCAGCAGTTGCATGAAGCCTTGGGCACGCATCTGAATTTCAGTTCAGCCTATCATCCGCAGACAGATGGTCAGACTGAAAGAACCAATCAAATCCTTGAAGACATGTTGAGAGCCTGTGCGTTGCAAGACCAGTCTGGATGGGACAAGAAGTTGCCTTATGCAGAGTTCTCCTATAACAACAGCTACCAGGCCAGCTTGAAGATGTCACCATTTCAGGCACTCTATGGGAGGAGTTGTAGAACTCTGTTGCAATGGGATCAGCCTGGAGAAAAGCTAGTGTTTGGGCTAGACATTTTGCTTGAAGCTGAAGAGAACATCAAGATGGTTCGAGAGAATCTAAAGATAGCGCAATCGAGGCAGCGAAGCTATGCAGACACAAGAAGAAGAGAGCTGAGTTTCGAGGTTGGAGACTTCGTCTATCTGAAAGTGTCATCGATCAAAGGAGTCAGAAGATTCGTAGTCAAAGGCAAGCTAGCACCTCGCTACATCGGTCCGTATCAAATTCTCGCCAAGCGTGGAGAAGTGGCTTATCAACTCAGTTTGCCAGAAGGTTTGTCTACTATGCATGATGTCTTTCATGTGTCTCAATTGAAGAAGTGCTTGCATGTGCCAGAGGAGCAGTTGCCAGTTGAAGGTCTTGAAGTCCAGGAGGACTTGACCTACATTGAGAAGCCAACGCAAATCCTTGAGACCGCAGACAGAGTCACCCGAAGGAAGACCATCAGAATGTGCAAAGTCAGATGGAATCATCACTCTGAGGAAGAGGCAACCTAAGAGCGTGAAGATGATCTGATGGCTAAATACCCTGAGCTCTTTGCTAGCCAACCCTGAATCTCGAGGGCAAGATTCTTTTAAGGGGGATAGGTTTGTAACACCCTAAATTTGGGGGTAGAATTTTTTCTTCTTTTCTCTCACCAAATTCGGGCGTTACTCTCCCTTCTCTTCCTGTTTCGCTCCTTCCTCCCAATTTCAAACCAGTATAGTGACAAGTGTCCATGTCGTGTATAAACCAAAACCTAAGTGTCATGGGTGTTGCATCATGCCGAAGCGCATTTCTTTGTTTGGTGTCGCGTGTTCGTCTCGTTCCGTCTCGATTTTCGATTCGCGATTGATTTCCGTTTGATGGTTATGCGTGTCGTGAGTTTCGATCCGCGAAGTGGCTCAGCCCCAACCAAACCCAGCCCAGTCCGGCCCGGCCCGGCCCTGCGCGCCCCTGGCGCCCACACCCCCCCATACGCCCCCTCCTCTCCTCCCTCTCTCATTTGGTTTTCCCGCGCAGCAACCTCCCTCTCCCTCTTCCACCTCTCTCTCCCCGTGGTGCCCTAGGGATTGGAAACGGCGATCACCGGAATTTGGACCCCGAGGTGAGCTCCCCTCCCCTTCCCTTCTCCTCTCTCTCCCTCTCCCTCCTCTTCTCCCCCTGCGCGCGCCCTCTCTTTTCCCTGCACGCGTGCGCCCCTGCCCTCCCCGTTCGCCAGCGGCGCGGCCCCGCCCTGCCCTCCGTGCTCACCGGCGGCGCGGCCCCGCCCCTCCCCTGACCCATGGCGCGCGGCCCCCGCCCTCCCCTGCCTCCCCTGTCCACGGCGGCGCGGCCCTGCTCGCCCGGCGCGCGTGACCCCGCCCTCTCCCTGCCCGCGGCGGTGACCCCCGCCCCGTCCCCCTGCTCGCGCGTGGCGGCGACCCGCCTCCCCTGCTCGCTCGGCGTGGCCCCGGCGCGGCCCCGGCGCGGCCTCCGACCCCCGGCGCGGCCCCCGGCGGCTCGGCCACCGGTGCAGCCCCGGCGCGGCCTTCGGCCCCCGGCGCGGCCCCCGGCGGCTCGGCCACCGGTGCAGCCTCGGCGCGGCCTTGGCCTCCTGCGCGCGGCGTCCCGCCCCTCGGCGTGGCTTGCGTGGCCTCGCACTCCCCCGTTCACCACTAACGTGTTCCCGCGTGCGCGAACCTGCGCGCGCGGTGACTATTCCTTGGTTTGTAGTTAATGTCAGACTCCGTTAGTTAGCGTGCTGCGTCGCGCGCTTCGTCGCGCGACGGATTTGTCTAAATTCAGATTCTATTTATGTGTTGCGTCGTGCGCTTCGTCGCGCGACGGATTTGTCTAAATTCAGATTCTATTTATGTGTTGCGTCGTGCACTTCGTCGCGCGACGATCCATTTTAATTTCCGGTTGTTTAATGTGTAACGTCGCACGTGTATTCACGCGATGTTCCACTTTAGACTCAGTTTAGTAGATGTATGCCGTCGTGCGTTTCGTCGCGTGAAGCTTAACGTCTCTTTATAATTAATGCAAAGTGTCTCGTTGTGTGCTCGGTCGCGCGACGAGTCGTTGATTTCTTAATTCGTTTTAGAGTGCTATGTCGCGCGTCTCGCCGCGCGACAATCCTTTTTATTTATCTTCATCTGCTTATAATGATTAGACATGAAACATGACTTTACTTTATGCTAAACATAGTGTCTACATTAATTCCCTTCTATTAAGCGAGTGGTTAAGTTATAATCATGTAACGTGATCGTTTCTCGACTGTCTTTTTCTCTTTTTCTCTTAACCGTAATTGCGAGCCCGCGTGGAACGTCTGTTTACTTACTGCATTCTATTGTATGGTGTACTGTTCTTTTGTATTAAATATGTGGATGTATGTATGTTTGCACTCGCATAGAGGACGATCCGGTCGGAGAGCCCAAAGAACTCGCAGGAGAAGCCCCTGTGCAGCAGTCGGTTGGTGGAGGCAAGTGTCCCTTGACCTATCTCTGTCCTATACATACTTTAATTCACCTCCCGCATTACACATTTATACCTAAGGATTTACTAGCTTTTGTTATCCATGTCCTTGTTTACCTATTTGGGTTGGATTATTATTGCTTAGTCTATTGCTATTGCTCCACTCTAATCAATGAACATGATGAGAATTATCAATGATACACTGTTTTCCCTCTTATTTATGATATCATACTTGTGGCATTTAAGGGGACTCGAGCGGTTTCTCGAGTGCCTCTCCGTAAGGACCTGTTCGTTGGATGACCGCCCGAGAAAACAGTGCAACCATGAGGGTGGAATGGGACGCCCTTAGCTGAATAATTAGAGGAATCGGGGTGTAGTTCGCTTAGCCGTCGTGCCGTCAATGGGGCTCGGTGTATGCGGCTCACTCTGCCAAGGTTGATTTGTCCCTTGGGGAGGAGTGCGGTACATTTAGGAAACCTAACGGGCAGCTAAAGCCTCGAGGAATCTTTGTAAAGGCTACGTAGTGATACCCTGCCTACTCACCTTGGGAGTGTTCAAGGGTCCGTACAACCCGAGGCAAAAAGGGAATCACGGCTCGTGGGTAAAGTGCACAACCTCTGCAGAGTGTTATGAAACTGATATATTAGCCGTGCTCGCGGTTATGAGCAGCCAAGGGAGCTCCAGTGATTAGTGGTACTTGATCAGAGATGTTTGGTTTACAGGTGGTGACGAGGATGATGGTTTTGGTTATGATTATGGTACTAGTAAGTGGTATTCTTCCCTTTTGGAAAGGGTACATCGGGTTAATAACTTGGGTTAATGCTAAAACCTGGCTTTCTACTAGTAAATAATAACCTGACCAACTAAAAGCAACTGCTTGACTTATCCCCACATAAAGCCAGTCCACTACAGCCAGACAGGATACTTGCTGAGTATGTTGATGTGTACTCACCCTTACTCTACACACAAACCCCCCCAGGTTGTCCGCATTGCAACCACTGCTCAGGAGAAGATGAAGCTGTGGAAGGAGACTTCCAGGAATTCCAAGACTACGACGAGTTCTAGGCGTGGGTTAGCGGCAACCCCCAGTCGGCTGCCTGTGAAGGCCGCGTCTATCTACGTTTCTTTTCCGCACTTTGATTATTGTAAAGACTATGTGGATGTCTCAGACATATGATGTAATCGACTACTATTTCCTTTTTTTTAAATACTATTTGAGCATTGTGTGATGATGTCCATGTTATGTAACTGCTGTGTACGTGAATTGCTGATCCTGGCACGTACATGGTTCGCATTCGGTTTGCCTTGTAAAACCGAGTGTGACAGCTGACTTGGTTAAGCGGTCCACCACTACCCAAATAGAATCGTAGCCGGCTCGAATGCGAGGCAATCCGACTATGAAGTCCATCCTGACTTTATCCCATTTCCACTGAGGGATTCGTAACGGCTGCAACAATCCAGCTGGCCTCTGATGCTCTACCTTGATCCTCTGACAACTATCACATATGGCCACATGCTCTGCGATCTCCCTTTTCATTCTGTACCACCAGAATTTCTTCTTCAGATCCTGATACATTTTCTCACTTCCAGGGTGTATGGAATAAGCTGTCTCATGAGCTTCCTTGAGGATCAACTCCCAAATGGACTGGACATTGGGAACGCACAAATGGTCCTTGAACCATACCACACCTTCTGCATCTTCCCGAAAATCTTTGCCTCTTCCTTCTAGAATCAGTTGCCGGATTTCACTGATCTTCTCATCATTCTTCTGTGCCTCTTTGATCTCCTGCTCTAAGGTGGGCTCTAACTCAACTGTTACTCCTCGCATGCTATTCAGAAATCCGAGGCTCAACCTGTCAAACTCTTTGGCCAACTCATAAGACATCGGATGAGCGACCATAATATTGACTTGACTTTTCCTACTCAAAGCATCTGCTACTACGTTCGCTTTGCCTAGATGGTAATGAATTTCCAACTCATAGTCTTTGATCAATTCTAACCATCTTCGTTGCCTCATATTCAGCTCTGTCTGAGTGAATATGTACTTCAGACTCTTGTGGTCTGTGTAAACATCACATTTCTGCTCGTACAGATAGTGTCTCCATGTCTTCAGTGCATGAACCACTGCTGCCAACTCTAGATCATAGATTGGGTAATTCTTCTCATGAACCTTTAGCTTTCGAGACAAGTAGGCCACAACTCTTTCCTCTTGCATCAACACGCATCCCAAACCAGTGTAACAAGCATCGCAATACACCGAGAAGGGCTTGTGCACATCTGGCAAGACTAAGACAGACGCTATAGTCAACTTCTCTTTCAGCGCTTCAAAGGCTTCTTGGCACTTCTGGGTCCACTTGAACTCCACTTTATTGGCTAGCAAAGCTGTCATCGGTTTCGCAATCTTCGAAAATCCTTCAATGAATCGCCGATAATATCCGGTCATTCCAATGAAGCTCTTGATTCCTCGGGCATCTGTTGGCGCTTTCCAGTTCAGAATGTCTGCCACTTTCTTCGGATCCACAGCCAATCCATCTTTGTTTATTATGTGACCAAATAATAGGACTTCATCGATCTAGAACTCGCACTTGCTCAACTTTGCATACAGCTGGTGCTCTCGCAATCTCTGCAATACCGTCTTCAAATGATCCACATGCTCCTCCTCACTTTGAGAATATATAAGAATGTCATCAATAAATACCACCACAAACTTGTCAAGATAATCCATGAATACACTGTTCATCAGATTCATGAAGAAGGCTGGTGCATTTGTTAGACCAAAGACATAACAATGAACTCATACAACTCATACTTGGTAATGAATGCCGTCTTCGGGATGTCTGAAGGTCGAATCCTGAGCTGGTGATAACCTGACCTCAGATCTATCTTTGAAAACACGCTGACTCCTCTCAGCTGGTCGAATAGATCTTCTATCCTGGGCAAGGGGTACTTGTTCTTGATCATGACCTCATTCAGAGCTCGATAATCGATGCACATCCTCCTGGTGCCATCTTTCTTCTCCACGAATAGGACAGGGGCGGCCCAAGGCAAGGTGCTTGGCTTGATGTAACCTTGCTCTGACAGCTCATCGATCTGCTTCTTGAGCTCAACCAACTCTAGTCCAGATACCCCGTAGGCTCTTTTAGAAATGGGTGCGGTGCCAGGAAGAAGCTCTATGGCAAACTCAACTTTCCGCTCAGGTGGCATACCTGGTAGATCTTTCGGGAACACATCCGAAAATTTTGACACAACCTTGATAGTCTCGAGTGAATCTGCCTCCTTGCTATCAATAGCCATCTGATGACAACCTCCTTTCCTTGGCTCAGGTGAGACTAACTCAGCTACCACTTCTTCTCCTGGTGGGGACACCAACTTAATTGTCCTCATATCACAGCTGATAATTGCATGGTACTTATCTAGCCAATTCATCCCTAGGATGACATCTATTCCCTGAGTACCCATTACTATGAGATTAGCGGGAAATGCTATCCCCCTTATTTCTACACTTACATTCAAGCAAATACTATCGGCTCGAACTCTACCACCGGCTAAG
Organism: Zea luxurians; assembly: GCA_029449295.1. NCBI lineage: Eukaryota > Viridiplantae > Streptophyta > Magnoliopsida > Poales > Poaceae > Zea > Zea luxurians. Next base: position 2,739,709 of record JAOPSE010000044.1, read on the forward strand.
TCAATTTAAATGGGTGTTGACATGGTAGTTATTGGAAGATTATGTGCTTCTACCCATGATGCAGTAATAAAAGAATGCGTTGCTCCAGTATCAAATAACACTTCTACAATATGGGAGTCGACTGGAAACATACCTACTGTCATGCCTGGTGTTTCCTGAAGTGCTTCAGCCTCCAAATGGTTCAGTCTCCCATGGTTGTAGCGTGTCTGGACGCGGTTGCCTGCTCCTGGCTGAGACACATTCTGCTTCGCTGGGGCACTAGGGCCTGACTGCTGCTGAGCTGCCTTCTTCGGACATTGCATCACCCAATGGCCTTGCTCTCCACAATGAAAACATGCTCTGCTTCCGCCTTGAACTGGGGGTGCTTGACTGCTCTAGTTGGTTGCTGGGGCAGGGAGGCGAGGTACCTGCTGATTCTGCCTTTGGAACTAACTTCCTCCTGACTGTTTGTTCTGGCGATTCTACTGCTGGTGCGGGGGTACTGCCTCTGAAATTGCTGCTGAGACGTGTAATACCCACTTTGTAAGCAAAATCTAAAAAGAGAAATTATGTCCCTGTATACATATATGTGTTATCTATATTCATCATTTCATGTGGACACCTCACTTACACCAATAAATAATCAACAAAAGACACTCAACTAAATTATGCATCATGCTGGATTTTATTTTATGTACATTTTGTGACAACATAGAATAGTGTGACAAGAAATATATTAATTCAAAAAGGAAACTCTAGAAATTGAGAAAAGAAAGGAAAATGCTATGCAAATAAAAAAAATAAATATATAAATAGGAATATATTTTCCTTCCATTAATATATGAATTAATATATTTTTGGATCAAGGGTGGAGTTCATAACCAAATTCAAATTTGAAATGGTGAATAAAGAGAGACGAAAATAAAAAAATTACAGAACTATTCACATGGGCTGCCTAAACTCACATTCGGCCCACTAGACTCGCACATGCGCCAGCCCACCTTCTACATCGTGACACTGCCATGCGGGGCCAGCCTGCCAGTCCGCTTCTGCGCGCGCGCTCGGGTCGCTGCTGGCCGGGGCCCGCATGTCATCCCGGTTGCTGCGGCAGCAACAACCCGCGCGAGAAGCTCGCCACCATTGCCGGAAATCGAGCGCGCCGTTCTTCCTATCTCGAGCCGAGACCCAGGGGATAAGTTGGTGCATCTCTACGCCCTTTTCTACCTTCCCCATTAACCTAGCAACGACCGAGCCAGAGCCGTGTGCCAATTCAATCGAAAGGGAGAAGAGGGGTAGCTGAGTGTGCCGCCGCTGGTGAGTTTCGTGGCTGCCGGGTTTCTGTCCTCGGAGTGGGGCCGAGGAGGACCGTCAGCGCTTGGGGTAGCCGTTCGCGGCCACAATTAGAGGTCGGGGCCTACGCTGCGTGATCAATTCCTCGTCGTCGACTGAACTCCGCTGCGGGGGGGGGGGGGGGCACCATTCCGTAGCCAGGAATTCCTGCGCCGTCATTACCAGTAAGTTGTTCACCCATGTCTTCGCCATGGACTCCGCATAGTGTAGATGCGCTCGGACTCGTGGTTGTGCCCCTGGGCGCGGCTATCTGGATCGCCGGAGATGTTATCCGCCGAAGCATAGCGCCGCCGCGGGGGAATGTATGGGAGCCCGTCGAGAACGATGGCGCTGGCCGTTGGATGGCCTGGGTATGGCCGTGATATGATCCGCAAACAACCCATCATCTGAAGAAAATCCTAGCCGTAGATTTATGATCGGACGGATCATCGTTGTATGAAGTAAGATGTGATCGGCACCGTCGGTTTCTGATCCGGTGGCTAATATTGCATACCGATTCGGCCGTGGTCGCGTCTAATCCTAGCGGCCGAGGTCTAATCGAACGGTCCAGATTAGTGAATACCCTTTCAGCCGTGCGTTATTGCAAAAGAGTCCCCGAGGAATTCACCAATCAACCCGCCGTCCACTGCGTAGTATTCTGAGTCTTAGAAAATTATGCGCCGAGGTCCCTAACCTTTTTGGTAAATGAGGCCCAGTCCAGAACCCATTTAATTTGAATAAATGAAATAGAAAATGGATTTTTAATATGAAAATAATTACTAGAACTTGATAAATTCGTAGAAAATCCATTTTTAGTCCAAATTAGTCCATTCCAGTTTCTAAAATTTTGTAATATTACTCTCTACCACTTAGAGCCTCTGTTTTGTCATGAACACAGTAAGAAATTTAATTCCTCACTTAATCTATTTTAAACACATAAAACCTTTGAAAATCCATAACTTAAAATCTATAACTCCAAAAATTATAATTTCTGTTCCTAGGATTTTATTTTAATGTGTAGAATATTTCTGTGTATTTTGTGTACATGTTTGGTGTGATGTTAAATTTCTCTATATACTGTGCTTGTTTGTACTGTGGCGAGTAGAAGAGCCCGTGACTGAGGATCCTAGTGAGCAGCAGATAGAAGTAGCTTAGCAGGAGCTCATTGAAGGCAAGTTGTGCCCTTGACCACTTTTTACCCAATAATGTTTTTTAATACCATTTACTCATGCATAGGTTAATTTGGATGGGACCCAATAGGTCACCCTAGATTGTTTATCTAATTACCTTGTTTACCCCTGAATCACTTGGGTAGTTTGCTATTGCCTTACATGGTTTTGGGATAATCATTTATTATATCTATGTTCCAATTATTCTTGTTATTCTATTTATGTTCATGTCAAATTCATTAATGTTAATTGGAACATAGAGCTTAACTTGAGAAACACGTGCCACCACAAGGGTTTAATGGGACGCCCTTGGCTGACTAATTAGGAAAGCTAGTGGAAGACTACCTTACCCGAAAGGGGCAAGGGCAGTAGGGGAGTTGCATGCAAGGAGGTTCTCGGGTTGATTTAGCTGCGATGGCGGTCAGACGGGGGATTCTTGCAAGTGCTCTTCCCATAAACTGTAGCGGGTTTTTGGAAGCTAGTGGAACTTTGTAAAGGCCTCATAGTGTTGCCCTACCATGCTTCCTAGGTAGAGGTGTATGGGAGTCGTGACCCCTTGGCAGATGGGTAACATGACTTGTGGGTAAAGGGTACAACCTCTGCAGAGTGTAAAACTGGTATACTAGCCGAGCTCACGGTCATGAGCAGCTCAGGACTCTCTGATGTTTAAATTATGGAACTTAAATTCAATTTTGTCATTTGCACTGCATGGGTTTATTATTAATTTTGTTCTATTACTTTACTTAAGGTTTGGTATTTACTTACACTTAGTAACTGCTAATAAAATTTTGACCAACTACTTAAAAGTAATGCTCAGCTTTAACCCCTGTCATTGATTAGCCTTACACATCACATGAACTCCCACCTTTGTGAGTTCATGTCCACTGGTTCCCCACAACTTGTTGAGCTATGATCGTGTGTGAGCTCACCTTTGCTGTCTCACACCCCCCATAGGAGAAGAACAGGTGGTTCAGGAGGAGCCACAAGGCGAGGAGTATGATCTGATCTAGGTGGCGTTTCTCAGTTGACATTGGCGCCGACGATCCTTAGTTTGTTTCATATTTATTCTATTATTTTGTAATAAGTCTTCCGCTATGTAATAATACTCTGATGTTTTATGACATTTATCTCTATACACTCTGTTATTATATATGTTGTCTTCTTGGCGCATGTATGAGATGCACCTGGCTTTGTTCCTTAAAGCCGGGTGTGACAGAAGTGGTATCAGAGGAATGTTGACTGTAGGATGAAACCAAGATAGAAATGGACAGACCCTTTCTACTTACCTTACTCTGACTCATTCTATACTCATCTCATCTTGATCTTGTCTCACCTTTTGCTATTCTACTCTGATCATTCTTATCTTTTCTACTATAAGACAAGATGGATTTCACACCTTGGAATCCTACCACTATGATCTTTGTAAGAGATAGGGAACCCAAGACAAAAATTTAAAACTATTTTCTTTATTAAAAAATGATTGGTTGATTATGCTGATGCTAAATGCCTTATTTGCTTCTTTGGTTGATTGAATTATTATAGATGGACATCTTAGCATGTACCAACATAAGGTATTGAATTAGCTTTAGTAGGTGAAATATTAATCTGCTTAGCTAATAAATCCCCCAAAGTAAAATGATTTGTAAATAACTGCCTTGTCTACTATTCTCTTACCATATGTATCTAACTCAGATGGTTAATACCAGGCGGGGTGGTGGAATTGATTTGCCTCCTAATCGACACACTCGGTGGATATATAGATAACCCCAGCCACAGCCAGCAGAGATGAATCCTCCTAATCCTCCACCAGGCGGAGTTGACCCACTGATTGCTGTTCAGATGAGGATGATGCAGCAAATGGCGGACACTATGGTGGATATGCAGGCTCAGATGCAGCAAGAACGCTAGGAGATACGCCAGGAAAGAGAAGAGATACGACAGGAGTTGCGCCAGGAGCGAGAGGAGATACGCCAGGAAAGGAGGGCGCAATAGCAGCTGCAACAGCAAATGCAACAACAACAGCAACAGCAGCAACAAGTACCATTGCCTCCACCTCCACCACCAGTTCCACCTCTAGATAAGCATAGGGAGTTCATGAGTCATAAGCCACCTACATTTGCAAACTCTCCTGATCCATTGGACGCGAATGATTGGCTGAAGTCCATTGAGAAGATGTTGAATATTGCACAATGCACTGACCGGGAGAAGGTGTTATATGCTTCTGGACGTCTGACAGGCCCTGCTGCTGATTGGTGGGATTCATATACTGCTGCCCACGATGCTGCTGATACTATCACTTGGGCAGAGTTTAGTACACAGTTCCGGAATTATCATATACCAGCTGGATTGATGAAGATTAAGAAGGAATTTCTGTCGCTGAAGCAAGGGAGCATGTCAGTCAGTGAGTATCGCGACAAGTTCATCCAGTTGTCCAGATATGCCCCTGATGAAGTTGCTGAAGATGAGAGGAAGCAAGAGCATTTTATTGAAGGACTTAATGGACCACTGCAGTATGCTCTGGTGGCACATACGTTTCCATCATTTCAGAGGCTACTCGATAAGGCGCTAGCTATTGAGCATAAGCGTGTTCAGCTGGGAGATTTGAAGAGAAAGGCTATATCTCAAGGACAAGGAAGCAACAGTGTTCGTCCTCGCTACAGTTCACCCTAGGGTACACCTGTTCGCACTGGCGGAGGCCAGCGCCCAATTCAGCAATCACCTTTGAGGACTCCACCTCCTCGATAGGCTACCCCTACTGGCACCCTGACGAAGTTCTCAGGACAGAGTCCAGCCACTACTTGTTTCAAGTGTGGGAAGACTGGTCACTATGCAAATGTCTGCCCACAGAGGATTGCTACTACTCCAGTTCAGAACAGGCAGCAAACTCCAGGATCTGGCAAGGGATATTCTATTGCCAAGGTTAATCAAGTCAGCGTTGATGCTACTCCGGATGGTGCTGACATCGTACTTGGTATGTTTTATGTTAATGCAATTCCTGCAACCATCTTATTTGATTCTGGTGCTACACATTCATTTATGTCTGCTAGATATGCCAACACAAATGAAATACCACTGCTAAAAATGAGAAAACCCATGATAGTAATTACACCTAAAGGGCCTATTGAGGCGAATCAAATGACACGTAGATTGACATTGACCATTATGGGTAGAGAATTTGGAGCTACTGTTATAATATTAGAGGCAAGCAGTATAGATCTGATCCTTGGTATGTCATGGTTAAGAAAGGCAAAGGCCATTATAGCATGTGGTAGAGGTACCGTAGAACTCACTACCACTAAAGGAGAAAGATTTCAAGTTAATATTGCAGTGACCACCTCATCCAAACGTGCAATGTTCTTTATACCTGAGGAGTTTGTTGGTGACAACATCCGTGTGGTTAGAGATTTTTCGGATGTCTTTCTAGAGGAGTTACCAGGGATGCCACCTGATAGAGAAGTTGAGTTTGTTATTGATCTCATACCTGGGACTGCCCCTATTTCTAAATGGCCATACAAGATGTCCGTAGAGGAGTTGAAGGAACTTAAGAAGCAGTTAACTGAGTTACAAGAGGCTAGGTACATTCATCCGAGTTCCTCACCTTGGGGAGCGCCGGTTTTGTTTGTACAGAAGAAGGATGGATCGCAGCGGATGTGTGTGGATTATAGATCCCTTAATGATGTTACTGTGAAGAACAAGTATCTGTTGCCCCGTATTGAGGATTTATTTGATCAGATGAGAGGTGCTAGAGTATACTCGAAGATTGATCTCCGATCGGGTTACCATCAGATGAGGATTAGACCATCGGATATTCCTAAGACGACTTTCTCGACTCGATATGGATTATATGAGTTCACTGTGATGTCGTTTAGATTAACCAATGCACCAGCTTATTTTATGAACTTGATGAACAAGGTGTTTATGGAGTACTTGGACAGATTCATCGTGGTGTTCATCGACGATATTCTTATCTATTCTAAGAGTGATAGTGATCACGAGGAACATCTGAGATTGGTGCTACAGAAGCTACGAGATAACCAACTATATGCCAAGTTCAGCAAGTGCGAGTTTTGGATTGACGAGGTGCCATTTCTTGGTCATATCATATCCAATGGAGGAATTTCAGTGGATCCTGCTAAGGTCAAGGAGATAATGGAGTGGAGAGTACCTACTACAGTTACTGAGATTCGGAGTTTCTTGGGATTAGCAGGATATTATCGGAGATTTATTGAAGGATTTTCTAAGATTGCTAAGCCTATGACTTTGCTTCTGGAGAAGGGCAGAGAATTTAAGTGGGACGAGAAGTGCCAAGACAGCTTTGATCAATTGAAGAAGAGATTGATGTCACCACCAGTATTGGTTATGCTAGACCTACAGAAAGGATTTGATATCTATTGTGATGCATGTGGCCAAGGTTTGGGATGTGTGCTCATGCAAGAAGGACATGTAATCACCTATGCATCTCGTTAGTTACGGAAACATGAATTGAACTACCCCACTCATGACTTGGAATTGGCAGCCGTTGTGCATGCACTTAAGATTTGGAGACATTACATCATGGGGACCAAGTGCCAAGTGTACACGGATCATAAGAGTCTGAAGTATATATTCACTCAGAAGGATCTCAACCTTAGGCAACACCGTTGGTTGGAGCTTATTGAGGATTATGATTTGGAGATTCACTATCACCCGGGCAAGGCAAATTTGGTTGCAAATGCCTTGAGTCGAAAGGAGCATGTTCATTCAGCTATTGTTGCCTAGCTACCTGATGAGATTGTTGAGGATTTCAGGAGGCTTAACCTGTGGATGGTTGCTCACACAAAAGGAGTTACTATTGATGTGGAACCTACCTTGGAGCAAGAAATCCGCAAAGGACAAGTTGGTGATGCGAAAATACAAGAGATTAAGGATTTGATTGCTGAAGGTCGAGGTCCAGAATTTACGGAAGATGAACAAGGCACTGTATGGTTCAAGGACAGGATGCGTGTTCCTGATATTGAAAGCCTTTGTGAGACTATATTGAAGGAGGCCCATGACTCGGATTATTCTATTCATCCTGGTAGTACCAAGATGTATCAGGATTTGAAGCGGAAGTATTGGTGGTATGGATTGAAGAGAGATGTAGCTGCACATGTGGCTATGTGCGATGTATGTCAAAGAGTTAAGGCTGAACACCAGAGGCCAGCTGGACTATTGCATCCACTGAAGATACCCGAGTGGAAGTGGGAAGAGATTGGTATGGATTTCATTACTGGATTGCCTCGCACCCAGAAAGGATATGATGCTATATGGGTGATTGTGGATAGATTGACTAAAGTGGCTCACTTCATTCCTGTAAAAACTACTTATAAATGTTCTCAATTGGCAGAGTTATATATGGCTCGGATTGTGTGTTTACACGGAGTACCAAAGAAGATCGTGTCTGATCGAGGTTCACAGTTTACCTCAAGATTTTGGAGAAGCTTTCATGAGAATATGAGTACGAAGTTGAATTTCAGTATAGCTTATCACCCTCAGACTGATGGACAGACTGAAAGGACTAATCAAGTATTGGAAGATATGTTGAGAGCTTGTGCCCTTTAGCATGGAGGAAGTTGGGATAAAAGTCTACCATATGTTGAGTTCTCATATAACAATAGCTATCAGGCCAGCCTAAAAATGTCACCTTTTGAGGCTTTATATGGGAGGAAGTGCAGGACTCCTCTATATTGGGATCAGACTGGAGAAATACAGTTCTTTGGGCCTCAACTGATTCAAGAAGCAGAAGAGAAAGTCCGTATAATTCGATAGAATTTGAGGGTGGCTCAAACCAGGCAAAAGAGTTATGCTGATAATAGACGAAGACCACTGGAATTTGAGGAAGGAGATTATGTGTACCTCAAGGTGTCACCACTTCGTGGAATGAGGAGATTCAAAGTCAAGGGCAAATTGTCCCCTCGCTATACTGGACCATTCTTGATCTTTAGGCGAGTTGGGGAGATGGCATACCAACTCGAGTTACCTGCTAGTCTCTCAGATGTGCATAATGTATTCCATGTATCTCAACTGAAGAAGTGTCTCTGTGTCCCTGAGGAGCAGTTACCAATAGAAGAGCTCAGTGTTCAGGGTGATTTGACTTACACGGAGTATCCTATCAAGATTTTGGATACATTGACTCGAGTTACAAGAAATAAGGTGATAAAGATGTGCAAAGTGCAATGGAGTCACCATGGCAAAGATGAAGCAACTTGGGAAAGAGAAAAAGAGCTTCGCATAGATTTTCCCCACCTTTTCCCTCGTTCTTCCTAAATCTCGAGGACGAGATTATTTTTAAGGGGGGTAGGATTTGTAATACCCACTTTGTAAGCAAAATCTAAAAAGAGAAATTATGTCCCTGTATACATATATGTGTTATCTATATTCATCATTTCATGTGGACACCTCACTTACACCAATAAATAATCAACAAAAGACACTCAACTAAATTGTGCATCATGCTGGATTTTATTTTGTGTATATTTTGTGACAACATAGAATAGTGTGACAAGAAATATATTAATTCAAAAAGGAAACTCTAGAAATTGAGAAAAGAAAGGAAAATGCTATGCAAATAAAAAAATAAATATATAAATAGGAATATATTTTCCTTCCATTAATATATGAATTAATATATTTTTGGATCAAGGGTGGAGTTCATAACCAAATTCAAATTTGAAATGGTGAATAAAGAGAGAAGAAAATAAAGGAAAATAAAAAATTATAGAACTATTCACATGGGCTGCCTAACCTCACATTCGGCCCACTAGACTCGCACATGTGCCAGCCCACCTTCTACATCGTGACACTGCCATGCGGGGCCAGCCTGCCAGTCAGCTTCTGCGCGCGCGCTCGGGTCGCTGCTGGCCGGGGCCCGCATGTCATCTCGGTTGCTGCGGCAGCAACAACCCGCGCGAGAAGCTCACCACCATTGCCGGAAATCGAGCACGCCGTTCTTCCTATCTCGAGCCGAGACCCAGGGGATAAGTTGGTGCATCTCTACGCCCTTTTCTACCTTCCCCATTAACCTAGACACGACCGAGCCAGAGCCGTGTGCCAATTCAATCGAAAGGGAGAAGAGGGGTAGCTGAGTGTGCCGCTGCTGGTGAGGGCTGCCGGGTTTCTGTCCTCGGAGTGGGGCCGAGGAGGACCGTCAGCGCTTGGGGTAGCCGTTCGCGGCCACAATTAGAGGTCGGGGCCTGCGCTGCGTGATCAATTCCTCGCCGCCGACTGAACTCCGCCGCGGGGGGGGGGGGGGGGCACCATTCCGCAGCCAGGAATTCCTACGCCGTCATTACCAGTAAGTTGTTCACCCATGTCTTCGCCATGGACTCCGCATAGTGTAGATGCGCTCGGACTCGTGGTTGTGCCCCTGGGCAAGGATGTCTGGATCGCTGGAGATGTTATCCGCCGTAGAATAGCGCCGCCGCGGGGGAATGTATGGGAGCTCGTCGGGAACGATGGCCACTGGCCGTTGGATGGCTAGGGTATGGCCGTGATCTGATCCGCAAACAACCCATCGTTAGAAGAAAATCCTAGCCGTAGATTTATGATCGGATGGATCATCGCTGTATGAAGTAAGATGTGATCCGCACCGTCGGTTTCTGATCCGGTGGCTAATATTGCATACCGATTCGGCCGTGGTCGCGTCTAATCCTAGCGGCCGAGGTCTAATCGAACGGTCCAGATTAGTGAATACCCTTTCAGCCGTGCGTTATTGCAAAAGAGTCCCCGAAGAATTCACCAATCAACCCGCCGTCCACTGCGTAGTATTCTGAGTCTTAGAAAATTATGCGCCGAGGTCCCTGACCTTTCTGGTAAATGAGGCCCAGTCCAGAACCCATTTAATTTGAATAAATCAAATAGAAAATGGATTTTTAATATGAAAATAATTACTAGATCTTGATAAATTCGTAGAAAATCCATTTTTAGTCCAAATTAGTCCATTCCAGTTTCTGAAATTTCGTAATATTACTCTCTACCACTTAGAGCCTCTGTTTTGTCATGAACACAGTAAGAAATTTAATTCCTCACTTAATCTATTTTAAACACATAAAACCTTTGAAAATCCATAACTTAAAATCTATAACTCCAAAAATTATGATTTCTGTTCGTAGGATTTTATTTTAATGTGTAGAATATTTCTGCGTATTTTGTGTACATGTTTGGTGTGATGTTAATTTTCTCTATATACTGTGCTTGTTTGTACTGTGGCGAGTAGAAGAGCCCATGACTGAGGATCCTGGTGAGCAGCAGATAGAAGTAGCTGAGCACGAGCTCATTGAAGGCAAGTTGTGCCCTTGACCACTTTTTACCCAATAATGTTCTTTAATACCATTTACTCATGCATAGGTTAATTTGGATGGGACCCAATAGGTCACCCTAGATTGTTTATCTCATTACCTTGTTTACCCCTAAATCACTTGGGTAGTTTGCTATTGCCTTACATGGTTTTGGGATAATCATTTATTATATCTATGTTCCAATTATTCTTGTTATTCTATTTATGTTCATGTCAAGTTCATTAATGTTAATTGGAACATAGAGCTTAACTTGAGAAACACGTGCCACCACAAGGGTTTAATGGGACGCCCTTGGCTGACTAATTAGGAAAGCTAGTGGAAGACTACCTTACCCGAAAGGGGCAAGGGCAGTAGGGGAGTTGCATGCAAGGAGGTTCTCGGGTTGATTTAGCTGCGATGGCGGTCAGACGGGGGATTCTTGCAAGTGCTCTTCCCATAAACTGTAGCGGGTTTTCGGAAGCTAGTGGAACTTTGTAAAGGCCTCGTAGTGTTGCCCTACCGCGCTTCCTAGGTAGAGGTGTATGGGAGTCGCGACCCCTTGGCATATGGGTAACATGACTTGTGGGTAAAGGGTACAACCTCTGCAGAGTGTAAAACTGGTATACTAGCCGAGCTCACGATCATGAGCAGCTCAGGACTCTCTGATGTTTAAATTATGGAACTTAAATTCAATTTTGTCATTTGCACTGCATGGGTTAATTATTAATTTTGTTCTATTACTTTACTTAAGGTTTGGTATTTACTTACACTTAGTAAATGCTAATAAAATTTTGACCAACTACTTAAAAGCAATGCTTAGCTTTAACCCCTGTCATTGATTAGCCTTACACATCACATGAACTCCCACCTTTGTGAGTTCATGTCCACTGGTTCCCCACAACTTGTTGAGCTATGATCATGTGTGAGCTCACCCTTGCTGTCTCACACCCCCCACAGGAGAAGAACAGGTGGTTCAGGAGGAGCCATAAGGCGAGGAGTATGATCTGATCTAGGTGGCGTTTCTCAGTTGACATTAGTGCCGACGATCCTTAGTTCGTTTCATATTTATTCTCTTAATTTGTAATAAGTCTTCTGCTATGTAATAATACTCTGATGTTTATGACATTTATCTCTATACACTCTGTTATTATATATGTTGTCTTCTTGGCGCATGTATGAGATGCACCTGGCTTTGTTCCTTAAAGCCGGGTGTGACAAGACGGGCGCTGATTCTGTTTGAACTGTTGAGGCGAGTTGCCTGAGAAACGGGGCAATTACTGCTTCTAGGCTGAGGTCCACCAATCTTGCGCTTGCGATCCTCCATCTCCTTGCGCTTCTTCTTTGTCATGATTGCTCTGTCAATCAGATGCTGAAAGGTGGGGAAGGTATGATTCATTAGCTGATAGTGCTGGGGATTGACTAAGCCTCTCAAGAAACGATACCACCTCTTGGCATCTGTACTAACGTCTTTAGGAGCATAGCGGGACAGCTGCAGAAACCTGTCTCGGTACTCACTGACAGACATAGGCCCTTGGTTGAGCGCCAGGAACTCCTCCTTCTTCACTGTCATCAGACCCGCTGGGACATGGTACTAACGAAAATTATCTCTGAATTCCTCCTAGGTGATGGTGTTGGGGTTGGCATGGGTGGCGAGGTAGGACTCCCACCAAGATTGAGCTGCTCCTCTCAACAAACGGGGACCATACAAAATTTTCTCCCTGTCGTCGCACTGAGCGGTGTGCAACTCCCGCTCCACGGTACTGAAAGGGAAATGTGCCCTTGGGCCATTTCTATAATTGTTTTGGTGATTAAGTGTCCAACAAAAATGTTTTAAACTCTTATGTGCTAAACAAGCAAAAGGTGCAAATCAAAGACAAGGTATGTTTCTAGACTTAGTGAATTGTTTTTGAGTACTAACATGGTTATCTAAGTGCTAGAAACAGTGCCGAGGAGAGAAGAAATAAAATGGAAAAGACTTGGCTATGTGCGGCCAAACTCTAGCTCGGCCTGGCACACCGGACTGTCCGGTGGTGACCGGACAGTGCCCGATGCACCAGGCTGGTCAACAGTGAAGTAGCCGCTCTCGGGAACCGACGGAGTCGTACGGCTATAATTCACCGGACTGTCTGGTGGTGCACCGGACTGTCCGGTAAGACATCCGCGGCGAACTCATCGCTCTCGGGAAAAGGAACAGGGTGACGTGGCTATAATTCACCGGACTGTCCGGTGGTGCACCAGACTATCCGGTGAGCCAACGACGCCTGCTCCAACGGTCGTCCGCGCGATCAACGCGCGACATGTGGCTGCTCCAACGGTCGGCTGGGTGCACCAGACTGTCCGGTACGCACCGGACAGTGTCCGGTGCACCATCTGACCCACGGGAGCAACGGTCGGTTGTGCCCGATTTGGAAGGAAATCACGCACCGGACATGCTACAGTGGTTGTCCGGTGGCGCACCGGACTGTCCGGTGCGCCACTCGACAGAAGGCAAGGATAGCCTTCCATGTTGATATCCAACGGCTCCTAGCAGCCTTGGGGCTATAAAAGAGACCCCTAGGCACATGGAGCAGGAACCCAAGCATACTAAGACATCCAAACTCCGCTCCCACACATCTGATTCGTCGTGTTAGTGATTTGAGCTCCATTCGAGTTGTGAACTCCCCGTGTTGTCATTTGAGCTCAAGTCTTCACTTGTGTGCGTGTGTGTGCTGTGGATTGAATCTTGTGTGTGTTGCTTTTCCCTCCCTTACTTCTGTGTTTCTTTTGTGATCATCATTGTAAGGGCGAGAGACTCCAATTTGTGGAGATTCCTCGCAAACGGGAGAAAGACTATAAGAAAGAAAGTCGTGGTATTCAAGTTGATCATTGGATCACTTGAAAGGCGTTGAGTGCAACCCTCATCCATTGGGATGCCACAACGTGGAAGTAGGCAAGTGTTACTTGGCCGAACCACGGGATAAAAATCGCGTGTCTCGTGTGTTGCTTCTTGTGATTGCTTTGTTCGCACGAGCGTGTTTCATAGCCACTTGATTACACTAACTCCTTAACAATCAAGTTTGTGGCTATTTAGTGTTTAATTTTACAAGATCACCTATTCACCCCCTAGGTGCTCTCAATTGGTATCAGAGTCGTACTCTTCACTTAAGGGACTAACCGCCCGAAGAGATGGATCCTAAGGGTAAGGGGATGGTGATTAACGACAAGGAGAAGGAGTCTCTCTTCAATGAGCCAAGAGACGACAAGCCTACCGACTCAGGCTCGAGTCACAAGAAGAGAGATGGGAAGAAGAGACGCATCAAGAAGATCATCTACTACGACAGCGATGCATCTTCCTCTTCACCAAGGGACGACGACGACGACTCGTCAAAGAAGAAAACAGTTAATTAAAACTATTCATTTGATTATTCCTGTATTCCGTACAATTCAAATGCTGATTTGCTATCAATTCCTCTTGGGAAACCTCCACACTTTGATGGAGAAGACTACTCTTTCTGGAGTCATAAAATGCGTAGTCATTTATTTTCCCTCCATCCTAGTATCTGGGATATTGTTGAAAACGGAATGCATTTTGATAGTATTGACAATCCCATTTTCATAAATGAGCAAATTCATAAGAATGCCCAAGCTACTACTGTTTTGTTAGCATCTCTTTGCAGGGATGAGTACAATAAGGTGAGTGGCTTGGACAACATCAAACAGACCTGGGACACCCTCAAGATATCACATGAGGGAAATGATGCCACCATGATCACCAAGATGGAACTGGTGGAGGGTGAGCTAGGGAGGTTCGCGATGATCAGGGGAGAGGAGCCAACACAAACCTACAACAGGCTCAAGACCCTGGTCAACAAGATATGAAGCTACGGAAGCACAAGATGGACGGATCATGATATCATCCGACTCATGCTAAGGTCTTTTACTGTAATTGACCCCCATCTTGTCAATCTTATTCGTGAAAATCCTAGGTACACCAAAATGATGCCCAAGGAGATCCTCGGAAAATTCGTGAGCGGTGCATGATGGTGAAGGAGGCTCGATACGTGGACGATGCTCTAAACGGTCCACTACCCATCCACGAGCCATAGCTCGTTGCTCTCAAAGCAACTAGCAGCAAGGAGACGCTACCAAGCAAGGTAGCACAAGTGGAGGCTGCTGGGCTAAATGAAGATGAGATGGTGCTTATCATCAAGCATTTCAAGACCGCACTCAAGGGACGCAAGGAGTACCCCAACAAGAATAAAACAAGGGGAAAACGCTCCTGCTTCAAATGCGGTAAGACTGGTCACTTTATTGCTCAATGTCCCGATAATGAAAATGACCAGGCACAAGAAAGACATGGGAAGAAGGAGAAGAAGAAGAATTACAGGAAGGTGAAGGGCGAGGCGCATCTAGGAAAGGAATGAGATTCTGACTGCTCTTCATCAGACTCCAACGACGAAGGACTTGCTGCCTCGGCCTTCGACAAGTCGTCACTCTTTCCCAACGAATGCCATACATGCCTTATGGCCAAGGAAAAGAAGGTACACATTCGAGACACTCCCAAGTACACTTCATCTAGTGATGAAGAATCTTCTGATGATGAAGTAGACTACACTGACCTATTTAAGGGACTAGATAGAGCTAAGGTAGACAAAATTAATGAATTAATTGATGCTCTAAATGAAAAGGATAGATTGTTAGAAAAGCAAGAGGATATTTTATATGAGGAACATGACAAGTTTGTTAATGTTCAAAAATCTCTTGCTTTAGAAGTTAAAAGGAATGAAATGCTATCCTCTGAGTTATCTGCTTGCCATGAATCTGTCTCTAGTTTAAGGAGTTTAAATGATATATTAAATGCTAAGCTAGAGGAAGTCAACAAAATGAGTTCATGTGTAGAGCATGTTGTTATTTGTAATAGATGTAAGGATTTTGATGTTGATGCTTGTGATGAACATCTTGCTTCTATTACTAAGTTGAACAATGAGGTGGCAAGTCTTAATGCTCAACTTAAGACTTGCAAAGTTGATTTTGATAAATTGAAATTTGCTAGGGATGCCTACACTGTTGGTAGACACCCCTCAATTAAGGATGGACTTGGTTTTCAAAAGAAAACCAAGAACTTAACAAGCCAAAGAACTCCCATTCTCAACAAGGAGAAAGGGAAGGCTCCTATGGCTAATAGTCCTCAAAGGAACCATGCCTTTTCTATAGGAAAATTGCTAGCAGTTCTCATTATAATAAGAGTTATGTTCATGTTGCTTATAATGATCCACATGCTATGCTTGCCTCTAGCTCTACTTCTATTCATGGTAGAAGTAGGCCTAGGAGAAATCATGCTGTGTCTCATGTGCCTAGGAAAATGTGCAATGAACCCACTACTATTTTTCATGCTTGCAACACTTCTTTTGTTCTTTCATGTAAGAATGCAAAAGTAGTTGCTAGGAAGTTGGGATCTGAATGCAAGGGAGACAAAACTTGTATTTGGGTTCCAAAAGTTATTTTGACTAACCTTGTAGGACCCAACAAGAGTTGGGTACCTAAAACCCAAGCTTAAATTCCTTGCAGGTTTATGCATCCGGGGGCTCTAGCTGGATAATCGACAGCGGATGCACAAACCACATGATGGGGGAGAAGAAGATGTTTACCTCCTACATCAAGAACAAGGATTCCCAGGATATATTTGGAGATGGGAATCAAGGCAAGGTCAAAGGTTTGGGAAAGATAGCCATCACAAGCGAGCACTCCATTTCAAATGTATTTTTAGTAGTCACTAGGATACAACCTTCTGTCTGTAAGTCAATTGTGCCACATGGGTTACAATTGTTTGTTTACAAATGTTGATGTATCTGTCTTTAGAAGGAGTGATGGTTCATTAGCTTTTAAGGGTGCATTAGACGACAAGCTCTATTTAGTTGATTTTTCGAAAGAGAATGCCGATCTAGATGCATGCTTAATGGCTAAGACTAGTATGGGCTGGCTTTGGCATCACCGTCTAGCACATGTTGGGATGAAGAACCTTCATAAACTTCTAAAGGGACAACATGTGTTAGGACTAAAGAATGTTTGTTTTGAGAAAGATAGACCCTGTGCAGCATGTCAGGCAGGGAAACAGGTGGGAAGCACTCATCACAGCAAGAACGTGATGACAACATCAAGACCACTGGAGCTTCTTCACATGGACCTCTTTGGACCCGTTGCCTACCTCAGCATCGAGGGAAGTAAGTATGGTCTTGTAATTGTTGATGACTTTTCCCGCTTCACTTGGGTGTTCTTTTTGCAGGACAAATCAGAAACCCAAGGGACCCTAAAGCGCTTTCTAAGGAGGGCTCAAAACAAGTTTGAGCTAAAGGTGAAAAAGATAAGGAGGGACAATGGGTCTGAGTTCAAGAATCTGCAAGTTGAGGAGTATCTTGAGGAGGAAGGCATCAAGCACGAGTTCTCCGCTCCCTACACACCACAACAAAACGGTGTAGTGGAGAGGAAGAACAGGACGCTAATCGACATGGCGAGAACGATGCTTGGAGAGTTCAAGACGCTCGAGCGGTTTTGGTCGGAAGCTGTGAACACAGCTTGTCACGCCATAAACCAGCTCTACCTGCATCGCTTTCTCAAGAATACCTCCTACGAACTCCTTACCGGTAACAAACCCAATGTCTCTTACTTTCGTGTATTTGGGAGCAAATGCTACATTCTGGTGAAGAAATGTAGACATTCTAAATTTGCTCCCAAGGCAGTAGAAGGGTTTTTACTAGGGTATGACTCAAATACAAAGGCGTATAGGGTCTTCAACAAATCATCAGGATTGGTTGAAGTCTCTAGTGACGTTGTATTTGATGAGACTAATGGCTCTCCAAGAGAGGAAGTTGATCTTGATGACATAGATGAAGATGAAGTTCTGATGGCCGTAATGCGCATGACGGCGATAGGTGATGTGCGACCATAGGAACAACAGGAGCAAGATCAGCCATCTTCGTCCATGATGGTGCATCCCCCAACTCAAGACAATGACCAGGTACCGCAAGAAGAAGGGCATAATCAAGGGGGAGCACAAGAAGATCAAGCAATGGAGGAAGAAGCACCACGGGTCCCTCCAACTCAAGTTCGAGCAACGATCCAAATACATCACCCCGTCGATTAGATTCTAGGTGATATCAGCAAGGGAGTAACTACTCGCTCACACTTAGCTAATTTTTGTGAGCATTACACGTTTGTCTCTTCTATTGAGCCTTTCAGGGTAGAAGAGGCCTTGCAGGATCCGGACTGGGTGTTGGCCATGCAGGAAGAGCTCAACAACTTCAAGACAAATGAAGTCTCGAGCCTGGTGCCATGTCCAAAGCAAAACATTGTGGGAACCAAGTGGGTGTTTCGCAACAAGCAAGACGAGCACGGGGTGGTGACAAGAAACAAGGCTCGACTTGTGGCAAAAGGTTATGCCCAAGTCACAGGTTTGGATTTCGAAGAGACTTTTGCTCCTATGGCTAGGTTTTAGTCTATTCGAATTTTATTAGCCTATGCCGCTCACCATTCTTTTAGGCTATACCAAATGGATGTGAAGAGCGCTTTCCTCAACGGGCCAATCAAGGAGGAGGTGTACGTGGAACAACCCCCTGGCTTTGACGATGACAGGTATCCCAATCATGTGTACAAGCTCTCTAAGGCGCTCTATGGACTTAAGCAAGCCCCAAGAGCATGGTATGAATGCCTTAGAGATTTCCTTATTTCTAATGCTTTCAAGGTTGGGAAAGCTGATCCCACTCTCTTTACAAAAACTTGCAACGGTGATCTGTTTGTTTGCCAAATTTATGTCGATGACATAATATTTGATTCTACTAATCAAAAGTCTTGTGAGGAGTTTAGCAGGGTGATGATGCAGAAATTCGAGATGTCAATGATGGGCGAGTTGACCTACTTCCTTGGGTTCCAAGTGAAGCAACTCAAGGATGGCACCTTCATCTCCCAAACGAAGTATACTCAGGATCTTCTCAAGAGATTTGGGATGAAGGACGCCAAGCCCGCGAAGACACCGATGGGAACTGACGGGCATGTTGACCTCAACAAAGGAGGTAAGTCCGTTGATCAAAAGGCATACCGGTCCATGATAGGTTCATTACTTTATTTATGTGCTAGTAGACCAGACATTATGCTTAGTGTATGCATGTGTGTAGATATCAATCCGACCCCAAGGAGTGTCACCTTTTGGCCGTTAAGCGAATTCTCAGGTATTTAGTTGCTACGCCTTGCTTCGGGATCTGGTATCCAAAGGGGTCTACCTTTGACTTGATTGGATACTCAGACTCCGATTATGCCGGGTGCAAGGTTGATAGGAAAAGCACATCGGGGACGTGCCAATTTCTAGGAAGGTCCCTGGTGTCCTGGAGTTCCAAGAAACAAACATCTGTTGCCCTATCCACCACTGAGGCTGAGTACGTTGCCGCAGGATAGTGTTGCGCGCAACTACTTTGGATGAGGTAAACCCTCCAGGACTTTGGCTACAATCTGAGCAAAGTCCCACTCCTATGTGATAATGAGAGTGCAATCCGCTTAGCGGATAATCCTGTTGAACATAGCCACACTAAGCACATAGACATCCGGCATCACTTCCTGAGAGACCACCAGCAAAAGGGAGATATCGAGGTGTACCATATTAGCACCGAGAACCAGCTAGCCGATATCTTCAATAAGCCTTTAGATGAGAAAAGGTTTTGCAGGTTGCGTAGTGAGCTAAATGTCTTAGATTCGCGTAACTTGGATTGATCTATAGCATACATGTGTTCTATGTTTTTGATCATGTTAATTTAAGCATTTATATCAATTGTTGTTTATTTATGGTGCTCAAGTTGTACAAGTCACCCCTCGGACCTCACAAGTCCGTATGCAAATGACGCACATGCTTAGGGGGAGTGTGCTACAACTTGATCCCTTTGAGACTAATTTGTTGGTTGAGTACACTTGTTGTAGTCTCGAAGGTACATTGAAAGGGAAAGTGGACTTGGACGATGCAAAGACTTCCACTGCACTTCGGTATTAGTGTATTTAATTCCAAGTTCATTCTTATGCTCTCATTGCCTTTTTGCTCTTAATTGACAATTTTTGGTGAGGCAATGGGGTTAAAGGGCCAAGAATGATCCCGTTTTGGTGCTTAATGCCAAAGAGGGAGAAATTAAGGCCAAAGCAAATGGATCAGCCAACCACTTGTGAATTTTGAAAACCATAGAGTTAGAATTTGTGAGCAAATGGATCAACCAACCACTTGTGAATTTTGAAAACCATAGAGTTAGAATTTGTGTTTTGTCCAAAATACTCTTATTGCAAAATTCGGTCTCTTACAAGGGAGATTTTTTATTATGGGAAAAAGGGGGAGTTTTTGGCACTTGATCAAATTTCACTCTTGGAATATCTCTCTTTGTGCCCAAGCAAGCGCGTTTGACCTAGAGATAGGAAAATGAATTTGATTTGCAAAAACAAACCAAGTGGTGGCAAAGAGTGATCCAAATATGCCAAATCATAAGCAAAAATTAATTTGGTCTTCAATTGCATTGATGTTGCACTCTTTTTGTTGCTTTTTGATGTGTTGGCATCAATCACCAAAAAGGGGGAGATTGAAAGGGAAATGTGCCCTTGGGCCGTTTCTATAATTGTTTTGGTGATTAAGTGTCCAACAAAAATGTTTTAAACTCTTATGTGCTAAACAAGCAAAAGGTGCAAATCAAAGACAAGGTATGTTTCTAGACTTAGTGAATTGTTTTTGAGTACTAACATGGTTATCTAAGTGCTAGAAACAGTGCCGAGGAGAGAAGAAATAAAATGGAAAAGACTTGGCTATGTGCGGCCAAACTCCAGCTCAGCCTGGCACACCGGACTGTCCGGTGGTGCACCGGACAGTGTCCGGTGCGCCAGGCTGGTCAACGGTGAAGTAGCCGCTCTCGAGAATCGACGGAGTCGTACGGCTATAATTCACTGGACTGTCTGGTGGTGCACCGGACTGTCTGGTAAGACATCCGCGACGAACTCGTCGCTCTCGGGAAAAGGAATAGGGCGACGTGGCTATAATTCACCGAACTGTCCGGTGGTGCAACGGACTGTCCTGTGAGCCAACGGCGCCCGCTCCAACGGTCGTCCGCGTGATCAACGTGCGACACGTGGCTGCTCCAACGGTTGGCTGGGTGCACCGGACTGTCTGGTGCGCACCGGAAAGTGTCTGGTGCGCCATATGACACACGGGAGGAACGGTCGGCTGTGCCCGATTTGGAAGGAAATCGCGCACCAGACATGCTACAGTGGCTGTTCGGTGGCGCACCGGACTGTCCGGTGCGCCACTCGACAGAAGGCAAGGATAGCCTTCCATGTTGATCTCCAACGGCTCCTAGCTACTTTGGGGCTATAAAAGAGACTCCTAGGCGCATGGAGCAGGCACCTGTAACACCCCACTGGTCACACAGAATGGAAAATACCATAAACCTCATCCACCAAACTTACTCAACACAAGAGATGTAATAAAGAAAGAATATAAAGCAAGAAAAAAATCTGGCAGCACCTCCTTTGAAAACTAGCATAACAAGGAGGGGAAACATGAAGCTCATACAAGGTATAAAGACATATAATTCACATAGTAGAAACTGTAATGCAAAAGCGGTAAAACTTAATTATGACCCAACTGAAGTAAAACAAATGGGATAAGAAACTCAGCCCACCCCAAAATAAACGCTCAACCAAGAACAAAGCAATTCACTAGACTTGTCCAACTCTGATTAACAACATTATTAAATGGTGGTTCCTTTATTAAAGGTGTAGTGGCCGTGCTGCTACATCCCTCTATTCCCCAAAGCAGAAATTAGGTGCCTGCATCAAACAATGCAAGATGTGAGATAACACATCTGAGCAAGTAAACATAACAACAACAAATAGGACATTGTAAACCAACTGTGCTTACACAACCACGTGTTCAGGACTTCTTTCTTTTCTTTTGAACAGTAAATTGCAGCAAGTATACAAGTAACTAAAAACTCAACACCAAGTAGAATCACCACGCACAAGTCCAAATTATCCACATCCACATAATAGATTCAACACCTCTCCCATGAATGCACATGGCTACAAATGCAATAATGACTTCTGCCTCCATATCTCTAAGGATATGAAGCTGCACCATACCCCTTCTCGGGCAACATATGATGCTCAATGTACCGGTACGGTCGGACCATAAGATCGCGACGAAACTTCAATGCAATGGATGATGAGTGCATTATGCATGACAACATCATAAGTTCTTCCCAAATAAAAATGTGCTAGGCATTTACTTCCACCCATTCCACATAATAACCACTTGAGTAACATATTCAAACCTCAAACTCAACATATGAAATCCATGAAACATGAACATTTTCAAATGATGGTACTCAAAAGAACATATGAATTTGAACATGATAGCACAACATAAACAAGTATAAGACTCCTCATCTGACAGACGGAATAACCATCACAGTTTTACTTGCCTTCACCGAAGTTTGGGCAAAATCCCTAAGAACGATCCGGAAGTCTACCACCTATTTTTGACACCCAACTTAGTGCACCAAATTCACATAAAAAAACTCAAAGACAACACCGCACCTACGCGCAATCTCAAACCCCGCCGCGGTAACAATTCTCCCCTCACTAACCAAACTGCAGCGGCGCTGCTTAACAATTCCATAACTTAAAAATTAGGACAGCAGCGGTGTCAAACAAAAACTTCAGAGACAACTACATAAAATTCCCCACAAGTTTTGTATACAACTCATGATTAAATTCTAACATCTAATTACCTCTAAACGGTCCACAAAATAAACCCTGCAATCTGTTTTTTTCTGATTTGGGCAGCGACATACTCGGATTCAAACAGCGATAACTTTTAAAATATAATTCCGATTTGAGCGTATAAGTACTTGTTGGAAAGATAAGAAAAAGCCCTACATGATTCTCTTACTGATTAACACTAATTACTCCCGAAAAATCCCTAGAAACTGCTAATACTGCTGCTGTTCATCACTCTGAAAAATCTGTTTTTTGGACAGCCACATACCCGGATTCAAACGATGGTAACTTTTAATTTATAACTCCAAATTGAGCGCATAAATACTCGTTGGAAAGGTAAAACAAAGTTCTACAAGATCCCCAAATTGATCCCCATTAATTCTTCACGAAAAAACCCTAAAAACTGCTAGAACTTCCGCTGTTCATCCACCACGTAAAATTCTGGACAGCCCCCCTCTATGTAATCGCAAACGCAACATCTAATCAATTGAATCGCAGCGCAAATGAACAAGGGATGAACACAAAAATCACCTTGGGTTCTCCCCCTTTCCTTCCTCCCTTCTTCCCTCCACCAAAACGATTGGAGATTCGCACCACGAGACGATGATCCGAGCGGCAAGGATTGGCACCTTGGGAGGAGGTGATTGAGGGGGGGGGGCGGCTAGGGTTTGGTGGCTGCAAGAATTGAGAGAGGAGGAGATGGGCAGGGGGGCGGCGGCCAAGGGGGGAGGAGAAGTGGGGGGCGGCTGCACATGGGGGGAGGGGGTTAGGAGGGAGGCGGCTAGGGTTTGGGAGGGTTAATGGGCCGAAACACCAATTGCGGCCCAACTAACCCACGCGATAGCTCCCGACCGCAACGCAAGCGTCAAACCAAATAAATTCTACTGCCCTAGTTGTGAATGTTTTCCACAAAATTCCAAATCCCCAAAACAACAACCGGATGAGGAAAAAAACAAAAAGAACAACCCCCAACTTCTCTTCTTTGCAAACCGGGTATCACACTCTACCCCTCTTAAAAAGAATTCGACCTCGAATTCTGACGCTTCTATCGGAATGACAAAAGAAAAGATTAGTGAATCAACAACACTTACCCACAACGAAAAGTTCCGGGTACTTCTGCCGCATCAGCTCCTCAAGTTCCCACGTAGCCTCGCGCTCAGACTGATTAGTCCATAAGACCTTGACATACTTAATTGATCTCTTCCTCAACACACGCTTCGAGAATTCCAATATACGCACCGGACGACACTCCAGAGTCAGATCCTGCTGCACCGCAATTGGTTCCATCTCAATCTGATGGTCCGGATCCCGCAAGAACTTCCTCAACATAGAGACATGAAAAACCGGGTGTACCCCTGCCATGGAATCCGGCAGCAGCAAGCGATAAGCTAGGCTGCCCACTCGGGCCAAGATAGTGAACGGTCCAATGTATCTCGGGCTGAGCTTCCCAGAGACACCGAACCGAACAACTCCCTTAGTGGGTGATACCCTGAGAAGGACTTGGTCACCCACAGCAAATTCCAGATCCCGCCTCCTCACATCCGCATAACTCTTCTGACGACTCTGAGCTGCCAAAATATTCTGGCGAATTTCCCGAACCTTTTCAGAAGTTTGCTGAACCCAATCAGGACCAACCAGGGATCTCTCTCCCAAAGTCTCCCAGCACAGAGGAGAGATACACCGCCTGCCATACAAAGCCTCAAATGGTGCCATCTTGATGCTAGCTTGGTAGCTGTTGTTATACGCAAACTCTGCCAGAGCAAGATGATCCTCCCAGCTACCCTTCCATGACAGAACACAAGCACGCAACATATCCTCCAAGGTTTGGATTGTTCGCTCTGACTGACCATCCGTCTGAGGGTGAAAAGCGACACTAAGCGAAAGCTTGGTGCCCAATGCACTATGGAGACTCTCCCAGAATTTGGATACAAATTTGGAGTCTCGATCAGAAACAATAGACTTAGGTACCCCGTGAAGCCTGACTACTTCCTTCATATACAAGGGAACCAAATCTGAAGCTGAATTTGTGGTCTTCATGGGAATAAAATGCGCAGACTTAGTCAAGCGATCCACTACCACCCAAATAGCATCCCTGCCACGAGGGGAACGAGGTAGACCCACCACAAAATCCATGGTGATATGCTCCCATTTCCACTCTGGAATTTCCAATGGCTTCAGCAAACCTGCAGGCCGCTTATGTTCGGCCTTCACGCGTTGACATACTTCACAGGCGGCCACATACTTAGAAATGTCAACCTTCATCCGCTTCCACCAGAAGTTTTGCTTCAAATCTCGGTACATTTTGGTTTCGCCAGGATGGACGGTGTAAGGTGTTTTATGAGCTTCTCGCAGGATATCCAGCTTCACCTCTGATTTCTGAGGCACACAAAGACGGCCCCTGAAACGAACCAAATCATTCTCATCAATGGTGAACTCCCGCGGTTTACCATCACCAACCCTCTTTCGAGCTTCCTGCAAAATACGATCCTGCTGCTGAGCCGCACGCACTCTCTCCATAAGAGAGGATTGAATAAGCATCTGAGTCTCCTCGCTAGCGGTGCCGACATAACACAAAGCGATCCCCAAACGGTCCAGATCAGCGATCAACGGCAAGGCCACCTTTGGAACCCCGGACCTGCTAAGGGCATCCGCCACCACATTAGCCTTCCCCGGGTGATAATGAATGGACAAATCATAATCTTTAATCAATTCTAGCCACCGACGCTGCCTCAAATTCAGCTCCTTCTGAGTAAAAATATACTTGAGACTTTTGTGATCGGTGAAAATGTCACAAGCCTCGCCATAAAGGTAATGCCTCCACGACTTTAGAGCAAAAACCACCGCAGCCAATTCCAGATCATGAGTTGGATAATTCCCCTCATGCTTCCTCAACTGCCTTGAGCCATAAGCAATCACTCTGCCTTCCTGCATCAGCACACAGCCAAGACCAATACGCGAAGCATCCGTATAAACTGTGAAACACTTACCGCTCTCAGGCAAAGCTAGGATAGGGGCGTCCACCAACTTGCTCTTCAATGACTGATAACTAACCTCACATTCGCCGGACCAGACGAAGGGAACACCCTTCTCCAAGAGCCTAGTCAAAGGCTTAGCAATGCTGGAAAAATTTGGTACGAAGCGCCGATAATACCCAGCAAGCCCCAAGAAACTTCGGATTTTAGAGACACTAGAAGGTCTCTTCCACCCCACCACAGCCGCAACATTCTTGGGATCAACCGCAATACCCTGCTGATTAATCACGTGCCCCAGGAAAGCCACTTCGGATAGCCAAAAGGCACACTTCTTCAACTTGCCATAGAATTGATTCTTCCTTAGGGCACCCAGAACAAGACGGAGATGCTGTTCATGCTCGACCTCGGTCTTTGAATAAATCAAAATATCATCCAGGAATACGACCACAAAATCGTCCAGGAATTCATGCAACATCCTATTCATTGCTTCCATAAAGGCAGCAGGGGCATTAGTTAAGCCAAAAGACATGACTATGAACTCATAATGCCCATACCTGGTGCAGAAGGCAGTCTTCTCAATATCCTCCTCACGAATCCTCAATTGATGATAACCAGAGTTCAAATCAATTTTGGAGAACACCTGGGCACCCCTCAACTGCTCAAAGAGGACCTCAATTCGGGGAAGCGGATATTTATTCTTGATTGTCACTTGATTCAAAGCGCGATAATCCACACACAGCCGCTTGCTTTTATCCTTCTTCTCAACAAACAATACTGGGGAAGCCCATGGAGACCTGCTAGGCCTAATGAAGCCCTTAGCCAGCAGATCATCCAATTGCCGCTTTAATTCAATCTGCTCCTTTGGAGCAATTCGATACGGGGCCTTATGAATAGGCTGCGTACCCGGGATCAGCTTAATCTCAAAAGCTGCATCGCGCTCTAGAGGAATGCCTGGAAGCTCTGCCGGAAACACGTCAGCAAAGTCACACACCACCCGGATGTCCTGCACCCGCAAGGCAGCCTCACCCTCCACCACCATAGAGAAAAAGATCCCCGACTTCCTTGACCGGCGATCAGGAAGCTATTGCGCCAACAAGGATAATGTGAACTTCAGGGAACTTCCCAAGAATACCACCTCCTTACCCGACGGCGCCTGCAATAACACTGTCTTCCAGAAGCAGGATATAACCGCGCGATACCGGGATAACCAATCCATACCCAAGATAACATCGAATGCCCCCAAGGAAATCACCACTAGATTGGCCAAAAAAACCTCATCAGCAAGAATGACGGAACACCCCTGACAAACTGAACAGCTACTAATGGAGCCATTAGCAGAACTGACCAAAATTGGGTGACCCAACCTCTGCACCGAAAGACCAGCCCACGACACAAAACCCTCCGAAACAAACGAATAGCTAGCGCCAAAGTCAAAAAGAGCATGGGCTGCAAATGAATCAACTGAAATCGTACCTGTCACCACGTCTCCTTGCTCCCTGCCATCCGTAGCGGGTAGCACATAAGCTCCAGAAATACCCGCAGAAGAGGAAGCTCCCGGAGTGAAATTAACAGAAGAACCCCACTGAGCCACCGGAGGAGGCTGGCGCGGAGCTCCAAACTGAGTCAGCACAGGGGTAGACGGTGCAGGAGTAGGCACAACCTGATACTGAGGAAAACCTTGCATCGGCACGAACTGAGAAGTCCCAGGCACATAAAACTGCTGTGGAGGAAGAGGAACTGAAAACTGCTGCTCAGCACTTGACATCATATTGATAGTGCCCTGAGAAGAGGAGGAAGTTACCGGCTCCCATCTGAGCTTCCCATTGGGATTCCTCCTACACACCACATCCTTGTGGTCCTGAACGCAGATAGAACACCTGCCACTCCACTGGCACTTTGCACGGCGATACGCATCTCCACAGCGGAAACACACCAGCCCCAGCCCGGGCTTAGGAACGGCCCGAAACCTCTGAGTACTTCCTCCTGAAGTACCTGAGTCAGAAGATTTGCCACGGTAAGGATGGTGGCGCTGATGCTAAGACTTGCCCCTCTTGTGAGCTGGACCTCCAGTGTTGCCCCTCCTCGTGTCCTGGTTACGAGGCTTATCAACACCCGAAGACTTCTGCGACTCCATGGTGTACTGGTGTTGCATCTCCACACCCAGCGCCTGCTCCACCGTGGTACGGAAGTCCACCAACGGAAATGCCCCCAGTGCATGCCTGATAGAAGGCTTCAGACCCTGACGGAATTGGCTCGCCTTCTCCATCTCATTATAAGCCACATGAGGGACAAAGCGGACCATCTTGTTGAAGCCCACCTCATACTCTGTGACAGACTTCTTCTCCTGCTTTAAGGACTGCAAGTCAATCTTCATTTTCTCCAGAAAGGTGACCGGGTAGAATCTCCTTTCGAACTGCCTGATGAAAACATCCCATGATAGGACTCCTGGTGAGGAGGAGTGCGCTGCCTGCACGCCTCTCCACCAAATTTGCGCCTCTCCCTTCAGCAGCTGAGTGCCAAAGCGAACCCGATCTCCATAAGCAATCTCGAAGACATTCATCTTATCCTCCACATAAGTCAACCAATCTGCCACCTCGACCGGAGTACCACTGCCATCAAAAGAATCCAACTTCATGCCCATCCACTGCATCAGAGAAAGACCACTGACTGGAAGAGGCACCTCGGCCCCGCCACCTGGAACAGCACCCGCAGGGACAGCGCCCCCGGGTACTTCTCCACCTCCAGCACCCTGAGCAGCACCCGCAGGGGCGACAGGAATGGCTTGCCTCAGAAGGGCCAACTCCTGCTGCATGGCCTGCATCGCGACTAACATTGCCGCCGGACTCATCGAGTCCCCACTAGGAGCTTGCGGACTACTCCGAGCTCTACGAGGCGGCATAGCTACAGCCACAGGGATGAGAATAATAAGTAAATGAGATAAGCATAGCATCTCTCTAGATAATGTCAAAACTAGCACAGACAATAACATAATCATATCAATAGTAAGACAGAAAACCCATCCTACATGTGCAGTGTGTCAATTTATTACTACTCCACTTGCTAGGACCTACAGCCTATTGCTTTGATACCAACTGTAACACCCCACTGGTCACACAGAATGGAAAATACCATAAACCTCATCCACCAAACTTACTCAACACAAGAGATGTAATAAAGAAAGAATATAAAGCAAGAAAAAAATCCGGCAGCACCTCCTTTGAAAACTAGCATAACAAGGAGGGGAAACATGAAGCTCATACAAGGTATAAAGACATATAATTCACATAGTAGAAACTGTAATGCAAAAGCGGTAAAACTTAATTATGACCCAACTGAAGTAAAACAAATGGGATAAGAAACTCAGCCCACCCCAAAATAAACGCTCAACCAAGAACAAAGCAATTCACTAGACTTGTCCAACTCTGATTAACAACATTATTAAATGGTGGTTCCTTTATTAAAGGTGTAGTGGCCGTGCTGCTACATCCCTCTATTCCCCAAAGCAGAAATTAGGTGCCTGCATCAAACAATGCAAGATGTGAGATAACACATCTCAGCAAGTAAACATAACAACAACAAATAGGACATTGTAAACCAACTGTGCTTACACAACCACCTGTTTTTGACACCCAACTTAGTGCACCAAATTCACATAAAAAAAACTCAAAGACAACACCGCACCTACGCGCAATCTCAAACCCCGCCGCGGTAACAATTCTCCCCTCACTAACCAAACTGCAGCGGCGCTGCTTAACAATTCCATAACTTAAAAATTAGGACAGCAGCGGTGTCAAACAAAAACTTCAGAGACAACTACATAAAATTCCCCACAAGTTTTGTATACAACTCATGATTAAATTCTAACATCTAATTACCTCTAAACGGTCCACAAAATAAACCCTGCAATCTGTTTTTTTCTGATTTGGGCAGCGACATACTCGGATTCAAACAGCGATAACTTTTAAAATATAATTCCGATTTGAGCGTATAAGTACTTGTTGGAAAGACAAGAAAAAGCCCTACATGATTCTCTTACTGATTAACACTAATTACTCCCGAAAAATCCCCACAAACTGCTAATACTGCTGCTGTTCATCACTCTGAAAAATCTGTTTTTTGGACAGCCACATACCCGGATTCAAACGATGGTAACTTTTAATTTATAACTCCAAATTGAGCGCATAAATACTCGTTGGAAAGGTAAAACAAAGTTCTACAAGATACCCTAATTGATCCCCATTAATTCTTCACGAAAAAACCCTAAAAACTGCTAGAACTTCCGCTGTTCATCCACCACGTAAAATTCTGGATAGCCCCCTCTATCTAATCGCAAACGCAACATCTAATCAATTGAATCGCAGCGCAAATGAACAAGGGATGAACACAAAAATCACCTTGGGTTCTCCCCCTTTCCTTCCTCCCTTCTTCCCTCCACCAAAACGATTGGAGATTCACACCACGAGACGATGATCCGAGCGGCAAGGATTGGCACCTTGGGAGGAGGGGATTGAGGGGGGGGGGCGGCTATGGTTTGGTGGCTGCAAGAATTGAGAGAGGAGGAGATGGGCAGGGGGCGGCGGCCAAGGGGGGAGGAGAAGTGGGGGGCGGCTGCACATGGGGGGAGGGGGTTAGGAGGGAGGCGGCTAGGGTTTGGGAGGGTTAATGGGCCGAAACACCAATTGCGGCCCAACTAACCCACGCGACAGCTCCCGACCGCAACGCAAGCGTCAAACCAAATAAATTCTACTGCCCTAGTTGTGAATGTTTTCCACAAAATTCCAAATCCCCAAAACAACAACCGAATGAGGAAAAAAACAAAAAGAACAACCCCCAACTTCTCTTCTTTGCAAACCGGGTATCACAGCACCCAAGCATTCTCTAAGCATACTAAGACATCTAGATTCCGCTCCCACACATTTGATTCATCGTGTTAGTGATTTGAGCTCCATTCGAGTTGTGAACTCCCCGTGTTGTCATTTGAGCTCAAGTCTTCACTTGTGTGCGTGTGTGTGCTGCGGATTGAATCTTGTGTGTGTTGCTTTTCCCTCCCTTACTTCTGTGTTTCTTTTGTGATCATCACTATAAGGGCGAGAGACTCCAATTTGTGGAGATTCCTCGCAAACGGGAGAAATACTATAAGGAAGAAAGTCGTGGTATTCAAGTTGATCATTGGATCACTTGAAAGGGGTTGAGTGCAACCCTCATCCATTGGGACGCCACAACGTGGAAGTAGGCAAGTGTTACTTGGCCGAACCACGGGATAAAAATCATGTGTCTCGTGTGTTGCTTCTTTTGATTGCTTTGTTCGCACGAGCGTGTTTCATAGCCACTTGATTACACTAACTCCTTAACAATCAAGTTTGTGGCTATTTAGTGTTTAATTTTACAGGATCGCCTATTCACCCCCTCTAGGTGCTCTCAGGTACGCAGCCAATCTTTAGCATCCATGGGGTCAGTAGAGTGAGCGAACACTGGGGGATGACCTCTCATGAATTCAGCACGCTTGTCTCTGGGCATCTGAGGCATCTGAGGCTGAGGTGGGGGCTGATGCTGCTGCTGCTGCATAGCGGCCAGAGTCTGACCAATGGCTTGGACTGCCTGAGTTTGCATCAAGAACATCTGCTCTATTGTTATCGGGGTGGTGGTGGCAGCTGCTACTGGGATGCCTCATCCTATGGTGCTGCCTGCTCCTGCTGAGCACGCCTTCCTCCTCTGCGCCTGTTGTCTGACATCTGCAGAATGCAATAACACATCAGAACTGATCTTGCAAATCTTGCAGCATAAGAAAAGAGTATAGAATTCTTCCACAATACTGAACAGATGAACATCTTCACTGACTCCCAACACAGGCAAACACAGCTTCCCAGATAAAGAGGTAAGTAGAATAAAAGGGGCTTCCCAACTAGATAACTAATTTTATTAACATCAACAGGTAAACCAAAATGCAGGGGATACCCACACTCTGGCGACAGTCATTACAAAGATCCAAATCCATCATAGTTCGTCATGACAAACATAAAAACACAGGATAAGAAAACTACCCTGTCTAACTAAAACTATCTGAGAGTAAGACTAAGGCTATAACTTCTATTTTTAAGCATTAATTACAAGATCCGACGCTGACGATCTATGTCTCTAAATTTATCTTGGTCCTGCAGTCGGGGTTACCATAAGCATGGTGTCCACGCTGAGGTGAGCGGTACGGGTGCTAAGTCCCGACAGGGGCGGGAGAACCATCCTCTAGGCGATGGTGCTCCGCGCGCTCAGCCCGCAACTGGGCAATCTCAGCATGAGCCCTACTCAGCTCATCTAAGGCATGGTCCAGCTCCGTGTTTAGCATGTCGGTTAGGTTGACTGTGCTGCTCAACCTAGGATTGTCCTCACCGACAGGTGAGACAACCACACCTCCTGTGCTGCCAGATAGACGGCGAGGGTAATACCTCAGGTTAAGACATCGGCCACCCCACCAAACACTAAGCAGTAGTGCGAAAGCGCACGTCATGTGGCATCTTGCATGGCCGCCTCAGCTGAGTCCCGTTCAGAGATAGAGTAATTCTTTGAGCAAACCTCCACACCGCGAAGACTGTTCTCCGGATAGCGCACCAAGCAAGTCGCCTCCCAGCGGTCCGAGTAAACCCCGCGACAGTGCTAGAAGACCACACAGCGATACTCGATAGACCAGGTATGCCGGTCAAGTGCCTAGCATAGCAAGGTGTCGAGCGCATTGTCAAAGTGACACCCGCGAGTGGTGTCATGAGTGATGGGTCGAACAACCCATCCCTCTAGCTCCTGCTCCTCTGAAAGGTCGGTGCTGTGGCTCGAGCTGCTGTCGTCGCCTCCGTCGTCGGGGTCTCCTCTAACAGCTACTCCAGTGACTGGGGCACTGAGTGGTGGTGCAGGGGGCACCTCCAGCGGGGGCATAGGAGAGCAGCTCCTCACATACTCTACCTTCTGCTGAAGCGAGGAAGAAAAGTCCTGCTGCTCCAACTCCTGTCGCCGACGCTCCTGCTCCTCGTGCAGGCGGTGGTGCAGCCTCTCCAAATGGCTAGATTGACCAGTCACCGGACGGTGAAGCGAACGCTCCGTGAGATGAGAAGGCAAGAAAGGAATGACTGACTTCCGTGCAGTGTGTCTAAGACGAGCCATCTACAAAAGACATCGTAAGCATAAGAGTGAGAATAGAGCTAATATGACCAGCAAGTAAACCATAAGAAAATTAGGAATTAGAATAAAACAAATTTTTCAGCAAGGGATAATATATAGTAGAACATAGGTTTGGTCGATATGACCAACTTTTGAAAGGATACCAAAGTCAAGGTGATAATAGGGGTCTATAGTCCTTAGAACGACCATTCTACTCTAGGTTAGCGGTCCTACAGTCAGCACGGATTTGATACCACCTATGTCACACCCGGTTTTAGAAGGCAAACCGAATGCGAACCATGTACGTGCCAGGATCAACAATTCACGTACACAACAGTTACATAACTGGACATCATCACACGGTGCTCAAATAATAGCATAACAGAGGGTAATAGTCGATTACATCATGATGTCCAAGACATCCACATAGTCATTAACATTTGTCAAAGTGCGGAAAAGAAACGTAGATACACATGGCCTTCACAGGCAGCCGACTGGGGGTTTGCCGCTAACCCACGCCTAGAACTCATCGTACTCTTGGAACTCCTGGAAGTCCTCCTCCACGACTTCATCTTCTCCTGAGCAGTGGTTGCAACGTGGACAACTTGGGGGGTTGGTGTGTAAAGCAAGGGTAAGTACACATCAACATACTCAACAATTGTCCCGTTTGGCTGTAGTGGACTAGCTTTATGTGGGCTTAAGTCAAGCAGTTGCTTTTAGTTGGTCAGGTTATTATTACTAGTAGAAAGCCAGGTTTTAGCATTCACCCAAGTTGTTAATCCCATAGTACTCTTTCCAAACGGAAAGAATACCACTTATCAATGCCATAAGCATAATCATAACCATCATCCTCGTCACCACCTGTAAACAAACCATCTTTGATCAAGTATCTCTAATCAATGGAGCTCCCTTGGCCGCTCAAAACCGCGAGCATGGCTGATATATCAATTTCATAACACTCTAAAGAGGTTGCGCACTTTACCCACAAGCTGTGATTCCCTTTTGCCTCGGGCTGATCAAACCCTTAAACACTACCAAGGTGAACAGGTAGGGATTCACTATGTAGCCTTTACAAAGATTCCCTGAGTCTGTAGTCTCCCGTTAGGTTTCCTAAATGTATCGCACTCCTCCCCAAGGGGCAAACCACCCATGGCAGAGCAAGCCGCATACACCGAGCCCCATTGACGGCACGATGGCGAAGCGAACTACACCTCAGTTCCTCTAATTATTTAGCTAAGGGCGTCCTATTCCACCCTCATGGTTGCACTGTTTTCCCAGACGGTCATCCAACGAACCAGTCCTTATGGAGAGGCACTCGAGAAATAGCTCGAGTCCCCTTAAATGCAACAAGTATATCATCATAATCAAAAGGGAAAACGACATATCATAGATAATCTCATCATGTTCATTGATTAATGTGAAGCACTAGCATATAGCTAAACCAAAATAACCCAACCACAATAGGTAAACAAGGACAAGATAAACAAAAGCTAGTCAATCCTTAGGTAGAAACTGTGTAAATGCAGGGAGTGAATTATAAGAATGAGTAGGACATAGATGGGTCAAGGGACACTTGCCTTCACCAACTGACTGCTGCTCAGGGTCTTCACCTACAACTCCTTCGGTCTCCACCAACTAATTGTTATCTATACGAGTTCAAATATACATTCCAAAAGTTAAGCGTCGCACGCGCGGGAACGCGCTGCGCGCGCTGTGGGCACGCGCAGGGGCTGCCGGGGGCACGCCGGGCTGCGGGGAGGCGCGGGGACGAGGGGCACGAACCACTGCCGGTGAGGGCACAGCCAGGCAGGGGCACGAGGCGCGGCCGCCACCGGGGCAGGGGCGTGGGGCACGGGACACGGGCGTGGACCGCCGCCGGGATGAGGGCACGGGACGCTAGGGGCAAGGGCATGGGGCCGCAGGACGCGGACCGCCGCCGGGGGCGAGGGCGTGGGGGTCGTGCGCAGGGGGCGGGGCACCGCCGCCAGGGAAGGGCGAGCCGCCGGGGGGCGCGAGCCGCCGGGGAGGGCACGACCGCGGGGGAGGGAGGGCGCGCCGCCAGGGCATGGCCACGGGGGAAAGCGAGCCGTCAGGGAGGCAGGGGGGCCGTCAGGGGGAGCGCGCGCGGGGAAGAAGGGGCACGCAGGGAGGGAAGAGGGAAGGGAGAGAGAGAGAGAGGAAGAGGGGGGAAAGAGCTCACCTCGAGGATCCAAATCCGGCGATAACCGTCACCGGAGCACCTAGGGCACAAAGGAGAAGAGAGAGAGAGAGGTGGGAGAGAGGGAGTTGTGCGCGGGAAAAATGAATGAGGGAGAGAGAGAGACAAGAGGGGGGCATGGGGAGGGGCAGGGCACCAGGGGCGCACGGGCCAGGGCCGGGCCGAGCGAGGGCGCGTCGCGGGTCGAAATCCCACGGCACGCACAACCACTGATCGGAAACCAAACGCGAATCGGAATCCGAAACGAGACGAGACGAACACGCGATTAAACACGGCATCAGCCAAAAGAAAATATGCTTCGGCATGATGCAACACCCATGTCAACTTAGGTTTTTGTTTACACGCAATACGGACACCAATCGCTATACTGCTTTGAAACTGGGAAGAAGGAGCGAAACGGGAAGAGAAAAGAGAGTAACGCCTGAATTTGGTGAGTATTGAAGAAGAAAAAAATTTACCCCCAAATTCAGGGCGTTACAGTATTGAGTAAATTCAACATGGATAAAGCATATCCGTCTAAGACTCCAATGATCGTACGTACCCTAGAAAGGGATAAGGATCCTTTTCGACCACGAGATGGAGAAGAGATTTTGGGTCCTGATTACCCATATCTTAGTGCAATTGGAGCACTTATGTATCTAGCAAACAATACAAGACCCGATATTGCTTTTGCGGTAAATTTGCTTGCTAGACATAGTGCATTCCCTACCAAACGTCATTGGACTGGAATCAAAAATGTTCTTCGATACCTCCATGGCACGACAGATCTCGATCTATTCTATGGAAGAAATCAAGATCCTAGCCTCGTAGGGTACACAGATGCTGGTTATCTTTCAGACCCCCACTATGGAAGAAATCAAGTCATCCAAGCAAACTCTAGTAACAACATCCACTAATCACTCAGAGATTATTGCCTTGTATGAAGCTTCATGTGAATGTGTCTGGCTTCGAAGTGTGATTAATCACATTCAATCATCATGTGGGATTCATTCCATTGAATCACCCACCATTATCTATGAAGATAATGTAGGTTGTGTTGCTCAGATGCAACAAGGCTATATCAAGAGCAATGTTACCAAACATATCTCTCCCAAGTTATTCAATCCTCATCAACTTCAACAGAGTGGCGAGATTAAGGTCATGCAAACTAAGTCTTGTGACAATCTCGCAGACTTATTCACTAAGTCGCTACCTTATTCCACATTTTGGATATGTGTTAAGGGTATTGGTCTGCGTCGACTTAGAGATTTGCTTGCATCAGGGGGAGTATCTCTTTGATCAACCTAATACTAATATCACATTGTACTCTTTTCCTCTATGAGTTTTACTTTCATGTTTTCTCATGTTAGGTTTTTAATGAGGTAATGTCAACACAACCATATGTCGGTCTCTTGATTTTTCCTATCAGGTTTTTTCGATAGAGACACCAAAGACATATCATATACTGTTAATTTTCTCCAAATTTTTCCCACTGGGTTTTTCTGGAGTGTTTACACGGTATGTTATTGCAAACCAACTTTTACTTACAGGTTTTAAGGGAGGATATACATAATGGACAACTGTTTAAGGGGGAGTATTATGAAAGATAAGCAGTTGCTTATTGCTCCTAGCCATGGACTCCAAAGGACGTGCCCCTTGCACGTTCTCTTCATGGTGAAGAGTGTGACCCCACGAAGGAACAGACGACGGCACATGGTCTGCATGGCTCCAAGGGATGCCATAGCACGTTGTCTGCATGGCTCCAAGGGATGCCCCTAGCACGTTCACACGTATGCTTTAGCACGTTCGCACGTATGCTTTCTCTGGTGTATGGGTGAAGGGTCACATCCTATCAGACGCTTCTCTCTTCCGTTGTTCAAGGACATGTATAAATACATATGTATTGAGCAATAAAGATTACACACAATTCTCTTTTTCACTATACTAGTTTACTTTCACAGAAACATGGAAAATCACTCAAAAATAGTACTACCACAAGGGTCTAATAGGATGCCCTTAGCCAATTAATTAGGATTGCTAGTATGACATGATATAAAGATGACATAGAGAAAAATTTAGAGAAAACCGCTACGGATAGTCTTGGCCCCAATCGACACTTGAACTAATCCATTTAATCTTGTTGTTCTTCCTTTAAAAAAACAAATTCCATAATTAGGGGCAAAAAATATTGAGCGACTAAATAGTTACTATTAGTGACCTAATTTAAATGCCTCTACAAAATTTAAGTCAATCTCATGTTGTCATTAATCACCAAAACTAGTTGAAAGTTTAGAGCCAACAAAATAGGACACATGGCAACTAGAGTACACTAGATTTTCTCAAGTTTTTAGATATAATCGCTACCCTGAATCAGGGTAACAATCAGCAATCGACACTTCTCTAACATATACACTCAGGAGTCCATTAAGACTGATAAAACCAAAATTAATTGGTCTTCAAGGACGACCTCAGCGATTAGCTTCATGGGTCATGGTTTGATGAAAGGAAAACTTCTCATGGTGCAGGCACGCCTGCGCTGGCTTCCTGACGCTTGTCAACGGCTTCCTTCAGCTTCCTCCCAAGTGCATAGGCAAGAGGCGGGGGCACGGCATTGCCAATCTGCCGGTGCTTGTTCTGGATGTTGCCCGCAAATTCATAGCTGTCAGGAAAGCCCTGCACGGCAAAGATTGGATCATATTAGACAAGAGTGTCATTGTCATTTTGCAGATGGAAATGGATGTAGACCAGCTTACCTGTGACCGAGCACATTCCCGGACTGTGATGATCCTGTCTTGATCAGGGTGGAAGCACATGCCGACCTTGCCCATTGGCTGGGGATCAGTGACGGATGTGGGGAAGTTGCCTTCCCAGTCCAGCCTCCCGTACAGTCCTTTCCACTGATTGTGCCTCTTGGCTGTGTTGGGCAGGCACCAAGGTATCAGGTCAGCCATCTGCCCATTTGACAGCTTAACCTGTAAGAATAGCAAAGGCCAAGGGTCAGTGCTCCATGGACAGAAGGAATATAACAACAGATTTCAGAAAATTACCTTCTCGTCCGGTAGGTCATGCCAATCACAACCCGGCCGTTTCGGAATGTGTTGGCACCTTATTAGGTTGAGCTCATTCATCTCCTTAGATATGTGATCATTCAGTACCATCATATTCCCTCTTATCTTCTTCTGGAACCAAGACACGGGCTCACCTCCATACTGCACAAGATAATCAGTAGCTCATTTAGCATATAGCTCAAAGAAAAGAAAAAATAGATGATTAAGAAGCAGCAGTGACCTCAAGCGTGAGTTTGCTGGCACCATTTCCCACTTTAGGCAGATCCCCAATTGTATCTCTAACAGTAATCGCTCGGAAAGGCGCTCCACCAGCAGTGCTTCTTGCAGCTGCATAGTATTGGCCATCAGGCAGTGTTATCTTCAGCTCAGGGCTAGCAAACACATGCATCGGCTCTGGCCAATCAGGAAGCATCTCTCCAGGTGCAGCAGCCCAAATAAACGCCCTTTTCCTGGACTGGGCAACACCAAAAGCCCCTGCTTCTAGAATTCCAAACCGGACCTAACCAAATGGCAAACAATTTCTGAGTATACAGATTTAAACCACCATAAAAAGTGTAAGCTATAGGTCTTAGCAGATAATGAATTAACAGAAATACCTGGTATCCCATCTCCAGAAGAGATGCAACTGCCAAACGGAAGGTCTGCCCTTTGTTGAAGGAAACAAAGTTCCGAACATTTTCTAACAGAAAGAATCTGGGACGGAAATACTCAGCGAATGAGAGGAATGCTAGAATCATCTCACACTGAACTTTACTCCATGGGCTTTGGTTGAATCTATTCATCCCAGAGAATCCCTGACAACAAAAGAATAAACAATTCAAGCATTTGAATGACAAAACTGAACAGGTGACTGATGATTTTCTGGCCTATACATAGAACTGTAGATAATAACAAACCTGACACGGAGGACCACCATTTATGAATTCAACTTCGCCAGGGACTGGAAGATTATTAATGTTCACTTCTGGAAGTTTTGCTGCTTGTTCAGCAGCTTCAGAAGTTGAAACACAATCATCAGTATCCCCACATTTATCCATAATCGCCCTGCATTACCAAAAATATTGGTTCTGTTCAACAACAAAAAATATAATAATGGCATCAAACAATTTGCACTTACTTTAGAATCACATTGCAGTTATCTACAAAGACCACAGCCTCTGGATGATTTTTATTAAATGCTTCACCAGCAGGCTCTTCGTATTCAATCGCCCATTTTGTAAAAGATACACCTACAGCATTGAACAATGAGGAAATTTTTTATTTGTTGGTCATGTTCATGGTATACAGCATCAGTGTTAACAATACATACCAGCTTGCTGCAGCCCTTCTGATAAACCTCCACAGCCAGCAAAAATGTCAAGAGTAGCTAGACGGTTCTCTTTAGGCACATCCAACCATTTACCTGAATCTATTTGATCAGGCTCACAGATCTGCTTTCCTTTGTTCTTTTTCAACGCACTTGTCCTTTGCACCATAGACATAAACCTAACATTTGGAGGCAACTGCTCCAGACATGGAACACACATTCAGGAAACTATCAAAACTGCCACTCAATGAATCAGAATAGCAACTTCAGTACAGTACAGCTAACCTGCTTGAGAGCTCCACTGGCACGGTCATATATAAGTTCACAGAAAAATACATGTTCAAACATCACTGGAAGGTCTGAACTTGCAAGATCATTCTTCTTTCTAACCTCACATTTTCCCTCTATCATATCCACAGGCACATCAATTACATCCTCACTATAGTAGACCTGAATCGAACAAACTAAAGTTAACAAGAAAGAAACAAGAATGACCATTCTCAGGACTCTAGGATTTGCTCACATGTTCGAGAAAAAGTAACAATGAAGTTATGGAATAGATAAATCAAGCATACAAGATAGAAAAAAAGATGACCTCTCTGATGTCAGAAGCATAGGCTTTGGCTGATGAAATGTCATCTGGTCTGTAAAATCTTCTAGCACTGATATTTGCTGATGCTGGATTGAGTTTTTTAGATCCAGCCCCTTCAGGGATGGACAATATTTGACAAACTGCATAGGGCTTTAGACCCACATTTCGGCCAGCCTTGAAGGTTGCACGATCCTCATCTTCAGCAAAAAAATCAGGTCTTATGTATAAAAACTCATTGACATTATATGTAACCTTTCTGTAGACAAAGCTGGTCTTCGAGAATATTTTCAATTCATCAGAATCTGGCTCTATATTATCACAAGAACTACATAAACCACTACCAAGACCCATTTTATCTCGGGAGAGGGCAAAGAAGGCACCCTTCTCAGGCCAGTACAAGCTTTTGCAGAAATATACCATGGGCTGGCCCTTTTTCTTTCTCTCTTCTGCTTTGACCTGCTCAACTTTATCAGCTTCAGAATTCTCTTTTCTGTACTTGTGACCCCAAGGCCTTGATTGGATATCAACCATTACCAATTCTTTGATGTCATCTAATTTGAATTCTAAGCAGTCATTAGTTAAGAAAACCTCCCTCTCATTTGCCGCATTGTCAAGAATTGTCTGTGAACCTTTTTGCAGAATCCTCCCATGAACCATTTTTGAACCATCAACTTTCTGGAACATGTACTCAACAAAACACATGACTGTGTCTCCTGAATCATCTTCTAGAGCCACTGTTCCACCAACAGGTATTCTGAGTTCCCTAACATAAGCACATTTATATAGAGTTTCTCCAGACAATGTTTTCCCAGATGTTTCACCTTCCCATCTGATTTCCTTACAAGTTTGTGATAGCAACTTCCGGGACCGTGTTGATGGAGGAGTCTTTGAGATGTT
This sequence comes from Zea luxurians, assembly GCA_029449295.1. Taxonomy (NCBI): domain Eukaryota; kingdom Viridiplantae; phylum Streptophyta; class Magnoliopsida; order Poales; family Poaceae; genus Zea; species Zea luxurians. The sequence continues at coordinate 2,780,427 of JAOPSE010000044.1, forward strand.
CTCTTCAATCTGTCCTTCATCTTCAGCATCCTCATCTTCATTTTCTTCTTGTTCATCATCAATTTCTTTTGTTTCATTTCCATCTCCCTCCTTGGAATCTTCAGGGAAATGATGTGCATAGTAATCACTCCAGATTCTGTTGATGAGCCTGGTTGTTGTTGCACGCATTGCTTTTTTCCTCGATGCTGGACCCATTGCTGCACTTGGATTCAGATTCTCTCCCCTCATCACTTGAGTTTTTTTCTTCATAACTAACTTTGTATGCCTCCTCTGTTCCATCTTCAATAAAAGACCACTGACAAATGCACTCCGACGGATAGTCTCATCTGGAAAATCTGCAAACTGCTGGAGTATTATCTGTCCATGCACCACAATATATCTCTCAACAAGTGTGATGTTTGAAGATATAAATGCAGGGTTTCCTTTGTCAAATTCAGCTACTTTTCTTATGACATCTGCAAAAGAAAGCTTTGAGGCACGACTCTGCTCTTTCAACAGGGTAATGATGCTAACAGCAAGCCTTGCTGTTTTCAGTACAGGCTCACACCATGGAGCATATTGTTTTGTTGGTTGGCGTAGCTTGTACCTGAAATAAAACTCTAAATGTAAGCTGTAATGGAGCAAAGATTAAAAGAGCTAAAAGTGATGTTCAAATGGTATAAGAGGAATAGAGGATACAGTGACACAATCACACAACTGTTAAGAACACAGTTAATGACCACATAATGAAGCAGTGTACTGAAAGAAAGTAGCTGAGGGTACTTACCAGGCCACATCAGTCCGAATGGTTATACAAATCATTGAGCCACCAAACTCTATAATCCATTCTTTGATTGGGCTCAAATAAATAGGGATTCCTGCATCCAGTTGGTCAGCTTTGCTGGAGGAAGACGAAGATTTCACAGACTCAGCTGTAGAACAGCAACTGCCATCATCATCTCTCATGAAACCAGATCCAAAGACAACCACATCATTTTCTGCTCCTGATTTCATAGGGATCAACTCCAAAGATATAAGCCTGGAATCTGCATTGTACAGTGTCCAGTTATTGAGTATCCTAACTGGCACATCATCAGAAAATATGCTGTCATCACTATCAAATATGTATTCATCCATTTCCTGGCTAAATGGCTTATAGTATGCAGGAAGGGGATAGTCATTGGCAATCTCAGCTTCACTGATTTTTATGTAGACATTTTTCTGGGATGGTGTTCCACGCCTACCCCTCTGTTTCTTCATCATTTTCCATTCTTCTTCTTGTTGAAGTAATCTAGCTAATTTCGCATCATCATCGTCTTCTGCTGTCTCATCACACTCTGAGTCCTTAATTTTCAGACTTGTGTTCGATAAGTTAGAGGGCAACTTGGTCAGTTCCACCCTAGATCTGCACTGGTCTCTTAGAGAAAGAAGAACTGGCAGGGTAGCAAACTTTTCATCATCATTGTTTGATGTCTCATCCAAACCAACAAGTTGATTGTATACAAATTCTCCAATGGATATCACCAAATCTTTGCTCATGGTTCCACTATATCCTTTCATGGCATTGGTTGACCGAACAACACTAGCAAGCAATTCATCCAGGCCCTGGTTAGGATTCCCACCAACTGATTTTGCAAGCTTTTTGAAAACTTCAACACACACCTGAGCCTTCTCATAGAAGTGGTCAAAATAAGATTTGTAATTGGTTGATGGTTTCACACATTCATAGTCAGCAACATCAGTTGACACCCAGATTACAGGAGTACCTTCATCATAACCAGAAATATTCCAGTCCTCAATTCGCCCAAATCCTTCACAGCGTACTCCTCTTTCACGCTCTTTTTCTAGATCATCATCCATGGGCATGATAAGAGCTGTTATAAAGAAGTCATCAATTTCTGACATTTCAAAGGGTTGTGGGTTCCCTTCTGCATCATGCAAGATAAAATCGATCAACTTCCGGCAAGGTGGTGGATCTTCTGGTCCAAGTTTTGTAAGATTGACAGCATCTACTTCTTCCTCCTCCATCCGATTCTTCTTGACCATAACAACAGATTTTTTTTCGGATAAGCGTATGGATTTCTCTTTGAAATCAGAACAGGCCGCTGCTCTCCTTGGTCTCTTGCGGGTAACATGTCCATCACCTTTTTCGACTCCATGATGCACCTCTTCTGTTGCATCCAGAGATCCATTCTCCAGCTTCTTGTTTTCTGTGGATTCCTCTTCCTTCTTTTGTGGCTTTGCTCTGCATCTTCTTGTTCCTGAAAAATCATTGGTCAGCATATCAATCAGATATATGCCTATATAGGGGAACAAAAGTTAAAATAACAGTACTGAAAAGTGAACAGAAAGAAAAGAAAAACACACCGCCCAGAGATGCAGACAAAACACAAATTCAACAAAAAAGGAAGGTTAGGGTGAATGACTAGATTTAAAGAACAGAATAAATACTGACCAAATGACAAAAGATTGTTAATGCTTGCTATCAGTAACTAGAAAAATATAGACCTGTGAAGTGCAGCAACAAAGACAATATTTAAGACAAAAGATCATTTAGAAATACCTTCATTTTTTTTCTAAAATATCATTAGTGGTAAAAAATGGAGTTGTAGCCTGTAAATAGTGTTCCCTTTCCTAAATTTAAAACTACATGAGCCACAATATTGCATCAGGGGACCACATTCTAAAAAGGTAGGCAGTTTAATATCCGACCATTCCAAGAATAGAAAGAAAAAAATAATATAAGCCACTGGAACGCCAGAGCCTATGTAATTAATCTACCAGTGTACCCTTGGAGAAACAAAATAGATCCTCAAAAATGGCTTGAATTTACTGAACACTCAGCATACCTCTGTTATCATAGTTGCAATACCAATCCCAATGGTTCATGTGAAATGTGTAGAGGAAAACGGTAACCAATTCACATAATTTGCTTATAACGTAAGATTCTGCAACAACTGACATTACCATTATGGGCGGGTAAATGGGAACACAAAAATGCCAAATACTTTACCAGTGTCACATGGGACACGTGCTAGTGCGGGTATTGGTGTCCGGTATGGGTGCAGGTGTCCAGTTTGACAAAAAAATGGGGGGGGGGACCACTTGGAAACCGACAAGGTTTCTGGCTCCACAAAAAAAGGAACGCAGATGTCTGGGTAACACTGGTGTCACAACTCAGGAAAGATATTTGCGTCAGATGTAAGAGACTAAAATGACTCCATTTCCAACTAAGGCCTTGTTCGGTTATTCCAATTCCATGTGGATTGGAGTGTATTGGAATGGATTGGGATGAATTTTGACTTGCTGTGGATTTAAACCGACTCAATACCCACATAATCCACATGGGTTAAAGGGGAACTGACAAGCCCTAATTTGATCAAGGAGAGACGTACATTTGACTGTATTAAGATAGGGACCCACCAAACCACGGAAAGCAGGCAAGAACCTCATGTGCACTTGCTTAATTGGTGGTCACAGAACCATCATCTGCACCGCCACCAGCCATGAGGTGGGTGCACCACCGGTGCAATGCCAAGGCTCAAACCCAGGACGGGAGCGCCACACCAGGGCCCTCTAACTTAACTACATTACGGGAAGAAGCGACAACTCCACATAGTTATCTTTTAACTAGTACGGGATTGGAATTGATACGATTGGGGGTTTTATATGAATTTTGATGAGTATATGACAAATGGCAGGTGTGCAGCATGGTTGAAGAACAGAACAAGGGAGACATGGTTCGATAAGGTGAGGTGGTGTCATGCATCACCCAGTCTTTTTTTTACAGTCAATAGGGAGGAAGATGCTCATAGCGCTTGTTTTCGAATCCGTGTGTGGGCTAAAAATGCACATATACACGTTTTTGTTTAAAGAAATTTGGTTGGGTTTAGGGAAGATTTGAGAAAGCAACAAAGAACAGAAAGGAAGCAAAATGGGATGAAGAAATGTCCTGGTTCAAGGTGGAGATCAGTAAGTGCCAGACTCAAAAGTTTAATGCCAGCAATGATGCCAAAGATCCATAAACACAGCAGCGGTTGAACAAGTTCAAAATGAAAGTTTATGTGCTGCCAGGCTGCTTCGTTAAAGGTAGGAGCAGTGGAGGGAGCTCATAATTCTATTAATAGAAAATAAGGATAATAAAACAGTTCTAACAGACATATGTTGTAAACTAGATAAAGAACAACTTTGATGGTATTAAAAAGTAGTGCATTGTTCTATTGGTATATAACTCAATTGTTTTTCAGTAACAGGAAACCAAATTTTCCACGCTAAAACTATTTGACCAAAAAACACTTGATTCTAGTGAAAAGAATTTTTAGAATTTGTTAAATTGGAACTAAATTCTCTTTTCAGAGTTGAATTATGAGCTTGAATAATCTAATTTCCACCAATGTATAAAATTCCTGAAATAAGATTGTATTTGATCAATCTAAATGATTTGTTTCTCATTATAGGTGAGTAGTATGATACTTGAATATGGATGGATACAAATTGAGTATTTATTAATAAGTAAAATAAAATACTATGTATGGTTTAACGACTGTCATTTCCTCTACCCACTTGGTGTTTTGAAATATGATTATTTCCACATTAGAGACTGTAGGTGCAATGGCAGGATTTGGCATAAAAGCTAACGCTTGGATCTAAAAAATCTATGTGATCCATAATTTATACCACTGCAACAGTTTTCCCCTTTCGTAATAGACACCAGACCATTCGCTATATCTTGTTGTCAATTCTTTCTTGTCGTATAAGACATTGCATAAAAGATTAGTTTTGAGAAAGATTTCTTAGAAAAGTTCCTTGTACCTAAAAAAAGTGATTTACCTTGTGGTTGTTGCAAGAAACATACATGTATTTGCATCACAATACTCTGCATGTGTGATAATAAACTTCCATTTAAATGTTACACTGGTTCATTCATCAGTGTATTGTCTAGTTAATGATTAAGTCAAATGACCATGCTAGTGACCACATGTTTGCTACAAAGTGGCTAGTGCTTGTTGCTCCACCACCACCAATGATGGCCCAGCCTCACCATTGTCAATATCACAACCACACTTTGAAGCTTTGTCATTGCCTCCTGCTGCACCTAGAATGGCCATAAGTGCTAGATCTAATCAAGTAAGATAAGGCAAGCAATGTAGGGAAATTCCATGTGAGACGACCACATCACCAACCTGTGTCATTTCACTGCCACAACTATGCACAAACACAAGCAAAAGAGAAATAAAATCAACAGAGCACTTTCTATAACGAGCAAATAACACATACACAAAACCACTAGCAGCTCCAACAAGGGAGAAGATTGTAATGATTTACAAACTTTGGCACAAAAGATATAATGTATACTTGTTTTTGCAATGAAGGGCACATTTTGAACTTTTGTGGAAGTAGGTGTAATCAACTGGGAATAAAATAGTATACATTACATTGCATTCCTTAATATTGAGAGAACTAAAGCTACCAAAACTTGAAGTAATCCAAAAACAAATAAATTAGGTAAGTAAGAACAATACCTGTGGTAACAGGAGATCTCGGAGTTTTCACCATGTCACCCTGTAAATTTAATGTTAGTCGTAAAGAACTATAAAATAAATGCAGGAAACTAGGGATGGCAATGGGTCGGGTATAGAAATTACCCGCCCACGATCATACCCGCGGGATTACCAATACCCGCCCGCGAACATACCCACGGGTAAAATCTTGTACCCGTACCCATCGGGTATCGGGCGGATATCAAGTACCGGCAGGTACAATTATGTGTTTATAAGATATGCATGTATAGTTATAGTTTTAGCTCATTGTTCACATAATTCAAATCACAACAATTAAAAGTAATGATCATTGTTCACATCACAATACAAATAGTTCAAACAAAATAGGTAAAATTTAGTTTAGTTCCCTGTTCACATAATTCAAAGTTTCAAACGCTTGGACATAAACTGATGGACAACACAGTTGTAACATTACAAGGCTTACAGCAGCAGCACGGTTGTGTTGCATGGTCGGCTCAAGGCAGCAGCACCAGGCACCAGCATGGGCAGCACACACGACCAACAACTGAACAAAGGGACACCCTAGGAACAAAACAGCAAGGCACAAAACTTGGACTGTTGGTCGGCGAGCCCGAGGTCGCAGGGCGACGTGCTTGCAACTTACTGGATCTGTAGGCCTGGAGGGCAGCTTCACGGCACCAGCTCGTCGCAGCAGGGGTGACCGGCACCAGCTGGTCGCTGATGGCTGGGGACGGACAGGGCTCGTCCGCTGCCTGGATCTCTGGTCTCGCACGCGCAGGGAACCAGGGACTCGCCGGCTCACGCTCGCTGGCTCGCGGGTGGGCGGGGGCGGTGGCTGGCCGCCGGACTCCGGTGGCGCGGTGTCGGCGTGGTCTAGGATCTGGGTGTTGGCGGCTGCTGCGACCTGCGAATAGGGGTCTGGGGCCTAGGGCATGGGCGCCGTGCTTGAACGCCTGGGGGAGTGGCCGAGTGGGGCTGTGGGGGTGGAGCAAAGATTTTATCAAAAAAGAGAACCGGGAAGCAGGAGCGGCAAGGGGCCCTGCTTGGGTGGCATAGTGATGAGTGTTGCTGGGTGGCGGCCAGCGCGCCCGTGGGAACCGGGAATTTTTTGGGTTTTCGGGGCCCCCGCGCTCGTCTCCCGCCAAAAGCCTCTGCCCAGCCCCGCCTCTCCACGTGCTCCTCGCCTCGCCGCCGCGGCCACAGCCGAGAGGCCGAGACCGAAACCCCAAACGCGGGGTGACAGCCTGACCGGAGCGCGCTATAAAACGCCTCTCGTCCAAAACCCTCTCGGTTCGACCCCCTTTCCGCCCGCCCGCCTGCCTGCTTGTCGAGTTGCTCCACCCCGGCCCCCGCGCACGCGCCTCCCGTGCCGCCCCGGCGCCGCCGCGTCTGTAAGTCCGCCCGCCTCCACAGCTACTTTCCTTCGTTGTTGGTCGGGGCTGTCGGCTGAGTTTTGGGGGTCTCGAGTAGTGGATCCGCGTGGTCCCGGTGGTGAGCCGTGCGGCGGCCGCCGCTTCCGTCGTTCGAGTTCTCCGTCCGGGTGAGGGCTTAGCCATTTCGGAGGATTAGCTTCCGGATCCGCTTTGCTGCTGCTTGTGCTTATGTAGTTATGTGGCGATTTGAGCGGGGATTCGAGCGGTCTCACCTTCGAGAGTTCTGTCGGAGTGTTCTTCAGCTTCGTCTTAGGGAGTTTCGTATAGTATTGTTCTTTTAGGTGTTGCTGTTGCGATTTTGGACGACTTTTGTGTCGCTGTAGTGCAAAATTTCGCCCCTTGGCAGTTCAGTTTGTGAGGATTTATGCAGGAATTTTGGGGCTGGATTAGCAAGCGGAAGCACATCGTTTGCTGCACTTTCCCCTTTCCGTTACTACCATAGTGAGGAATTATGATTCCGTGCATTCAGGGTGAGAGCACTGAAGAGGGTTGGTGCGCCTGTTGCCTTGGGAGTCGTGCACTCGTGCGTGTTCTCTTTTTTGATAATCTTTGCTCCAGTCCCCTACGCATCTCACACTGTTGTTTGTGGCGTGAGCTCTGGAGATTTGTAAAGAGTATTCGTGGTTCTTGGGTGTAGGGCCCTGGGTTTCCATATGCTTAAGTTTGTGAAGTTCACAGCTGCCACTACTGGTAATAAGTAGGAAATACGAGATTGTTTGGAGACAATTTTTGGGATGGTTGTTGAATAATTAGACTAATTCCGGATTAAAATCTGAATATAAATCGTGACCAAATCAGAATAACTGAAATAAAAAGTTAAATCAGATGATGCGTACTGATTAGACATTCTGATAGATGGCGCGCGCCGGAATCAGCAGGGTCGACGATGTCGAAGCAGCGAAATCAGCAGGGTCGACGAGGTCAGAAGATCACGAGCAGTCGCGTGAGGACGCTTCCTAAAAACCTTATTCGCCCTCTCTCAGTACAAGATCTAGAAGGCAAAGGGTTTCGGAGACCTTCTCTCCTGATCGCAGATGCACGTCTGCGGTCGGGATGAAGAGAACTGGAAGGCGGCTCAGCTGTAAAGAGAGGCGAAAGCGAAACTGGGATGATATGGATGCTGGCTGCCAGGCTCCTTTTATAGGGCTGAGTCCGCGACCAGATAGCTATCTTCAATCTTATCCGCCCATGAAAATCTCGCGTTCAGTTTAGATTTTATAGCGATCGGTTAGGATTCTAAACTTAACAGCCAAGTAACCAAAAATTCAAACGGCAAAAGGAAGCCGCGCCCCCGCAAGGCGAGGGGCTGGATTTCGGCGGACCATTCACGTGCATGTCGTGCGCCCGCACCCTTCGCCCCGCCCCGGCGAGGCGAGCGAGCGCGCACGCGTGTGACTCTCCACACTCTCTCCTCTCATCCATGACTTGGTGAGTGAGTGTGGCTTCCATATTTAAGCTAGCTCTACTCCACTAGAACTAGCAATATGGTGCTATTGGTTCCACCATTCCCTAGCCATACACTTATATGGGCTTTTGTGATTTTCCTGGGATTTATTTGAATTTCTCAATTGGGCCTAGCCCATAAATCCTAACAATCCCCCACCAGATCTCAAATGCCCATCTGTAGTTTTCGCCACTGTTCACTACTGTTTAATATACTAGTGTTTCAGCAGAGACTGTTAAGTTGAACTTCCGCCTAGAACTCCAAGCTACACCAACCCACAACTTGGACAATGGACTATGCCTTGAATTGCAAGTTTTGCGTGAATGGGTTTCACTTGAAGTCATGACCAGTACTTGGCTACCAGTAGTCCCCTTCTCGGGTGGAGCATATACGTCGTACTCCAAGGTCTCTTCATGAGTTTACTAGAGATCACCCAGATCTCATAGACTGCGACGTTAGACAGTCTAACTCATATAGGTGTGTTCTTTCAAGAATGTTTTGCATGACAACATCTTCGCTAATACAAGCCAACAAAACACATTAAGGCACAAAGCCAACCTGCCTTACAACATTTGAGAGTATTGCATCTTTACTTAGAGAGGGTCAAAAGTTACTCTCCTCAGTTCACTAATGGCTTGTTCTTCCCAGGACTTAATTCACGGGATCTTCGATCACATAGACTGGGTTTCCACCATGGCAACTTTATTTAGGTCTCATACCCATCTCTCTTGATGCGATTTCTATCACATTACGTGGTAGTCCCTTGGTAAAAGGATCTGCCAGATTTTTATCTGTTGAAATATAAGTCACACTTATAACTCCGGAGTTTCTCAACTTTCTGACAGACTTCAATCGTCTTTTGACATGTCTTGATGACTTCCCATTATCCTTAGAACTCGTCACTTTAGCAATCACTGTCTAATTGTCACAGTAAATAAGGATAGCTGGTATTGGTTTCTCAACCACCGGCAAGTCCATCAAGAGTTCACGCAACCATTCTGCCTCAACGGTTGTTGTGTCAAGTGCAGCTAGCTCGGCTTTCATGGTTGACCTCGTCAAAATGGTCTGCTTGCATGACCTCCATGATACCGCACCTCCACCAATAATAAAGACATAACCATTGGTGGCATAAAGCTCGTCTGCATCAGATATTTAGTTCGAATCACTATATCCTTCAAGTACTGCATGCTGACCAGAATAGTGAATTCCATAACTCATTGTACCTTGCAGGTAGCGCATAACCCGCTCAAGTGCATGCCAATGATCAGTCCCGGGGTTTGACATGAACCTACTTAATTTGCTCACAGCAAAAGAAATATCGGGCCTTGTTACACCAGCAAGATACATGAGTGAACCGACGATCTGATAGTATCTCAATTGGTCTAAACCAATTCTCTTGTTCTTTCGTAATTTCACACTGGGATCATAAGGTGTTGGAGAAGGTTTGCACTCAGAGAAGCCAAATCGCTTCAAAACCTTTTCAACATAGTGAGATTGCGAGAGAGTAATCCCACCATCTGCCTTAATCAGCTTGATGTTTAGAATCACATCAGCTTCCCCCAGATCTTTCATATCAAAACTCTTTGATAGAAAAGACTTGACTTCATTGATCACATCAATGTTTGTGCCAAATATCAATATATCATCAACATATAAGCACAATATAACTCCTTCGCCCCCACCACAGCGATAATATACACACCTGTCTACCTCATTAATGGCAAAGCCTGCAGACGTTAGAGTCGTGTCAAACTTCACATGCCACTGCTTTGGTGCTTGCTTCAGACTATACAAAGATTTCAATAACTTGCACACCTTGCTTTCTTGACCCTTTACTACAAATCCATCAGGTTATTCCATATAGATTTCCTCGTCCAGCTCTACATTAAGAAAAGTTGTCTTTACATCCATCTGATGAACAAGGAGACCATATGAGGCAGCCAAGGAAAGTAGTACTCGAATAGTAGTCATTCTAGCAACAGGTGAGTAAGTATCAAAGAAGTCTTCTCCTTCTTTCTGAGTATAGCCTTTAGCCACAAGCCTAGCCTTGTACTTCTTAATTGTACAATCAGGCTTGAGCTTCTTCTTAAACACCCACTTACAACCCACAGGTTTGCATCCATAGGGTCGATCAGTGACTTTCCACGTACCATTTGAAAGAATGGAGTCCATCTCATTATGAACTGCTTCTTTCCAATCATCTGCATCTGGAGATGCAAATGCTTCTGCAATGGCAGTAGGAGTATCGTCCACAAGGTACACAATGAAATCATCACCAAAGGATTTTTCAACCCTTTGTCTCTTAGCTCCTTTTAGGAGCATCATTGTCATCCTCCTCTAGGACAATTTCATGTGGCTTTTCAGAACTCTCAACAGGTGTACTATGTTCAGGAGTTATCTCAGAAGAGTATCTAGAATTGCTATGAATGTCTTTCATTGGAAATATGTGTTCAAAGAAAGTAGCATCACGTGATTCCATAATAGTATCAATATACACATCAGGAACTTCAGATTTAACTACTAAAAATATATATGCTACGCTACACGAAGCATATCCAAGAAAGACACAATCCACTGTCCTTGGACTAAGCTTGCACTTTTTATTAATTAGTACATTGACTTTCGCCATGCACCCCCAAGTGCGCAAGTATGAAAGTGATGGTTTTCTCCCAACCCACTTCTCATAAGGGGTTTTCTCTTCTTTGCCCATAGGAATTCTATTCAGAACATGACATGAAGTCAGGACTGCCTCCCCCCACCATGCCTTAGATAAACCACAAGTGTCTAACATGGCATTCACCAGGTCAGTCAACGTACGGTTTTTCCTTTCAGCAATCCCGTTTGATTCGGGTGAATAGGGAGGAGTCCTCTCATGAATAATGCCATGTTTTGCACAGAAATTGTCAAAGACTTTGGGAAAGAATTCGCCACCATGATCTGATCTAAGACGTTTGATCTTTCTCTCTAGTTGGTTTTCAACTTCAGCCTTATAGATTTTAAAGTAGTCTAAAGTCTCATCTTTAGTTTTTAGCAAGTATACATAGCAAAATCTAGACGCATCATCAATCAATGTCATGAAGTATCTCTTACCACCCTTTGTCAACACACCATTCATCTCACAAAGATCAGAATGTATGAGTTCTAGAGGTGCCAGGTGTCTCTCCTCAGCAGCCTTGTGAGGCTTTTGAGGTTGCTTCGACTGCACACAACTATGGCACTTAGAACCTTTGACTATGGTGATATTCGGAATTAAACTCATGGTTGCAAGCCGAGATATAGAGCCAAAATTAATATGACACAAACGAGAATGCCAAATACTCGCAAGATCATCAACATTAGCGCAAATATGGTTCACAGACTTATTATTGAAATCTAACAGAGAAAAGCGGAACAAGCCTCCGCAGTCATAGCCTTTACCAATAAATTGTCCAGACTTAAACACAACTAATTTATTGGACTCCAAAACTACCTTGAACCCATCTCTACATAGAAGAGTTCCGCTAACGAGATTCTTGTGTATAGAAGGGACATGATGCACGTTCTTCAGCTGCACGATCTTTCCCGAAGTAAACTTCAGATCCACCGTGCCAGTGCCATGAACAGAAGCATGTGACCCATTCCCCATTAGGACGGAAGAATCCCGGGCACCCTGATAAGAAGAGAACATGTTAATGTCAGAACACACATGAACATTAGCACCAGTATCAAGCCACCAACTAGGTGATTGAAATATTGAGAAGATGAAAGGTAAATTACCATACCTTTTGTCTTCCTCATTGCTAGCGATCACTATGTTGACATTCATAGCAGTAAGCCAGAGCGTGGCCTTGACTTGCCATCTCTTAAAGTGCATACCATTGAACTTTTCTGGCTTCAGTGCGTCGACAAAAGCAGCCATAGAAAAACTAGGAAATTGTCTACAATAAGGTTTTTGGATTGTTGAATAATTAAACAAATTCTAGATTAAATTCCGAATATAAATCATGACCAAATCAGAAGAACTGAAGTAAAAAGTCAAATCAGATGAAGCGTACTGATTAGACATACTGATAGATGGCGCGCGCCGGAATCAGCAGGGTCGACGATGTCGAAGCAGCGAAATCAGCAGGGTCGACGAGGTCAGAAGATCACGAGCAGTCGCGTGAGGACGCTTCCTAAAAACCTTATTCGCCCTCTCCCAGTACAAGATCTAGAAGGCAAAGGGTTTCGGAGACCTTCTCTCCTGATCACAGATGCACGTCTGCGGTCGGGATGAAGAGAACTGGAAGGCGGCTCAGCTGTGAAAAGAGGCGAAAGCGAAACTGGGATGATATGGATGTTGGCTGCCAGGCTCCTTTTATAGGGCCGAGTTCGCGAAAAGATAGCTATCTTCGATCTTATCCGCCCGCAAAAATCTCGCGTTCAGTTTAGATTTTATAGCGACCGGTTAGGATTCTAAACTTAACAGCCAAGTAACCAAAAATTCAAACGGCAAAAGGAAGTCGCGCCCCCGCAAGGCAAGGGGCTGGATTTCGGCGGACCATTCACGCGCATGTCGTGCGCCCGCGCCCTTCGCCCCGCCAGGCCAGGCGAGCGAGCGCACGCGTGTGGCTCTCCACACTCTCTCCTATCATCTATGACTTGGTGAGTGAGTGTGGCTTCTATATTTATATTTAAGCTAGCTCTACTCCACTAGAAGTAGCAATATGGTGCTATTGGTTCCACTATTCTCTAGCCATACACTTATATGGGCTTTTGTGATTTTCCTGTGATTTATTTGAATTTCTCAATTGGACCTAGCCCATAAATCCTAACAATGGTTGGGTGGAAGTCTAGGGGCAGAGAATGCTTTGCTTTAGGACATATTTGGGAGCAAGAGGAATGGAGTGGATAAGATCCTATTATTCCATTTTGAATGGCAAGCGGATTTTAGCCCTTTCAATCCCCTTGCTGCCAAAGGGGCTAGAGTGCCTGTAATTCTGCATGCTTGGGGTTGCCATTGCCTCATGTTCGTGCACGTCTTAAATCTGTGGAGTCTAACGCTCCTTCTGGCAGTGGCTGCTATCTGTAATTCTTTTATCAACCTTAAAGTCCTTTTCACTTGTCTGGTATATTCTTCCTAGAAGTCTAGGAATAGATATTTTGGAGCTGTTGAGTGGAGGTTTACGCTGCATTGATTAGCCTTTCGCCCATTATGTCTTCCTCACTAATAGTGCAGGCTGCTTTTGCCTTATTTGTTATCTCCTAGTGTCCGGTTAACTAGATATTTATCCTAGTGTACAGTGCACTACTTTTGATATTGTAATGTTACTGCACTGCAGGAGCAGCAGATTTTTGCGTGGGGGATTCCTGTTCTTCCCCATCAATTGCTTGCTGCGCCAGTATCCCAACACTAATTGCCTTCAGCTGGTGATTTTCTTCTTTATTCTAGTCGGTATTTGCACTTTGCACTGTTTTCTCAAGCTGCTGAGCTGTTTCAGTGATTTTTGTTGTGCTGTTTAGATGTGGTGAATGTGGGTTTGCCACCAATAACCCATGAACTGTCTGTGAGTGCTTTGTTTACAGTGGAATGCTCTGGCTTTTACATGCCATTTTAGAGGCTGTAACTTAGTAACCAGGAACTGGGAACTTGGTCACGTTCCTCGTTCCGGGAATGTTCGTTCCGTTCCGGGAACGTGGGAACAATCTCGTTCCAGTAGTGTTAAATCCTAGTTTTAGTAGCGTACCACGTTCCTGTTCCTCGATCCCATCGATCCCATCGATCCGGGAACCTGGTTACTAAGGGCTGTAACATGACATGAGTGCCGCTCTATACTGGGAATGCGCTAGGTATTGGGGTTGTGGCGCGGGGTGTTTGATACTTGAAAAATAAAAAAACAAAATGAATGTATTTAGGTGGAGGCCGAGCTGGGTTAGCTGGGTCCTTTCCCCCCAAATGGTGTCCAATTTAAATGATCTTTTCTTTTCTGAAGCTCAAGTGTAGTGATTTATTTGAGCTCTTATCTCCTACTTCCTCTGTTCCAAATTATGTCAGCTCTATTTTTTCTAGATACATTGTTTTTCCTATGTATCTCCACATAGGCTATGTCTAGACACATAAAATAGCTATGTATCTAAAGCCAAAATGACTTATAATTCGGAAGAGAGGGAGTTGTAGGTAACCAGAGCACTGTAGCAGGCCAGTATTGCTATATAAGACAGAAACTATAGTGCCGTTGTATTACATTTTGTTGTAATTTCCCAGTTCTTGTCATTAGGTTGATTTTTAGGCCCTGTTCCAATCTCGCGAGATAAACTTTAGCAGCTTTTTTTTAGCTACTTTTAGCCATTTGTAATCTAAACAGGAGAGCTAATGGTGGTAATTAAAACTAAACTTTAGCACTTCAATTCATATAGCTAAAGTTTAGCAGGAAGCTAAAGTTTATCCCGTGAGATTGAAACAGGGCCTTATTCTGCTTTCTCTAAATCATTTGCCTTGGGCGTGAAATATACCAAATGGGGCCAAAATAGTTATATGCTACTTTCATTTTTATGGATAATGGATTTATTTCATTAAGGCCCCGTTTCAATCGCACGGGATAAACTTTAGCTTTCTGCTAAACTTTAGCTATATGAATTGAAGTGCTAAAGTTTAGCTTCAATTACTACCATTAGCTCTTCTATTTAGATTATAAATGGCTAAAAGTAGCTAAAAAAAACTGCTAAAGTTTATCTCGCGAGATTGGAAGAGGGTCTAAGCTTATGAAACGACCCGGTCTCCAAAGTATTCGACCCATAACAGATAACCATTCAGATAAACACCAAAACTAGATAACAGAATAGACCCATAGTTCTAGCCTATTGCTAAACTTCCAGTTATTTTTGGCAAACATCTACAGTGCTCCGGTCAGGCTGTCACCCCGTGTTTGGGGTTTCGGTCTCGGCCTCTCGGCTGTGGCCGCGGCGGCGAGGCGAGGAGCACATGGAGAGGCGGGGCTGGGCGGAGGCTTTTGGCGGGAGACGAGCGCGGGGGCCCCGAAAACCCAAAAAATTCCCGGTTCCCACGGGCGCGCTGGCCGCCACCCAGCAACACTCATCACTATGCCACCCAAACAGGGCCCCTTGGCCCTTGCCGCTCCTGCTTCCCGGTTCTCTTTTTTGATAAAATCTTTGCTCCACCCCCACAGCCCCACTCGGCCACTCCCCCAGGCGTTCAAGCACGGCGCCCATGCCCTAGGCCCCAGACCCCTATTCGCAGGTCGCAGCAGCCGCCAACACCCAGATCCTAGACCACGCCGACACCGCGCCACCGGAGTCCGGCGGCCAGCCACCGCCCCCGCCCACCCGCGAGCCAGCGAGCGTGAGCCGGCGAGTCCCTGGTTCCCTGCGCGTGCGAGACCAGAGATCCAGGCAGCGGACGAGCCCTGTCCGTCCCCAGCCATCAGCGACCAGCTGGTGCCGGTCACCCCTGCTGCGACGAGCTGGTGCCGTGAAGCTGCCCTCCAGGCCTACAGATCCAGTAAGTTGCAAGCACGTCGCCCTGCGACCTCGGGCTCGCCGACCAACAGTCCAAGTTTTGTGCCTTGCTGTTTTGTTCCTAGGGTGTCCCTTTGTTCAGTTGTTGGTCGTGTGTGCTGCCCATGCTGGTGCCTGGTGCTGCTGCCTTGAGCCGACCATGCAACACAACCGTGCTGCTGCTGTAAGCCTTGTAATGTTACAACTGTGTTGTCCATCAGTTTATGTCCAAGCGTTTGAAACTTTGAATTATGTGAACAGGGAACTAAACTAAATTTTACCTATTTTGTTTGAACTATTTGTATTGTGATGTGAACAATGATCATTACTTTTAATTGTTGTGATTTGAATTATGTGAACAATGAGCTAAAACTATAACTATACATGCATATCTTATAAACACATAATTGTACCTGCGGGTACTTGATATCCGCCCGATACCCGATGGGTACGGGTACAAGATTTTACCCGTGGGTATGTTCGCGGGCGGGTATTGGTAATCCCGCGGGTATGATCGTGGGCGGGTAATTTCTATACCCGACCCATTGCCATCCCTAGTTTCCTGCATTTATTTTATAGTTCTTTACGACTAACATTAAATTTACAGGGTGACATGGTGAAAACTCCGAGATCTCCTGTTACCACAGGTATTGTTCTTACTTACCTAATTTATTTGTTTTTGGATTACTTCAAGTTTTGGTAGCTTTAGTTCTCTCAATATTAAGGAATGCAATGTAATGTATACTATTTTATTCCCAGTTGATTACACCTACTTCCACAAAAGTTCAAAATGTGCCCTTCATTGCAAAAACAAGTATACATTATATCTTTTGTGCCAAAGTTTGTAAATCATTACAATCTTCTCCCTTGTTGGAGCTGCTAGTGGTTTTGTGTATGTGTTATTTGCTCGTTATAGAAAGTGCTCTGTTGATTTTATTTCTCTTTTGCTTGTGTTTGTGCATAGTTGTGGCAGTGAAATGACACAGGTTGGTGATGTGGTCGTCTCACATGGAATTTCCCTACATTGCTTGCCTTATCTTACTTGATTAGATCTAGCACTTATGGCCATTCTAGGTGCAGCAGGAGGCAATGACAAAGCTTCAAAGTGTGGTTGTGATATTGACAATGGTGAGGCTGGGCCATCATTGGTGGTGGTGGAGCAACAAGCACTAGCCACTTTGTAGCAAACATGTGGTCACTAGCATGGTCATTTGACTTAATCATTAACTAGACAATACACTGATGAATGAACCAGTGTAACATTTAAATGGAAGTTTATTATCACACATGCAGAGTATTGTGATGCAAATACATGTATGTTTCTTGCAACAACCACAAGGTAAATCACTTTTTTTAGGTACAAGGAACTTTTCTAAGAAATCTTTCTCAAAACTAATCTTTTATGCAATGTCTTATACGACAAGAAAGAATTGACAACAAGATATAGCGAATGGTCTGGTGTCTATTACGAAAGGGGAAAACTGTTGCAGTGGTATAAATTATGGATCACATAGATTTTTTAGATCCAAGCGTTAGCTTTTATGCCAAATCCTGCCATTGCACCTACAGTCTCTAATGTGGAAATAATCATATTTCAAAACACCAAGTGGGTAGAGGAAATGACAGTCGTTAAACCATACATAGTATTTTATTTTACTTATTAATAAATACTCAATTTGTATCCATCCATATTCAAGTATCATACTACTCACCTATAATGAGAAACAAATCATTTAGATTGATCAAATACAATCTTATTTCAGGAATTTTATACATTGGTGGAAATTAGATTATTCAAGCTCATAATTCAACTCTGAAAAGAGAATTTAGTTCCAATTTAACAAATTCTAAAAAATTCTTTTCACTAGAATCAAGTGTTTTTTGGTCAAATAGTTTTAGCGTGGAAAATTTGGTTTCCTGTTACTGAAAAACAATTGAGTTATATACCAATAGAACAATGCACTACTTTTTAATACCATCAAAGTTGTTCTTTATCTAGTTTACAACATATGTCTGTTAGAACTGTTTTATTATCCTTATTTTCTATTAATAGAATTATGAGCTCCCTCCACTGCTCCTACCTTTAACGAAGCAGCCTGGCAGCACATAAACTTTCATTTTGAACTTGTTCAACCCGCTGCTGTGTTTATGGATCTTTGGCATCATTGCTGGCATTAAACTTTTGAGTCTGGCACTTACTGATCTCCACCTTGAACCAGGACATTTCTTCATCCCATTTTGCTTCCTTTCTGTTCTTTGTTGCTTTCTCAAATCTTCCCTAAACCCAACCAAATTTCTTTAAACAAAAACGTGTATATGTGCATTTTTAGCCCACACACGGATTCGAAAACAAGCGCTATGAGCATCTTCCTCCCTATTGACTGTAAAAAAAAGACTGGGTGATGCATGACACCACCTCACCTTATCGAACCATGTCTCCCTTGTTCTGTTCTTCAACCATGCTGCACACCTGCCATTTGTCATATACTCATCAAAATTCATATAAAACCCCCAATCGTATCAATTCCAATCCCGTACTAGTTAAAAGATAACTATGTGGAGTTGTCGCTTCTTCCCGTAATGTAGTTAAGTTAGAGGGCCCTGGTGTGGCGCTCCCGTCCTGGGTTTGAGCCTTGGCATTGCACCGGTGGTGCACCCACCTCATGGCTGGTGGCGGTGCAGATGATGGTTCTGTGACCACCAATTAAGCAAGTGCACATGAGGTTCTTGCCTGCTTTCCGTGGTTTGGTGGGTCCCTATCTTAATACAGTCAAATGTACGTCTCTCCTTGATCAAATTAGGGCTTGTCAGTTCCCCTTTAACCCATGTGGATTATGTGGGTATTGAGTCGGTTTAAATCCACAGCAAGTCAAAATTCATCCCAATCCATTCCAATACACTCCAATCCACATGGAATTGGAATAACCGAACAAGGCCTTAGTTGGAAATGGAGTCATTTTAGTCTCTTACATCTGACGCAAATATCTTTCCTGAGTTGTGACACCAGTGTTACCCAGACATCTGCGTTCCTTTTTTTGTGGAGCCAGAAACCTTGTCGGTTTCCAAGTGGTCCCCCCCCCCATTTTTTTGTCAAACTGGACACCTGCACCCATACCGGACACCAATACCCGCACTAGCACGTGTCCCATGTGACACTGGTAAAGTATTTGGCATTTTTGTGTTCCCATTTACCCGCCCATAATGGTAATGTCAGTTGTTGCAGAATCTTACGTTATAAGCAAATTATGTGAATTGGTTACCGTTTTCCTCTACACATTTCACATGAACCATTGGGATTGGTATTGCAACTATGATAACAGAGGTATGCTGAGTGTTCAGTAAATTCAAGCCATTTTTGAGGATCTATTTTGTTTCTCCAAGGGTACACTGGTAGATTAATTACATAGGCTCTGGCGTTCCAGTGGCTTATATTATTTTTTTCTTTCTATTCTTGGAATGGTCGGATATTAAACTGCCTACCTTTTTAGAATGTGGTCCCCTGATGCAATATTGTGGCTCATGTAGTTTTAAATTTAGGAAAGGGAACACTATTTACAGGCTACAACTCCATTTTTTACCACTAATGATATTTTAGAAAAAAAAATGAAGGTATTTCTAAATGATCTTTTGTCTTAAATATTGTCTTTGTTGCTGCACTTCACAGGTCTATATTTTTCTAGTTACTGATAGCAAGCATTAACAATCTTTTGCCATTTGGTCAGTATTTATTCTGTTCCTTAAATCTAGTCATTCACCCTAACCTTCCTTTTTTGTTGAATTTGTGTTTTGTCTGCATCTCTGGGCGGTGTGTTTTTCTTTTCTTTCTGTTCACTTTTCAGTACTGTTATTTTAACTTTTGTTCCCCTATATAGGCATATATCTGATTGATATGCTGACCAATGATTTTTCAGGAACAAGAAGATGCAGAGCAAAGCCACAAAAGAAGGAAGAGGAATCCACAGAAAACAAGAAGCTGGAGAATGGATCTCTGGATGCAACAGAAGAGGTGCATCATGGAGTCAAAAAAGGTGATGGACATGTTACCCGCAAGAGACCAAGGAGAGCAGCGGCCTGTTCTGATTTCAAAGAGAAATCCATACGCTTATCCGAAAAAAAATCTGTTGTTATGGTCAAGAAGAATCGGATGGAGGAGGAAGAAGTAGATGCTGTCAATCTTACAAAACTTGGACCAGAAGATCCACCACCTTGCCGGAAGTTGATCGATTTTATCTTGCATGATGCAGAAGGGAACCCACAACCCTTTGAAATGTCAGAAATTGATGACTTCTTTATAACAGCTCTTATCATGCCCATGGATGATGATCTAGAAAAAGAGCGTGAAAGAGGAGTACGCTGTGAAGGATTTGGGCGAATTGAGGACTGGAATATTTCTGGTTATGATGAAGGTACTCCTGTAATCTGGGTGTCAACTGATGTTGCTGACTATGAATGTGTGAAACCATCAACCAATTACAAATCTTATTTTGACCACTTCTATGAGAAGGCTCAGGTGTGTGTTGAAGTTTTCAAAAAGCTTGCAAAATCAGTTGGTGGGAATCCTAACCAGGGCCTGGATGAATTGCTTGCTAGTGTTGTTCGGTCAACCAATGCCATGAAAGGATATAGTGGAACCATGAGCAAAGATTTGGTGATATCCATTGGAGAATTTGTATACAATCAACTTGTTGGTTTGGATGAGACATCAAACAATGATGATGAAAAGTTTGCTACCCTGCCAGTTCTTCTTTCTCTAAGAGACCAGTGCAGATCTAGGGTGGAACTGACCAAGTTGCCCTCTAACTTATCGAACACAAGTCTGAAAATTAAGGACTCAGAGTGTGATGAGACAGCAGAAGACGATGATGATGCGAAATTAGCTAGATTACTTCAACAAGAAGAAGAATGGAAAATGATGAAGAAACAGAGGGGTAGGCGTGGAACACCATCCCAGAAAAATGTCTACATAAAAATCAGTGAAGCTGAGATTGCCAATGACTATCCCCTTCCTGCATACTATAAGCCATTTAGCCAGGAAATGGATGAATACATATTTGATAGTGATGACAGCATATTTTCTGATGATGTGCCAGTTAGGATACTCAATAACTGGACACTGTACAATGCAGATTCCAGGCTTATATCTTTGGAGTTGATCCCTATGAAATCAGGAGCAGAAAATGATGTGGTTGTCTTTGGATCTGGTTTCATGAGAGATGATGATGGCAGTTGCTGTTCTACAGCTGAGTCTGTGAAATCTTCGTCTTCCTCCAGCAAAGCTGACCAACTGGATGCAGGAATCCCTATTTATTTGAGCCCAATCAAAGAATGGATTATAGAGTTTGGTGGCTCAATGATTTGTATAACCATTCGGACTGATGTGGCCTGGTAAGTACCCTCAGCTACTTTCTTTCAGTACACTGCTTCATTATGTGGTCATTAACTGTGTTCTTAACAGTTGTGTGATTGTGTCACTGTATCCTCTATTCCTCTTATACCATTTGAACATCACTTTTAGCTCTTTTAATCTTTGCTCCATTACAGCTTACATTTAGAGTTTTATTTCAGGTACAAGCTACGCCAACCAACAAAACAATATGCTCCATGGTGTGAGCCTGTACTGAAAACAGCAAGGCTTGCTGTTAGCATCATTACCCTGTTGAAAGAGCAGAGTCGTGCCTCAAAGCTTTCTTTTGCAGATGTCATAAGAAAAGTAGCTGAATTTGACAAAGGAAACCCTGCATTTATATCTTCAAACATCACACTTGTTGAGAGATATATTGTGGTGCATGGACAGATAATACTCCAGCAGTTTGCAGATTTTCCAGATGAGACTATCCGTCGGAGTGCATTTGTCAGTGGTCTTTTATTGAAGATGGAACAGAGGAGGCATACAAAGTTAGTTATGAAGAAAAAAACTCAAGTGATGAGGGGAGAGAATCTGAATCCAAGTGCAGCAATGGGTCCAGCATCGAGGAAAAAAGCAATGCGTGCAACAACAACCAGGCTCATCAACAGAATCTGGAGTGATTACTATGCACATCATTTCCCTGAAGATTCCAAGGAGGGAGATGGAAATGAAACAAAAGAAATTGATGATGAACAAGAAGAAAATGAAGATGAGGATGCTGAAGATGAAGGACAGATTGAAGAGAACATCTCAAAGACTCCTCCATCAACACGGTCCCGGAAGTTGCTATCACAAACTTGTAAGGAAATCAGATGGGAAGGTGAAACATCTGGGAAAACATTGTCTGGAGAAACTCTATATAAATGTGCTTATGTTAGGGAACTCAGAATACCTGTTGGTGGAACAGTGGCTCTAGAAGATGATTCAGGAGACACAGTCATGTGTTTTGTTGAGTACATGTTCCAGAAAGTTGATGGTTCAAAAATGGTTCATGGGAGGATTCTGCAAAAAGGTTCACAGACAATTCTTGACAATGCGGCAAATGAGAGGGAGGTTTTCTTAACTAATGACTGCTTAGAATTCAAATTAGATGACATCAAAGAATTGGTAATGGTTGATATCCAATCAAGGCCTTGGGGTCACAAGTACAGAAAAGAGAATTCTGAAGCTGATAAAGTTGAGCAGGTCAAAGCAGAAGAGAGAAAGAAAAAGGGCCAGCCCATGGTATATTTCTGCAAAAGCTTGTACTGGCCTGAGAAGGGTGCCTTCTTTGCCCTCTCCCGAGATAAAATGGGTCTTGGTAGTGGTTTATGTAGTTCTTGTGATAATATAGAGCCAGATTCTGATGAATTGAAAATATTCTCGAAGACCAGCTTTGTCTACAGAAAGGTTACATATAATGTCAATGAGTTTTTATACATAAGACCTGATTTTTTTGCTGAAGATGAGGATCGTGCAACCTTCAAGGCTGGCCGAAATGTGGGTCTAAAGCCCTATGCAGTTTGTCAAATATTGTCCATCCCTGAAGGGGCTGGATCTAAAAAACTCAATCCAGCATCAGCAAATATCAGTGCTAGAAGATT
Source organism: Zea luxurians (assembly GCA_029449295.1). Taxonomy (NCBI): domain Eukaryota; kingdom Viridiplantae; phylum Streptophyta; class Magnoliopsida; order Poales; family Poaceae; genus Zea; species Zea luxurians. The sequence goes on from JAOPSE010000044.1 coordinate 2,803,268, forward strand.
TTACAGACCAGATGACATTTCATCAGCCAAAGCCTATGCTTCTGACATCAGAGAGGTCATCTTTTTTTCTATCTTGTATGCTTGATTTATCTATTCCATAACTTCATTGTTACTTTTTCTCGAACATGTGAGCAAATCCTAGAGTCCTGAGAATGGTCATTCTTGTTTCTTTCTTGTTAACTTTAGTTTGTTCGATTCAGGTCTACTATAGTGAGGATGTAATTGATGTGCCTGTGGATATGATAGAGGGAAAATGTGAGGTTAGAAAGAAGAATGATCTTGCAAGTTCAGACCTTCCAGTGATGTTTGAACATGTATTTTTCTGTGAACTTATATATGACCGTGCCAGTGGAGCTCTCAAGCAGGTTAGCTGTACTGTACTGAAGTTGCTATTCTGATTCATTGAGTGGCAGTTTTGATAGTTTCCTGAATGTGTGTTCCATGTCTGGAGCAGTTGCCTCCAAATGTTAGGTTTATGTCTATGGTGCAAAGGACAAGTGCGTTGAAAAAGAACAAAGGAAAGCAGATCTGTGAGCCTGATCAAATAGATTCAGGTAAATGGTTGGATGTGCCTAAAGAGAACCGTCTAGCTACTCTTGACATTTTTGCTGGCTGTGGAGGTTTATCAGAAGGGCTGCAGCAAGCTGGTATGTATTGTTAACACTGATGCTGTATACCATGAACATGACCAACAAATAAAAAATTTCCTCATTGTTCAATGCTGTAGGTGTATCTTTTACAAAATGGGCGATTGAATACGAAGAGCCTGCTGGTGAAGCATTTAATAAAAATCATCCAGAGGCTGTGGTCTTTGTAGATAACTGCAATGTGATTCTAAAGTAAGTGCAAATTGTTTGATGCCATTATTATATTTTTTGTTGTTGAACAGAACCAATATTTTTGGTAATGCAGGGCGATTATGGATAAATGTGGGGATACTGATGATTGTGTTTCAACTTCTGAAGCTGCTGAACAAGCAGCAAAACTTCCAGAAGTGAACATTAATAATCTTCCAGTCCCTGGCGAAGTTGAATTCATAAATGGTGGTCCTCCGTGTCAGGTTTGTTATTATCTACAGTTCTATGTATAGGCCAGAAAATCATCAGTCACCTGTTCAGTTTTGTCATTCAAATGCTTGAATTGTTTATTCTTTTGTTGTCAGGGATTCTCTGGGATGAATAGATTCAACCAAAGCCCATGGAGTAAAGTTCAGTGTGAGATGATTCTAGCATTCCTCTCATTCGCTGAGTATTTCCGTCCCAGATTCTTTCTGTTAGAAAATGTTCGGAACTTTGTTTCCTTCAACAAAGGGCAGACCTTCCGTTTGGCAGTTGCATCTCTTCTGGAGATGGGATACCAGGTATTTCTGTTAATTCATTATCTGCTAAGACCTATAGCTTACACTTTTTATGGTGGTTTAAATCTGTATACTCAGAAATTGTTTGCCATTTGGTTAGGTCCGGTTTGGAATTCTAGAAGCAGGGGCTTTTGGTGTTGCCCAGTCCAGGAAAAGGGCGTTTATTTGGGCTGCTGCACCTGGAGAGATGCTTCCTGATTGGCCAGAGCCGATGCATGTGTTTGCTAGCCCTGAGCTGAAGATAACACTGCCTGATGGCCAATACTATGCAGCTGCAAGAAGCACTGCTGGTGGAGCGCCTTTCCGAGCGATTACTGTTAGAGATACAATTGGGGATCTGCCTAAAGTGGGAAATGGTGCCAGCAAACTCACGCTTGAGGTCACTGCTGCTTCTTAATCATCTATTTTTTCTTTTCTTTGAGCTATATGCTAAATGAGCTACTGATTATCTTGTGCAGTATGGAGGTGAGCCCGTGTCTTGGTTCCAGAAGAAGATAAGAGGGAATATGATGGTACTGAATGATCACATATCTAAGGAGATGAATGAGCTCAACCTAATAAGGTGCCAACACATTCCGAAACGGCCGGGTTGTGATTGGCATGACCTACCGGACGAGAAGGTAATTTTCTGAAATCTGTTGTTATATTCCTTCTGTCCATGGAGCACTGACCCTTGGCCCTTGCTATTCTTACAGGTTAAGCTGTCAAATGGGCAGATGGCTGACCTGATACCTTGGTGCCTGCCCAACACAGCCAAGAGGCACAATCAGTGGAAAGGACTGTACGGGAGGCTGGACTGGGAAGGCAACTTCCCCACATCCGTCACTGATCCCCAGCCAATGGGCAAGGTCGGCATGTGCTTCCACCCTGATCAAGACAGGATCATCACAGTCCGGGAATGTGCTCGGTCACAGGTAAGCTGGTCTACATCCATTTCCATCTGCAAAATGACAATGACACTCCTGTCTAATATGATCCAATCTTTGCCGTGCAGGGCTTTCCTGACAGCTATGAATTTGCGGGCAACATCCAGAACAAGCACCGGCAGATTGGCAATGCCGTGCCCCCGCCTCTTGCCTATGCACTTGGGAGGAAGCTGAAGGAAGCCGTTGACAAGCGTCAGGAAGCCAGCGCAGGCGTGCCTGCACCATGAGAAGTTTTCCTTTCATCAAACCATGACCCATGAAGCTAATCGCTGAGGTCGTCCTTGAAGACCAGTTAATTTTGGTTTTATCAGTCTTAATGGACTCCTGAGTGTATATGTTAGAGAAGTGTCGATTGCTGATTGTTACCCTGATTCAGGGTAGCGGTTATATCTAAAAACTTGAGAAAATCTAGTGTACTCTAGTTGCCATGTGTCCCATTTTGTTGGCTCTAAACTTTCAACTAGTTTTGGTGATTAATGACAACATGAGATTGACTTAAATTTTGTAGAGGCATTTAAATTAGGTCGCTAATAGTAACTATTTAGTCGCTCAATATTTTTTTGCCCCTAATTATGGAATTTGTTTTTTTAAAGGAAGAACAACAAGATTAAATGGATTAGTTCAAGTGTCGATTGGGGCCAAGACTATCCGTAGCGGTTTTTTCTAAATTTTTTCTATGTCATCTTTATATCATGTCATACTAGCAATCCTAATTAATTGGCTAAGGACATCCTATTAAACTCTTGTGGTAGTACTATTTTTGAGTGGTTTTCCATGTTTCTGTGAAAGTAAACTAGTAAAGTGAAAAAGAGAATTGTGTGTAATCTTTATTGCTCAATACATACGTATTTATACATGTCCTTGAACAACGGAAGAGAGAAGCGTCTGATAGGATGTGACCCTTCACCCATACACCAGAGAAAGCATACGCTGCGAACGTGCTAGGGGCATCCCTTGGAGCCATGCAGACAACGTGCTAGGTAGAGATGGCAATGGGGACCCGATCCCCGATTCCCCGCGGGGAATTCCCCTATTAGGGGACGGGTATGGGACTAATTTAGTCCCCACGGGGATCTAAATGGGAGAAATTTAATCCCCGTCGGGTTCACGGGGACGGGGAACCATCCCCCGTCCCCGTGTACCCGCTCCACAAAACTATTTTATCCAAGTTAGTTAATTTACTTGTTAAAATTATAGTAAGTACTCAGTGCATGACATGTTATAAAATAGAAAACTAAACTCTAAAATAGATGTCTCTTGTAATTTTCAATCTTGTTTGTTAAATTTGTATTAATTTGATACAATTAATTTAAATTTATCTTTAAATATTGAACTTCTAGCGGGGATAGATTCCCCGCGGGGTTCCCCACGGGGATAAATTCCCCGACGGGGACGGGGACGGGAGAAAAAAGCTCCCTCGTGAGCGTTCGTGGGGATGGGGACGGGGAATTTTTGTCCCCGCGGGGACGGGGATGGGAAGCCATTCCCCGACGGGGAAATCCCCGTTGCCATCCCTAGTGCTAGGGCATCCCTTGGAGCCATGTGCGACCATGTGCCGTCTGTTCCTTCGTGGGGTCACACTCTTCACCATGAAGAGAACATGCAAGGGGCACGTCCTTTGGAGTCCATGGCTAGGAGCAATAAGCAACTGCTTATCTTTCATAACACTCCCCCTTAAACAGTTGTCCATTATGTATATCCTCCCTTAAAACCTGTAAGTAAAAGTTGGTTTGCAATAACATACCGTATAAACACTCCAGAAAAACTCATTGGGAAAAATTTGGAGAAAATTAACAGTATATGATATGTCTTTGGTGTCTCTATCGAAAAAACCTGATAGAAAAAATCAAGAGACCGACATATGGTTGTGTTGACATTACCTCATTAAAAACCTAACATGAGAAAACATGAAAGTAAAACTCATAGAGGAAAAGAGTACAATGTGATGTTAGTATTAGGTTGATCAAAGAGATACTCCCCCTGATGCAAGCAAATCTCTCGACGCATACCAATACCCTTAACACATATCCAAAATGTGGAATAAGGTAGCGACTTAGTGAATAAGTCTGCGAGATTGTCACAAGACTTAGTTTGCATGACCTTAATCTCGCCACTCTGTTGAAGTTGATGAGGATTGAATAACTTGGGAGAGATATGTTTGGTAACATTGCTCTTGATATAACCTTGTTGCATCTGAGCAACACAACCTGCATTATCTTCATAGATAATGGTGGGTGATTCAATGGAATGAATCCCACATGATGATTGAATGTGATTAATCACACTTCGAAGCCAGACACATTCACATGAAGCTTCATACAAGGCAATAATCTCTGAGTGATTAGTGGATGTTGTTACTAGAGTTTGCTTGGATGACTTGATTTCTTCCATAGTGGGGGTCTGAAAGATAACCAGAATCTATGTACCCTACGAGGCTAGGATCTTGATTTCTTCCATAGAATAGATCGAGATCTGCCGTGCCATGGAGGTATCGAAGAACATTTTTGATTCCAGTCCAATGACGTTTGGTAGGGAATGCACTATGTCTAGCAAGCAAATTTACCGCAAAAGCAATATCGGGTCTTGTATTGTTTGCTAGATACATAAGTGCTCCAATTGCACTAAGATATGGGTAATCAGGACCCAAAATCTCTTCTCCTTCATCTCGTGGTCGAAAAGGATCCTTATCCCTTTCTAGGGTACGTACGATCATTGGAGTCTTAGACGGATATGCTTTATCCATATTGAATTTACTCAATACTGTAACGCCCTGAATTTGGGGGTAAATTTTTTTCTTCTTTAATACTCACCAAATTCAGGCGTTACTCTCTTTTCTCTTCCCGTTTCGCTCCTTCTTCCCAGTTTCAAAGCAGTATAGCGATTGGTGTCCGTATTGCGTGTAAACAAAAACCTAAGTTGACATGGGTGTTGCATCATGCCGAAGCATATTTTCTTTTGGATGATGCCGTGTTTAATCGCGTGTTCGTCTCGTCTCGTTTCGGATTCCGATTCGCGTTTTGTTTCCGATCAGTGGTTGTGCGTGCCGTGGGATTTTGACCCGCGACGCGCCCTCGCTCGGCCCGGCCCTGACCCGTGCGCCCTTGGTGCCCTGCCCCTCCCCATGCCCCCTCTTGTCTCTCTCTCCCTCATTCATTTTTCCCGCGCACAACTCCCTCTCTCCCACCTCTCTCTCTCTTCTCCTTTGTGCCCTAGGTGCTCCGGTGACGGTTATCGCCGGATTTGGATCCTCGAGGTGAGCTCTTTCCCCCCTCTTCCTCTCTCTCTCTCTCTCTCCCTTCCCTCTTCCCTCCCTGCGTGCCCCTTCTTCCCCGCGCGCGCTCCCCCTGACGCCCCCCCCCCCCCCCCCCCCCGCCTCCCTGACGGCTCGCCTTCCCCCGTGGCCATGCCCTAGCGGCGCGCCCTCCCTCCCCCGCGGTCATGCCCTCCCCGGCGGCTCGCGCCCCTCGGCGGCTCGCCCTTCCCCGGCGGCGGTGCCCCGCCCCCTGCGCGCGACCCCCGCGCCCTCGCCCCCTGCGGCGGTCCACGTCCTGAGGCCCCACGCCCTCGCCCCTAGCGTCCCGTGCCCTCATCTCGGCGGCGGTCCGCGCCCGCGTCCCGTGCCCCACGCCCCTGCCCCGGTGGCGGCCGCGCCTCGCGCCCCTGCCTGGCTGTGTCCTCCCCGGCAGTGGTTCGCGCCCCGCATCCCCGTGCCTCCCCGCAGCCCTGCGTGCCCCCGGCAGCCCCTGCGCGTGCCCCCAGCGCGCGCAGCTCGTTCCCGCGCGTGCGATGCTTAACTTTTGGAATGTATATTTGAACTCGTATAGATAACGGTCAGTTGGTGGAGACCGAAGGAGTTGTAGGTGAAGACCCTGAGCAGCAGTCAGTTGGTGAAGGCAAGTGTCCCTTGACCCATCTATGTCCTACTCATTCTTATAATTCACTCCCCGCATTTATACAGTTTATACCTAAGGATTGACTAGCTTTTGTTTATCTTGCCCTTGTTTACCTATTGTGGTTGGGTTATTTTGGTTTAGCTATATGCTAGTGCTTAACATTAATCAATGAACATGATGAGATTATCTATGATATATCGTTTTCCCTTTTGATTATGATGATATACTTGTTGCATTTAAGGGGACTCAAGCTATTTCTTGAGTGCCTCTCCATAAGGACTGGTTCGTTCGATGACCGCCCGGGAAAACAGTGCAACCATGAGGGTGGAATAGGACGCCCTTAGCTAAATAATTAGAGGAACTGAGGTGTAGTTCGCTTCGCCGTCGTGCCGTCAATGAGGCTCGGTGTATGCGGCTCGCTCTGCCATGGGTGGTTTGCCCCTTGGGGAGGAGTGCGATACATTTAGGAAACCTAACGGGCGACTACGGACTTAGAGAATCTTTGTAAAGGCTACATAGTGAATCCCTACCTGTTCACCTTGGTAGTGTTTAAGGGTTTGATCAGCCCGAGGCAAAAGGGAATCACAGCTACATAGTGAATCCCTATCATGTCATACTAGCAATCCTAATTAATTGGAGCATCCTATTACATCCTTGTGGTAGCAATGTTTTCGGTTGGTTTTCCATGTTTCAATTAAATAATGTGATCTTATCATGAACAATAAATAAATCATTAACAATAAAACATGATTATAATTCATATGTAGGATTAATCCTAAAACTAGGTAGATCAATATCAAAACTACCCAATAATTTATTAGTATGCAAGGTGTAAGGTAAACAAGATTAGGTAACCTATTAGGTCCCATCAGTTTAACCTAACAATGCCATGGTGATTAACAGGATCATAAATATTATTAGGTCAAACAATGTAACCAAGTACACAACTTGTTTTTTATATGCAAATCCAACTGCTCAGATGTTGGACTTTAGGTTTCTCATAACCTTGGTTGTAATCGTAGCAGTACATACAAATAAGCAAATAATAAATACAATAACATTATATCAAATATGGAATCAAACTATGTATTAATATTGTACGCGTTGCAACGAAACTCTAGGTCCGAGAACCACTAAAATCGGAATTAAAATGTGAAAGTTATAAAATTTCTAAGTTTCTAGAATTATTTTTATATTAAATATCATTTTCTCAGATTTTATTATATATATATATATATCATAAACCTAGATTGAGTGGCGAAGATAGAGTAAATATAAAGAGAGTGTAACTCTTGTGGGTAAGGATTAGATATGTGGATACTTATACGGTGAAATTTTGATTATTGTAAGTGAATTTTGGATTTCGAAGGGAGGCATGTGCATTCACAGCTAACCATGTAGCTTCACCCCTCAACGAAGCAGTGATGGAGCATTCTCCGTCCCTATTTCCCCGTAAAACCCGTTAACTTATATATGATGATGTTTTTCTGTATTAGTTAAGAATTGCGAACACAAGGTTGACTTGTCCCTTGTGTTTCAGATTGGAGCACAGAAACGGTGGTCGATGGACGATGGCTGAGGTGAAGGTCATGCGGGCTCGTCCTGGTGGACCGGGAGTGGTGAAGGGCGAGTGTTGGGTCTTGACTGACGGATCAGAGCAGCCAGGTGACCAACCACGGTGACTGACACCTGGGACACGCACTTTGTGCGAGGACATGGTGGAGTGGACCGTGTTGCCGGCGTGGTCGAGGACTGTCGGGACACGCGTCTGATCGTGGAGGACGTGCACGAGGAGCGGTGTTCACGGCAGGTTTGGTGGTCTGGGCCTCAAAACCACCCAGCGCTACAGATGCCTGGTTTTGTTGAGTTTGGGCCTCAAAACTCAGCGGTGGCGGTTCTAGAGGGAACCGGTGGCGGCAGGCGGCGTGATCGTGGAGGGTGCGTCAAGGCGAAGTGTCGGTGGGGAAATCCACCGGCCAGGTGGCGGAATGCACCCGCCCTAATCCTAAGATGAGGAGGGGCCTAAGTGGTTGCATGTTTGGTGAGTTCAGGATGAACACAAGAGGACACGAGGGATTATAGTGGTTCAGGTCGCCGGAGCGTAATACCCTACCTCCACTGTGTGTAAGTTGTATTGACGGTGTGCTTGAGCGTGTAAATTGAGTCTGTCCCTTGTAACGTTGTGTGTCTTCCCTTTTATAGTTTAAGGGAGGCACATATAAGGATGCTGAGCCCCGACATGCAGGCCCATGAGCATAATGGAAGAAATACATTATGTGAATAACTAATGCTGACAGAGTAACGCATGAGTAATCAGCGGGAGTCATGATGACTGCAGTCCATGCAGCATTGATAGGTAGTAACCCTTGGTAATGCGGGAGTAATGGTGAGTAACTGCACGACCCACGTATCGTGGACTGAACATGCCGCCTGTCAGTGGAATGGACAGGTGCACGTCTTATTCGTACTGAATGCGAAGGCGCGCGTAGCCCAGAGGCGTCATGTTAGGTTCCGCCCGTTGGCTTATGTCGCGCAGTATGCCACGTGGCAGCATCGGGTCTCCGCCTGAGCGGGGAGCAAGAGTGTATACGGATAGGTCCGGATCACACCAGACCAGGTCTGGACACGTGTCAGCTCTAGACCCCCGCCTGGGCCCTGATTAAGGCCCGAGTGTGTTCTGTCCTGGAACCTTGGGACCCTACTATGGGTGGCCTGGACCCCATACGGGGGGGGTCCAGATCCCATTCTAGGGGTCCGTGTGAACCCTAGTGTAGAATACTCATGACTATTGTCATTGGAGATAATGAAGGAGTCATTTCGATTATGTGACTTACTCATGAGGCAGGATTATTTTTGAAACAAATATTAAATAAACACGTGGAAGTATGCATCAGGTTGGACTTCCTTGTTTGTGCATTTAATTAGAAAATTTAGAACCTGAAGTTTGAAAATAGTCTAATTCAAATTTGAAATTTGAACTCAAACTATGCATAAAAATAGAGGGTAGAAAAAAGGGAATATTAATAAAGTCATTTTTCCTTCTATAAATAAATAAACGGGAAGAGAATAAATAATAATAACAAATAAATAATATCATGCCAAGCAAAAGAAGCATTAGGATTCTATTGGATATTTGAAAGTCTGAGATTCAAACCTACAATTTAAATCCATTTGAACTTTTGAATTAGAAAACAGAAAAAAAGAAAAGAAAACTACCTACTGGGCCGATTCTAGCGCTTCTTGGCCCAGCCAATCTATCCCATGCGCGCCCTATTGTTCCCCGGGCACCGCAATATGGGCCTCGCGGACTGGCTTTCTCTCCTCCGAGTAGAACTGCGCCCACGCTCACAGCCTCGCGGGCCCCACTGCTCAGGATCAACATCAACCTCGGTCAGCCTCCTCTCTCCCTGGTCGTCCGCAATCTCCAGCAGTCCAGCCGAATTTGGCGCAACAGAAACACGAAGCTGCCCCTCCAGCCAACCATCGGGTACTGTTGACCTTCTCGCCGCCGCGCTCGCTTCAACCAGAGCTGCCTTGACCGCGCGCAAATGGCGGGGGGTTGTAACCGTCGTTTCCTCCTGGGGATATCTACGCTACGCAGCCCCTCTTCCTGTAGCTCCCCGCGCTGGGCGCCATCTCTTGCGCGCGCCCCCTCTCTGCTCAGATCCGACGGCCGTCGAACACTACACCCGTGGTGCGCACCTCGCCTCCCTGGCCACACCAAAATCCGACCCTGAGCCACACCAATAAAGCACCGCGTGCTTGTCGCAGACAGTAGGGATTCCCGCCGCGTGTGGCTCGGCCACCGAAGTGAGAGGGTGAATGTGAAAGCCATGTGCGGAGTTGGGCTTCTTCGATGTCGAAGCAGGGGTGAATCACAGTGCTTCTCCGTACCACGCTGGCGTCGTTCGTGGCTGCGTTAGATCAGTTGACTGGGGCACCGACACTGGTGAACAAGAACAGTCGCGCTGACGCCTTCCCTGGTCAATCGTACCTGCTCCTTGGACTCTGGTATGAGCGCCTGGGTAGTTTGGCTTTCTCCACCGCTTGCGTGCCTGGTCAGTTGGGCATTGGGGGTGGCCGGAGTTAACGGATTCCACACCGAAGCATGGGCGTCGGCGCCAGGCTAGCTATCATGCATCAGGGAACGGCGTCGTGGCCGGACTGTATGCCGTGGGCCATGGGGACTGAGTGTTGCGCTCGCCGTCGATCGGAATCTGCTGGGTGGTGATCGGAGGTCTTCTCGGCGTCCAATCTGGTGGTGGCGTGGGCGGAGCTAGGCGAGCCCCTCACCAGACATCATGCCCCATAGCGGAGCCGCGCGGTGCCATTGTTCGACCTTGCCATCGTCTCGATCGACCGGTGAGTCACCCCTACCAAACTTGCCATGATCCCTGCTACACCTAGCGCCTGTCGAATCAAAGTAATACACACCAGACCACCGTCTGGCCTTACTCCGGTGAGCCGACCGCCGTTGGGTTCGGCGCGCCGCGGTTTGGTGTTGAGAAAGGAGGGAAGAAGCAGGGCTGGCCGTCCGATCGGTGATGGATGGTTAGGATTAGATTGTTGGTGTGTTTAGATCGTGGCCGTTGGTTGCAAAAGAGCGGACAAGATTAGATCCTATTTAGTCTTTCATTCCATCGTACCGATGCCGTAGATCTTCTATCCGATGGTTCTGGGCAAATAAGGCAATCATAAAATTGGGATTGTAGCTGATGGCCAGAATCGCATACCGGTTCGCGAGGCTTGGGATCTAATCCGGGCAGTTAGATCTTGATCGGACGACTCAGATCACACAGTACCCCTTCATCCGAATCTTTTTGTTAAAGAGTCCCTATAGAATCCAGTAATCAACCCGCAGTTCACTGCGGGATAGATCTGAGTCTGTGGGACTTTTGCGATTTTAACCTCGGGCTTTTTAATATTTGTTGCGCTGTCCAGAGCTCGTGAAATCAAATAAATAAATTCAGGAATTGATTTTTAATATGCAAATAATTCGTATAATTCGTATTTAATTCATTTAGCTCCGAACTAATTTATTCCAGTCGCATTAGACTCATATCAATATTGTTTATCATCTAGTAACTTTGCTTTGTTATGAAACTTAGATTAAAAATTATACACTTAGTTTCTTTTATGCCAACACTTAAAACTTCGGAAATTCATAACTCTTCCGTTTTAACCCAGATTTGATCCGTTCAAGTTGCGTTAGTCTCTGTTGGGGGCCTTCGTCCTCCGAAGGTCCTCAAAAACATGATTTGACAATGTTTTCCAAGTAGATTATGTGAACAGGTATCTTCGGACTCAGAATTATGAACATGAAGTACGGTCAGGACGAAGCCTGAACCAGACGAAGGGGGATTAAAATGGAGGACGGGCTGATTACCAAGTTCCACGAAGGATGGTGCACAGCCGAAGCTGTGCGCAGGGAAGCTTCGGCGCGATGGCAGAGAAAGGGAACCGACTTAAAGACGAAAAGACTACTTGGGCCTTGACAGATTTCCATAAGTCATTGGCAAATGTAATGGTCATGAATGTAATTTTACGTGGGCTGAGTCCCGCGTCTATAAATAGATGAACAGTACTCCCGTACTGTTCACGCTGACTTGGCATTTACTTTTGCGTCACGCTTGTACTTTTTACCTTCTCTCAGGACCGAAGGTACATTTGTAATTTGAAATCATTTCTATTTTTCCATGTTAATAAAATAGAAATGATTCTATGATGTTGTCTATATTATATCTCATGCTTTATATGAATCCTTCGTCATTACTTAATATATTTACGAAGGTATGTCTTTTGTGACCTTCGTCCGAAACTCATTATTTCCCGATGGGGCATAATGTTTCGAAGGACGAAGGACTTTAACACTTAACACTTTTTATGTTGCCTTGTTCCTAACTCTTAGCATTTGAGAACAAGTCCCCAACAGTCTCGTATAAGTATTTACTACGCAGTAACAATATTAATTATACCAGAATGTATAATTTTATATTTATCTATCCTATGTCTACTAGATTAGCTTTTCTAAATCAAAACTAACCTGATCATAATTATATTGTGGTTAAAACATGATCTCTAGTCAAGTATAATCTAGATTAAGGTTGAATTAATTATTTATAGTATATTTTCTCATATGATATACACTAATTTATTTATAATTTAATGTTCCAACCACAAATCCTCTATAAAATCATAACTACTTAATCGTGACTCCGATTTTAGTGGTTCTCGTTCCCACGATCTCGTAGCAACGCGTAGATCATTATTATTTAGTTTGTACTTATGTTTGGTGTGATGTTAATTTTGTCTATACCATGTTTGTTTGTACTGCTACGACTAGCGCGAGGTTTCGAGGATCTGAAGAATCACCCTGGTAACTGGAATCTCAAGTGCCAGGCAAGTTGTGCCCTTGATCCACTTTTGTAACCCAATAATGTTCTTCATTATCACTTATCAATGCATAGGTTTAATTTTGATGGGACCCAATAGGTCACCCTAGTCTGTTTATCCTTTTTACCTTGTTTACCCCTGAATCACTCGGGTAGTTATGCTATTGCATTATGTGGTTTCGGGTTAATATTTCATTATATCCATGTTCCAATTATTCTGTTATTTTATTTATGTTCATTATAAGATCATTATGTTAATTGGAACATGGAGCGACCACCCGGGAAAACAGTGCTACCACAAGGGTTTAATGGGACGCCCTTGGCTGATTAACTAGGAAAGCTAGTGGATGACTACCTTACCCGAAAGGGGCAAGGGCAGTAGGGGAGTGGTCAGTGTAGGGAGGTCCTTGGGTTGATTTTGCTGCGATGGCGGTCAGGCGAGGGATTCCTGCACTGGAGCTTCCTATAAACTGTAGCGGGTTTTCTCAAGCTAGTGGAACTTTGCAAAGGCCTCGTAGTGTTACCCTGCCTCGCTTCCTTGGTAGAGGTGTATGGGATTCATGACCCCTTGGCAGATGGGTAACACGGCTTGTGGGTAAAGATGAGCAACCTCTGCAGATTGTAAAACTGGTATACTAGCCGTGCTCACGGTCATGAGCGGCTCGGACCCTCACATGATTAAACTATGGAACTTAAATTCAATTTGTCATTTGCATTGCATGGGATTTGTTATTAATTTTGTTCTATTATTTATTGTGGTTTGTTATTTACTTACACCTAGTAATTGCTAATAAAATTTTGACCAACTTTAAAAGCAATGCTCAGCTTTAACCATTCTCTTTAGTAAGCCTTACACTTCATGAACTCCCACCTTTGGTGAGTTCATGCCACATTATTCCCCACAACATGTTGAGCTATGAACATGTGTGAGCTCACCCTTGCTGTCTCACACCCCCCACAGGAGGAGAACAGGTGGTTCAGGAGGAGCCGCTTAATGAGGAGTTCGATTCGATCTAGGTGGCGTCTCCCAGTTGACTTTCTGGCGCCAAGGATGGATTTTAGATCCTACTATATTTATCTTTTATTTTGTAAGACTTCCGCTATATAATAATTACTCTGATTATTGTGACATTTATCTCTATGCACTCTGTTATTATATATGTTGTCTTCTTTGGCGCATGTATGAGATGCACCTGGCTTTGTCCCTTAAAGCCCGGGGTGTTACAGTCCGGTCCGTACATGTGGGGGTCCTGGATCAACTTGGAGGTCCGGACTGTATATCCAGGAGTCCGGCACTTTCCCGTGGGGGTCCGGACTCACTATTGATGCCTTGGAGTATATCACTTTCTCTGGACATGTGGCGGCCCCGGAGCCGCCCACATGGTGGGGTCAGGTGCTGTTGCTGGCTCTGAGTAGTCGCCCGAGGCTGGGGCGAGTCATGGCCTGGTCCCACATACAGCTCCTTTACCACGCGAGTAAAGATAGCCGCACGGGTACTGCGTCTTCATACAGTAGTAAGGGGTACCCTAGTTTTAGGGTACCGACAGTGGCCTCCGGGTCCACCTCAGGGGAGGATGCGAGCCTGCAAGTGGGGCCAAAGCTTGTACTTCGCCTCAACATGACCTGATCGGTGATTGGCGCGCCGTTTTAGCGCGCGTGCTGACGCGCCCCCTGCCACACCACCTTCATTCACGTCAACAACCATATATGTCCCCGCGACTGACTGACCCATGGCCCCCACGCCTGGTGGTTTCATCGGGCCACGCGCGAAGCGCCTCGTTGCTGTTGCATTGGTTTAAAATATTACCTTTTGTCTTTCGCAGCGGCCCCAAGGTGGCGCACTACAGACGCGTGCGGCGGTTCGCTCTTTCCGCACTTGAAATCCGGCACACCAACTGTATGACTTGTGGACCCAGGCCCCCGTGTCATAGATTGGGCTGCCTGGGTCCTAGGTACCCATCGAGCGAGATTTCCTGCGACGATTCAGGGGCGCGCGGAAGGTTTCCCTGAACAAGGACTTAGGTTTCCTTGAAAAATGATTCACCCCGCGTGCAGCAGGTACCATTTCGCATTCTCTCCCAATCGCTTGCGCCCCCTTTGCCTTCGTGCTCCTCTGCTCCACGCCCGCGCCGCTGCACACGCCATGGCTTCGCTTGGTCACCCTGACCGTTTTCAGTCTGAGGAAGCGCTTAACCTAGTGCGTGGCCTACTTGGGTGGAGCGCTCCGGGGCTGGCCGGAAGAATCCATGTCAGCACTGCCCCCCTTGGCGATCTCGCCGCCTAGGAGTTCGTGCTGTTCACCTCCTACATCTCCTGTGGGTTGGCGCTGCCGATCTCGCCCTTCTTTCTGCTGCTGCTGGAGGAGTTCGGGCTTCAGCTTCAACACCTCACGCCCCACTCTGTCCTCCAGGCAGCCATCTTCATCCACCTCTGCGAGATGTTCGTAGGTGTGGCCCCTGTACTTCCCTCTTCCGCTACTTCTTCGTGCTGGTCAAGTCCGAGAAGACTAGGGACCACATCGGTGCCTACTACTTCTAGACGAGGCCAGGTCCAATCGTCGTCTACATCCCCACCTTTGGCGGTGCGAGGTGGGAGAACTGGCGTAGCGACTGGGTGATTGCCAGCGCCAAGGCCAACGACCGCCTCATCCTGCCGAGTGATGGGCCAGCACTCGACCGCAAGCAGTGGAGGACCAAGGCGTCCCTTTCGCCAGAGTTCCTACCCGTATTGGACAGGATCAAGGGTTTGGCTACGGGCGGCTTGACATCGATGCACGTGGTCGGTGATCTCCTGAAGCGCCAGATCGCGCCGCTGCAGAGGAGACCGCGCCTGTGCTGCTGGTTCACTGGCCCGAACGACATCGGCAGGATCCAATGCGGGCCAGGCACCGATCTGTCCTAGGATGAGCTGGTCGTTCTGGTGGGAGGGATTACTGGGGAAACTTTTGTCCATGAGTCCCTAATACTCCCCCAGGACATCCCTGCGCTCTGTGACGACCCAGGCCTAAGGACGGCGATCTTGGCCACGCTTCGGACCCTCGACGAGAGTGGCGTGGCGGTTCGCTAGACTGGCGGCCGGGACCCCTCCACGGGATCCGAATTTCCGATGCGCCGGTTGGAGGTCCCTAGCCCACCGGTGTGGCTCGCAGCGCCACTCCCGCCGTGGCCCCCAGCCCCTTGGATAAGGGCAAAGGGGTTGCAAGTGGTACCTCTGTCGGTGCCCCCGCCCTAGGTAACTCCGGGGGGTCGAAGGAGGAGAGGCGACGTGGGCTGCGTCGCGCTGATGGGTCGCTCATCTCGGAGCCCCCCAGAAGCACCAGAGGACTACTGGTGGGGTCGAGGAGGCCAGCTCCCAGACCCACGGCGCGTAGAGGCATGTCAGTCTTCTGGTCCTGCCACCACCACCACCATCTGTGGGTGATCACCCCTAGGGACACCAGTAGAAGCAACAGCAGCAGCAGCCGCAACAGCAGCAACAGCAGGAGCGGCGATCGTCTCGCTTCCAGGGTCACTAGAAGGTGCAGGGCCCCAAGTAAGTGTAATCCCTTTTTCTTTGAGCCTAATCATCATTGTCGATAAGTCTTAACCCATTATCTGTTTACCAGGGCTTCCTCCCGCCAGATACCAGGCCCACCGACGGGTCTGGCTCTCAGCAGCAAGAATCTTATGAGGTGGTGCCGGCGGTCTGCCCCCGGCTGCTGCCCAGACAGCGCCAGCGGCTTCCCATGTCCCGGCCGGGGATCCGGCGGCAGCGGCACCAGCGTCGGGTGGCGTCGCAGTGGCGGAGGAGGTCCCAGCTGGGGGATCCGCACCCACTCCCGACACTGGGGGTGACGCAGGAGGCGCGTCGAGCTCCAACCCCCCGCCTGCTCCAGAGGAGATGGAGGTGGTGTTCGGGCGATGACTCTGGTCTGGTGCTGAGCAAGAAGCGGCGCCAGTTCCCCTCCCTCACATGCTGTCTCGTGCCCACCGGGTCCTTAGTGACACTGGGGCAGCAATCTTGCGGGAGTGGGAGGCGTTTGAGGCTGAGCACCAGTGCCTCAGTGACTGGCGCACCCAACTGTAGGAGTGCACCAAGACGGCGTCCCGCCAGTTCATCTTCGAGTGGTCCCAACTCGAGCGGGACCGCAAGGAGTACAAGAGGGACCTCCAGAAGGTGTGCGCCAGGGAGCTGGAGGCGTCCCAGAGGGAAAAGAATGTGGCCAGGAGGGAGGAGGCCGTGTCTCAGTGGGAGGCCCTCACAACAGAGTACTATGCTAAGCTGAGTGCCCTAGACCAGACTCTAGAAACCCAGCGGGCCCAGCAGGTCAAGGCTATGGAGAGGATGCGGAAATAGGAGCAAGAGCTCGAGGGCAAGGCCAGCAACGCCGCCCTCATCGAGGAGAACCTTAAAGCGAAGGAGCAGTCCTTGGACAAGCGGGAGACGGACCTCACCATGTTTGAGACAGATCTCGCCTTCAGGGAAGAAATGCTCCACCGGCGAGGCGAGTTGCTGGCCGACCACGAGCTCGAAGGTGAGGAGGAGACGAAGCTGGAGGAGCAGATCCGCCAGTTCAAAGCAGCGGAGGTAGCGCTAGGTCCCCAGGGGATGGAGGCCACCAAGAAGGCCCTTGAAGATCTCCAAGCGGAGAACCGCGCCGGGGTCCATTGCATTGCCACGTGGGCCAGCGAGGCAAGCACGACACTGGTGCCGCTAGGGATGAGCCCCATCCCAGTGTCGGAGCTTCCAGCGTCGATCTCCGATGCGCTCTCGGTGCTGGATTCCACCGTCGATCGCCTCCGTCGCCTGGATCAGATCCTTGGGGCCCGCCTGGAGGCAGAAGGCGGCAAGCTCTGCCGGGCGGTGGTTGAGTATGTCCTGACGTGCTTCCGGAGCCACAACCCCACCATATCATTGGCGCCGGTGATCGCTGGTCCGGTAGCTGCCACAGAAGACGCCGCCCGGGAGGGTGTATAAGACGTCGTGGAGCTGGTGGCCGAGCGCTTCCAACGCGATCCTGCCAACGACCTGTAGAGTCAAAACAAGGGTTCCGCTGGGAAGCGGCTGTAATAACTTTTGATTTTGTAAGATATTTTAAGAACCGCTAATGAGGTAGCATTGGAACTTAAACTTATCTGTATGTTATTTGTCCTTGCTGTGTGTAGCGTCATCAACTTCCCCTTGGTACTTGGCCCCCCTGGGAGGTAGGCTCGACGTGTCGAGGCTAGATACCAGTATACCAAAGAGAAAATTGGTGGTCCGGCCCCTAGGAGATAGTCTCTACTGTTTGAGACTACCTATTACTGGACTGGGACCTGAACCTGCACACAGCTTCAGCTTCGAAGTGTTAGGAGCACACCCATAGGACCCATCGTCTGGTATCTGCCATCCTTTGATTCATGCAACAGGACCTACAGGTTTTAGCCTGGGAAGCCAAGCCATATGACCGGACCCACCGGATCATAGTTCCAAATACTAGGGTGCCCGTTGCAGAGCGGTGGAGCGTGCAGGCTTAGGGTACGGAACCATGCTAAGCGGCTACACAACTCCGGACCCCTCCAGGAGACGAGCGCCCATTCTCTAGAACTGGTCCGCAGGTTGCCGGACCCCCTATAGCAGTAGAGGGGTTCCGAACTGCAAGCCTCGCTACTCAATTCGGATATCATCATACCAACGAGGGTGGGAAACCGCATGGGTGGGTTAGATAAAAAATAATTCTTGTAAACTGAAACAGAATATAACCATCACAAAAGCACATCTGGGGGGTGAATCTTTTCTTTATAACTTGATATACATGGGTGTAGACCAACAGACCGGGTTTACGAGGGCGGGCCTCACCGGATTGACGTACACATATGCGTAACCTAGTTACAAAGGAAGAAAACTCAACCCCCAGTTTTGCTTCTATGGGTAAAACTTACGGAGATGCTCTATATTCCAGGGATTAGGAAGAGGTACTCCTTCTGTTGTGGCAAGGCGAACACACCCGGGTCGGCATATTTCCGTTACCTTCAAGGGTCCTTCCCAACCGGGGGAGAGTTTGTGGAGCCCTTCTTGGTTCAGTACTCGCCTTAGGACTAGGTCCCCGACCCTAAGCTCCCTACTATGCACAAACCGTTGGTGGTAGCGCCTGAGCGCTTGGTTGTACCATGCATTTCGAATTGCCGCTTGCCATCTGCGTTCGACGATGAAGTCCACATCCTCACGCCGTAGCTGTTCCTGCATAGACTCATCGAAAGACTGGACTCGTGGGAGCCCATAATGATTTCTAGAGGAAGGCAGGCTTCGCCCCCGTAGACCAGGAAGAACGGGGTCTCCCCGGTAGATCGGCTGGGTGTGGTCTGGTTTCCCCATAGCACGGACGGAAGCTCGTTGACCCAATTTGCACCATGCTTTTTCAAGCAGTCATAGGTGCATGTCTTGAGTCCCCAGAGGATTTCTGCATTTGCCCTTTTAGCCTGGCCGTTGCTCCTGGGATGAGCCACAGACGCAAAGCAGAGCTGGGTGCCGATGCCTTCGCAATACTCTTGGAACAGCCGACTTTTGAACTGGGTCCCGTTGTCCGTAATGATACGGCTTGGGACCCCAAATCTGCAGACAATCGACTTGAGGAAAGCAACAGCAGCAGCTTGGGTGATACTGCTCACAGGGGTAGCCTCTGGCCACTTTGTGAACTTGTGAATGGCGACGAAGAGGAAACGGTACCCACCGACAGCCCTGGGGAATGGTCCCAGGATATCCACCCTCCATACGGCGAATGGCCAGGAGGGTGGAATCATTTGCAGAGCCTGAGCCGATGTGTGTATCTGCTTTGCATGGAACTGACATACTTCGCAGGACTTTACCAACTCGGTTGCATCCTAGAGAGCAGTTGGCCAGTAGAAACCGTGCCGAAAGGCCTTACCAACCAGTGTGCGGGATGATGAATGACTTCCGCACTCTCCTCCATGGATCTCCGCGAGTAGCTCACGACCCTCCTCTTGGGTGATGCACCGCATGAGAATGTCATTAGCGCCATGGCGGTATAGATCCCCTTCTACAACCATGTATCGTTTAGCCAACCGCACTATGCGCTCTGTGGACACATGATCTTCAGGAAGGATATTTTCTTTTAGGTAGTCCCAGATCTCAGAGATCCATGCATCGGGACCACTCTGAGATACTGGTTGTGGTGCTAAGAGGTTGGCAGGACCCTCTGTAGCACACACAATCCTTGGTGGGTTCTGTAGATGTAACGCCACCGGGAGCGCTAGCTTCGAGGTGCTAGTCTCACCCCCTTCGCCCGGTTCGGCAGGCTGGGCGGTAGGTCTCAGCAGCCGTCTTTCGAAGACGCCCTCGGACTCGGGTGCCCAAGTTGATGCCCTCGTGGAGAGTTCATCTGCCGCTGAGTTGTTAGCCCGAGGAACATGTTGCAGTTCCAGGGCAATGAAAGTCCTTTTCCAGCTTCCTTACGTGGAGGAGGTAAGCTGCGAGCCTGGGCTCGTTGCAGCTACATTCTCCGCGGACCTGCTTGATGATCAGCTAGGAGTCCCCCTTCATGAGTAGCTAGTAGATCCCTAGGGATAGGGCCACAGATAAGCCGAAGATCAGTGTTTCATACTCTACCATGTTGTTGGTGGCCTTGAACTCGAGGTGCACCATGTACTTCACTTGATCTCCGCTTGGGTCGATGAGGACCACTCCAGCACGGCCACCCTGCTGGCAGGCGGATCCATCGAAGAAGAGCGTTTAGTGGGGCTCGGTGAAGACCGGAGCACTAGGCTTCGCAGGTGTGGGGTCCAAATCGGGATCCGGATGTAACGCCCCGAATTTTGCAGTTGAATTTTTTCTTTTCTTTACTCGCCAAAATTCGGGCGTTACCTTTTCTTTTTCTTTTTCCCTTCGCTAAACCTTGACCTTTTCCAAAGTTAGCGGGATTCGGTTCGGATTTCCCGTGTAAAGAAAAACTCTAAAATACTTTATGATTTGATGCACCATGCCGAACCTTGCATTTTTGATTGCTTTGAAAGTGCAATTGCATTCATGTGGAAAGATCGGATTTCGAAAAACGGGAAATAATCTTTCTCTCTCTTCCTCTCTCTCCTCTTTCTCTCTCTCCCGCGCCCTGGGCCGACCCCCGGCCGGCCCAAGTCCCTGGCGCCCCCTCTTGGGCCCAAAGCAGGCCCAGCCGCCCCCCCACCCCCTCTTTTTTTCCCAAAACCCCCCTTCCTCTCCCTCATTCTCTCCCTCTCTCCCTCCCCACCCAAGCCGCCGCCCCCTACCCGCTCCCTGCCCTAGCCGCCGCCGTCGCCCCAACCCCGGCCGCGCCCCTGCCGTCGGCCACCCCGCCGGTGAGCCCCCTCCCCCTCCTCCCTCTCCTCCCTCCCCTCTCCTCTCCCCACCCCCGCGCGCCCCCTGGCCACGCCGGCCGCCGCCCCCAGCCCCGCCGTGGCCCCTGGCCGCCCCGGCCGGCCGCAGCCGTGCCCCGGCCGCCCGCTGCCGCCCCCAGCCCGGCCGCAGCCGCCCCCAGCCCGGCCGCAGCCGCCCCCCTGGCCGCGCCCGGCCGCCCGCCCTGGCCCCTGGCCGCGCCCCTGTCCCGGGCCGGTTCAGCCGGCCTCGGCCCCGGCTCAGCCGCCCCCGGCCCCAGCTCGGCCGCCCCCCCCCGCGCTCGGCCGCCCCAGCTCGGCCGCCTGCCCCCGGGCCGGTTCAACCGCCCCTAGGGCCGGTTCAACCGCCCCCCCCCTCTGTTTTTTTTATTTTTTTTTTATTTTATTTTATTTACTTTCTGTGATCATAATTACTGTATTTTAAGTAGACTAATCATTGTTCATGCTATGGAAAATAGGAAGTTTAATTTAAATTCCGTTATGCTATTGATTTACATAGTTAATTGTTTATCCCGTGCGATGTTGATCAACTAAAAATGATTAGGTTTCCATTTGTACATATGTATATAACAGAATTCTTTTGCTCAGAACCAATTGTAGTTGATTATTAGTGCATAAGATTTAACCCCTGCGAGACCTTTCCCATTTCTTTCTAATCATAACAAATGCGATGTCAAATGTCATACTTGATGCATATTCGTTTTACCTGTTCCCTTGTATGGTGTACTGTTCTTTTGTATTAAATGTGTGGATGTATGTATGTTTGCGCTCGCATAGAGAACGATCCGGTCGAAGAGCCCGAGGAATTTGCAGGAGAAGCCCCTGAGCAGCAGTCGGTTGGTGGAGGCAAGTGTCCTTTGACCTATCTCTGTCCTATTCATTCTTTAATTCACCTCCCGCATTACACATTTATACCTAAGGATTGACTAGCTTTTGTTATCCATGTCCTTGTTTACCTATTTGGGTCAGATTATTACTGCTTAGTTTGATGCTATTGCTCAACTCTAATCAATGAACATGATGTGATTATCTATGATACGCTGTTTTCCCCTTCTTGTTTATGATCATACTTGTGGCATTTAAGGGGACTCGAGCGGTTTCTCGAGTGCCTCTCCGTAAGGACCTGTTCAATGGATGACCGCCCGGGAAAACAGTGCAACCATGAGGGTGGAATGGGACGCCCTTAGCTGAATAATTAGAGGAACCGGGGTGTAGTTCGCTTAGCCGTTGTGCCGTCAATGGGGCTCGGTGTATGCGGCTCGCTCTGCCAAGGTTGATTTGTCCCTTGGGGAGGAGTGCGGTACATTTAGGAAACCTAACGGGTGGCTACAGCCCCGGGGAATCTTTGTAAAGGCTACGTAGTGAGACCCTGCCTATTCACCTTGGTAGTGTTTAAGGGTTTGATCAGCCCGAGGCAAGTGGGAATCACGGCTTGTGGGTAAAGTGCGCAACCTCTGCAGAGTGTTATGAAACTGATATATCAGCCGTGCTCGCGGTTATGAGCGGCCAAGGGAGCTCCAGAGATTAGTGATACTTGATCAGAGATATTTTGGTACAGGTGGCAATGAGATTGATGGTTCTGATTTTGATTATGGTATTGGTAAGTGGTATTCTTTCCGTTTGGAAAGGATACATTGGGCTAATAACTTGGGTTAATGTTAAAATCTGGCTTTCTACTAGTAAGTAATAACCTGACCAACTAAAAGCAACTGCTTGACTTATCCCCACATAAAGCTAGTCCACTACAGCCAAACAGGATACTTGCTGAGTATGTTGATGTGTACTCACCCTTGCTCTACACACCAAACCCCCTCCCCCAGGTTGTCAGCATTGCAACCACTGCTCAGGAGAAGATGAAGCTGTGGAAGGAGACTTCCAGGAGTTCCAAGACTACGACGAGTTCTAGGTGTGGGTTAGCGGCAACCCCCAGTCGGCTGCCTGTGAAGGCCGCGTTATCTGCGTTTCTTTTCCGCACTTTGATTTATTGTAAGAACTATATGGACGTCTCAGACGTATGATGTAATCGACTATTATTTCCCCTTTTAATACTATTTGAGCACTGTGTGATGATGTCCATGTTATGTAACTGCTGTGTACGTGAATAACTGATCCTGGCACGTACATGGTTCGCATTCGGTTTACCTTCTAAAAACCGGGTGTGACATAAGTGGTATCAAAGCCGTGCTGACTGTAGGACCGCTAACCTAGAGTAGAATGGTCGTTCTAAGGACTATAGACCTCTGTTCTTGCCTTGACTTTGATATCCCTTCAAAAGTTGGTCCTACTGACCAAATCTATGTTCTACTATATATTATACCTTGCTGAAAATTTTGTTTTATTCTGATCCTTCATTTATTTATGATTCATTATTATTCTGATCCTTCATTTATTTATGATTCATTATTTGCTGGTCATATTAATTCTGTTCTCACCCTTTTGCTTGCGATGTCTTTTGTAGATGGCTCGACTTAGACACACTGCACGAAAGTCCGTCATCCCCTTCTTACCCTCCCGCCTTGCTGAGCGTCCGCTTCGCCGTCCCGTGGCCGGACAGTCCAGCCACTTGGAGAGACTGCACCACCGCCTGCATGAGGAGCAGGAACGTCGACGACAGGAGCAGCAGGGCTCTTCCTTCTCGCTCCAACAGGAGATAGAGTCTGTGAGGAGCTGCTCTCCTGTGCTTCCCCTGGAGGCGCCCCCTGCACCACCACTGGGCGTCCCAGCTTCTGGAGTAGCTGCTGGAGGAGACCCAGACGACGGAGATGGCGACGACAGCTCGAGCCACGACCTCGACCTCTCTGCTAACCATGAGCCGGAAGGATGGGTTGCTCGACCCATCACTCGCGACGCTGCTCGCGGGTGTCACTTCCACGACGCGCTCGACACCCTGCTACGTCAGGCACTTGACCGGCGTACTTGGTCCATCGAGTATCGCTGTGTGGTCTACCAGCATAGTCGCGGGGTCTACCCGGACCGCTGGGAGGCGACCTGCTTGGTGCGCCGTCCGGAGAACAGTCTCCAGGGCGCGGAGGCTTGCTCAGAGCACTATTCTATCTCTGAGCGGGACTCAGCTGAGGCAGCCATGCAGGATGCTGCACGGCGTGCGCTTTCGCACTACTGCTCGGTTCTCGGTGGGGTAGCTGACGGCCTCGACCTGAAGTATTACCCCCGCCGTCCATCTGGCAGCACAGGAGGCGTGATTGTTTCACCTGCTGGTGAGGACAATCCTAGGTTGAGCAGCACAGTCAACCTAGCCGCCGTGCTAAACACGGAGCTGGATCATGCATTAGACGAGCTGAGTAGGGCTCGTGCTGAGATCGCCCTGCTGCGGGCTGAGCGCGCGGAACGTCGTCACTTGGATGATGGTTCCCCCGCCCCCGTCGGGACTCAGCACCCGTACCGCTCACCTCGGCGTGGACGCCAGTCTTATGGCAATCCCGACTGCAAGACCAAGATCAATCTAGAACCATAGATCGTTAGAGTTGGATCTTGTAATTAATACGAAATATATGCATAGAAGCTTCAGTCTTAGCGTTAGTCTCGGTCTTAGTTAGTCTTAGTTAGACAGGGTAGTTTGCTATATCCTGTGCATTTATGTTTGTCATGATGAACTATGTTTGGTTTGGATCTTTGTAATGACTGTCACCAGAGTGTGGGTATCCCCTGCATTTTGGTTTACATATTATGTTAATGGAGTTAGTTATATAGTTGGGAAACCCTTTATTCTACTTTCCTCTTTATCTGAGAAGCTGTGTGGTCTGTGTTGGAGATCAGTGAAGATGCTCATCTGTTCAGTGCTGTTGGAGAATTCTATACTCTTTTCTTATGCTGCAAGATTTGCCAGATCAGTTCTGATGTGTGGTTGCGTTCTGCAGATGTCAGAGAACAGGCGCAGAGGAGGAAGGCGTGCTCAGCAGGAGCAAGCCGCCCCGCAGGATGAGGTGCCTCAGCAGCAGCACCTGCCGCCCCCGCCCCCGATGTCGATCGAGCAGATGTTTCTGATACAGACTCAGGCAGTTCAGGCCATCGGTCAGACTCTGGCCGCCATTCAGCAGCAGCAGCAGCAACAGCAGCAGGCTCCACCCCAGCCTCAGATGCCCCAGATGCCCAGAGACAAGCGTGCTGAATTCATGAGAGGTCATCCTCCAACGTTCGCTCACTCTTCTGACCCCATGGATGCTGAAGATTGGCTGCGCACTGTGGAGCGGGAGCTGCATACCGCTCAGTGTGATGACAGGGAGAAAGTCTTGTATGGTCCCCGTCTGTTGAGAGGAGCAGCCCAATCATGGTGGGAGTCTTACCTCGCCACCCATGCCAACCCCGATGCCATCACCTGGGAAGAGTTCAGAGGTAGCTTTCGTCAGTACCATGTGCCTGCAGGTCTGATGACAGTGAAAAAGGAGGAGTTCCTGGCCCTTAAGCAAGGGTCATCATCTGTCAGTGAGTATCGAGACAGGTTTCTGCAGTTGTCTCGCTATGCTCCTGAAGATGTCAACACTGACGCCAAGCGACAATACCGTTTCTTGAGAGGCTTGGTTGACCCTCTGCAGTATCAGTTGATGAATCATACCTTCCCGACATTCCAGCACCTGATTGACAGAGCAATCATGACAGAAAGGAAGCGTAAGGAGATGGAAGATCGTAAGCGCAAGATCAGTGGACCCCAGCCTGGAAGCAGCAGTCGTCCCCGTTTTTCAGGCAATCAACCTCAGCAGTTCAGGCAGAACCAGCGTCCACCTCAGCAGCATCAGCAGCGTCAGCAGTATCAGCAGTTCCAAAGGCAGTATCCTCAGCATCAGTACCAGAATCGTCAGAGCAATCAGTCAGGAGGAGGTCAGTTTCAGAGGCAGAATCAGCAGACACCTCGTCTTCCTGCCCCAGCAAGCCAGCAGAGCAATCAGGCAGCACCAGCTCAAGTTGGAAACAGAGCATGTTTCCACTGCGGAGAGCAAGGCCATTGGGTGATGCAATGTCCGAAGAAGGCAGCCCAGCAGCAGTCAGGCCCCAATGCCCCAGCAAAGCAGAATGTGTCTCAGCCTGGAGCAGGCAACCGCCCTCAGCAGCGCTATAATCATGGAAGATTGAACCACTTGGAGGCTGAAGCAGTTCAGGAGACCCCGGCATGACAGTAGGTATGTTCCCAGTCGATTCCCATATTGCAGAAGTGTTATTTGATACTGGAGCAACGCATTCTTTCATTACTGCATCATGGGTAGAGGCACATAATCTTCCAATTACTACCATGTCAACCCCCATTCAAATTGACTCAGCCGGTGGTAGAATTCGAACTGATAGCATTTGTTTGAATATAAGTGTGGAAATAAGGGGGATAGCGTTTCCCGCAAACCTTATAGTAATGGGTACTCAGGGAATAGATGTCATCCTAGGGATGAATTGGCTAGATAAGTATCAGGCAGTTATCAGTTGTGATGAAAGGACAATCAAGTTGGTGTCCCCACTAGGAGAGGAAGTGGTGACCGAGTTAGTCCCGCCTGAGCCGAAGAAAGGAAGTTGTTATCAGATGGCTGTCGATAGCAGTGAAGCAGACCCGATTGAGAGTATCAAGGTTGTGTCTGAATTCCCAGATGTGTTTCCAAAGGACTTACCGGGTATGCCACCAGAGCGGAAAGTTGAATTCGCCATAGAGCTTCTTCCTGGAACCGCCCCTATCTTTAAGAGAGCTTACAGAATATCTGGACCAGAGTTGGTTGAGCTTAAGAAGCAGATTGATGAGCTGTCAGAGAAAGGTTACATCCGGCCAAGCACCTCGCCCTGGGCCGCCCCTGTCTTGTTTGTGGAGAAGAAAGATGGCACCAAGAGGATGTGTATCGATTATCGAGCTTTGAATGAAGTCACGATCAAGAACAAGTATCCCTTGCCCAGAATAGAAGATCTGTTCGACCAGTTGAGAGGAACGCAGTTCACCTCTCATTTCTGGCAGCAGTTGCATGAAGCTTTGGGCACACATCTGAATTTCAGTTCAGCTTATCATCCGCAGACAGATGGTCAGACCGAAAGAACCAATCAAATTCTTGAAGATATGTTGAGAGCCTGTGCGTTGCAAGATCAGTCCGGATGGGATAAGCGATTGCCGTATGCAGAGTTTTCTTATAACAACAGTTACCAGGCCAGTTTGAAGATGTCACCATTTCAAGCGCTTTATGGAAGGAGTTGTAGAACTCCGTTGCAATGGGATCAGCCTGGAGAGAAGCAAGTGTTTGGGCCAGACATTTTGCTTGAAGCCGAAGAGAACATCAAGATGGTCCGAGAGAATCTGAAGATAGCGCAATCGAGGCAGCGAAGCTATGCAGACACAAGAAGAAGAGAGCTGAGTTTTGAAGTCGGAGACTTTGTCTATCTGAAAGTGTCACCGATCAGAGGAGTCAGAAGGTTCGGAATCAAAGGCAAGCTAGCACCCCGCTACATTGGTCCGTATCAGATTCTTGCAAAGCGTGGAGAAGTGGCTTATCAGCTCAGCCTGCCAGAGAATTTGTCTGCTGTGCATGATGTCTTTCATGTGTCTCAGTTGAAGAAGTGCTTGCGTGTGCCAGAAGAGCAGTTGCCAGTGGAAGGTCTGGAAGTCCAGGAGGACTTGACCTATGTTGAGAAGCCAGCGCAGATCCTTGAGGTTGCAGATAGAGTCACCCGAAGGAAGACCATCAGAATGTGCAAAGTCAGATGGAGTCACCACTCTGAGGAAGAAGCAACCTGGGAGCGTGAAGATGATTTGATGGCCAAGTACCCAGAGCTCTTTGCTAGCCAGCCCTGAATCTCGAGGGCGAGATTCTTTTAAGGGGGATAGGTTTGTAACGCCCCGAATTTTGCAGTTGAATTTTTTCTTTTCTTTACTCGCCAAAATTCGGGCGTTACCTTTTCTTTTTCTTTTTCCCTTCGCTAAACCTTGACCTTTTCCAAAGTTAGCGGGATTCGGTTCGGATTTCCCGTGTAAAGAAAAACTCTAAAATACTTTATGATTTGATGCACCATGCCGAACCTTGCATTTTTGATTGCTTTGAAAGTGCAATTGCATTCATGTGGAAAGATCGGATTTCGAAAAACGGGAAATAATCTTTCTCTCTCTTCCTCTCTCTTTCTCTCTCTCCTCTTTCTCTCTCTCCCGCGCCCTGGGCCGACCCCCGGCCGGCCCAAGTCCCTGGCGCCCCCTCTTGGGCCCAAAGCAGGCCCAGCCGCCCCCCCACCCCCTCTTTTTTTCCCAAAACCCCCCTTCCTCTCCCTCATTCTCTCCCTCTCTCCCTCCCCACCCAAGCCGCCGCCCCCTACCCGCTCCCTGCCCTAGCCGCCGCCGTCGCCCCAACCCCGGCCGCGCCCCTGCCGTCGGCCACCCCGCCGGTGAGCCCCCTCCCCCTCCTCCCTCTCCTCCCTCCCCTCTCCTCTCCCCACCCCCGCGCGCCCCCTGGCCACGCCGGCCACCGCCCCCAGCCCCGCCGTGGCCCCTGGCCGCCCCGGCCGGCCGCAGCCGCGCCCCGGCCGCCCGCTGCCGCCCCAGCCCGGCCGCAGCCGCCCCCAGCCCGGCCGCAGCCGCCCCCCTGGCCGCGCCCGGCCGCCCGCCCTGGCCCCTGGCCGCGCCCCTGTCCCGGGCCGGTTCAGCCGGCCTCGGCCCCGGCTCAGCCGCCCCCGGCCCCAGCTCGGCCGCCCCCCCCGCGCTCGGCCGCCCCAGCTCGGCCGCCTGCCCCCGGGCCGGTTCAACCGCCCCTAGGGCCGGTTCAACCGCCCCCCCCCCCCTCTGTTTTTTTTATTTTTTTATTTTATTTTATTTACTTTCTGTGATCATAATTACTGTATTTTAAGTAGACTAATCATTGTTCATGCTATGGAAAATAGGAAGTTTAATTTAAATTCCGTTATGCTATTGATTTACATAGTTAATTGTTTATCCCGTGCGATGTTGATCAACTAAAAATGATTAGGTTTCCATTTGTACATATGTATATAACAGAATTCTTTTGCTCAGAACCAATTGTAGTTGATTATTAGTGCATAAGATTTAACCCCTGCGAGACCTT
Source organism: Zea luxurians (assembly GCA_029449295.1). NCBI lineage: Eukaryota > Viridiplantae > Streptophyta > Magnoliopsida > Poales > Poaceae > Zea > Zea luxurians. The sequence goes on from JAOPSE010000044.1 coordinate 2,832,205, forward strand.
TCCCATTTCTTTCTAATCATAACAAATGCGATGTCAAATGTCATACTTGATGCATATTCGTTTTACCTGTTCCCTTGTATGGTGTACTATTCTTTTGTATTAAATGTGTGGATGTATGTATGTTTGCGCTCGCATAGAGAACGATCCGGTCGAAGAGCCCGAGGAATTTGCAGGAGAAGCCCCTGAGCAGCAGTCGGTTGGTGGAGGCAAGTGTCCTTTGACCTATCTCTGTCCTATTCATTCTTTAATTCACCTCCCGCATTACACATTTATACCTAAGGATTGACTAGCTTTTGTTATCCATGTCCTTGTTTACCTATTTGGGTCAGATTATTACTGCTTAGTTTGATGCTATTGCTCAACTCTAATCAATGAACATGATGTGATTATCTATGATACGCTGTTTTCCCCTTCTTGTTTATGATCATACTTGTGGCATTTAAGGGGACTCGAGCGGTTTCTCGAGTGCCTCTCCGTAAGGACCTGTTCAATGGATGACCGCCCGAGAAAACAGTGCAACCATGAGGGTGGAATGGGACGCCCTTAGCTGAATAATTAGAGGAACCGGGGTGTAGTTCGCTTAGCCGTTGTGCCGTCAATGGGGCTCGGTGTATGCGGCTCGCTCTGCCAAGGTTGATTTGTCCCTTGGGGAGGAGTGCGGTACATTTAGGAAACCTAACGGGTGGCTACAGCCCCGGGGAATCTTTGTAAAGGCTACGTAGTGAGACCCTGCCTATTCACCTTGGTAGTGTTTAAGGGTTTGATCAGCCCGAGGCAAGTGGGAATCACGGCTTGTGGGTAAAGTGCGCAACCTCTGCAGAGTGTTATGAAACTGATATATCAGCCGTGCTCGCGGTTATGAGCGGCCAAGGGAGCTCCAGAGATTAGTGATACTTGATCAGAGATATTTTGGTACAGGTGGCAATGAGATTGATGGTTCTGATTTTGATTATGGTATTGGTAAGTGGTATTCTTTCCGTTTGGAAAGGATACATTGGGCTAATAACTTGGGTTAATGTTAAAATCTGGCTTTCTACTAGTAAGTAATAACCTGACCAACTAAAAGCAACTGCTTGACTTATCCCCACATAAAGCTAGTCCACTACAGCCAAACAGGATACTTGCTGAGTATGTTGATGTGTACTCACCCTTGCTCTACACACCAAACCCCCTCCCCCAGGTTGTCAGCATTGCAACCACTGCTCAGGAGAAGATGAAGCTGTGGAAGGAGACTTCCAGGAGTTCCAAGACTACGACGAGTTCTAGGTGTGGGTTAGCGGCAACCCCCAGTCGGCTGCCTGTGAAGGCCGCGTTATCTGCGTTTCTTTTCCGCACTTTGATTTATTGTAAGAACTATATGGACGTCTCAGACGTATGATGTAATCGACTATTATTTCCCCTTTTAATACTATTTGAGCACTGTGTGATGATGTCCATGTTATGTAACTGCTGTGTACGTGAATAACTGATCCTGGCACGTACATGGTTCGCATTCGGTTTACCTTCTAAAAACCGGGTGTGACACCGGACCCCCAGGAACACTGCAGGAGGGGTCCATTCTATGATGAAGTCAGCCAGAACCTGGCTCTTGACAGCGTGGCGAGGCTGGAAGTCCAGTTGGAATTTAGCAAGCTCCGCAGCCCACTTGGCGATGTTGCCTGTGGTATTAGAGTTGTGGAGGATGGCCCTTAACGGGAAGGAGGTCACCACCACAACCCTGTGTGCCTAAAAATAGTGGCGCAGCTTCCTGGACGCAACAAGTATAGCATAGATAAGCTTGTGCGTCTCAAGGTACCTGGCCTTTGCCTCATGGAGGACCTCGCTGACGTAGTATACCGACTTCTGGATGGTCCGGACCCCTGCGGTTGGTCCCGAGTCCTCAAGCTCCTGGTCTTCCGTCAACATCGTGGTGGTCGGACCACCATCTTCTCCTAGGGGAACTTTTTTACCCCCTCGGAATGTTGTGCCATCCTTTCAGCAACCAGCACCATGCTCACTGCCTCTGTAGCCGCTGCAATGTATAAGTACAACGACTCCCCTGGCTCTGGAGCTACCAGTATTGGTAGGGACACAAGATGCTGCTTCAACTCTTGAAAGGCACATTCTGCCTCCTCGGTCCAAGAGAATGGACCGTGTCGGTACCCTAAAATAGGGGTACCCCTACTGCTGTACAAAAGCACAGTGCCCACGCGACTATCTATAGTCGCATGGTAAAAGGGCTGTACGTGGGACCAGGCCATGACTCGCCAAGCGTCGGGCGACTACTCTGGGCCAGTAACAGCACCGGTCCCACCACTGGGCAGGTCTGGTACCGTCACGTGTCCAGAGAGCTGCACACTCTAGGGCATCACCAGCGGGTCTAGACCCCCATGCGAAGGTGCTGGACCCCTATATATACAGTCTGGGCCTCCAGGTATGGTCCAGGACCTCTACGTGTGCAAACCGGACCCCTAGGATGGGATCTGGACCCCTCTATGTGGGGTCTAGGCCGCTCACAGCAGGGTCCTGAGATTCTAGGATAGAGCATACCCAAGCCTTAGTCAAGGCCCAGGCGGGGGTCCGGTGCCGACACATGTCCGGACCTTATCATATACACTTCTGCTCCCCGCCCCAGCGGAGACCCGATGCTGCCACGTGGCCTACTGCACGTGACGTAAGCCAATGGGCGGAGCCTGGCATAAGGCCTCTGGGCTACGCTGCCTCTGCATTTATTACGGATAAGACGTACGCCTGTCCATTCCACTGGCAGGTGGCGCGCCCAGTCCACGTTGCGTGCACTATGCTATTACTCATCATTACTCGCACGTTACCAAGAAAACAGTCGCCGCTTATCAATACTGTGTGGACTACGGTCATCATGGCGCCCAGTGATTACTCAGGTGTTATTAGCATTAATTATCAACATAATGTGTTCCTTTCATTATGCTCTCGATCCCACATGTCTGGGCTCAGCACCCTTGTATGTTCCCCCCCCCTTAAACTATAAAAGGGAGAGGACACAGCGCACAAGGGACAAGTTCAACTCATACGCTTGACACACTCAATACAATACACTGATAGTGGAGGTAGGGTATTACGCTCCGGCGGCCTGAACCACTCTAAATCCTCGTGTCTTGTGTTCATCCCACAATCTACCTTGCAGGCAAAACGCTTAGGCAACACCTCATCTTATGATTAGGGCGGGTGCATTCCGCCACACGGCCGGTGGATTTCACCACCGACATTTGGCGCGCCAGGTAGGGGTCTAGGCTTTAGGTTTTTCTCCTGTGTTCTTGCTCAACACCATGGTTCAGATCATAGAGCACCGTAACGTGGCTCCTGAGGACTTCCTGATGGAGGAAGGGGCAGCGTCCACTGTGCCACGGGGCTCTTACTGCCCTGCGCCTAGTGCTACTGCTATGCAAGCTGCACAGCGGCGCACGACCATGCAGTCATCCAGGGCTCCGTCGAGGGTTGCTCCTGCTGGGGCGTTGTCTTTAGCCAGGGAGTTGCTGCGCAACCCTCCTAGTTCTACGACCTCGTCGGGGGCCATGAGGCAGTGGCACGAGGACGTCGACCGTCTCCTCGGCATGGCCCACCCTGGCTTTGCCAGGTCCAGGCCTCGGTCATTCCATCGTCAACGCGAGGTGTCGGCGTCTGTGCGCTCACCCTCAGTGAGGGGTGCATAGACCGACGACCTGCGGGTAGAGCTCAACCGCAGGAGTGCGAGCGAGGATGCTCGAATCTCTCTGGAGAGGGCGTGGGGGCAACGACAAAACTTCGAGGGTCACGAAGATGCTCGAGTCTCTCTGGAGAGGGCGCGTGTGAGAGCACCTAGAGGGGGGGTGAATAGGTGATCCTGTGAAACTTAAAAACTTAAGCCACAAAACTTGGTTAACCGTTAGCACAATAATTGCCAAGTGGCTAAAGAGGAATCCTCAACAAAACACAATAACCAACAAGGATCAATCACAGAGATGGCACGGTGGTTATCCCGTGGTTCGGCTAAGACCAACGCTTGCCTACTCCACGTTGTGGCGTCCCAACGGACGAGGGTTGCAATCAACCCCTCTCAAGCGGTCCAAAGACCCACTTGAATACCACGGTGTTTTGTTTGCTTTACTCAATCCCGTTTGCGAGGAATCTCCACAAATTTGGAGCCTCTCGCCCTTACACTTGAAATTCACAAAGAACACGGAGCAAGGGAGGGATTAGAAACGCACTCAAGACAAGAAATCACAGCAACACCACGCACACAAGTCGCAACGAGAGCTCACAACACAACTCAATGAGTTCACCACTCAACTAGAGCTCTAATCGCTATTGCAAAGAATCAAAGGCGCGGAATCGATGTCTTGGTGCTTAGGAATGCTTAGGAGATGCTTGGTGTGCTCCTCCATGCGCCTAGGGGTCCCTTTTATAGCCCCAAGGCAGCTAGGAGCCGTTGAGAGCAATCTTGAAAGGCTGATCTTGCCTTCTGTCGACTGGCGCACCGGACAGTCCGGTGCACACCGGACATGTCCGGTGCCCGATTTCTTTCCATAAACAGCGCAGTCGACCGTTGGCAGCCTGGGAGCCATTGGTGCACTTGACATGTCCGGTGCACACCGGACAGTCCGGTGCCTTCTTCTAGCCGTTGGCTCGGCCACGTGTCCCGCGCAGATTGCGCGGCCGACCGTTGGCTCACCGGACAGTCCGGTGCACACCGGACAGTCCGGTGAATTTTAGCCATACGCCGTTGATGGTTTCCCGAGAGCGACGAGTTCGCCTGTGAGCGGCCCACCGGACAGTCCGGTGCACACCGGACAGTCTGGTGAATTTTAGCCGTACACCGCCGTCGAAGTCCCGAGAGCAGCCACTTTACCCAAGCCAGCCTGGCGCACCGGACACTGTCCGGTGCACCACCGGACAGTACGGTGCTCCCAGACTGAGCATACTTTGGCTGCTCGAGCTATCTCTTCTCCAACTCGATTTTTTCTGTTTCCAGCACTTAGACACAATACATTAGTCCGTAAAACAATGTACTAAGTCTGAGAAACATACCTTTTTCCTTGATTTGTACTTTGTCCACCATTTTACGATTAGGCACCTGTGTTGGGCACTAAATCACCAAAATATTTAGAAATGGCCCAAGGGCACATTTCCCTTTCAATCTCCCCCTTTTTGGTGATTTATGCCAACACAACATAAAGCAAGTAGAACAAGTACAAAATCAATTCAACTAAGAACTCAAAGTTGTTTTGATTCAAATTTGACATATATGGATCACTCTATGCCACCACTTGGTTTGTTTTTGGAAATCAAACTCAAATTCCTATCTCTAAGTCAAAACCACTTGTAGAGACATAAAGAGAGGTTTTCCAAAGAAATTTGATCAAGGATTTCAAAAACTCCCCCTTTTCCCATAATCAACACTTTTCCCCACAAGAGGCCAACTTTTGACATAAGAGACAATAAGAGAGTTTTGACAAACCAAAAGTTCTAATCTACTATTTTCAAAATTTCTCAAGTGGTAGCTGATCCATCTATTGCTTTGGCCTTTATTTTCTCCCCCTTTGGCATCAAGCACCAAAACGGGATCAATCTTGGCCCTTTAACCCCATTGCCTCACCAAAATCATCAAATGAGAACACAAAGGCAATAAGAGTATGAAGATAAACTTGGAAAGTTACTCTTTGCATCGGAGTGCAGTGGAAGTCTTGCATGGTCCAAGTCCACCTTTTCCCTTTCAATCCTCCTTGAAGACTAAAACAACCAAACTCAAGTACATGGTTAGTCTCAAAGGGTCAAGTTGTAGCACAGCTCCCCCTAAATATGTGCATCACTTGCAAAAAGGACTTGTGAGGTCCAGGGAGTGTTTGTACAACTTGAGCACCACAATAAGCAACAAAATGCAGAATGAACATGATCAAAGGCATAAACACATGTATGCTACATTTCAATCCAAGTTCCGCGAATCTAAGATATTGAGCTCACTACGCAGCCTGCAAAAGGTCTTTTCATCTAGAGGCTTGGTAAAGATATCGGCTAGCTGGTTTTTGGTGCTAACATGAAACACTTCGATATCTCCCTTTTGCTGGTGGTCTCTCAAAAAGTGATGCCGGATGTCAATGTGCTTTGTGCGGCTGTGCTCAACAGGATTTTCCGCTATTCGGATAGCACTCTCATTGTCACATAGGAGTGGGACTTTGCTCAGATTGTAGCCAAAGTCCCGGAGGGTTTGCCTCATCCAAAGCAGTTGCGCGCAGCACTGTCCTGCGGCAACGTACTCGGCCTCAACGGTGGATATGGCAACAGAGGTTTGTTTCTTAGAGTTCCATGACACCAGGGACCTTCCTAAGAATTGGCATGTCCCTGATGTACTCTTCCTATCGACCTTACATCCAGCATAGTCGGAATCTGAGTACCCAATCAAGTCAAAGTTAGACCCCTTTGGATACCAGATCCCGAAGCAAGGCGTAGCAACTAAATATCGAAGAATTTGCTTCACAGCCACTAAGTGACACTCCTTAGGATCGGATTGAAATCTAGCACACATGCATACGCTAAGCATAATATCCGGTCTACTAGCACATAAATAAAGCAAAGAACCTATCATGGACCGGTATGCTTTTTGATCAACGGACTTACCACCTTTGTTGAGGTCGGTGTGTCCGTCGGTACCCATCGGCGTCTTTGCGGGCTTGGCATCCTTCATCCCAAATCTCTTTAGCAAATCTTGCGTGTACTTCGTTTGGGTGATAAAGGTGCCGTCCTTGAGTTGCTTCACTTGGAACCCAAGGAAGTAGTTCAACTTGCCCATCATCGACATCTCGAATTTCTGCGTCATCACCCTGCTAAACTCTTCACACGACTTTTGATTAGTAGAACCAAATATTATGTCATCGACATAAATTTGGCATACAAAAAGATCACCATTGCAAGTCTTAGTAAAAAGAGTTGGATCGGCTTTCCCGACCTTGAAAGCATTAGCAATTAAAAAGTCTCTAAGGCATTCATACCATGCTCTTGGGGCTTGCTTAAGTCCATAGAGCGCCTTAGAGAGCTTACACACGTGGTCGGGGTACCGTTCATCCTCGAAGCCAGGGGGTTGCTCCACGTACACCTCCTCTTTGATCGACCCGTTGAGGAAAGCGCTCTTCACATCCATTTGGTACAACCTGAAAGAATGGTGAGCGGCATATGCTAGCAAGATACGAATTGATTCTAGCCTAGCCACAGGAGCGAATGTCTCCTCAAAGTCCAAACCTGTGACTTGGGCATAACCTTTTGCCACAAGCCGAGCCTTGTTCCTTGTCACCACCCCGTGCTCGTCCTGTTTGTTGCGGAACACCCACTTGGTTCCCACAACATTTTGCTTGGGGCGAGGCACCAGTGTCCAAACTTCATTGCGCTTGAAATTGTTGAGTTCCTCCTGCATGGCCAACACCCAGTCCGGATCTAGCAAGGCCTCTTCTACCCTGAAAGGCTCAATAGAAGAGACAAACGAGTAATGCTCACAAAAATTTACTAATCTTGAACGAGTAGTTACTCCCTTGCTAATATCACCCAATATCTGGTCGACGGGATGATCCCTTTGAATCGTCGCTCGAACTTGGGTTGGAGGTGCCTGAGGTGCTTCTTCCTCTTCAACTTGAACATCCTGTGCTCCCCCTTGATCATGCGCCTCCACTTGAGGTACCTATTCGTCATCTTGGGTTGGGGGATGCACCATAGTTGAGGAAGACAGTTGATCTTGCTCCAAATGTTCCTAAGGCCGTACATCTCCAATCGCCATGGTGCGTATCGCGGCCGTTGGAACGTCTTCTTCATCTACATCATCAAGATCAACAACTTGCTCTCTTGGAGAGCCATTAGTCTCATCAAATACAACATCGCTAGAGACTTCAACCAAACCCGATGATTTGTTGAAGACCCTATACGCCTTTGTATTTGAATCATAACCTAATAAAAACCCTTCTACGGCTTTGGGAGCAAATTTGGAATTCCTACCCTTCTTCACTAGAATGTAGCATTTACTCCCAAATACACGAAAGTACGATACATTGGGTTTGTTACCAGTTAGCAGCTCATATGAAGTCTTCTTGAGGAGGCGGTGAAGGTAGACCCTGTTGATGGCGTGGCAAGCCGTGTTCACGGCTTTCGACCAAAAGCACTCGGGGGTCTTGAACTCTCCAAGCATAGTCCTCGCCATATCTATGAGCGTCCTGTTCTTCCTCTCTACCACACCATTTTGCTGAGGTGTGTAGGGAGCGGAGAACTCGTGCTTGATCCCCTCCTCCTCAAGGAACTCCTCCACTTGAAGATTCTTGAATTCGGACCCGTTGTCGCTCCTTATCTTCTTCACCTTGAGCTCAAACTCATTTTGAGCTCTCCTTAGGAAGCGCTTGAGGGTCCCTTGGGTTTCAGACTTATCCTGCAAAAAGAACACCCAAGTGAAGCAGGAAAAGTCATCAACAATAACTAGACCATACTTACTTCCTCCTATGCTCAGATAGGCGACGGGTCCGAAGAGGTCCATATGTAGCAGCTCCAGAGGTCTTGACGTGGTCATCACATTCTTGCTGTGATGTGCTCCTCCCACTTGTTTACCTGCTTGATAAGCTGCACAAGGTCTATCTTTTTCGAAATGAACATTGGTTAGACCTATCACGTGTTCTCCCTTTAGAAGCTTGTGGAGGTTCTTCATCCCCACATGTGCTAAGCGGCGATGCCACAACCAGCCCATGCAAGTCTTAGCCATTAAGCATGCATCTAGACCGGCCTCTTCTTTTGCAAAATCAACTAAGTAAAGTTTGTCGTCTAGTACACCCTTAAAAGCTAGTGAACCATCACATCTTCTAAAGACAGACACATCTACATTTGTAAATAAACAGTTATATCCCATATTACATAATTGACTAACAGATAGTAAATTATATCCAAGACTCTCCACTAAAAACACATTAGAGATAGAATGCTCATTTGATATTGCAATTTTGCCTAAACCTTTCACCTTGCCTTGGTTCCCATCACCGAATATGATTGAATCTTGGGAATCCTTATTCTTGACGTAGGAGGTGAACATCTTCTTCTCCCCCGTCATATGGTTTGTGCATCCGCTGTCGATAATCCAGCTTGAACCCCCGGATGCATAAACCTGCAAGGCAAATTTAGGCTTGGGTCTTAGGTACCCAACTCTTGTTGGGTCCTACAAGGTCAGTCACAATTTCCTTAGGGACCCAAATGCAAGTTTTATCACCCTTGCATTTTGCCCCTAATTTTCTAGCAACTATCTTCCTATCCTTTCTACAAATAGCAAAGGAAGCATTCAAAGCATGATAAATTGTAGAGGGACCATTCATAACTTTTCTAGGAACATGATGAATATTTTTCCTAGGCACATGATGAATATTTTTCCTAGGCATATTTCTACCATGCATATAGGAAGAGCTGGGGGCAAACATAGCATAAGAGTCATTGGCATGCGAGTCAAAAGCATTACAATTCCTATGAGACTGTCTTCTATCATTGTACATAAAGGCATGGTTCTTTTTAGTACTACTTGCCATAGGGGCCTTCCCTTTCTCCTTGGCGGAGATGGGAGCCTTATGGCTTGTTAAGTCCTTGGCTTCCCTCTTGAAGCCAAGTCCATCCTTAATTGAGGGGTGTCTACCAATCGTGTAGGCATCCCTTGCAAATTTTAGCTTATCAAAATCACTTTTGCTAGTCTTAAGTTGGGCATTAAGACTAGCTACTTCATCATTTAATCTCGAAATTGAAACTAGGTGTTCATTACAGGCGTCAATATCATTGTCCTTACACCTAGTGCAAATCATAACATGTTCTACACAAGAATTAGATTTATTTGCTACTTCTAATTTAGCATTTAAATCATTGTTAACACTTTGTAAAGTAGAAATGGTTTCATGACACGTAGATAGTTCATAAGAAAGCATTTCATTTCTTTTAACTTCTAAAGCATAGGATTTTTGTGCCTCTACAAATTTGTCATGTTCATCATACAACAAATCCTCTTGCTTTTCTAAAAGCCTATCCTTTTCGTTCAAGGCATCAATCAATTCATTGATTTTATCAATTTTATTTCTATCCAATCCCTTGAACAAGCTAGAGTAATCTATTTCCTCATCACTAGTTTCATCTTCACTTGAAGAAGCATAAGTAGAGTCTCGAGTACATACCTTCTTCTCCCTTGCCATGAGGCATGTGTGACGCTCGTTGGGGAAGAGGGATGACTTGTTGAAGGCGGTGGCGGCAAGTCCTTCATTATCGGAGTCGGACGAGGAGCAATCCGAATCCCACTCCTTGCCAAGATGTGCCTCGCCCTTTGCCTTCTTATAGTTTTTCTTCTTCTCCCTCTTGTTCCCTTGATCCTGATCACTATCATTGTCGGGACAGTTAGCAATAAAATGACCAAGCTTACCGCATTTGAAGCATGAGCGCTTCCCCTTGGCTTTGGTCTTGCTTGGCTGTCCCTTGCGACCCTTAAGCGCCGTCTTGAATCTTTTGATGATGAGGGCCATCTCTTCATCATTAAGTCCGGCCGCCTCAATTTGTGCCACCTTGCTAGGTAGCGCCTCCTTGCTTCTTGTTGCCTTGAGAGCAAGGGTTTGCGGCTCGTTGATCGGACCATTCAAGGCGTCGTCCACGTACCTCGCCTCCTTGATCATCATTCGCCCGCTAACGAATTTTCCAAGGACTTCTTCGGGCGACATTTTGGTGTACCTGGGATTCTCACGAATATTATTCACCAAATGAGGATCAAGAACGGTAAAGGACCTTAGCATCAGTCGGACGACGTCGTGGTCCGTCCATCGCGTGCTTCCGTAGCTCCTTATTTTGTTGATAAGGGTCTTGAGCCGGTTGTATGTTTGAGTTGGCTCCTCGCCCCTTATCATCGCGAACCGTCCAAGCTCGCCCTCCACCAACTCCATTTTGGTGAGCAAGGTGACGTCGTTCCCCTCGTGAGAAATCTTGAGGGTGTCCCATATTTGCTTGGCGTTATCCAAGCCGCTCACTTTGTGGTATTCATCCCTGCACAATGAAGCTAGAAGAACAGTAGTAGCTTGTGCATTCTTATGAATTTGTTCATTAATGAACATGGGACTATCCGAACTATCAAAGTGCATTCCACTCTCTACAATCTCCCATATACTAGGATGGAGAGAAAATAGGTGACTACGCATTTTGTGGCTCCAAAATCCGTAGTCCTCTCCATCAAAGTGTGGGGGCTTGCCGAGTGGAATGGAGAGCAAATGTGAATTTGAACTTTGCGGAATACGAGAGTAGTCAAAAGAAAAGTTCGAATTAACCGGTTTCCTTCTCTCGTAGTCGTTGCGGTCATCGTCCTTTTGGGAAGAAGTAGATTCATTGCTGTCGTCGTAGTAGACGATCTCCTTGATGCGCCTTGTCTTCTTATTCTTCCCTTCCTTCCGTCTATGACCCGAGCCGGAGTCGGTAGGCTTGTCGTCCTTCGGCTCGTTGACGAAGGATTCCTTCTCTTTGTCGTTGATCACGATACCCTTCCCCTTAGGATCCATCTCTTCGGGCGGTTAGTCCCTTTGTGAAGAGAACGGCTCCGATACCAATTGAGAGCACCTAGAGGGGGGGTGAATAGGTGATCCTGTGAAACTTAAAAACTTAAGCCACAAAACTTGGTTAACCGTTAGCACAATAATTGCCAAGTGGCTAAAGAGGAATCCTCAACAAAACACAATAACCAACAAGGATCAATCACAGAGATGGCACGGTGGTTATCCCGTGGTTCGGCCAAGACCAACGCTTGCCTACTCCACGTTGTGGCGTCCCAACGGACGAGGGTTGCAATCAACCCCTCTCAAGCGGTCCAAAGACCCACTTGAATACCACGGTGTTTTGTTTGCTTTACTCAATCCCGTTTGCGAGGAATCTCCACAAATTTGGAGCCTCTTGCCCTTACACTTGAAATTCACAAAGAACACGGAGCAAGGGAGGGATTAGCAACGCACTCAAGACAAGAAATCACAGCAACACCACGCACACAAGTCGCAACGAGAGCACACAACACAACTCAATGAGTTCACCACTCAACTAGAGCTCTAATCGCTATTGCAAAGAATCAAATGCGCGGAATCGATGTCTTGGTGCTTAGGAATGCTTAGGAGATGCTTGGTGTGCTCCTCCATGCGCCTAGGGGTCCCTTTTATAGCCCCAAGGCAGCTAGGAGCCGTTGAGAGCAATCTTGGAAGGTTGATCTTGCCTTCTGTCGACTGGCGCACCGGACAGTCCGGTGCACACCGGACATGTCCGATGCTCAATTTCTTTCCATAAACAGCGCAGTCGATCGTTGGCAGCCTGGGAGCCGATGGTGCACTTGACATGTCCAGTGCACACCGGACAGTCCGGTGCCTTCATCTAGCCGTTGGCTCGGCCACGTGTCCCGCGCAGATTGCGCGGCCGACCGTTGGCCCGACCGACCGTTGGCTCACCGGACAGTCCGGTGCACACCGGACAGTCCGGTGAATTTTAGCCGTACGCCGTTGATGGTTTCCCGAGAGCGACGAGTTCGCCTGTGAGCGGCCCACCGGACAGTCCGGTGCACACCGGACAGTCCGGTGAATTTTAGCCGTACACCGCCGTCGAAGTCCCGAGAGCAGCCACTTTACCCAAGCCAGCCTGGCGCACCGGACACTGTCCGGTGCACCACCGGACAGTCCGGTGCTCCCAGACTGAGCATACTTTGGCTGCTCGAGCTATCTCTTCTCCAACTCGATTTTTCTGTTTCCAGCACTTAGACACAATACATTAGTCCATAAAACAATGTACTAAGTCTGAGAAACATACCTTTATCCTTGATTTGTACTTTGTCCACCATTTTACGATTAGGCACCTGTGTTGGGCACTAAATCACCAAAATATTTAGAAATGGCCCAAGGGCACATTTCCCTTTCAACGTGATCATAGGCAAAACATCGAGGGTCGCAGCCTCGACCAAGACTTCACTACGGTCGCACCGCAAATTCCAACGGGTGCCCGAATCCAGGCGGGTGTCCCATTGGCCGGCGTGGGCTGCGCCGCACTGGCGGATCATCTCCGCGCGGCGACTTGGCCATCCAAGTTCCGGCCACACCTGCCGGAAAAGTACGATGGTACGTCAAACCCGTCGGAATTCTTGCAGGTATACGTCACCGCTATTACGGCAGCAGGTGGAGACACTGCTGTAATGGCAACATACTTCCATGTAGCCTTGTCTGGGCCGGCTCGAACCTGGCTCATGAACCTCACCCCAGGATCGATCTACTCTTGGGAAGAGCTCTGTGTGCGGTTCACAGCAAACTTCGCTAGTGCTTATCAGCAGCATGGCGTGGAGGCTCACCTCCATGCAGTGAGGTAGGAACCCGGTGAAACTCTCTGGGCTTTTATCTCCCGCTTCACCAAGGTACGAGGGACTATACCTCGTATCTCCGATGCTTCCATCATCACCACTTTCCGCTAGGGGGTACATGATGAGAAAATGCTGGAGAAGTTGGCCACGCATGACGTGGAAACTGTCACCACGCTCTTCGCTCTGGCTAACAAATATGCCAGAGCTGCCAAGGGACGTGCATGGCACTCGGCACCACAGACCGGAGCTACCCAGGTGGGCGGCTCAGGTGTCGCCACTTAAGGCGGTGGCAAGAAGAAGAACCGTGGCCATGACAGGCCGCAATCCGGTGCTCCGGTCGTTGTAGCCATGGCTGGGGGCCGGGACCAGCGCGGCAAACGTCCGCGGCAACAGGGAAATGATAGTGGGTCATGCCCTGTCCACCCCAACAGTCACCACAGCGCCTCGGAGTGCCGAGAAATCATCAAGCTCACGAAGCGCGTCAGCGAGCGGCGCGAGAAGGCCTCCAAGGATGGCTCACCGCCTCGTCGCTGGCCTGACAAGGAGAGGGTCGAAGACGGTGATGTGGCCGCAGGAGAACGGGACCTCGGGTATCAGTCCCCCGAGCAGGTCCTCAAGGACATCCTCACTGGAGACTCCGACTCCGGTGATGATAACGACCACCGCAAGAAGTTGTACCTGATGTACGGTGGAAGCTAGGAACTCACCTCCCGTAGGAACATGAAGTCCCTACGCCGCGAGGTCCTACCGGCGACCCTAGGGGTCCCGAAGGCAGCCCCACACCAGCGATGGCGGAGCACCACTATCTCCTTCGGGGCATCCGACTGCCCCAAGAACATGGCAGGGGCCGGCATACTACCGCTCATCACCGCCCCTGTCATTGCCAACATCAAGTTGCATCATATTCTGATCGACGGTGGAGCTGGGCTCAACGTCATCAGCCACGCTGCGTTCAAGCAGCTGCAGATCCTAGGGTCCTGACTGGGACCCTCTCGTCTATTCTCTGGGGAGGGCGCTCAACCAGTGTATCCCCTTGGGAGCATCATGCTCCCGGTTACATTCGGGACCGAGGAAAACTTTCGCACCGAGAACGTCCAGTTCGACGTTGCGGAGGTTAACCTCCCTTTCAATGCCATCATTGGCAGGCCGGCCCTATACCAGTTCATGGTCATAGCCCATTATGGGTATTTGGTCCTCAAGATGCTGTCTCGTGCTGGGGTCCTCACCGTGCAGGGCGACCGCGCCACCGCGTGAAGCACCCCAATCCTATGGACTCAAATGTGATACAATTTCTAATCCTAGGAGGCTAGTAAACACATTTATACAACAGATGATTCTAGATCTGCTTAAACGAGACAAACCTATAAAGGTGGCGATCAACTTTAAGGGTTGGTCCACAACTCGGGACATATCATCTGAGTGGGGCTGAAGCAGCCCGATATACGCAGCTAAGAGCACCTAGAGGGGGGGGTGAATAGGTGATCCTGTGAAACTTAAACTTATAGCCACAAAAACTTGTTAAGTGTTAGCACAATAATCGCCAAGTGGCTAGAGAGGAGTCTCAACAAAACACAATATCACAAGAGATCAAACACAGAGATGACACATTGGTTTATCCTGTGGTTCGGCCAAGACCAACGCTTGCCTACTCCACGTTGTGGCGTCCCAACGGACGAGGGTTGCAATCAACCCCTCTCAAGCGGTTCAAAGACCAACTTGAATACCACGGTGTTTTGTTTTGCCTTTCAATATCCCGTTTGCGAGGAATCTCCACAACTTGGAGCCTCTCGCCCTTACACTTGAGATTCACAAGAAATTCAGAGTAAGGGAGGAAAGCAACACACACAAATCCACAGCAAAATGCGCGCACACACGGTCAAGAATCGAGCTCAAGGGACTATCTCAAAGTTCTCACTAGAACGGAGCTCGAATCACTGAGAATGACAAACGAATGCGCAAAGACTGAGTGTGGATGATCAAGAATGCTCTAAGGTTGCTTGGTTCTCTCCTCCATGCGCCTAGGGGTCCCTTTTATAGCCCCAAGGCAGCTAGGAGCCGTTGAGAGCAAATCTGGAAGGCCAATCTTGCCTTCTGTCGTCGGGTGCACCGGACAGTCTGGTGCACACCGGACACTGTCCGGTGCCCAATTTCCTTCCTAAAATGGCGCTGCCGACCGTTGCAGATCTGGGAGCCGTTGGCGCACCGGACAAGTCCGGTGCACACCGGACAGTCCGGTGCCCCCTTCCGACCGTTGGCCCGGCCACGTGTCACGCGCAGATTCCGCGGCCGACCGTTGGCCCGGCCGACCGTTGGCTCACCGGACAGTCCGGTGCACACCGGACAGTCCGGTGAATTTTAGCCGTACGCCGTCGGCGAATTCCCGAGAGCGGCTACTTCACGCCGAGCCAGCCTAGCGCACCGGACACTGTCCGGTGCACCACCGGAAAGTCCGGTGCACCCAGACTGGACAGACTTTGGCTGCTCGAGCCATCTCTTCTCCAACTCGATTTTTTCTGTTTCCAGCACTTAGACACAATACATTAGTCCATAAAACAATGTACTAAGTCTGAGAAACATACCTTTATCCTTGATTTGTACTTTGTCCACCATTTTACAATTAGGCACCTGTGTTGGGCACTAAATCACCAAAATACTTAGAAATGGCCCAAGGGCACATTTCCCTTTCAATCTCCCCCTTTTTGGTGATTTATGCCAACACAACATAAAGCAAGTAGAACAAGTACAAAAACACTTCAAATAAGAACTCAAATTATTTTGATTCAATTTTGACATATATGGATCACTCTATGCCACCACTTGGTTTGTTTTTGCAAATCAAACTCAAATTTCTATCTCTAAGTCAAACACACATGTTGAAACATAAAGAGAGTCATTCCAAAAGAGATTGATCAAAGATTTCAAAAACTCCCCCTTTTTCCCATAATCAATACTTCTCCCCACAAGAAGCCAACTTTTGATAAGAGAGACAACAAAAGAGTTTTGACAAACCAAACCAAAAGCTCTATTCTACTATTTTCAAAATCTCTCAAGTGGTAGCTGATCCATTTATCGCTTTGGCATTTATTTTCTCCCCCTTTGGCATCAAACACCAAAACGGGATTAATCTTGGCTCTATAACCCCATTGCCTCACCAAAATCTTCAATTAAGAGCAAATGGCAATAAGAGTTCATGAGATGAACTTGGAATAAGTTACCCTCTCATCGGAGTGCAGTGGAAGTCTTTCATGGTCCAAGTCCACCTTTTCCCTTTCAATTCTCCTTTGAGACTAAAACAAGCAAACTCAAGCATATGGTTAGTCTCAAAGGGTCAAGTTGTAACACATCTCCCCCTAAAACTGTGCATCATTTTGCCACGGACTTGTGAGGTCCAGGGAGTGTTTGTACAACTTGAGCACCACAATAAGCAACAAAATGCAGAATAAACATGATCAAGGGCATAAACACATATATGCTACAATTCAATCCAAGTTCCGCGAATCTAAGATATTTAGCTCACTACGCAGCCTGCAAAAGGTCTTCTCATCTAGAGGCTTGGTAAAGATATCGGCTAGCTGGTTCTCGGTGCTAACATGAAACACTTCGATATCTCCCTTTTGCTGGTGGTCTCTCAAAAAGTGATGCCAGATGTCAATGTGCTTTGTGCGGCTGTGCTCAACAGGATTTTCTGCTATTCGGATAGCACTCTCATTGTCACATAGGAGTGGGACTTTGCTCAGATTGTAGCCAAAGTCCCTGAGGGTTTGCCTCATCCAAAGTAGTTGCGCACAACACTGTCCTGCGGCAACGTACTCGGCCTCAGCGGTGGAAAGGGCAACGGAGGTTTGTTTCTTAGAGTTCCATGACACCAGGGACCTTCCTAAGAATTGGCACGTCCCCGATGTACTCTTCCTATCGACCTTACATCCAGCATAGTCGGAGTCTGAGTACCCAATCAAGTCAAAGTTAGACCCCTTTGGATACCAGATCCCGAAGCAAGGTGTAGCGACTAAATATCGAAGAATTCGCTTCACAGCCACTAAGTGACACTCCTTCGGATCGGATTGAAATCTAGCACACATGCATACGCTAAGCATAATATCCGGTCTACTAGCACATAAATAAAGCAAGAAACCTATCATGGACAGGTATGCTTTTTGATCAACGGACTTACCTCCTTTGTTGAGGTCGGTGTGTCCGTCGGTTCCCATTGGTGTCTTTGCGGGCTTGGCGTCCTTCATCCCAAACCTCTTTAGCAAATCTTGTGTGTACTTTGTTTGGGAGATGAAGGTGCCTTCCTTGAGTTGCTTCACTTGGAACCCAAGGAAGTAGGTCAACTCGCCCATCATCGACATCTCGAATTTCTGCGTCATTACCCTGCTAAACTCTTCACAAGACTTTTGGTTAGTGGAACCAAATATTATGTCGTCGACATAAATTTGACACACAAAAAGATCACCATCGCAAGTCTTAGTAAAAAGAGTTGGATCGGCTTTCCCAACCTTGAAAGCATTAGCAATTAAAAAGTCTCTAAGGCATTCATACCATGCTCTTGGGGCTTGCTTAAGTCCATAGAGCGCCTTAGAGAGCTTACACACATGGTCGGGGTACCGTTCATCCTCGAAGCCAGGGAGCTGCTCCACGTACACCTCCTCTTTGACCGGCCCGTTGAGGAAAGCGCTCTTCACATCCATTTGGTACAACCTGAAAGAATGGTGAGCGGCATATGCTAGCAAGATACGAATTGATTCTAGCCTAGCCACAGGAGCAAAAGTCTCCTCAAAGTCCAAACCTGCGACTTGGGCATAACTGTAACGCCCCGAATTTTTGCAGTTGAATTTTTTCTCTTTTCTTCACTCGCCAAATTCGGGCGTTACCTTTTCTTTTTCTTTTTCCCCTCGCTGGACCTTGACTTTTTCCAAAGCTAGCGGGATTCGGTTTGGAATTCCCGTGTAAAGAAAACCCTAAATACTTTATGTTGTTTGATGCACCATGCCGAACCGTGCATTCTTTTGGATTGATTGAGAACGTGGATGCATTCATCTAGGAAAAACGAATTTCGAAAAGGAGATAACCTTTTTCTTTTTTCTTTCTTTCTCTCTCCCTCTTCCCTTTTCTCTCTCCCGCGCCGTGGGCCCCCCTGGCCGGCCCAGCCGCCCCCCGCACCCCCCTCTTGGGCCTTAGTCGGCCCAACCGCCCCCCCTCCCTTTTTCCCCCCAACTCCCTCTCTCTCCCTCCCCTTTCTCCCATTCCCTCCCCTGCCCTAGCCGCCGCCGCCCCTGCCAAGCTCGGCCGCCCCGCGCCCCCGCCGCTCGGCCGCCCCGTCCCCGTCTCCGGTGAGGCCCTCCCCTCCCTCTCCCCTCTCCCCTCCTCTCCCCCTCCCCGTCCGGCCATGGCGCGCCCCCAACCGCCCGCCCCGGCCGTCCCCCTGCTCGGCCGCCCTGCCCGGCCATGGCGCGCCCCCAACCGCCAGCCCCCGGCCGCGCCCCAGCCGGCCCCGGCCGCGCCCCAGCCGCGCCCTGGCCGCGCCCTGGCCGCTGGCCGCGCCCTGGCCGCCCGCCTGGCCGCGCCCCCGCCCCTGCGTGCTCGGCCGGCCCAGCCGCCGGTTCAACCGCCCCCCGGGCCGGTTCAACCGCCCCGGCTCAGCCGCCCCCCCCCCGCGCTCGGCCGCCCCTGCTCGGCCGGCCCAGCCGCCGGTTCAACCGCCCCCAGGGCCGGTTCAACCGCCCCCCCTTTTTTTATTTTTTTTATATTATTTATTTATTTTGTTTTACTTTCTGTTATCATGGCTATTTTATTTTAGGTAGGCTAATCATTGTTCATGTTATTGAAATAGGAAGCTTAATTTAGAATTTCGTTGCGCTAGTTGATTCATTTAGTTAATTGTTTACCTAGTGCAATGTTGATCAACTTAAAATGACTAGGTTTCCATTAGTGTATATAACAGAATTCTTTTGCTAAGAACCAGTTGTAACTAATCATTAGTGCATAAACTTTAACCCCCTGCGAGACCTTTCCCCGTTTCTTTCTAACCATAACAAATGCGATATCGAATGTCATACTTGATGCATATTCGCTTTACTTGTTCCCTTGTATGGTGTACTGTTCTTTTGTATTAAATATGTGGATGTATGTATGTTTGCGCTCGCATAGAGAACGATCCGGTCGAAGAGCCCGAGGAATTCGCAGAAGAAGCCCCTGAGCAGCAGTCGGTTGGTGGAGGCAAGTGTCCTTTGACCTATTTCTGTCCTATTCATTCTTTAATTCACCTCCCGCATTACACATTTATACCTAAGGATTTACTAGCTTTTGTTATCCATGTCCTTGTTTACCTATTTGGGTCGGATTATTACTGCTTAGTTTGATGCTATTGCTCAACTCAAATCAATGAACATGATGTGATTATCTATGATACGCTGTTTTCCCTTCTTATTTATGATTATATTTGTGACCTTCAAGGGGACTCGAGCGGTTTCTCGAGTGCCTCTCCGTAAGGACCTGTTCAATGGATGTCCGCCCGGGAAAACAGTGCAACCATGAGGGTGGAATGGGACGCCCTTAGCTGAATAATTAGAGGAACCGGGGTGTAGTTCGCTTAGCCGTTGTGCCGTCAATGGGGCTCGGTGTATGCGGCTCGCTCTGCCAAGGTTGATTTGTCACTTGGGGAGGAGTGCGGTACATTTAGGAAACCTAACGGGTGGCTACAGCCCCGGGGAATCTTTGTAAAGGCTACGTAGTGAGACCCTGCCTATTCACCTTGGTAGTGTTTAAGGGTTTGATCGGCCCGAGGCAAGAGGGAATCACGGCTTGTGGGTAAAGTGCGCAACCTCTGCAGAGTGTTATGAAACTGATATATCAGCCGTGCTCGCGGTTATGAGCGGCCAAGGGAGCTCCAGAGATTAGTGATACTTGATCAGAGATATTTTGGTACAGGTGGCAATGAGATTGATGGTTCTGATTATGATTATGGTGCTGGTAAGTGGTATTCTTTCCGTTTGGAAAGGATACATTGGGCTAATAACTTGGGTTAATGTTAAAACCTGGCTTTCTACTAGTAAGTAATAACCTGACCAACTAAAAGCAACTGCTTGACTTATCCCCACATAAAGCTAGTCCACTACAGCCAAACGGGATGCTTGCTGAGTATGTTGATGTGTACTCACCCTTGCTCTACACACCAATCCCCCCCCCAGGTTGTCAGCATTGCAACTACTGCTCAGGAGAAGATGAAGCTGTGGAAGGAGACTTCCAGGAGTTTCAAGACTACGACGAGTTCTAGGCGTGGGTTAGCGGCAACCCCCAGTCGGCTGCCTGTGAAGGCCGCGTTATCTACGTTTCTTTTCCGCACTTTGATTTATTGTAAGAACTATATGGACGTCTCAGACGTATGATGTAATCGACTATTATTTCCCCTTTTTATACTATTTGAGCACTGTGTGATGATGTCCATGTTATGTAACTGCTGTGTACGTGAATAACTGATCCTGGCACGTACATGGTTCGCATTCGGTTTACCTTCTAAAAACCGGGTGTGACAATAACCTTTTGCCACAAGTCGAGCCTTGTTCCTCGTCACCACCCCGTGCTCGTCCTGTTTGTTGCGGAACACCCACTTGGTTCCCACAACATTTTGCTTGGGACGAGGCACCAGTGTCCAAACTTCATTGCGCTTGAAGTTGTTGAGTTCCTCCTGCATGGCCAATACCCAATCCGGATCTAGCAAGGCCTCCTCTACCCTGAAAGGCTCAATAGAAGAGACAAAGGAGTAATGCTCACAAAAATTAACTAATCGAGATCGAGTAGTTACTCCCTTGCTAATGTCACCCAAAATTTGGTCGACGGGATGATCCCTTTGAATCACCGCTCGAACTTGGGTTGGAGGTGCCGGTTGCGCTTCTTCCTCCATCACGTGATCATCTTGTGCTCCCCCTTGATCACACGCCTCCTTTTGATGAACCTGTTCATCGTCTTGAGTTGGGGGATGCACCGTTGTTGAGGGAGAAGGTTGATCTCGTTCATCTTGTTCCTGTGGCCGCACTTCTCCAATCGCCATGGTTCGTATAGCGGCCGTCGGAACATCTTCTTCATCTACATCATCACAATCAACAACTTGCTCTCTTGGAGAGCCATTAGTCTCATCAAATACAACGTCGCTAGAGACTTCAACCAAACCCGATGATTTGTTGAAGACCCTATACGCCTTTGTATTTGAATCATAACCTAATAAAAACCCTTCTACAGCTTTGGGAGCAAATTTAGAATTTCTACCCTTCTTCACTAGAATGTAGCACCTGCTCCCAAATACACGAAAGTAAGATACATTGGGTTTGTTACCGGTTAGTAGCTCATACGACGTCTTCTTGAGGAGGCGGTGAAGGTAGACCCTGTTGATGGCGTGGCAAGCCGTGTTCACGGCTTCCGACCAAAAGCACTCGGGGGTCTTGAATTCTCCAAGCATAGTCCTTGCCATATCTATGAGCGTCCTGTTCTTCCTCTCTACCACACCATTTTGCTGAGGTGTGTAGGGAGCGGAGAACTCGTGCTTGATCCCTTCCTCCTCAAGAAACTCCTCCACTTGAAGGTTCTTGAATTCGGACCCGTTGTCGCTCCTTATCTTCTTCACCTTGAGCTCAAACTCATTTTGAGCTCTCCTTAGGAAGCGCTTGAGGGTCCCTTGGGTTTCAGACTTATCCTGCAAAAAGAACACCCAAGTGAAGCGGGAAAAGTCATCAACAATAACTAGACCATACTTACTTCCTCCTATGCTTAGATAGGCGACGGGTCCGAAGAGGTCCATATGCAGCAGCTCCAGAGGTCTTGACGTGGTCATCACATTCTTGATGTGATGTGCTCCTCCCACTTGTTTACCTGCTTGACAAGCTGCACAAGGTCTATCTTTTTCGAAATAAACATTGGTTAGACCTATCACGTGTTCTCCCTTTAGAAGCTTGTGGAGGTTCTTCATCCCCACATGTGCTAAACGGCGATGCCACAGCCAGCCCATGCAAGTCTTAGCCATTAAGCATGCATCTAGACCGGCCTCTTCTTTTGCAAAATCAACTAAGTAAAGCTTACCGTCTAGTACACCCTTAAAGGCTAGTGAACCATCACTTCTTCTAATGACAGACACATCTACATTTGTAAAAAGACAATTATATCCCATATTGCATAGTTGACTAACAGATAGCAAATTGTAACCAAGAGACTCAACTAAAAACACATTGGAGATTGAGTGTTCATTAGAAATTGCAATTTTACCTAACCCTTTTACCTTGCCTTGATTCCCATCACCGAATATAATTGAATCTTGGGAATCCTTATTTTTGACGTAGGAGGTGAACATCTTCTTCTCCCCCGTCATATGGTTTGTGCATCCGCTGTCGATAATCCAGCTTGAACCCCCGGATGCATAAACCTGCAAGGCAAATTTAGGCTTGGGTCTTAGGTACCCAACTCATGTTGGGTCCTATAAGGTTAGTGCAAATATCCTTAGGGACCCAAATGCAAGTTTTGTCTCCCTTGCATTTTGCCCTAACTTCCTAGCAACTATTTTCCTATCCTTTCTACAAATAGCAAAGGAAGCATTTAAAGCACAATAAATTGTAGAAGGTTCATTCACTACTTTCCTAGGAGCATGAATAATATTCTTTCTAGGCACATGATGAATAGCATTTCTCCTAGACATATTTCTACCATGCATATAGGAAGAACTAGAAGCAAACATGGCATGAGAGTCAAAATCATTATAAGCATTATAACTCCTATAAGCATTTCTAGTTTGTCTCTTATCATGATACATAAAAGCATGGTTCTTTTTAGTACTACTAACCATAGGAGCCTTCCCTTTCTCCTTGGCGGAGATAGGAGCCTTATGGCTTGTCAAGTCCTTGGCTTCCCTCTTGTAGCCAAGTCCATCCTTAATTGAGGGGTGTCTACCGATCGTGTAGGCATCCCTAGCAAATTTCAGCTTATCAAATTCATTCTTGCTAGTCTTAAGTTGGGCACTAAGACTAGCCACTTCATCATTTAGTTTTGAAATTGAAACTAAGTGTTCACAACAAGCATTAATATCAACATCCTTACACTTAGTGCAAATTTCAACATGTTCAACACAAGAGTTAGATTTACTTGCTACTTCTAGCTTAGCATTTAAATCATTAATTTCACCTTTTAAAGAAGAAATGGTTTCGTTACAAGTAGAAAGTTCACAAGAAAGCATTCCATTTCTTTTAACTTCTAGAGCAAGTGAATTTTGTGCACTAACAAATTTATCATGCTCTTCATATAAAAGATCTTCTTGTTTCCCTAAGATTCTATCCTTTTCATTCAAGGCATCAATCAATTCATTAATCTTAGCTATCTTAGTTCTATCCAATCCCTTGAATAAACTGGAGTAATCTATTTCATCCTCACTAGACTCATCATCACTAGAAGAATCATAAGTATTAGCATTATGATTGATTACCTTCTTCTCCCTTGCCATGAGGCAAGTGTGATGCTCGTTTGGGAAGAGGACCGATTTGTTGAAGGCAGTGGCGGCGAGTCCTTCGTCGTCGGAGTCGGACGAAGAGCAATCCGAATCCCACTCCTTTCCAAGGTGTGCTTCGCCTTTGGCCTTCTTGTAAACCTTCTTGTTCTCTCTCTTCCCATTTTTCCCTTGCTCCTGGTCACTATCATTTTCGGGACAGTTAGCAATAAAATGACCAACCTTACCACATTTGAAGCATGAGCGCTTCCCCTTTGTCTTGGTCTTCCTTGGTTGCCCCTTGCGACCATTTAGCGCCGTCTTGAATCTCTTGATGATGAGAGCCATCTCTTCATCATTGAGCCCGGCCGCCTCAACTTGCGCTACCTTGCTGGGTAGCGGCTCCTTGCTCCTTGTTGCCTTGAGAGCGATGGGTTGAGGCTCGTGGATTGGACCGTTCAACGCGTCGTCGACGTATCTTGCCTCCTTGATCATCATCCGCCCGCTTACGAATTTTCCGAGTACCTCCTCGGGCGTCATCATCGTGTACCTGGGATTCTCACGAATATTGTTCATGAGATGAGGATCAAGAACGGTAAAGGACCTTAGCATTAGGCGGACGACGTCGTGGTCCGTCCATCGCGTGCTTCCGTAGTTCCTTATTTTGTTGATGAGGGTCTTGAGCCGGTTGTACGTTTGGGTTGGCTCCTCTCCCCTTATCATGGCGAATCGTCCAAGCTTGCCCTCCACCAACTCCATTTTGGTGAGCATGGTGATGTCATTCCCCTCATGAGAGATCTTGAGGGTGTCCCATATTTTCTTGGCATTGTCCAAGCCGCTCACCTTGTTGTACTCTTCCCTGCACAAGGACGCTAAGAGAACAGTAGTAGCTTGTGCATTTCTATGGATTTGTTCATTTATGAGCATAGAGTTATCCGAGCTATCAAACTTCATTCCATTCTCTACAATCTCCCAAATGCTTGGATGGAGAGAGAATAAGTGACTACGCATTTTGTGACTCCAAAATCCGTAGTCCTCCCCATCGAAGTGTGGAGGTTTGCCAAGAGGAATGGAAAGCAAATGCGAATTCGAACTATGTTGAATACGAGAATAATCAAATGAAAAGTTCGAATTGACCGTCTTTCGGTAGTCTTGTCGTCCTTTGGCTCGTTGACGAAGGACTCCTTCTCCTTGTCGTTGATCACGATTCCCTTCCCCTTAGGATCCATCTCTTCGGGCGGTTAGTCCCTTTCTTGAAGAGAACGGCTCCGATACCAATTGAGAGCACCTAGAGGGGGGGGTGAATAGGTGATCCTGTGAAACTTAAACTTATAGCCACAAAAACTTGTTAAGTGTTAGCACAATAATCGCCAAGTGGCTAGAGAGGAGTCTCAACAAAACACAATACCACAAGAGATCAAACACAGAGATGACACAGTGGTTTATCCCGTGGTTCGGCCAAGACCAACGCTTGCCTACTCCACGTTGTGGCGTCCCAACGGACGAGGGTTGCAATCAACCCCTCTCAAGCGGTCCAAAGACCAACTTGAATACCACGGTGTTTTGTTTTGCCTTTCAATATCCCGTTTGCGAGGAATCTCCACAACTTGGAGCCTCTCGCCCTTACACTTGAGATTCACAAGAAATTCAGAGTAAGGGAGGAAAGCAACACACACAAATCCACAGCAAAATGCGCACACACACGGTCAAGAATCGAGCTCAAGGGACTATCTCAAAGTTCTCACTAGAACGGAGCTCGAATCACTGAGAATGACAAACGAATGCGCAAAGACTGAGTGTGGATGATCAAGAATGCTCTAAGGTTGCTTGGTTCTCTCCTCCATGCGCCTAGGGGTCCCTTTTATAGCCCCAAGGCAGCTAGGAGCCGTTGAGAGCAAATCTGGAAGGCCAATCTTGCCTTCTGTCGTCGGGTGCACCGGACAGTCCGGTGCACACCGGACACTGTCCTGTGCCCGATTTCCTTCCTAAAATGGCGCTGCCGACCGTTGCAGATCTGGGAGCCGTTGGCGCACCGGACAAGTCCGGTGCACACCGGACAGTCTGGTGCCCCCTTCCGACCATTGGCCCGGCCACGTGTCACGCGCAGATTCCGCGGCCGACCGTTGGCCCGGCCGACCGTTGGCTCACCGGACAGTCCGGTGCACACCGGACAGTCCGGTGAATTTTAGCCGTACGCCGTCGGCGAATTCCCGAGAGCGGCTACTTCACGCCGAGCCAGCCTAGCGCACCGGACACTGTCCGGTCCACCACCGGACAGTCCGGTGCACCCAGACTGGACAGACTTTGGCTGCTCGAGCCATCTCTTCTCCAACTCGATTTTTTCTGTTTCCAGCACTTAGACACAATACATTAGTCCATAAAACAATGTACTAAGTCTGAGAAACATACCTTTATCCTTGATTTGTACTTTGTCCACCATTTTACAATTAGGCACCTGTGTTGGGCACTAAATCACCAAAATACTTAGAAATGGCCCAAGGGCACATTTCCCTTTCAGCAGCGAAGCAAATCAGCAGTCCAACAGCCACATGCAAGGTTGGGAACAGGCATAACTCTTACCCGATCAGCGATCACCTTCTCTAAAAAACAACAAATAAGAAAGGGTGAGTACAAACGTACTCAGCAGCCCACCTTCACTCGCGGAATAGGGAATCAGATATAATGCATGGAATATATGGAGCTCGGGATATTTTGCAGAAACAACAATATTTGATGCAGGGTTGTTTTATAAAACATTTTGCATTTTTCAAAGCTCATCCTCTCCCAAAGGAGCAGGAAGTTTCTCAATATTAGAACAAAATCCCCTAGACTAAACCATCCAGGTATCTCAGCAGTTTCCCACTGGTTTTCATTTTCAAAAACAGCTACTGAACTTTCTGTCCACCATAGCTCACGGCTCAACCGCCGGACCTTTTAAAAACCACTTTTCTTAAAAGCACCCTTTTTTGGAAAACAAAACACTAATTATCATACCACACCAGACTCGTCCATTCTTCCTGTGGACACAGACTATTTGAATAGGTTTAAACTCTGCGCAGAGGGGTACACTTTACCCACTAGTTCGGCTCTGCGATCTCATGGCCAATGAGACCCGAATCCGAATCTCTTTCTTTCCTCGCGCGTCCTTACCTTAGCGGTTATACCGGAAGGAGTCAGGCCACTGCCATGTCCAAACCGGACAAAACATTCCCCCTCCTTATCCTCCCAGTGCTCCCTAGCCATCATAATCCTGGGGTTCGGACCGTACAAGTTCAGATTGAGTGACTGCCCATACAGTCTCGAGTGGTTGTACTTGTCATGAGTATAGGTAGTTAAGGATGACAAACTGGACCTTATATGAGTGAACAATCCTTCTGCTCACACCTAACCCGGCTGAGCCATCACCTTAGGCCCTCCCCTAAACCAGGGAGTCCCTGATCATCCCTACTCAAAGGTGATAAGGGTGAAAACCCTTCATCATACTCATTTTGAAAAACATTTTCTTTTGAAAACTCACACCTTTTCTCAAATCATTTGTAACAAATATATCAAGGATTGATTGCGGCAAGCGGATGGGTGGCCATAATAACTTGTCTCAAAATCATATCATGCATAAAATAACAGGCTAAGGGTTGTGGTTGAAAAACATAGGTAATTTATGCATCAAAGGGATCCAGTGAGCTTGCCGTGCTTATCCGGCGAAGGGGGGGAGAGCTCGCGGAACTGGCTTCTAGCTTCACTACCTGGCGTAGACTTGCAGATCTGGCCTCCACGAGATAGCACGAACGCTCCGATAACTATGCAACATGAACAAGCAAACATACAAACCAGCAAGTATACCAACAAATATTTAGTATAGTGGTCAGAATAGCGATATATGGATGGGTAGAGTCTTGAGCAGAATCTGTGTCATGTGGTGTTGTGGTATTACTGGTGGCGGAGTGGAGGTGCTTACCAGGAGAGTGGATTGGAGGCGAAGTGACACTATGCGCGTAGCCGGCAGAGCGGAGTAACTGAGTGGGTGGGGTGTTTGCCTTGGCTGAGGGTGTTGAGTGTGTGTGGAGAGGGAGAGGGTAGCTAGGTGTATTTATAGCTAGGTGTATGTGGTGTAGCACAGTGAAGTTCACTATTGGTGAGAATAGTGACGAATGAATCGTCTGACTTAGTATGAATAGGAGAGTTATAGGCAGAATATGGGACAAGAGTATTTTGGGAGTTTTATGGAACATGAACCATGCTTAAGGGATGACATGGTTGGATAGGGAATAGTTTGATAAGAAATTAGAAACAAGAATTATTGGGATCTGAGTTTGGAAGCCTAGTTCGAAGGAATCTCAAAGTTAAGCGTGCTCAACATGGAGAAACCTAGGATGGGTGACCAGATGAGAAGTTCCCTACTGGAAGGAAAATCACAGTCACTGCAGCTGCTTGAACGCAACGTGGCTGATGATGTTGAGCCCAGCCCCACCGTCAATCAGGACATGATGCAGCTTCATGTTGGCGATGATAGGGGCGGTGATGAGTGGTAGTATACCAGCCCTTGCCATGTTTTCGGGATAGTCAGATGCCCCAAAGGAGATAGTGGTGTTCCGCCACCGCTGATGTGGGGCTGCCTTTGGGACCCCTAGAGTCACCGAAAGGACCTCGCGGTGTAGGGACTTCACGTTCCTACAGGAGGTGAGCTCCCAGCTTCCGCCATACATAACGTATAGCTTTTTGCGGCGGTCGTTGTCATCACCGAAGTCGGAGTCTCTAGTGAGGATTTCCTTGAGAACTTGCTCGGGGGCCTGATACCCAAGGTCCCGTTCTCCTGCGGCTAGGTCGCCTTCATCAACCTTCTCCTTGCCAGGCCGGCGACGAGGCGGTGAGCCATCATTGGAGGCGTGCTTGTGCCGCTCGCTGATGCGCTTCGCGAGCTTCAGGATCTCCCGGCATTCCGAGGCGCTATGGCAACTGTTGGGGTGGACAGGGCATGACCCACTGTCACTTCCCTGTTGCCGTGGGTGCTTGTTGCGCTCGTCCCGACCACCAGCCGCAGCTACAACGACTGGAGTACCAGACTGCGGCCTATCGTGACCGCGGTTCTTCTTCTTCTTGCCACCGCCATGGGCGGTGGCACCTGAGCCGCCCGTCTGGGTAACTCCGGTTTGCGGTGCCGAGTGCCATGCACAGCCCTCAGCAACTCTGGCACATTTGTCGGCCAGAGTGAAGAGCGTCGTGACGGTTTCCACGTCATGCGTCGCCAATTTCTCCAGCATCTTCTTATCATGCACCCCCTGTCAGAAAGCAGTGATAATGGAGGCATCAGAGATGCGAGGTATTGAAAGGGAAATGTGCCCTTGAGCCATTTTTAAGTATTTTGGTGATTGAGTGCCAACACAAGTGCTTTTGTGTGAATCTATGCAAAGTGGTGAACAAAGTGCAAATCAAGTCAAAAGGTATGTTTCTAGACTTAGTACATTGTTTTATGGACTAATGTATTGTGTCTAAGTGCTGGAAACAGGAAAGATTGAATTGGAAATGAGATGGCTATGTTCAGCCGAAGTCAGCTCGGTCTGGGTGCACCGGACTGTCCGGTGGGGCACCGGACAGTGTCCGGTGGGGCAGATTGGCTCTGGCGAACTTGCTGCTCTCGGGAGTTCGACGGCGGTGTACGGCTATAATTCAGGACTGTCCGGTAGTGCACCGGACTGTCCGGTGAGCCGTTCACAGGCGAACTCGTCGCTCTCGGGAGATGATTAACGGCGTACGGATAAAATTCACCGGACTGTCCGGTGGCGCACCGGACTGTCCGGTGAGCCAACGGTCAGCCGGGGCAACGGTCGGCCGAGGATTCCGCGCGTGACGCGTGGCCAAGCCAACGGTCACATTGGAGCACCGGACTGTCCGGTGTGCACCGGACAGTGTCCGGTGCGCCAACGGCTCTCAATCAGCAACGGTCGACTGCGCCATAGAAGGAAAGAAATCCGCACCGGACAGTGTCCGGTGGTGCACCGGACTGTCTGGTGCGCCAGTCGACAGATTCCAGGAATGTTCTCAACGGCTCCTAGCTGCCTTGGGGCTATAAAAGGGACCCCTAGGCGTATGGAGGAGAACATCAAGCATACTCAAAGCATTCCTAAGCACCAAGACTTCGATTCCACGCATTTGTTTCTTCGTGATAGCATCTAGAGCTCTTGTTGAGTTGTGAACTCGTCGGGTTGTGTTGCGAGCTCTTGTTGCGACTTGTGTGCGTGTTGACATTCTGATTTTGTGTCTTGTGTGCGTTGCTCATCCCTCCCTTACTCCGTGCTTCTTTGTGAACTTCAAGTGTAAGGGCGAGAGGCTCCAAGTTGTGGAGATTCCTCGCAAACGGGATTAAGAAAAGCAAAGCAAAACACCGTGGTATTCAAGTGGGTCTTTGGACCGCTTGAGAGGGGTTGATTGCAACCCTCGTCCGTTGGGACGCCACAACGTGGAGTAGGCAAGCGTTGGTCTAGGCCGAACCACGGGATAACCACCGTGCCATCTCTGTGATTGATATCTTTGTGGTTATTGTGTTTTGTTGAGACTCCTCTCTAGCCACTTGGCGATTATTGTGCTAACACTTAACCAAGTTTTTGTGGCTTAAGTTTCAAGCTTTACAGGATCACCTATTCACCCCCCCCCCCTCTAGGTGCTCTCAATTGGTATCGGAGTCGTTCTCTTCACGAAGGGACTAATCGCCCGAAGAGATGGATCCTAAGGGGAAGGGAATCGTGATCAACGATAAGGAGAAGGAGTCCTTCGTTAATGAGCCGAAGGATGACAAGCCTACCGATTTGGGCTCGGGCCACAAACGCAAAGATGGGAAGAAGAAGAAGACGAGACGCATCAAGGAGATCGTCTACTACGACGACAGCGATGAGTCCACTTCTTCCCAAAAGGACGACTACGACTACGAGAAACGAAAGACGGTTAATTTGAACTTTTCTTTCGATTACTCTCGTATTCCGCAGAGTTCAAATGCACATTTGCTTTCCATTCCTCTTGGCAAACCTCCACACTTTGATGGGGAGGACTACGGATTTTGGAGTCACAAAATGCGTAGTCACTTGTTCTCTCTCCATCCAAGCATATGGGAGATTGTTGAGAATGGAATGAAATTTGATAGCTCGGATAGTCCTATATTTATTAATGAACAGATTCATAAAAATGCACAAGCTACTACTGTGTTGTTAGCCTCTTTGTGCAGGGACGAGTACCATAAGGTGAGCGGCTTGGACAATGCCAAGCAGATCTGGGACACCCTCAAGATCTCTCATGAGGGGAACGACGTCACCTTACTCACCAAGATGGAGTTGGTGGAGGGCGAGCTTGGAAGATTCGCGATGATAAGGGGCGAGGAGCCAACCCAAACATACAACCGGCTCAAGACCCTTATCAACAAAATAAGGAGCTACGGAAGCACGCGATGGATGGACCACGACGTCGTCCGCCTAATGCTAAGGTCCTTTACTGTACTTGATCCACATTTGGTGAACAATATTCGTGAAAATCCTAGGTACACCAAGATGTCGCCCGAAGAAGTCCTTGGAAAGTTCGTAAGCGGGCGAATGATGATCAAGGAGGCGAGGTACATGGACGACGCATTGAACGGTCCAATCCATGAGCCTCAACCCATTGCTCTCAAGGCAACGAGGAGCAAGGAGGCGCTACCTAGCAAGGTGGCGCAAGTTGAGGCGGCCGGGCTCAATGACGAAGAGATGGCCCTCATCATCAAGCGCTTCAAGACGGCGCTAAAGGGTCACAAGGGACAGCCAAGCAAGACCAAGACAAAGGGGAAGCGCTCATGCTTCAAATATGGTAAGATTGGTCACTTTATTGCTAACTGTCCCAATAATGAAAGTGACCAGGAAAAAGGGAACAAAAGGGAGAAGAAAAAGAATTACAAGAAGGCCAAGGGCGAGGCACATATTGGAAAGGAGTGGGATTCAGATTGCTCCTCTTCCGACTCCGACAATGAAGGACTCGCCGCCACCGCCTTCAACAAGTCATCCCTCTTCCCAAACGAGCATCACATGTGCCTCATGGCGAAGGAGAAGAAGGTATGCACTCGGGATACCACTTATACTTCTTCAAGTGATGATTCTAGTGATGACGATGAAATAGACTATTCTAGTTTATTTAAAGGTTTAGATAGAATTAAAATTGGCAAAATTAATGAGTTAATTGATGCCTTGAATGAAAAGGATAGACTCTTAGAGAAACAAGAAGACCTTTTATATGAAGAGCATGATAAATTTGTTAGTGCACAAAATTCACTTGCTCTAGAAGTTAAAAGAAATGAAATGCTTTCTTGTGAACTATCTACTTGTCATGAAACCATTTCTACTTTAAAAGGTGTAAATGATGATTTAAATGCTAAACTAGAAGTAGCAAGTAAATCTAACTCTTGGTTAGAACATGTTAGGATTTGCAATAGGTGTAAAGATTTTGACATTGATGCTTGTAGTGAACACCTAATTTCAATTTCAAAATTGAATGATGAACTGGCTAGTCTTAATGCCCAACTTAAGACTAGCAAAAGTGAATTTGACAAGCTAAAATTTGCAAGGGATGCCTACACGATTGGTAGACACCCCTCAATTAAGGATGGACTTGGCTTCAAGAGGGAAGCCAAGAACTTGACAAGCCATAAGGCTCCCATCTCCGCCAAGGAGAAAGGGAAGGCCCCTATGGCTAGTAGTACTAAAAAGAACCATGCTTTTATGTACCATGATAGGAGACAATCTAGAAATGCTTATAGGTGTTGTAATGCTTATAATGCTTTTGATTTTCATGCTATGACTGCTTCTAGTTCCCATGTTATGCATGATAGAAATGTTGCTAGGAGAAATGTTGTTCATAATATGCCTAGGAGAAATGTTGTTAATATTCCTAGGAAAGTTAATGAACCTTCTACAATATATCATGCTTGCAATGCTTCATTTGCCATTTGTAGAAAGAATAAGAAGGTGATTGCTAGGAAGTTAGGGGCAAGATGCAAGGGCGATAAAACTTGCATTTGGGTCCCTAAGACAATTGTGACTAACCTTGTAGGACCCAACAAGAGTTGGGTACCTAAGACCCAAGCCTAAATTTGCCTTGCAGGTTTATGCATCCGGGGGTTCAAGCTGGATTATCGACAGCGGATGCACAAACCACATGACGGGGGAAAAGAGGATGTTCTCTTCCTACGTCAAGAACAAGGATCCCCAAGATTCAATCATATTCGGTGATGGGAACCAAGGCAAGGTAAAAGGGTTAGGTAAATTGCTATTTCATCCGAGCACTCTATTTCTAATGTGTTTTTAGTTGAGTCGCTTGGATATAATTTGTTATCTGTTAGTCAATTATGCAATATGGGATATAATTGTCTATTCACAAATGTAGATGTGTCTGTCTTTAGAAGGTGTGATGGTTCACTAGCTTTTAAGGGTGTACTAGACGGCAAACTTTATTTGGTTGATTTTGCAAAAGAAGAGGCTGGCCTAGATGCATGCTTAATTGCTAAGACTTGCATGGGCTGGCTGTGGCATCGCCGCTTAGCACATGTGGGGATGAAGAACCTCCACAAGCTTCTAAAGGGAGAACACGTGATAGGTCTAACTAACGTACATTTCGAAAAAGATAGACCTTGTGCAGCTTGTCAAGCAGGGAAACAGGTGGGAGGCTCTCATCACACCAAAAATGTGATGACCACATCAAGACCCTTGGAGATGCTTCATATGGACCTCTTCGGACCCGTCGTCTATCTAAGTATAGGAGGAAGTAAGTATGGTCTTGTTATAGTTGATGATTTTTCCCGCTTCACTTGGGTATTCTTTTTGCAGGATAAATCTGAAACCCAAGGGACCCTCAAGCGCTTCCTCAGGAGAGCTCAAAATGAGTTTGAGCTCAAGGTGAAGAAGATAAGGAGCGACAACGGGTCTGAGTTCAAGAACCTTCAAGTGGAGGAGTTCCTTGAGGAGGAAGGGATCAAGCACGAGTTCTCCGCTCCCTACACACCACAGCAAAATGGTGTGGTAGAGAGGAAGAACAGGACGCTCATCGATATGGCAAGGACTATGCTTGGAGAGTTCAAGACCCCCGAGCGCTTTTGGTCGGAAGCCGTGAACACGGCTTGCCACGCCATCAACCGGGTCTACCTTCACCGCCTCCTCAAGAAGGCTTCGTATGAGCTGCTAACTGGTAACAAACCCAATGTGTCTTATTTTCGTGTATTTGGGAGCAAGTGATATATTCTTGTGAAGAAAGGTAGAACTTCTTTTTTTGCTCCCAAAGCTGTAGAAGGGTTTTTATTAGGTTATGATTCAAATACAAAGGCGTATAGGGTCTTCAACAAATCATCGGGTTTGGTTGAAGTCTCTAGCGATGTTGTATTTGATGAGACTAATGGCTCTCCAAGAGAGCAAGTTGTTGATCTTGATGATGTAGATGAAGAAGACGTTCCAACGGCCGCTATGCGCACCATGGCGATTGGCAATGTGCGACCACAGGAACAATTGGAGCAAGATCAACCTTCTTACTCAACAATGGTGTATCCCCCAACCCAAGATGACGAACAGGTACCTCAAGTGGAGGCGCATGATCAAGGGGAGCACAGGATGTTCAAGTTGAAGAGGAAGAAGCACCTCAGGCACCTCCAACCCAAGTTCGAGCGACGATTCAAAGGAATCATCTCGTCGACCAAATTTTGGGTGATATTAGCAAGGGAGTAACTACTCATTCTAGATTAGTTAATTTTTGTGAGCATTACTCCTTTGTCTCTTCTATTGAGCCTTTCAAGGTGGAAGAGGCCTTGCTAGATCCGGACTGGGTGTTGGCCATGCAGGAGGAACTCAACAACTTCAAGCGTAATGAAGTTTGGACACTGGTGCCTCGTCCCAAGCAAAATGTTGTGGGAACCAAGTGGGTGTTCCACAACAAACAGGACGAGCACGGGGTGGTGACAAGGAACAAGGCTCGACTTGTGGCAAAAGGTTATGCCCAAGTCGCAGGTTTGGATTTTGAGGAGACTTTTGCTCCTGTGGCTAGGCTAGAATCTATTCGTATTTTGCTAGCATATGTCGCTCACCATTCTTTCAGGTTGTTCCAAATGGATGTGAAGAGCGCTTTCCTCAACGGGCCGATCAAGGAGGAGGTGTACGTGGAGCAACCCCCTGGCTTCGAGGATGAACGGTTCCCTGACCACGTGTGTAAGCTCTCTAAGGCGCTCTATGGACTTAAGCAAGCCCCAAGAGCATGGTATGAATGCCATAGAGACTTTTTAATTGCTAATGCTTTCAAGGTTGGGAAAGCCGATCCAACTCTTTTCACTAAGACTTGCGATGGTGATCTCTTTGTGTGCCAAATTTATGTCGATGACATAATATTTGGTTCTACTAATCAAAAGTCTTGTGAAGAGTTTAGCAGGGTGATGACGCAGAAATTCGAGATGTCGATGATGGGCGAGTTGAACTACTTCCTTGGGTTCCAAGTGAAGCAACTCAAGGATGGCACCTTCATCTCCCAAACGAAGTACACGCAAGACTTGCTAAAGCGGTTTGGGATGAAGGACGCCAAGCCCACAAAGACGTCGATGGGAACCGACGGACACACCGACCTCAACAAAGGAGGTAAGTCAGTTGATCAAAAGGCATACCGGTCAATGATAGGTTCTTTGCTTTATTTATGCGCTAGTAGACCGGATATTATGCTTAGCGTATGCATGTGTGCTAGATTTCAATCCGATCCAAGGGAGTGTCACTTAGTGGCTGTGAAGCAAATTCTTAGATATTTAGTCGCTACGCCTTGCTTCGGGATCTGGTATCCAAAGGGGTCTAACTTTGACTTGATTGGATATTCAGATTCCGACTATGCTGGATGTAAGGTCGATAGGAAGAGTACATCGGGGACGTGCCAATTCTTAGGAAGGTCCCTGGTGTCATGGAATTCTAAGAAACAAACTTCCGTTGCCCTATCCACCGCTGAGGCCGAGTACGTTGCCGCAGGACAGTGTTGCGCGCAACTACTTTGGATGAGGCAAACCCTTCGGGACTTTAGCTACAATCTGAGCAAAGTCCCACTCCTATGTGATAATGAGAGTGCTATCCGAATAGCGGAAAATCCTGTTGAGCACAGCCGCACAAAGCACATTGACATCCGGCATCACTTTTTGAGAGACCACCAGCAAAAGGGAGATATCGAAGTGTTTTATGTTAGCACCGAGAACCAGCTAGCCGATATCTTTACCAAGCCTTTAGATGAGAAGACCTTTTGCAGGCTGCGTAGTGAGCTAAATGTCCTAGATTCGCGGAACTTGGATTGATTCATAGCATACATGTGCTTATGCCTTTGATCATGTTCCTTATGCATTTTGTTGCTTACTTGTGGTGCTCAAGTTGTACAAACACTCCCTGGACCTCACAAGTCCTTTTTGCAAGTGATGCACATATTTAGGGGGAGCTGTGCTACAACTTGACCCTTTGAGACTAACCATGTGCTTGAGTTTGCTTGTTTTAGTCTCAAAGGAGGTTTGAAAGGGAAAAGGTGGACTTGGACCATGAAAGACTTCCACTGCACTCCGATGAGAGGGTAACTTATTCTAAGTTCATCTCCTGTACTCTTATTGCCTTTGTATTCTTATTTGAAGATTTTGGTGAGGCAATGGGGTTCAAGGGCCAAGATTGATCCCATTTTGGTGCTTGATGCCAAAGGGGGAGAAAATAAAGGCCAAAGCAATAAATGGATCAGCTACCACTTGAGAAATTTTGAAAATAGTAGAATAGAGCTTTTGGTTTGCCAAAACTCTTTTATTGTCTCTTTTGTCAAAAGTTGGCCTCTTGTGGGGAGAAGTGTTGAGTATGGGAAAAAGGGGGAGTTTTTGAAATCCTTGATCAATTTCTTTTGGAATACCTCTCTTTATGTCTCCACAAGTGAATTTGACTTAGAGATAGGAAATTGAGTTTGATTTGCAAAAACAAACCAAGTGGTGGCAAAGAGTGATCCATATATGCCAAATATGAATCAAAACTATATTGAGTTTTCATTTGCATTGATATTGCACTTGTTCTAGTTGCTTTATGTTGTGTTGGCATAAATCACCAAAAAGGGGGATATTGAAAGGGAAATGTGCCCTTGGGCCATTTCTAAGTATTTTGGTGATTGAGTGCCAACACAAGTGCTTTTGTGTGAATCTATGCAAAGTGGTGAACAAAGTGCAAATCAAGTCAAAAGGTATGTTTCTAGACTTAGTACATTGTTTTATGGACTAATGTATTGTGTCTAAGTGCTGGAAACAGGAAAGATTGAATTGGAAATGAGATGGCTATGTTCAGCCGAAGTCAGCTCGGTCTAGGGGCACCGGACAGTGTCCGGTGGGGCACCGGACAGTGTCCGGTGCGCCAGACTGGCTCTGGCGAACTTGCTGCTCTCGGGAGTTCGACGGCGGTGTACGGCTATAATTTACCGGACTGTCCGGTGAGCCGTTCACAGGCGAACTCGTCGCTCTCGGGAGATGATTAACGGCGTACGGATAAAATTCACCGGACTGTCCGGTGGCGCACCGGACTGTCCGGTGAGCCAACGGTCAGCCGGAGCAATGGTCGGCCGAGGATTCCGCGCGTGACGCGTGGCCGAGCCAACGGTCACATTGGAGCACCGGACTGTCCGGTGTGCACCGGACAGTGTCCAGTGCGCCAACGGCTCTCAATCAGCAACGGTCGACTGCGCCATAGAAGGAAAGAAATCCGCACCGGACAGTGTCCGGTGGTGCACCGGACTGTCCGGTGCGCCAGTCAATAGAAGGCAAGATCTACCTTCCAGGAATGTTCTCAACGGCTCCTAGCTGCCTTGGGGCTATAAAAAGGACCCCTAGGCGCATGGAGGAGAACATCAAGCATACTCAAAGCATTCCTAAGCACCAAGACTTTGATTCCACGCATTTGTTTCTTCGTGATAGCATCTAGAGCTCTTGTTGAGTCGTGAACTCGTCGGGTTGTGTTGCGAGCTCTTGTTGCGACTTGTGTGCGTGTTGACATTCTGATTTTGTGTCTTGTGTGCGTTGCTCATCCCTCCCTTACTCCGTGCTTCTTTGTGAACTTCAAGTGTAAGGGCGAGAGGCTCCAAGTTGTGGAGATTCCTCGCAAACGGGATTAAGAAAAGCAAAGCAAAACACCGTGGTATTCAAGTGGGTCTTTGGACCGCTTGAGAGGGGTTGATTGCAACCCTTATCCGTTGGGACGCCACAACGTGGAGTAGGCAAGCGTTGGTCTTGGCCGAACCACGGGATAACCACCGTGCCATCTCTGTGATTGATATCTTTGTGGTTATTGTGTTTTGTTGAGACTCCTCTCTAGCCACTTGGCGATTATTGTGCTAACACTTAACCAAGTTTCAAGCTTTACAGGATCACCTATTCACCCCCCTCTAGGTGCTCTCAGGTATAGTCCCCCGTACCTTGGTGAAACGAGAGATGAAAGCCCAGAGAGTCTCCCCGGGTTCCTGCCTCACTGCATGGAGATGAGCCTCCACGCCATGCTGCTGATAAGCACTAGTGAAGTTCGTTGTGAACCATGCACAAAGCTCTTCCCAGGAGTAGATCGACCCCGGGGTAATGTTCATGAGCCAGGTCTGGGCCGGCCTGGTCAAGGCTACATGGAAGTAGCTTGCCATCACAGCAGTGTTTCCACCAGCTACCGTAATGGCGGTGACGTAGACCTGCAAGAATTATGACGGGTTTGATGTACCGTCGTACTTCTCCAGCAGGTGTGGCCGGAACTTGGGTGGCCAAGTCGCCACAAGGAGATGATCCGCCAGTGCGGCGCAGCCTACGCCGTCCAATGGGACACCTGTCTGGATTTGGGCATCCCTTGCAGTGAAGTCTTGGTCGAGGTTGCGACCCTCGAAGTTTTGCCAGTGCTCACGCGCCCTCTCCAGAGAGACTCGAGCATCCTCGCCCGCACGCCTTCAGTTGAGCGCTGCCCGTAGGTCGTCAGCCCTCTCTAGAGAGATTCGAGCATCCTCACCCGCACACCGGCGGTTGAGCTCTGCTCGCAGGTCGTTAGTCTGTGCACCCCTCACTGAGGGTGAGCGCACAGATGCCGACGCCTCGCGTTGACGTCGGAATGACCGAGGCCTGAGCCTGGCTGAGCCAGAATGTGCCATGCCGAGGAGACGGTCAACATCTTCGTGCCACTGTCTCATGGCCCCCGGCGAGGCCGTGGAACTTGGTGGGTTGCACAGCAACTCCCTGTCTACAGACAACGCCCCACCATGAGCAGCCCTGACGGAGCCCTGGATGTCTACACGGGCGTGTGCTGCTGCGCAGTGTGCATAGCAGCAGCACCAGGCGCAGGGCGGTAAGAGCCCCGTGGCATAGAAGATGCAGCCTCTTCCTCCATCAGGAAGTCCTCGGGAGACAAGCCACGGTGCTCGACGATCTGAACCATTGCGTCGAGCAAGAAAACAGGCGAAAAACCTAAAGCCAAGCCCCCTACCTGGTGCGCCAAATGTCGGTGGGGAAATCCACCGGCCGGGTGGCGGAATGCACCCGCCCTAATCCTAAGATGAGGAGGGGCCTAAGCGGTTGCCTGTTTGGTGAATTCGGGATGAACACAAGAGGACACGAGGGATTATAGTGGTTCAGGCCACCGGAGCGTAATACCCTAACTTCACTTTGTGTAAGTTGTATTGACGGTGTGCTTGAGCGTATAAATTGAGTCTGTCCCTTGTAACGTTGTGTGCCTTCCCTTTTATAGTTTAAGGGAGGCACATACAAGGATGTTGAGCCCCGAAATGCAGGCCCAGGAGCATAATGGAAGAAATACATTATGTGAATAACTAATGGTGACAGAGTAACGCATGAGTAATCAGCAGGAGTCATGATGACTGCAGTCCATGCAGCATTGATAGGTAGTAACCCTTGGTAACGCGGGAGTAATGGTGAGTAACTGCACGACCCACGTATCGTGGACTGAGCACGCCGCCTGTCAGTGGAATGGACAGACGCACGTCTTATTCGTACTGAATGCGAAGGCGCGCGTAGCCTAGAGGCGTCATGTCAGGTTCCGCCCGTTGGCTTATGCCGCACACAGTATGCCACGTGGCAGCATCGGGTCTCCGCCTGAGCGGGGAGCAAGAGTGTATGCGGATAGGTCTGGATCACACCAGACCAGGTCTGGACACGTGTCAGCTCCGGACCCCCGCTTGGGCCCTGATTAAGGCCCGGGTGTGTTCTGTCCTGGAACCTTGGGACCCTACTGTGGGCGGTCTGGACCCCATACGGGGGGGTCTGGTCCGTACACGTGGGGGTCCTGGACCAACTTAGAGGTCCGGACTGTATATCCAGGGGTCCGACACTTTTCCATGGGGTCCGGACTCACTGTTGATGCCTTGGAGTATATCACTTTCTCTGGACACGTGGCGTCCTCGGAGCCGCCCACGTGGTGGGGTCAGGTGCTGTTCCTGGCCTAGAGTAGTCGCCCGAGGTTGGAGCGAGTCATGGCCTGGTCCCACGTATAGCTCCTTTACCACACGACTAAAGATAGTCGTGCAGGTACTGCGTCTTCATATAGTAGTAAGGGGTACCCTAGTTTCAGGGTACCGACACGAAGCAACTCCATGTGAAGGACGTGGTCGTCGGATCGAAAACCTAGGAGTTGATCCATTTCGCCCCGGTGGAGTGGATGTGCTCTATGTAAATAGGGGTAGTTTATAAAGTGAGAATAACCATCTATAAATAGAGGGGAGGGCTGGTTGGTTCAGCATCCCTTGGCTGCCATTTGTTTTGAGCACTCATTCTAGAGCTCCTAGTTTTCTCTCTAGGTAGACACCAGT
Organism: Zea luxurians; assembly: GCA_029449295.1. Lineage (NCBI taxonomy): Eukaryota > Viridiplantae > Streptophyta > Magnoliopsida > Poales > Poaceae > Zea > Zea luxurians. The sequence goes on from JAOPSE010000044.1 coordinate 2,872,827, forward strand.
TGAGCCGAGGGTTCCTTGGTGATTTTGTACTTCAACTGTGTTCTTGATTTTCAAGTTTAATCAGAGGAAGGGTCGCCGGTCCGGTCCACAGGGCTCTTTGAATCTCAATTTGTACCCTTACTGAAATTTCTGAAGTTTTATAGTCTTGGTTTCTCCTTTTCCCGATCTTATGTTATTGGTGAAAAACTTTGATTCCTTTGAGAGGATTTGGTTTGAGGATTGATCGGTGATGAGTTGCACTCTTTGGACCACTGCATACACCTATTTGTTGTAGATTTTGGTCGTGATTTGAGAAAAACTCAGTTTGAACTCGTTTCTAGAAAACCCCAACAAAACCCCAATTTCTGCTGTATTTTTAAATCCGCGGGTGATTCACAATTCGGATTGAGCTCAAAATTTGGGGAGATCTTGCAAAGGTATTTTCTCAGGTGTGTGTAAAATTTCATATCAATCGGAGTTCGTTTAGTTCAGTTTTGAACTCAAGAACAGAATTTCATACTGCTAAAAACATCACTTGTTGACGATACTGTACTGGACTGTTTTGGACTTTTTGGTGTCCGGTTTGCGATCCGTTTGTTTTACTGGTCTCATGTGAGTATTAGGAATGTTTTGTAATCATGAGATCACTCGTTCGCTGATGTGTTTATAATTTGAGCACTTACTTCATCTCAATTGAAGTAAAGTGTTAATTTTTAGTGTTTGGAGACAAAAATCTAATTGGCTCCCATTCACCCCCTCTGGTCGCCTTACCGGTCCTACAAGAATAAAAAATAATTATCTTATTAAGATAACACTTATTCTACAAATGTATTTATTTTACATGTACATAATGTTTTCTTACAACTAACGATGTATAAGTGATAATGTTTTTCATTAATAATAAATGATGTATGTGCTAATTATAATTTAAACGGTGATGGTGATCTCCGTTAGAGATTTATCCCCGTAAGGATAGGGAAAGGATGGAAAAAATGTTCTCCATAAGCGTTGTGAATTCCTCGATTTTCACCATGATGACGGAGTTGAGAAGCTAATCCTCGACGAAAAATTCTCCGTAGTCATACCTAGTCTGGAGATATGATTGATTCATTAAGGCATTGTTTCTAATCTATCCAAGATTTGTTCCAACTAATAAAATTTGTATATATTAGACAAATCTAGTTAGAAATCATTCGTGACTATGGTTCGAACCGAACGAGGCCTGATTGTTCCAGATTTACCTTTGTTTAGAAATTCAAGTCTACAAGGTAGATTTCATTTTTCGTTTTTCTTTTTCCGGAGAAAATGCAACCATGCATTTCTGGCGGATCATCCATCATAATAATTGCCTGCCTCTATAAAAAAGTACTTTTGGCAGTAAAATAATGCAGCTATAAGATTTATGCAAATTAAACTGGTTTTATTTATCTATATTTATAGAAAACAATGTTAGTATTCATGTCTCTAACTAGAGTTGTCATAAAAAAATTATAACAAATTTATTGATACTTGTTTTGTATGATAAATGGAAATACTTTGTAGGTGATTTTGGTCGAACAATTTCGTTTTACTCGTCAAAAAACTAGAATTGCATTTTTTAAAATGAAGAAAGTATAATTCTAGATCTACTCTAAGTAAAACTATCTATTTGATTAAGTTTATAAATTTGCATTAACATCTATGATCATAGATAAATATATATGTATTTTATGGTGAATCTAATGTATTTATACAATATAATGTATATTAGAACAAATCAAAGAAACTAATCATATAGTTTTGTAAAGGTAATTTTGACTATTGTCAGAACAAAAACGGCTCCAATAAACTATGTAAATTACTCTTCAAATTTAATTTCTCTCTACTCCTCCGCTCCCCCACCTTTGCTCTCTATTTTTAAATAGTCTGCTTCACCCGCTAAGAGCATCTCTAAGACACTAGTTAAATGGTCTATCAAGCCAATTTTTTTACTTAGAGCATCTCCAAGAGACTAGTTAAATGTCTCGCCTAGCTAAATTTTGGCTATTCAACAGCAAAATAACTTTTCAACAGATTAGCTATTTGACTCACCAAGCTATCTGACTCTCTAAATTAGCTCTCTCACTAGCTAAATTTGGCTAGTCATCTGACTAGCAAAACTAAATAGATAGTATGTTGGAGTGAAATGCTACATATAGAGTGCAACCATTATGAAAAATTAAATAGAGAGTTAAATAGAGAGCCAAAAATAAAGAGTTTATTGGAGATGCTCTTATCCATCAGCAAAATAGCTCTCTGTCAGACTAGTAATATAACTCATCAAGATATCCGGCTCTTCAAACTGACTCTCTCATTAGCTAAACTTGGCTAGCCACTCTGACTAGCCAAACTAGTTAAATTATTTGTGTAATATATTTTTTTATAAAAATGTAAATAGAGAGTCAAAAATGAAAAGTACCCTAAATATGCTCTAAACAGTCAAGTTTGTTTGACTAGCCTACTCTTGTTTTGTGAAATATATTTTATAGAGTAGCTAGATTAGTAAATTTGGCTAATTTTTTCGTAGTCTCTTGGAGTTACTCTTAGTATTCTTTTGTATCATTTTTATGAGACTTGAGACTTTTGACATGGCGTTGTATTAAAATTGTATGGAATGGAGTACACGTTAGTTGGTGAAGCTAGTTTATATGCGTATGAGATGTGATCCCTGTTTTTATCTCTCTATAAGGCTATTCCGATCCACTGTGTGGTGTTATAATTAAAAAACCAAGAATGATACATAATATACACAATATTAAACTCTCTATATAAAACACTCATCGTAGTGTATAGTATCATAATCCAGTCTGTAAGGCATTATGTGTATAATAAGTTGATGCACGTGCTATGGTCAAATGTACCATACAAAAGAAAAAAAACATGGAGAAGTTATCGTAGCATATCTCATGACTCAACAGTATCATCTGAAACCAAGATGTTGCATATAGAGCCAAAGTGGTATCTCCATAATGATATTGTTTTGTTCCTCACTTCTTTAACTCGCATGCCACATCCATAACTTGTCCAGTGTGACACATATTAAATGAGTATGATACTATATATTTAAAATAAAATAGGCTAAGGATATAAACAACCCCATTAGTTAGTCTCTTAAGAGGTAAAAAGGGCAGCTCTTTGAGTCCTTCTCTTGCATGGCTTTTCAAGCGTGGAAGACTTTAATGTGCATACAATTCCAATTAATACATATCTTTTTGAGTTGCCTTTAAAGTTAATATATTCATGATCTAGATACACTCTATTGTATGAATAAAGTCTTTTATTTGTCTATCATGCTTGGAAAACTGATACAGAGGCTCATGGTTGTACATGCCCTAAGACCATCTCCAGCAATCCGTATATAGGGACGTGTAAATTATTGTTTTGCACTGTAGATTAAAATGTTTGTAGAGTGAAGTTTAAAATAAAGAATGAGAAAGAGAGTGGTATAAAGAGTCTGCTAGAGATAGTTTAAGAGTGCTCGTGTAACTTTGATTAGAAAGCAATTAACATTTGTCAAAGTGGCCCTTTAGGGATTTCTTGCTTGGGTTATACATCATATTTAATTCACCAAACACCGATGCAGAGATGCTTGCGGAAGCCTTATGGTATGTTGGTTCAAATGTAAATTCCTAAAAATCTGATTCTAGATGTGAGATATGAGAAAGGTACTACGAGCTTTGGTTTGTGTTGGCATCAATCACCAAATGGGGGCATTGAAAGGGAAATAGCCTTAATCATTTTATCTAATTGATTTTGGTGCTTGATAACCATCACACACCTTATGAACTAAGTAGTTTGCCTAGTCTTTGATTTACAGATTCATAAGTTCATTCAACCCAATCCTAAGTCAGAAACAGCTCAAAACCAACCTAAATAGGGGTAAAACTTGGAATAGATGAGCTACGTCCAATTCTATGCTTTGGATAAGTTCTAAAAATATGCTAGGGGAGCCTATTTGAATGGTATGTGTTTTGAAATCAAGGATGGTGTTGGCTTCCAAAGAGGAGGCAAAGAGAACATTGAGGTTTAGATTAATGGGCATGAATTCACAAAATTTGTGAAGGAAAAGGGCAATGATCCAATTGTTCATATTATTCATGCTAATGCCCATGCTCCCCGTGCTAAAAAATGTTAATGTTTCATATGCTAGAGCATCTCATTTTAGGCATATTGTTTCTCATGCTCCAAATGTTCATATGGCGCATGTGAACCCAAATAATGTATCAAATGGTGCATGCATGTCATATCGTATTTTTGATGCTTCTTATGTGCTTTCACGCAAATCCAGCAAGGTTGTTGCCAAATATGTAGGCCTCGGCACAAGAACACTAAAACTTGTGTTCGGGGTGCCAGATGTGCTTGTTACTGATGTGAGAGGGCCCAAACCAATTTGAGTATCTAAGAACAATACCTAAATTTGTTTTTATAGGTTTATGCATATGGAGGCATAAGTTGGGTTATTGATAGCATATGCACAACCCACATGAAAAAAGAACAAACTGAAAGGGAAATGTGACCTTGGCCCATTTCTATAAATGTTTTGGTGATTAGATGTCCAACACATATTGTTTTGAGATGATATATGCCAAATGATAAAAAAGTGCAAATCAAGAATCAAGGTATGTTTCTAGCCTTAGTGAATTGTTTTGATACTAACATATTTACCTAAGTGCTAGGAACAGTATCAAAGCAAATGAGAATGGAGTGGAGAAGTGGCTGAATCCAGCCAAATCTGCACCAGCCTTCGGTGCACCGGACTGTCCGGTGCACAGGCTGGTTCAGCAGCAAAGATGCTGCTATCGGGAATCGGTGAGGGCGACGTGGCTAAAAATCACCGGATTGTCCGGTGAGCCATCGCTCTCGGGAATTCACCGAGGGTGCCGCGGCTAAAATTCACCGGACTATCCGGTGAGCCAACGACGCCCGCACCAACAGTCGGCAGCGCGATCAACGGGCGACACGTGGCTCGAGCCAACAGTCACTTGGTCGCACCGGACAGTGTCTGGTGCGTCAAGGGGACCGAAGGTCGAACGGTCGGCTTCACCAGAAAAAGAAGGAGATCGGGCACCGGACAAGCACAGAAGGCAAGAATTGCCTTCCAAATGGAACTCCAACGGCTTCTAGCTGCCTTGGGGCTATAAAAGGGACCCCTAGGCGCATGGACTTTGAGGCCCTGTAACCTCCAAACCATAAGAATTTTGCCCTAGGTCACCACATCAAGTTTGTAGAGCTATAATAGGGGAACAATTTTGCTATAGAGATCAAGTCATGGTTCTATGAAAAGTTTTGCTAAAATTGGACCCAAAGATGGGATGTTAGTCGGTTTCTAGACTGAAATTTGGCCACCAGTGGTATTGGCCGAACTTGAGATCGGATTTGAATTAGATTCAGTGGGAATTTGGCTAGAACTGTTATAGCAAAAGTAGAGATGGTTGATAGGTCTACAACTTTGGTGCAGAGGGATGAAGAGGTTGTCATGCAAAATTTAGAGAAAATCTGCCTTAAATGTGGACTGGCAGGCTGTCTACAGAACCCTCCCATGGTACAGTGGCTGAATCAGATCGAGGGTTCATCCCCCCTCGCCGCCGGTGACCCTTTGCCGTGATTGTTTACCGATCGTCGTGATTCGTGCGTCATGTCTTATGGATAACCGTGGGCAGGTAAAGATCTTGGTGCCTGGATCAACTTGGGTCCGGTCGCAGCTAAGCTCACCGTACCCCCTTGCTCATCGATCGATTGGGATAGATCTCGCCGCCGTTGGCCGATTACCGCCGTGCGCCACGTGCTAAAGCACTTTACCACGTCGCAGTAGCTCGGCTTGCGGTGTTTGCTCATCGCCGGTGAGTTCGCCACGATGAAAGACACTAATCACGCGCGCTAGTAACTTTCTGTTTCTCTAGCCGCCGCGCGTCTTCGTCCAAATCCCCGGCCATCACTTAGCGATCCTATAAATTGATGGTCGGGTCTGTTGCGCCATGTTATCATGAAGCCAACGCACCCTCGCTTGCCTCGAATCACCCCCTAGAACTCTCCAATTTCCCATTCTCCCCAATCTCTGTTTCCGCCACCATAGAAGCACCTCGCCGTGGCTGGCCTGTTCCAGGTATGCTCATACCCCGTGCTCCCTTGTTTTAGCTTCCTTAGGCTCCCTGGATACTCCCTGACCGGTTCAATTGAGCTAGGATCCCTTAGATCACCGGGAACGCGGTTGACCATTCGCGATGCCCGCTGTCACCGTGGGCAGAGCAAATTAGGTAGCCGTTTGTGAAATTAAGCGAGGGGAAACGATCCTTAGGTCTTGAATTCGATTTTGGCCAAAGTAGGGCGCCCGGTCATTAAGTGAATCGGCCGGTGTAAGCTCGCCGGAGCTTGGCCATGTGCTGTCCACCGTCGTGGACCTCAACCTGCGAAGAAATAGAACATGAAGGGGGTTTCTGTAAGGTGTCAGCGACTCTAGAAACAGTATTGTGAACCCACCTTTAGTTATTCATAACGTTCAGGACCTATTTGCAAAGTCTACGCGGGCGCGCTTCTGCCTATAGTGGGCTGACTTAGGCCGCTTTCGGTCCGATACTGTTTATAGTTTTCCTTTTTTTCTGCCAGAGCTAAACAATTCCTAGAAAATTGCAGAAAAATGCTAAAAATACCTGTCGGGGACCGTAATTAGGGGTACCCCCAAGGCTCCTAATCTCAGCTGGTAACCCCCATCAGCACAAAGCTGCAAAGGCCTGATGGGCGCAATTCCGGTCAAGGCTCTGTCCACTCAAGGGACACGATCTCGCCTCACCCGAGCCCAGCCTCGGGCAGGAACAGTAGACCAAGGCAGATTCACGCCTCGCTCGAGGGTCCCCTCAAGCAACAGGCGCACCTTCGACTCGCCCGAGGCCCAGCTCGGGCAGGCTTCACGGAGAAGCAACCTTGGCCAAGATCGCCTCGCCAGCCGACCGGATCGCAGGAGCATTCAATGCAAGGATCGCCTGACACCTTATCCTGACGCACGCTCTCTAGTCGACAAGGCCGAAGTGACCGCAGTCACTTTGCCCCTCCACTAACTGACCTGACAGGAAAACAGCGCCGCCTGCGCTGCTCCGACTGCTGTGCCACCCGCCAGGGTGAGGCTGACAGCAGCCAAGTCCAGCCTCGGGCGCCATAGGAATCTCCGCCTTGCCCGACCCCAGGGCTCAGACTCCACCTCGACTACGGAAGACGGTCTCCGCCTCGCCCGACCCCAGGTCTCGGACTCCACCTCGACTATGGAAGATGGTCTTCGCCTCTCCCGACCCCAGGGCTCGGACTCAACCTTGACCTCGGACGATGGTCTCCGCCTCGCCCGACCCCAGGGCTCAGACTCAACCTCGACCTCGGACGATGGTCTCTGCCTCGCCCGACCCTAGGGCTCGGACTCAACCTCGACCTCGGACGACGGTCTCCGCCTCGCCCGACCCTAGGGCTCGGACTCAACCTCGACCTCGGGCGACGGTCTCTGCCTCGCCCGACCCCCGGGCTCGGACTCAGCCTCGACCTCGGAGGAGCCACCGCCTCGCCCGACCTTGGGCTCGAACCGACCACGCCACAAGGGGGGCTGTAACACCCCTGGTGTTACTATAACTAAAACTTGAGCATGGCATCATGAGCATGGGCATTGCATATGTTTGACACACCTAGAGTGCATTCACTAGGCAAAAATTTCAAACAAGTTGTATTGTTTTACTGTTTTACAAATAGGACCCTGGTTTAAGGACTTAACCCTAAATAGTGGTTAAAGGGGTAAAACTTAACCCAAGTTGAGAAAAACTTTAGGGCTTGTGAGAAAAGTCATAAAATATCCCCAAACACTAAGTTGAATCACATTTATACCCCTGGAATACTAGAAACCCTAATTGGAACCCTGGAAAACCCTAAAACTAAACCCTAGGGACCTAAGTGCAAAATTAGTCCACTTTTGGACTAAAGTGCAAAAACCAAGCCAAATAAGTATTTTAAGTCCTTTGGTTCACAAATATGTGATTTTGCAAGCCAAACCCTAAGTTTTGGACCTAAATGCAAAATGAACCTCATTTGAGTTTTACTCTAAGACTGAAAAATCAGTGCATGGGCTCAACTTTGGGGCTTTGTAACTTGCAAAGTATAGGGTTTTTGCCCTAGGTCACCACATCAAAGTTGAAGACCAATAATAGGAGAACAACTTTGCTAAAGGGTGCAAGCATAGTTGTTATGAGAAATGTGGAGAAAAACCCAGTCCAAAACTGGCTGTCAGACTGCTTGAAGTTGAATTTCAGAGTTACAGTGCTTTTGGGTGAACTTTGAGCTCGATTTTGATTTGGATCCAGTGCTCAAATGTGATCAAGTCCTATAGTGGAGTTGTAGCTGGTATGTAGCACTACAACTTTGGTACAGAGACCGGGACCTGTTGTCACATGAAATCTGGAGAAAAAGGGCTCTAAACTCGCTCGGTCAGAAGCTCTGATGAACGCATGGCCATGGTACAGTGACCGATTAAACTGAAGAAGAATCCCTTCGTCCTCACCGCCGGTAGCTGCCACCGTCGATCGTCGCTCGCCAAGATTCGTGCTCGGCGGTCACCGGATAAGTTTGCCGCGGTAAAGGTCCTCGTCACCGGTGAGCTGGCCACCACTCCGACGACATCCCCCCTGGCTCACCGCCCGCGGTAAGTACTCGCCGTCGACCGCCGCCTCTCGGCCGGGTGCCGCGTGGCTCTACACTTTCACCGTGTCGCCAAGACCTTCTCTGAACCCTCCGTAGCTCACCGGAATTACCGCCACGTCGTTGGCCACGTACTCGCGAAGCCTGTGTTTCTTCCTCCTCTCCGGCCGTCGACACATCGTGATCAAATTAAGCGCCACCGCTTCGGAGTTCTATAAATTGACCCCGCCGTGGGCTTCACCATGTCCTTACGCATCCAGCCACCGCTAATCGGCCACAGTCATCCACTCAAGCGCTCGAATTTCGCGTTGCCCCCAAATCGGTTCTCCGCCGCCGTAGAGTTGAGTTCACCGTCGCCAGCCCAACTCCGGTCAGTACCCGCCCTTTGCTTCCTCGTTTGAGCATGCTCATACCTCCGTGATGCTTACCGAACCAATGAATCGAACTAGACCGGCGCCCATCGCCGGGAACGCGGCTGTCTCGCCGTGATGCTTACGGCCACCGTGGCCGGAGCTCCCTAGTCCACCATTAGTGCAATTAGGTTAGGGGAAATGCTCCTTAGAGGTTTAATTCTGTGTATGTCGCTCGGGAGCGCCGGTCACTGCCCCAGTTGGCCGGTCTGCTAGCTCGCCGGAGCGTGGCCGCGCTTGAGCGCCGCCGGGGACCTCGTGTTGTGAATTGACAGAACCCCGAGGGCATTTGTGCAAACCGTCAGTGACTCAACACAATAGTGAAAGGACCTATTTCTGTTTAGCCAAAAACCCGAGGGCCTCTGCGCAAAGTCGCCTCGCGGGCGCGGGCGCGCGCGCGAATCCGCTCGGGCCTGGGCCGGCTGGACCTGAATCGGCCCAGTACTGTTCCTCGTTTTCCTTTTTCTTTTTCAGCAGGACTTTGAAAAACTGTAGAAAATTGTAGAAAAATCCTAAAAATATGAGACCAATTTTCCTAGGCTTGTTATTTTCCATAGTATTTAATAAAAATAGTTTTATGATTTTTAGTTGGAATAGGGAATTTTAGGATATTTAAAATAGCCTCAACCAATGGTTCTGGATTTTTAGAAAATAAATAATAAGTCCAAAATTCCCCAAACTTTTTATGTAAGCTTTTCACATTATTTAGAAGCCATGGGTAGAGTTTGGTTTGATTTGGGCCTTGTTTGATCACTAAACCCAAAACCACCCCCCTGCTCCATGAACTCCTTTACTGACTCCGGAAACCCTAGGTTCTCGGAGTACCGTGAAGGAAAGTTGTATTCAAGACATAAATAATAAGTTTATGATACCTTTGCATCCTCATGAGCATTCCATGACATCCATTCTTATGCATGTATATGGTTATATTAGAGCAAGAAGAAGAAGAAGAAGTTTTTGAAGAAGGGATACCACCCACCTCTGATCCTCAGGCAGACAACTGCTTTTATTTTGATATCTGTGGATCCGAGCAAGACACCTCTGATAACAAAGGCAAGCCCCAGTGCATTTGCCACCTTCCTTGACGTTTTTTAAAATCTTTCTCACTTGCTTGCTGCATTAGGTGATAGGAGTTGATTGATTTAACAATTCCTGCATTACCTTCCTTGATCTTGATTAACCTCCTTGAAATCCTGTTTTTACAAAAAGGTTTTACTATGCTTAGTAATGCTTTAGAAAAACAAAAGGATTTGTTTTACAAAAGATGTTTGGCAAAGTGGGAGGGATGCTTTCAAAAATAAAACTTGATGGTGAATCTGTCAAAGGCCTTGATGGATTCAACATCGGAAAAGATGTACCTCTGCCAGGTACCAAACTTTGGGTTTGAAATGGTTAAGCTGAGACCGGGCGGGTGACTTGCACGAGAAGAGAGTCTCGGTGTAGTGTCTCCGTCTGAGTCGATTAAGGACCTTGTCGATGTAGGCTTGATGATCGAGGACCCTTTAACTGGTCACATGCCTCGTCATGGGTAAGCCTTGCCTCGGGCAGACTAAGGCCGGAATAAGATAACACGAAATGGGAGTGGAGCGGTGGCGAGAGTAGCGTGTACCCTCCGTGGCAAGAGGCTGGACGGTGGTGTATCTGTGCTCTCGGTTTGCGTGAACCTGATCCGGTCTTAAGAACCCCGGTGGCGGGTTGACATATGCAAGGGTTAAGTGCTACATATGTCGTGTGATTGGAGATCCTCAGCTGAGTATAATCGATTCGGATCGCCGTACCTTCGCGGTTATGAAGACTTGGTCACTGACCTACACGTAGCATTCCACTAAAGATGATGGGTTCTTGGCTAAGAAATTGGCTAGTGCAGGACCAGTGATTGAACTAGGGTAGAAAGAACTCTAGTGCAGGTAATTTTACCTAACTTGACAAATAAAATTGGATTTTAAGGATCCACTCTAGTAAGCATTTCTGCAAAACAGAGTCTTTGACTATTGGAAAGCCTTACCTTGACTCCCATATAACCAGCATACCTTTGAGAGTCTTTTCCTTAGTCGGGTAAGACTTGCTGAGTAATTCCATACTCAGGGTTTATCCCTTTGTTGTTTTTAGGTGGGGAAGTAGCAGATTTTTGCTGCTTCTGTGCTAAGGTGGTTCCCAACGAGGAAAAACAGGGCTGAAGTGCGGGAGGACTCGATCCTCCACTTAAGATCTTTTGTTTTTAGTCCTTCGGGAGAAGTTTGTGTCTCCCCAGTTTGTATAATTATTACTTTTATACACTCACTTTAGCCTGGTCTGTAAATAAATGACTTAAGCTTGCTTTTGGAAATAAATGTAAGTTTATGTAATTCGCTTCCGCATATCTCTATCTCCGATGATCTGTAATGTCTGCAAGACGGGTGAAACATTCCTGGTGAGGTAAGGAAAGATACCGAGCTTGTCAAGTAACTTAGGAACATCTACAGGGTGTTTGATGTCTGTTAGACAAGGACAACTGTAGGTGGGCCTGATTACTTGGGAGGTTCCGTCACAGCTGGTATCGGAGCATAGCCTTTCTTTGCAGATATTAAGGCATCTTCAAAAAGATTTTCAAAGGTCTTACCTAAAGATTCTTTTTCTCTTCTTACCTAAGTATTCTGAAGAGTTTATCTTAAGGACCAGATAGGAAGAGTGCAATGTATAGAAGGTTGAATCAACCAAGGTTGATTCTGTACTTACTCATGCATCATGCTAAGAATTATACTAATAAATTTCCCCCTTAGAAAATGCCGCCGCGCACAAGAAAGACCGCGCGTAAGTCGACTGGACCGATTGGAGTACCTCGACATCAACTTGCTCCGCGAGATGTAGATAGTAGTAGCGGGAGCAATGATCCTATAGGGGATCTGGAAGCAGAAGTAAGCAGGCTCCAATTGGAACTCCGCCGCAGGACAGCTATATGGATTGGAGATGGTGACCGTATAAATGAGTTACGAAGAGACATTCGCCATCTACAAGACCAGCTGGCAGATCGGGATTTGGCACTCGATTGGGTTGTTCAATCTCGTTCATTGGCATGGGCCAAGGAGGCAAGGGCTCAGGCCCGAGTGAAAGAACTCAGCTCAGTTGTCGACGACTTGCAGGTTTACTGCAATACATTGCATGAAGAAGTCCATGTGCTCTACTCGCAACTACACCCTAGTGAGCCTACACCCTCTGCTGAGGCGGAAGCCGGACCTTCTCACGTTGCGGGACGCGCGTTGGGTGGGGAATTAGACCTGTATGAACCCCCTCCTTCTTTGAGGTTGGTTGACGTCTGGACTCCCACACCTGATGATGAAGCCGCCAAAAGCAACGGAAAACAGGACTAGTGGTGTAATAAGAGTAGAGTAGTGTATTGTAGGGTGTATTGTTATATTAGAGTAGTGTATTGTAGGGTGTACGGTTGTATAATAGGTTAAACTTTTGTAAAATGGGTAATGTATCCTGTTGTGTAATGTCGAGTCTGTACCATTACTCTTTACAGTAATGTAAAACGGAAGGTTTTCTTTGGCACATTATGTTTATTCAAATGTTTTTGCCTCAGATGCCGACCCGGACTCGCGGACAGGATGCAGCCGGAACATCCGGGGGTCGGGATGCTACCCCGAATCCACCTCCCGTTCCACCCACGCTTGCCGAGGCAATCGCTGCCTTGGTAAATGCTACAGCCGACAATACCCGCTTCCTGAGGGAGATGGCGGGTCAGCAACAGCTCCAGCAACAAGCAGGAAGAGGTTTTCCACAAGGTCCCCGTGAGACCACTTATCTGGATTTCTCTGAGACTCGTCCGCCTCTCTTCGTCAAAGCAGAAGATCCGCTCGAAGCCGACGAATGGATACGGGTCATAGAACAGAAATTTGGCCTTCTCCGTTGTTCGGAAACCCAGAAGCCTTTGTTTGCGGCGCAGCAACTCCGAGGCCCTGCCAGCACTTGGTGGGGGAACTTTGTGGCTATCCAACCGGACAACCATCAAATTACATGGAACGAGTTCAAGGCAGCATTCCGCGAGCATTATATTCCTGAGGGAGTGCTGCACATGAAACAAGAAGAGTTCATGAAATTGAAGCAAGGGGGAGATACTGTGAATCAGTATCTCAACAAGTTCAATCACCTGTCACAATACGCAATTGAACAGGTGAACACAGATTTGAAGAAAAGGAATTGTTTTATGAGAGGTCTGAATGACCGAATGCAGCGAAAAATGGCTGCATGTATTGATCTTACTTATGGAAAGGCTGTCAGCACAGCCCTATCTGTGGAGGCCAAATATGCAAATACTGGGAAAAGTAAGGGATTCAATGGTGATAGGCCTAGTCAGGGCCCGGTAAAGAGGCAACGGTTTATTCTCCGGCCCTCTAACCAGAACCGTTCAAGTGCACCATCTTTCCCTTTCAAGCAGCCCATAATTATTCGTCCCAACAAAGCCCCTACTGTCCAAAGTCAGCCGGGTGCCCCAGGCACTCGATTCCCTGCTCTGCCAAGTTCTTCAACTGGATGTTTTAACTGTGGCAAATCTGGGCATTTTATCAAAGATTGCCCCTATCCTCGGCAAAATCAAGCTAATAACCAGCAAGGATCGGGAAATTCAGCTCCAGGCAAGGGAAGTACTTCGGGCAAGAATACCAAGAAAACGGGGCGAGTATATTATACGCAAGTGGCTACCACACCGGAGGGAGAGCCGGTGATGATGGGTACGTTCCCTGTGGCCAGTTACCCTGCAATCATTCTTTTTGATTCTGGTGCTTCGCATACCTTCATTAGCAAGACATTTGTGGAGCAACATCACATTGCATGTCATGAATCAAAAGAGGGATTTAAAATTCATTCACCTGGGGGACATATTTTTACTAAAGAAGTGGCCTATGGAGTGCCAGTAACTATGGCCGGACGAAACTTTCCTGCTAACATGATTGTTCTAAGAGGCCAGGATATAGATGTAATTTTGGGGATGAATTGGTTAACTCAACACAAGGCAATTCTCAATACTGAACTCAGAACCGTCAGGTTGAGTTATAATCAAGAAGAAATTCTCTTATCTCTCCCCAAAACCAATCCAGTCAAAGCTTCTGGTAGAATATTTGAAGCCATTGTACCGGAGATCAAGAACATTCCGGTAGTATGTGAGTTTCCAGATGTATTTCCGGAAGATTTGCCTGGACTACCCCCTGAAAGAGATGTTGAATTCGTAATTGAGCTAAAGCCCGGTACGGCTCCCATCTCCCGAAGATCGTACCGTATGCCCCCTAATGAATTAGCAGAATTGAAGATTCAATTACAAGATCTGCTGAATAAAGGATTTATCCGGCCAAGCTCGTCCCCGTGGGGTTGTCCCGCCATCTTTGTGAAGAAGAAGGATCAAACCTTGCGCATGTGCGTGGACTATCGGCCCCTAAATGAGGTCACCATTAAGAATAAGTACCCTCTTCCAAGGATCGACATCTTATTTGATCAACTGACTGGGGCGAGGGTATTTTCCAAAATCGATCTCAGGTCGGGCTATCATCAAATCCGTATTCGGCCCGAGGATATACCGAAGACCGCATTTACTACGCGGTATGGCTTATTTGAGTACTTGGTAATGTCTTTCGGGCTCACTAATGCTCCTGCCCACTTCACCTATTTGATGAACTCGGTGTTCATGCCCGAGTTAGACAAGTTCGTGGTGGTCTTCATCGATGATATTTTGATATATTCTAAAAATGAAGAGGAACATGCTCAGCACTTACGGATTGTGTTAACGCGCCTGAGGGAACATCAGCTATATGCCAAGTTCAGCAAGTGCGCGTTCTGGCTGGAGGAAATTCAATTTCTGGGGCACGTGTTATCAGCCAAAGGGATTGCGGTAGATCCTAGCAAGGTCAAGGATATTCTGGAATGGAAACCTCCAATGACTGTCCACCAAGTCCGGAGTTTTCTTGGACTAGCAGGATACTATCGCAGATTCATACCTGATTTTTCTAAGCTTGTGAAGCCAATCACAAGTTTATTGAAGAATGATACTAAGTTCAATTGGTCTTCTAAGTGTAACGAAGCCTTTGAGCAACTGAAGACACTATTGACCACTGCTCCGGTATTGGCTCAACCGGACATCACTAAACCTTTCGATGTATATTGTGATGCGTCAGGCAGTGGACTCGGCTGTGTGCTGATGCAAGAGGGCCGAGTAATTGCATATGCTTCAAGGCAGTTACGCCGTCACGAAGAGCATTATCCAACACATGATTTAGAGCTAGCTGCTGTGGTTCATGCCCTGAAAATATGGCGTCACTATCTGCTGGGAAATATCTGTCACATATATACAGATCATAAGAGTTTGAAGTATATATTTACCCAGTCAGAGTTAAACATGAGGCAAAGACGATGGCTTGAGCTCATTAAAGATTATGAACTGGAAATCCATTATCACCCAGGTAAGGCCAATGTGGTGGCAGATGCATTGAGTCGCAAGACTTCCTGCCACTGTCTTATGGTAAAGACCTCCGAAAACACTTTGTGTCAAGAAATGGAAAAGTTGAACCTGGGGATAATCCAGCAAGGGACTCTGAATCAACTAAAGCTTGAGTCAATCATTTTGCAAAGGATAATTGATGCTCAAAAGGATAATCTGGGCATGAAGCACATACGAGAGAAGATCAGGGCTGGAACAGCCCAATGTTTCAAGGAAGATGATCAAGGTGTGTTATGGTTCAACAACCGCATAGTAGTGCCGAAGAATGAAGAACTCCGCCAGCAAATCTTAGATGAAGCGCATCTTAGTCGCTATTCCATTCATCCGGGAAGCACTAAAATGTACCAAGATTTAAAGCAACATTACTGGTGGACGAAGATGAAGATTGAAATTGCACGCTATGTGGCTAAGTGTGACACTTGCAGACGTGTCAAGGCCATACACATGAAAACCGCCGGTCCATTGCAGTCATTACCAATACCAACATGGAAATGGGAAGACATAAGCATGGACTTCATTGTGGGATTGCCCAGGACCGCAAAAGGGTACGACTCTATCTGGGTGATTGTTGATCGACTTACAAAGGTTGCTCATTTTCTGCCGGTCAAGACATATTACCCGGTACTTACCTATGCGGAGTTATACATTGCTCGTATTCTCAGTTTGCATGGTGTTCCAAAGACCATAGTGTCGGATCGTGGACCTCAGTTCGTATCCAAATTTTGGGAAGAACTTCATAAATCCCTGGGAACTAAGTTGCTCCACAGTTCGGCCTATCACCCTCAAACCAGTGGACAAACTGAGAGAGTGAACCAAATACTTGAAGATATGTTGCGGGCATGTGTCCTGGATTTCTCACAGAAATGGGATGAATGCTTACCTTTGGCGGAATTTTCATATAATAACAGTTACCAGGAAAGCATCAAGATGGCACCTTTTGAAGCTTTGTATGGGCGACGGTGTCGAACTCCGCTAAATTGGTCTGAACCTGGTGAAAGATATTTCTTTAGACCTGATATGGTAAAAGAAACCGAAGAAAAGGTTCAGAAAATAGTTCATAATATGAAGAAGGCACAGGCTCGTCAGAAAAGTTATGCAGACACACGACGAATGCCCTTATACTTCTTGGAAGGAGACTACGTCTACTTAAAGGTTTCACCAATGAAAGGCATATCGCGTTTTGGGATTAAAGGAAAACTTGCACCCAGGTACATTGGTCCATTCCTGGTACTTGAGCAATGTGGACCAGTGGCATACCGACTTCAGCTCCCCGAAACATTGTCTGCCGTGCATAATGTGTTCCACGTGTCACAATTAAAGAAGTGTCTTCGGGTTCCCGATCGAACCGTGGAAGTGACTGATGTTGTCCTGGAACCAGATTTAACGTACTCGGAACATCCCATTCGAGTTCTGGATCAAAAGGACAGGGTTACCCGGAGAAAGACTCTCAAGTTTTATAAAATACAGTGGAACCAGCATTCGGAAGATGAGGCTACATGGGAAACCCAAGATTTCTTAGATAAGAATTTCCCAGGCTTTCTAGCCTCTTGTAAGTTGTAAAGTTTGTATAGCTTTGTAATAAAGGAATAAACCCCCACACCACCCCTGCCTTGTACCAAAAATCAGGAAATAAAAACATGACACATTTCCTTTTCCATTACTCACCCTAGGACTTTAAATCTCGGGACGAGATTCTTTTATGGGGGGAAGGATGTAACACCCCTGGTGTTACTATAACTAAAACTTGAGCATGGCATCATGAGCATGGGCATTGCATATGTTTGACACACCTAGAGTGCATTCACTAGGCAAAAATTTCAAACAAGTTGTATTGTTTTACTGTTTTACAAATAGGACCCTGGTTTAAGGACTTAACCCTAAATAGTGGTTAAAGGGGTAAAACTTAACCCAAGTTGAGAAAAACTTTAGGGCTTGTGAGAAAAGTCATAAAATATCCCCAAACACTAAGTTGAATCACATTTATACCCCTGGAATACTAGAAACCCTAATTGGAACCCTGGAAAACCCTAAAACTAAACCCTAGGGACCTAAGTGCAAAATTAGTCCACTTTTGGACTAAAGTGCAAAAACCAAGCCAAATAAGTATTTTAAGTCCTTTGGTTCACAAATATGTGATTTTGCAAGCCAAACCCTAAGTTTTGGACCTAAATGCAAAATGAACCTCATTTGAGTTTTACTCTAAGACTGAAAAATCAGTGCATGGGCTCAACTTTGGGGCTTTGTAACTTGCAAAGTATAGGGTTTTTGCCCTAGGTCACCACATCAAAGTTGAAGACCAATAATAGGAGAACAACTTTGCTAAAGGGTGCAAGCATAGTTGTTATGAGAAATGTGGAGAAAAACCCAGTCCAAAACTGGCTGTCAGACTGCTTGAAGTTGAATTTCAGAGTTACAGTGCTTTTGGGTGAACTTTGAGCTCGATTTTGATTTGGATCCAGTGCTCAAATGTGATCAAGTCCTATAGTGGAGTTGTAGCTGGTATGTAGCACTACAACTTTGGTACAGAGACCGGGACCTGTTGTCACATGAAATCTGGAGAAAAAGGGCTCTAAACTCGCTCGGTCAGAAGCTCTGATGAACGCATGGCCATGGTACAGTGACCGATTAAACTGAAGAAGAATCCCTTCGTCCTCACCGCCGGTAGCTGCCACCGTCGATCGTCGCTCGCCAAGATTCGTGCTCGGCGGTCACCGGATAAGTTTGCCGCGGTAAAGGTCCTCGTCACCGGTGAGCTGGCCACCACTCCGACGACATCCCCCCTGGCTCACTGCCCGCGGTAAGTACTCGCCGTCGACCGCCGCCTCTCGGCCGGGTGCCGCGTGGCTCTACACTTTCACCGTGTCGCCAAGACCTTCTCTGAACCCTCCGTAGCTCACCGGAATTACCGCCACGTCGTTGGCCACGTACTCGCGAAGCCTGTGTTTCTTCCTCCTCTCCGGCCGTCGACACATCGTGATCAAATTAAGCGACACCGCTTCGGAGTTCTATAAATTGACCCCGTCGTGGGCTTCACCATGTCCTTACGCATCCAGCCACCGCTAATCGGCCACAGTCATCCACTCAAGCGCTCGAATTTCGCGTTGCCCCCAAATCGGTTCTCCGCCGCCGTAGAGTTGAGTTCACCGTCGCCAGCCCAACTCCGGTCAGTACCCGCCCTTTGCTTCCTCGTTTGAGCATGCTCATACCTCCGTGATGCTTACCGAACCAATGAATCGAACTAGACCGGCGCCCATCGCCGGGAACGCGGCTGTCTCGCCGTGATGCTTACGGCCACCGTGGCCGGAGCTCCCTAGTCCACCATTAGTGCAATTAGGTTAGGGGAAATGCTCCTTAGAGGTTTAATTCCGTGTATGTCGCTCGGGAGCGCCAGTCACTGCCCCAGTTGGCCGGTCTGCTAGCTCGCCGGAGCGTGGCCGCGCTTGAGCGCCGTCGGGGACCTCGTGTTGTGAATTGACAGAACCCCGAGGGCATTTGTGCAAACCGTCAGTGACTCAACACAATAGTGAAAGGACCTATTTCTGTTTAGCCAAAAACCCGAGGGCCTCTGCGCAAAGTCGCCTCGCGGGCGCGGGCGCGCGCGCGAATCCGCTCGGGCCTGGGCCGGCTGGACCTGAATCGGCCCAGTACTGTTCCTCGTTTTCCTTTTTCTTTTTCAGCAGGACTTTGAAAAACTGTAGAAAATTGTAGAAAAATCCTAAAAATATGAGACCAATTTTCCTAGGCTTGTTATTTTCCATAGTATTTAATAAAAATAGTTTTATGATTTTTAGTTGGAATAGGGAATTTTAGGATATTTAAAATAGCCTCAACCAATGGTTCTGGATTTTTAGAAAATAAATAATAAGTCCAAAATTCCCCAAACTTTTTATGTAAGCTTTTCACATTATTTAGAAGCCATGGGTAGAGTTTGGTTTGATTTGGGCCTTGTTTGATCACTAAACCCAAAACCACCCCCCTGCTCCATGAACTCCTTTACTGACTCCGGAAACCCTAGGTTCTCGGAGTACCGTGAAGGAAAGTTGTATTCAAGACATAAATAATAAGTTTATGCTACCTTTGCATCCTCATGAGCATTCCATGACATCCATTCTTATGCATGTATATGGTTATATTAGAGCAAGAAGAAGAAGAAGAAGTTTTTGAAGAAGGGATACCACCCACCTCTGATCCTCAGGCAGACAACTGCTTTTATTTTGATATCTGTGGATCCGAGCAAGACACCTCTGATAACAAAGGCAAGCCCCGGTGCATTTGCCACCTTCCTTGACGTTTTTTAAAATCTTTCTCACTTGCTTGCTGCATTAGGTGATAGGAGTTGATTGATTTAACAATTCCTGCATTACCTTCCTTGATCTTGATTAACCTCCTTGAAATCCTGTTTTTACAAAAAGGTTTTACTATGCTTAGTAATGCTTTAGAAAAACAAAAGGATTTGTTTTACAAAAGATGTTTGGCAAAGTGGGAGGGATGCTTTCAAAAATAAAACTTGATGGTGAATCTGTCAAAGGCCTTGATGGATTCAACATCGGAAAAGATGTACCTCTGCCAGGTACCAAACTTTGGGTTTGAAATGGTTAAGCTGAGACCGGGCGGGTGACTTGCACGAGAAGAGAGTCTCGGTGTAGTGTCTCCGTCTGAGTCGATTAAGGACCTTGTCGATGTAGGCTTGATGATCGAGGACCCTTTAACTGGTCACATGCCTCGTCATGGGTAAGCCTTGCCTCGGGCAGACTAAGGCCGGAATAAGATAACACGAAATGGGAGTGGAGCGGTGGCGAGAGTAGCGTGTACCCTCCGTGGCAAGAGGCTGGACGGTGGTGTATCTGTGCTCTCGGTTTGCGTGAACCTGATCCGGTCTTAAGAACCCCGGTGGCGGGTTGACATATGCAAGGGTTAAGTGCTACATATGTCGTGTGATTGGAGATCCTCAGCTGAGTATAATCGATTCGGATCGCCGTACCTTCGCGGTTATGAAGACTTGGTCACTGACCTACACGTAGCATTCCACTAAAGATGATGGGTTCTTGGCTAAGAAATTGGCTAGTGCAGGACCAGTGATTGAACTAGGGTAGAAAGAACTCTAGTGCAGGTAATTTTACCTAACTTGACAAATAAAATTGGATTTTAAGGATCCACTCTAGTAAGCATTTCTGCAAAACAGAGTCTTTGACTATTGGAAAGCCTTACCTTGACTCCCATATAACCAGCATACCTTTGAGAGTCTTTTCCTTAGTCGGGTAAGACTTGCTGAGTAATTCCATACTCAGGGTTTATCCCTTTGTTGTTTTTAGGTGGGGAAGTAGCAGATTTTTGCTGCTTCTGTGCTAAGGTGGTTCCCAATGAGGAAAAACAGGGCTGAAGTGCGGGAGGACTCGGTCCTCCACTTAAGATCTTTTGTTTTTAGTCCTTCGGGAGAAGTTTGTGTCTCCCCGGTTTGTATAATTATTACTTTTATGCACTCACTTTAGCCTGGTCTGTAAATAAATGACTTAAGCTTGCTTTTGGAAATAAATGTAAGTTTATGTAATTCGCTTCCGCATATCTCTATCTCCGATGATCTGTAATGTCTGCAAGACGGGTGAAACGTTCCTGGTGAGGTAAGGAAAGATACCGAGCTTGTCAAGTAACTTAGGAACATCTACAGGGTGTTTGATGTCTGTTAGACAAGGACAACTGTAGGTGGGCCTGATTACTTGGGAGGTTCCGTCACAGGGGCCATCATTACCCTACCCCTAGCTAGCCTAGGCTACGGGGAACAAGACCGGCGTCCCATCCGGCTCGCCCCGGTAAAACAAGTAATGATGGCACCCCGCGTGCTTCATGACGACGGCGGTTCTCAGCCCCCTACGGAAGCAAGGAGACGTTAGCAAGGATCCGACAGCCCCGACAGCTGTGCTTCTACAGGGCTCAAGCGCTCCTCCGACGGCCACGACGCCACATGAACAGGGCTCCAACACCTCTCCGACAGCCACGTCGGCATGTACATAGGGCTCTGGCTCCCCTCTACTAGACACGTTAGCACACTGCTACACCCCCCCGTTGTACACCTGGACCCTCTCCTTACGTCTATAAAAGGAAGGTCCAGGGCCCTCATACGAGAAAGGTGGCCGCGCGGGAGAACGTGCTGACGGGCAGTCTCACGCCCTCTCTCTCTCCCTCGCGAACGCTTGTAACCCCCTACTGCAAGCGCATCCGCCCTGGGCACAGGACAACACGAGGTCGCGGTTTCCCCTCACTAGTTTTCCCCCCTTGTGCTCCGTCTTGCGCCGACCCATCTGGTTGGGACACGCAGCGGCAATTTACTCGTCGGTCTAGGGACCCCTCGGGGTCGAAACGCCGATAGTTGGCACGCCAGGTAGGGGCCTACTGCGTGTTGACGAACAGCTTCCCGTCAAGCTCCAGATGGGGAGTCTCCAGCAACCTCTCCAACCCGGGACGAAGCTCCGTTTCGGGAGTCTCAAGTTCATGTCCCTCGACGGCAGCTACGACATGATACTCCTTCCTCCGCCGTGCGACAACGACAATGGCGACCGTCTGCCCGCCCGCCGGCGGTGGAATCAACGACGTCTTCCCCGCGTGGCAGAAGAACAGCATCCGAGTCTGTCCTGTCACCTTCCCCGTCGATGGGGGAGGAGGCGGGGCAACCATGGCCAAGCAGGAGGCGGCACCTCGTCGGCTGTCGAGCGACCGGCGCCCCAGCAGGGGACACGTCGGGCGTTGACCTCGCGTCTGAGACGAAGACGAGCGTCGTTTCCCCGCAACACGCCAACCCCAAGCAGGCGAACGACGCCAGCACGCTCGCGAAGTACTTGCTGGGCGTTAGCCTCGTACCTGAGATAACGGTGCAGTCCATCCCCGATGCGACTTCGTCACCGTCCATCGATCAAGAGGTACCGTCCGTTTCCCATCCTGTGCCTTTTAGATTTAGCTTCGACCCACCTAGCAACCCCGCTTCGGTGGATGCTTTCATAAAGGCATATCCAAACCTTCCGGGGTACCATATGTGGTCAACCTGGGACTGATTGACGACCGTCTCGACCTACGGGCCCCCGGGTTCCGAGGAAGACGACGAGCCCGACTCTGGTTGGGACTTCTCTGGGCTCGATAACCCTAGTGCCATGCGGGACTTCATGACCGCATGTGACTACTGCCTCTCCGATTGCTCCGATGATAGCCACAGGCTCGGCGACGAGGACTGTGGCCCAAGTCGCGAATGTTTCCACGCCGATCTAGGGGGTCTCGACGAAGGCAACCACCTTGGTATGCCGGAGGACGGTGATCCCCCTGGGCCTGTGCCTCGCGTTGACATCCTTCGGGAGCTAGCTGTGGTCCCAGTCCCTGCGGGGGGTCAGGACTCACAGCTCGAGCAAATCCGCGAGATGCAGGCCAGGCTCGACGAGGAAGCAGGACAACTTGTGCAGCTCCGGCAGAACATCGGGCAGGAGCGGGCAGGCCGAGCACCAGCCGGGGGAAGCGCGTCATCTGGCCCAGGACGTCCAGCACCACATCACCGACAATGCCAGGGCAAGGCTGCCCCTGGCTTCTAATGGGGTCGGCCAGAACCTGGCTGCAGCAGCAATACTACTCCGAGCGATGCCGGAACCATCCACCACTGAGGGGCGTCGTATCCAGGGAGAACTCAAGAATCTCCCGGAGGATGCCGCGGTCCGACAGGCCGAAAGCTCTGCCTCCCGAAGGCAGGGGTACCCCCCGGAGCATCGCGCCGCGACTTCCTGATTCATGCAGGAAGCCTCGGTCCACACCGGGCGCACGCGGGACACAGCGCCTATGGCCCCGGGCCGCCTTGGCAACGAGCACCATCGCCGCGACCGTCGAGCCCACCTCGATGAGAGGGTGCGCCGAGGCTACCACCCAGGCGTGGGGGACGCTACGACAGCGAGGAGGATTGGAGCCCTTTGCCTGAACCACCTGGTCCGCAAGCTTTCAGCCGGGACATACGACGGGCGCCGTTCCCGACCCGGTTCCGAATCCCGACTACCATCACCAAGTACTCGAGGGAGACGAGGCCGAAACTGTGGCTCGCGGACTACCGGCTGGCCTGCCAGCTGGGTGGAATGAACGATGACAACCTCATCATCCGCAACCTCCCCCTGTTCCTCTCCGATGCCGCCCGGGCCTGGCTGGAGCATCTGCCTCCTGCGCAGATCTCCAACTGGGACGACCTAGTCAAAGCCTTCACCGGCAACTTCTAGGGCACATACGTGCGCCCTGGGAACTCCTGGGATCTCTAAAGCTGCCGCTAGCAGCCGGGAGAATCCTTGCGGGACTACATCCGGCGATTCTCAAAGCAGCGCACTGAGCTGCCCAACATCACCGACTCAGATGTCATCGGCGCGTTCCTTGCCGGCACCACTTGCCATGACCTGGTGAGCAAGCTGGGTCGCAAGACTCCCACCAGGGCGAGCGAGCTGATGGACATCGCCACCAAGTTCGCCTCTGGCCAGGAGGCGGTCGAGGCCATCTTCCGGAAGGACAAGCAGCCTCAGGGGCACTAGCTGGATGATGTCCCCGAGGCGTCTGCTCAGCGCGACGCGAAGAAGGGCAGGAAGAAGTCGCAAGCAAAACGCGACGCCACCGACGCTGACCTTGTCGCCGCCGCCGAGCACAAGAACCCTCGAAAGCCTCCTGGAGGCACCAACCTGTTCGATAAGATGCTCAAGGAGTCGTGCCCCTATCATCAGGGTCCCGTCAAGCACACCCTTGAGGAGTGCGCCATGCTTCGGCGCTACTTCCACAAGGCCGGGCCACCGATAGAAGGTGGCAGAGCCCCCAACAACGACAAGAAGGAAGCCCACAAGGCAGAGGAGTTCCCCGAGGTCCATGACTGCTTCATGATCTACAGTGGGCGGGTGGCGAACGCCTCGGCTCGGCACCGCAAGCAAGAGCGCCGGGAGGTCTGCTTGGTGAAGGTGGCGGCGCCAGTCTACCTAGACTGGTCCGACAAGCCCATCACCTTCGACCAAGGCGACCACCTCGACCGCGTGCCGAGCCCGGGGAAGTACCCGCTCGTTGTTGATCCTATCATCGGCAACGTCAGGCTTACCAAGGTTCTCATGGACGGAGGCAGCAGCCTCAACATCATCTACGTCGACACCCTCGGGCTCCTGTAGATCGATCTGTCCTCGATCCGGGCCGACGCGGCGCCCTTTCACGGGATCATTCCCGGGAAGCGCGTCCAGCCCCTTGGAGAACTCGATCTGCCCGTCTGCTTCGGGACTCCCTCCAACTTTCGGAAGGAAACCCTCACGTTCGAGGTGGTCGAGTTCCGAGGAACCTACCACGCAGTGTTGGGGAGACCATGCTATGCCAAGTTCATGGCTGTCCCCAACTACACCTACCTCAAGCTCAAGATGCCGGGCCCCAACGGGGTCATCACCGTCGGCCCCATGTACCGACACGCGTACGAATGCGACGTGGAGTGCGTGGAGTACGCCGAGGCCCTCGCCGAATCTGAGGCCCTCATCGTCGACCTGGTGAGCCTCCCCAAGGAGGTGCCAGATGCGAAGCGCCACGCCCGCAACTTCGAACCAGCATAGGCGGTTAAGTCCGTCCCTCTCGACCCCAGCAACGACACCTCCAAGCAGATCCGGATCGGCTCCGAGCTCGACCCCAAATAGGAAGCAGTGCTCGTCAACTTTCTCCGCGCAAACGCTGAGGTTTTTGCGTGGAGTCCCTCGGACATGCCTAGCATACCGAGGGAAGTCGCCGAGCACTCACTGGATATCTGAGCTGGAGCCCGACCCGTGAAGCAGCCTCTACGCCGATTCGACGAAGAAAAGCGCAGAGCCATAGGCGAGGAGATCCACAAGCTGATGGCTGCTGGGTTCATCAAAGAGGTATTCCATCCCGAATGGCTTGCCAACCCTGTGCTTGTGAAAAAGAAAGGTGGGAAATGGCAGATGTGTGTAGACTACACTGGTCTGAACAAAGCATGTCCGAAGGTTCCCTACCCTCTGCCTCGCATCGATCAAATCGTGGATTCCACTGCTGGGTGCGAAACACTGTCGTTCCTCGATGCCTACTCAGGGTATCACCAAATCAGGATGAAAGAGTCCGACCAGCTCGCGACTTCTTTCATCACACCTTTTGGCATGAACTGCTATGCCATTTGGTTTGAGGAATGCGGGTGCGACATACCAAAGGTGCATGAACCACGTGTTCGGACAGCACATTGGCCGAACGGTCGAGGCTTACGTCGATGACATCGTAGTCAAGACGAGGAAAGCCTCTAACCTCCTCTCCGACCTTGAAACGACATTCGAGTGTCTCAAGGCGAAAGGCGTAAATCAATCCCGAGAAGTGTGTCTTCGGAGTCCCCCGAGGCATGCTCCTGGGGTTCATCGTCTCCGAGCGGGGCATCGAGGCCAACCTGGAGAAAATCACGGCCATCACCAACATGGGGCCCATCAAGGACTTGAAAGGAGTACAGAGGGTCATGGGATGCCTTGCGGCTCTGAGCCGCTTCATCTCGTGCCTCAGCAAAAGAGGCATGCCCCTGTATCGCCTCTTAAGGAAGACCGAGCGCTTCACTTGGACCCCCGAGGCCGAAGAAGCCCTCGGGAACTTGAAGGCGCTCCTTACAAGCGCCCCCATCCAGGTGCCCCCCACTGCTGGAGAAACCCTCTTGATCTACGTCGCCGCTACCACTCAGGTGGTCAGCGCCGCAATCATGGTCGAGAGACGAGAAAAAGGGCACGCATTGCCCGTCTAGAGGCCGGTCTACTTCATCAGTGAGGTACTGTCCGAGACCAAAATCTGCTACCCGCAAATTCAGAAGCTACTGTACGCGGTAAATCTGACACGACGAAAGTTGCGACACTACTTCGAGTCTCATCCGGTGACTGTGGTGTCATCCTTCCCCCTGGGGGAGATCATCCAGTGCCGAGAGGCCTCGGGTAGGATTGCAAAGTGGGTGGTGGAGATCATGGGCGAGACGATCTCGTTCGCCCCTCGGAAGGCCATCAAGTCCCAAGTCTTGGCGGACTTTGTGGCTGAATGGGTCGACACCCAGCTTCCAGCAGCTCCGATCCAACCAGAACTCTGGACCATGTATTTCGATGGATCGCTGATGAAAACAGGAGCGAGCATGGGCCTGCTCTTCATCTCACCCCTCGAGAAGCACCTCCGCTACGTGCTGCGCCTCCATTTCCCGGCGTCCAACAACGTGGCCGAGTATGAGGCTCTGGTTAATGGGTTGCGCATCGCCATCGAGCTAGGGGTTCGGCGCCTCGACGCTCGTGGCAACTCGCAGCTTGTCATCAACCAAGTCATGAAGAACTCCCACTGCCGCGACCCGAAGATGGAAGCCTACTGCAATGAGGTTCGGCGCCTGGAGGACAAGTTCTACGGGCTCGAGCTCAACCACGTCGCTCGACGATACAACGAGACTGCAGACGAGCTGGCTAAGATAGCCTCGGGGCGGACAATGGTTCCTCTGGACGTCTTCTCCCGACACCTACATCAACCCTCCGTCAAGACCGACGACACGCCCGAGCCCGAGAAGGCCTCGGCTCTGCCCAAGGCGCCCTCGGCTCAGCCCGAGGCGCCCTCAGCTCAGCCCGAGCCAGCCTCAGCCCTCGAGGGTGAGGCACTGCACATCGAGGAAGAGCGGAATGGGGTCACGCCTAATCGAAACTGGCAGACCCCATACTTGCAATATCTCCACCGAGGAGAGCTACCCCTTGACAGAGCCGAAGCTCGGCGACTGGCGTGGCGCGCCAAGTCGTTCGTCTTGCTGGGTGACGAAAAGGAGTTCTACCACCGCAGCCCCTCAGGCATCCTCCAGCGGTGCATATCCATCACCGAAGGTTAGGAGTTATTGCAAGAAATACACTCGGGGGCTTGCGGTCACCACGCAGCACCTCGAGCCCTCGTGGGAAACGCCTTCCGACAGGGTTTCTACTGGCCAACTGCGGTGGCCGACGCCACTAGGATTGTACGCACCTACCAAGGGTGTCAATTCTATGCAAGGCAGACGCACCTGCCCGCTCAGGCCTTGCAAACAATACCCATCACCTGGTCGTTTCCTGTGTGGGGTCTGGACCTCGTCGGTCCCTTGCAGAAGGCACCCGGGGGCTTCACGCACCTGCTGGTCACCATCAACAAATTCTCCAAGTGGATCGAGGTCTGACCCCTAAACAGCATCAGGTTCGAACAGGCGGTGGTGTTCTTCACCAACATCATCCATTGCTTCGGGGTCCCGAACTCCATCATCACCGACAACGGCACCCAGTTCACTGGCAGAAAGTTCCTGGACTTCTACGAGGACCACCACATCTGGGTGGACTGGGCCGCCGTAGCTCACCCCATGACGAATGGGCAGGTAGAGCGTGCCAACGGCATGATTCTACAAGGACTCAAGCCGAGGATCTACAACGACCTCAACAAATTCGGCAGGCGGTGGATGAAGGAACTCCCCTCAGTGGTCTGGAGTCTGAGGACGACGCCAAGCCGAGCCACAGGCTTCACGCCGTTTTTTCTAGTCTATGGGGCTGAGGCTATCTTGCCCACAGACTTAGAATATGGCTCCCCGAGGACAAGGGCATACGACGCCCGAAGCAACCAGATAAGCTGAGAAGACTCTCTGGACCAGCTGGAAGAGGCTCGGGACATGGCCTTACTACACTCAGCGCGGTATCAGCAGTCCCTGCGACGCTACCACGCCCGAGGGGTTCGGTCCCGAGACCTCCAGGTGGGCAACTTGGTGCTTCGGCTATGACAAGATGCCCGAGGGCGCCACAAGCTCACGCCTCCCTGGGAAGGGCCGTTCATCATCACCAAGATTCTGAAGCCCGGAACATACAAGCTGGCCAACAGTCAAGGCGAGGTCTACAGCAACGCTTGGAACATCCGACAGCTACGTCGCTTCTACCCTTAAGATGTTTTCAAGTCGTTCATGTACCTCGTTCACTTACGTAAGCAAAGTCTAACCATCAAGGAAGGGTCAGCCTTGCCTCAACAAAGCCCGACCCTCCCTCGGGGGCTAGAAGGGGGGAACCCCCTTTGCGTCAAAATTTTCCTCGGAAAAAGTCTTTCTGCCAGAACATCTTTCGTGCTTTTCGACTACTTCGATAGTGGAATCCTGAAAACGATGGAGTACACGTAAGCAGGCAAGGCCGATCGAGCCGAGGGACTCCTACGCCTCCGGGATACAGATACCTCACTCATCACCTTCTGCGATAAGTAACTCTCGCTCGGATAAACGATTCTGTTACCGACGAACAAGTCCTGATACTTGAAACAAGGGGAAAAGAAACGCAGCTTTACAACACAACGACAGTATGTTCGGGCCTCGGCGGCCGCAAAAAACATACGCACACTACAGACAAACTGTTCCTGCAGGTTCAGACGTCAGTAGGGGGAGCAGCAGCACCCTCGGCATCGACTCCACCTTCGGCGGAATCCGACCCGGCCTCGGACAGCAACACGGTCGGAGGATTTCCACCTCGAAGGAAGATGTCGGCACCGTGCCTGGGCCATCACCGCCAGGGTCTCCTCCAGGAACCCGGCTCAAGCAGACGGCCGGACCGGCCGCTCCGTAGCCTCAGCCAGCTGTCCCCTGAGGACACCAGGCTGGCTCATGGCCTCGGCAGCCCGACTCCAGGGTTGGTCCCGCCAGTGGATGACCTGGCCAGGTCCCAGCCGCCACTGCAACACCTCCTCGGCCTGGGAAGTCTCCTACTCCTGGGCCGACGAAGTTTCTTCTCCAGCCAGCTCCGCCTCTGTCCATGCTGACACCGCTGCCCCCGGCTTCGGCTCATTGCAGAGCAGCCGAGGGTTCCTTCACTAAGCAAGAGAAGCCTTGAGCGGCAAGGCCGACCGAGCCGAGGGACTCCTATGCCTCCGGGATACGGATACCTCACTCGTCACCTTCCACACAGGGCAACTCACACTTGGTTAAGCAGTCCAGCTAGCCGACAGGCGAGTCCTGGTGCACGAAATGGGGAAGAAACATGGCTTTACGCCCAAATACACAGATGTTCAGGCCCCGACAGCCGCAATGAACATACGCCAGCACTCAAGGTGCCATTACAAATGGGACTCCGGTTCCGTTCCCGCGGGTATGAACAACCTCCATACCAGGAGGCCCGCGGGACGACAAACTCCAAGCGGCTCACCGTCGCCCGCTCCGACAGCAACGACAACGACCTCCGTCCCGGGCGGCAAGACAGCTGCAGCAACGGCTTCAGGGCAAACGCTGCGGCGGAAAAGCTCTCGCCCACAAAGGACGAGAGCCAGCCATTCAAGCCAGGGGGATGGAGGCCCAGGGTGCAGGCAGAGTTGGCGATCTCATCGGCGGAGAAACCTTCTCCGGCTGCCACCACCTCAGCACCGATGGCGGCGTCCACCTGTTCGCCAACACCGCACCAGCGGGCGCCGACCGCCCCAAAGCGCACTGGCGGGTCCTCACTCTTGGCCTCGCCACGAGAACGAGAATGGGACCATCCCAGAACACGAGTACCGCCCTCGCGGTGTACGACGTGTCGTGAGACCCCCTAGTGTGGCGGGCCACCGTCGCCCGGACAGAGGACGGAATGCTGCACCCTGGCTAGGCAGCGGCAGTTCGCCTCCCCCGGCATGGCTGGAGGACGCCTCCTCCGCAGAGCTGGAGGATGGTTTCCACCCCCAGAAGCTAGAGGAAGAAGCGAGACGTCAGCCCACGCCGAGGCAACCCTCCACTCAGCTCGCCCTTCGCCTCAGCCCAGATGTTGAAAATCCTTGAAGCTGAGGGCGGGGCGGAGGCCACAACCCGGCTTGCTTCTCTCCACCAAATTGCCTATTGGTGGGGGAAGGCAGCTGGGCTGCACGACGAAAATCCTTGAAGCCGAGCAATGGCTAAAAGGTACCAACCTTCGCAAGGTTGCGCTCCTTCCGCAACGAGACGAAGACAACGCGGGCGCTCCCCATCCGGGGGCTCGAAAGGCGGAAGGGCGCGGCGCATGAGGGAAGTGCGAAGGCATGGCTACCACCCAGGAGGTCAATCCCTTTTTAAAGGCGACTCTCCCCGCTCGCGTCCTCAGCCATCGCGGACTAAGTCTTCACCAACACGCTCCAAGATCCTCCCTCTACGACACGGGGGATGGGTCCCACGCAACATGTGAGCTAGCCCAGGACAGAAGAAGCCAAACCGCCGCGCACGGAGCGCGCAACTGCCCAGCGGCTACAAGCACTCCTCCACTTTCGCCAGACCAGCAGGTGAAAGGGCGGACTGCCATGCAGGCGGCATGCAACTATACCAAGGGGGCGCACCCTTTCGACTTCGACGCGTCCAGCATGGAGGCCCAGGCCCACACGTCATGTAACCGGTGCGCCGGTTACTACGTGCGAAAAACTGCAGCGCCAGCGCCGCGCCTTCTCGACTATGGAACCGATGCCGCGACTCGAGGCAACCCTGCGCACGGCCCAGCAGTGCCAACCAGGCACGCCGGTCATGGGTCAGTCAGCCACGGGAGAAGGCGCGACGGTCAACATGGCCAGAAGTGGGCCGACAGTAATGGCGGTAGCAGGCGAGCGGAAGCGGCGGTCAAATCGTCTGCAGGCTCACGTCCCCTCCTGGAACAGCGAGAGAGCCCTCTCCCACGGCGTGAAGACGATGCGCTCGTGTTCTGTTCCTCGAACGGCTCGCGCATGCACAACGACTGCCCCGCGAACCACTCGTCCTATCGCATTAACTCTGCGGCAGGGCAGGCGACACCTTTGGCAGGAGAAGCGGGCGACGCTTCACCTCCGCCATAATGACTGCGTCAAAAAAGGTACACCACGACGTTCAATTTCGTATCCTTTTTCGCTTCCCCTTTCTCTCTCTTGCTAACAGGGACCGGGAAAGGGGATGCTCTGAAAGGGATCCTTCTCCACGAAGGAAGCGGGCCCCGAGCCCTCCTACTGATCAGAGGTTCGAAGGCTGGCCCCCCGGAAGGGTTCGACAGCCGCCTCAGAGCACTCGGGCTCCACTCCCACTACTGGTCAGAGGTTCGAAGGCTGGCCCCTCGGAAGGGTTCGACAGCCGCCTCAGGCCACTCGGGCTCCGCGCCCACTACTGATCAGGGGTTCGTAGGCTGGCCCCCCAACGGGTTCGACAGTCACCCCAGAGCACGCAGAGTGAGGGATGACTCTGGGTACGTTCGATACATAACCAAGGCTCGGGCTACGCTCCCGAGGTACCCTAGGACATTTCCGAGACCAGCAGGAGCGATTCTATAACGGAATCCCATCAGAGGGAGGCATCGAGCCCTCGGACCCTATCGAACGAGACCGGGTCCGGCAAATCACCTGCAGGTACTTTTGGAGCGCGCCTCTAGGCCACTAGCCGACCCTTATCGAACGGGGCACGGGCGTCCACTCGGATCACCCATTAGCAACTCACCGGAGACACCATGTTCGACGCCCTCCGAGGGCAACATGGCGCTTTCCCCCCTCCTCCTTGCGGAAAGGCGACGAAGGGGCGTATGAAAAAAGCCGAGTCAGACCTTGACCGTCCTCTCGCCCTGTGCAGAGGCTCAGGGGCTGCTCTCGCAAACCCAGCTTCGGCCAACCCGTTGATAGCGTCAACATACCAGCCCGAGAACTCGAAACCTGACTATGCACCCGGGCAACGACCAGTTCGCATGAGGGAACGACCAGACCGGCCGAGGCATTACGAAAGGCACTAAGACCTCGAAGGAGTCAAACCACTCCTTCGAGGCCTCGGGGGCTACACCAGGCGGGTGCGATCGCGCGCACCCACCGGAACAAAACACAACCAAGAAAGGCTGGTCCCCTTGCAAAAAAGTGCGACGAAGCCTCCAAGCGAGTACCCACACTCCCTTTGAGGCTCGGGGGCTACTGTCGGGGACCGTAATTAGGGGTACCCCCAAGGCTCCTAATCTCAGCTGGTAACCCCCATCAGCACAAAGCTGCAAAGGCCTGATGGGCGCAATTCCGGTCAAGGCTCCGTCCACTCAAGGGACACGATCTCGCCTCGCCCGAGCCCAGCCTCGGGCAGGAACGGCAGACCAAGGCAGATTCACGCCTCGCCCGAGGGCCCCCTCAAGCAACGGGTGCACCTTCGACTCGCCCGAGGCCCAGCTCGGGCAGGCTTCACGGAGAAGCAACCTTGGCCAAGATCGCCTCGCCAGCCGACCGGATCGCAGGAGCATTCAATGCAAGGATCGCCTGACACCTTATCCTGACGCACGCTCTCCAGTCGACAAGGCCGAAGTGACCGCAGTCACTTCGCCCCTCCACTGACTGACCTGACAGGAAAACAGCGCCGCCTGTGCTGCTCTGACTGCTGTGCCACCCGCCAGGGTGAGGCTGACAGCAGCCAAGTCTAGCCTCGGGCGCCATAGGAATCTCCGCCTCGCCCGACCCCAGGGCTCTGAGAGCACCTAGAGGGGGGGGTGAATAGGTGATCCTGTAACACTTCAAAAACTTAAACCACAAAACTTGGTTACTTGTTAGCACAGTAATTTGCCAAGTGGCTAGATAAGGATCTCAACACAACACAATAACCAAGAGATATCAATCACAGAGATGGCACAGTGGTTATCCCGTGGTTCGGCCAAGACCAACGCTTGCCTACTCCACGTTGTGGCGTCCCAACGGACGAGGGTTGCAATCAACCCCTCTCAAGCGGTCCAAAGACCAACTTGAATACCACGGTGTTGCTTTGCTTCTCTTAATCCCGTTTGCGAGGAATCTCCACAGCTTGGAGCCTCTCGCCCTTACACAAGATGTTCACGAAGAATCACAGAGCAAGGGAGGGATTAGCAACTCACACACGACACAAAGATCACAGCGAATACGCACACGCAAAACCCAGACTTGAGCTCAAGAGACTAGCACACTAGAACGGAGCTCAAATCACTAAAATGTCGAACAAGTGCGCAAGAATGAAGTGTGAGTGATCAATGATGCTCAAAGGATGCTTGGTGTTCTCCTCCATGCGCCTAGGGGTCCGTTTTATAGCCCCAAGGCAGCTAGGAGCCGTTGAGCACAAACTTGGAAAGCCATTCTTGCCTTCTGTCATCGGGGGCACCGGACAGTCCGGTGCACACCGGACATGTCCGGTGCCCGATTTCCTTCCTTAAACAGCGAAGCCGACCGTTGGCAGCCGGAGAGCCGTTGGCGCACTTGACATGTCCGGTGCACACCGGACAGTCCGGTGCCGTCTTCTAGCCGTTGGCTCGGCCACGTGTCCCGCGCAGATTGCGCGGCCGACCGTTGGCCCGGCCGACCGTTGGCTCACCGGACAGTCCGGTGCACACGGGACAGTCCGGTGAATTTTAGCCGTACGTCGCCGGTGAATTCCCGAGAGCAGCCACTTCGCTCGAGCCAGCCTGGCGCACCGGACACTGTCCGGTGCACCACCGGACAGTCCGGTGCTTGCAGACTCAGCAGATTCTTGGCTGCTCGAGCCAAGACATTTCCAATTGGATTTTTCCTGTTTCCAGCACTTAGACACAATACATTAGTCCATAAAACAATGTACTAAGTCTGAGAAACATACCTTAATTCTTGATTTGTACTTTGTCCACCTTTTTACACTTAGGCACTTGTGTTGGACACTAAATCACCAAAATACTTAGAAATGGCCCAATGGCACATTTCCCTTTCAATCTCCCCCTTTTTGGTGATTTATGCCAACACAACATAAAGTAAGTAGAACAAGTACAAATCAAATCAAATAAGAACTCAAAATTGTTTTGATTCAATTTTGACATATATGGATCACTCTATGCCACCACTTGGTTTGTTTTTGCAAATCAAACTCAAATTTCTATCTCTAAGTCAAACACACATGTTAAGACATAAAGAGAGTCATTCTAAGAGAAATTGATTTAAGATTTCAAAAACTCCCCCTTTTCCCATAATCAATACTTCTCCCCACAAGAAGCCAACTTTTAACAAGAGAGACAACAAAAGAGTTTTGACAAACCAAAAGCTCTATTCTACTATTTTCAAAAATCTCTCAAGTGGTAGCTGATCCAATTATCGCTTTGGCCTTTATTTTCTCCCCCTTTGGCATCAAGCACCAAAACGGGATCAATCTTGGCCCTTTAACCCCATTGCCTCACCAAAATCTTCAACTAAGAGCAAATAGGCAATAAGAGTATAACGATGAACTTGGAAGAGTTACTCTTTTCATCGGAGTGCAGTGGAAGTCTCGCATGGTCCAAGTCCACCTTTTCCCTTTCAATTTTCCTTGGAGACTAAAACAACCAAACTCAAATACATGGTTAGCCACAAAGGGTCAAGTTGTAGCACAGCTCCCCCTAAATATGTGCATCACTTGCAAACAGGACTTGTGAGGTCCAGGGAGTGTTTGTACAACTTGAGCACCACAATAAGCAACAATATGCAGAATGAACATAATCAAAAGCATAAACACATGTATGCGACATTTCAATCCAAGTTCCGCGAATCTAAGATATTGAGCTCACTACGCAGCCTGCAAAAGGTCTTCTCATCTAGAGGCTTGGTAAAGATATCGGCTAGCTGGTTCTCGGTGCTAACATGAAACACTTCGATATCCCCCTTTTGCTGGTGATCTCTCAAAAAGTGATGCCGGATGTCAATGTGCTTTGTGCGGCTGTGCTCAACAGGATTTTCCGCTATTCGAATAGCACTCTCATTATCACATAGGAGTGGGACTTTGCTCAGATTGTAGCCAAAGTCCCTGAGGGTTTGCCTCATCCAAAGTAGTTGCGCGCAACACTGTCCGGCGGCAACGTACTCGGCCTCAGCAGTGGATAGGGCAACGGAGGTTTGTTTCTTAGAGTTCCATGACACCAGGGACCTTCCTAAGAATTGGCACGTCCCAGATGTACTCTTCCTATCGACCTTACATCCAGCATAGTCGGAATCTGAGTACCCAATCAAGTCAAAGTTAGACCCCTTTGGATACCAGATCCCGAAGCAAGGCGTAGCGACTAAATATCGAAGAATTCGCTTCACAGCCACTAAGTGACACTCCTTCGGATCGGATTGAAATCTAGCACACATGCATACGCTAAGCATAATATCCGGTCTACTAGCACATAAATAAAGCAAAGAACCTATCATGGACCGGTATGCTTTTTGATCAACGGACTTACCTCCCTTGTTGAGGTTGGTGTGTCCGTCGGTTCCCATCGGCGTCTTTGCGGGCTTGGCGTCCTTCATCCCAAACCTCTTTAGCAAATCTTGTGTGTACTTCGTTTGGGAGATGAAGGTGCTGTCCTTGAGTTGCTTCACTTGGAACCCAAGGAAGTAGGTCAACTCGCCCATCATCGACATCTCGAATTTCCGCGTCATCACCCTGCTAAACTCTTCACAAGACTTTTGGTTAGTAGAACCAAATATTATGTCGTCGACATAAATTTGGCACACAAAAAGATCACCATCGCAAGTCTTAGTAAAAAGAGTTGGATTGGCTTTCCCAACCTTGAAAGTATTAGCAATTAAAAAGTCTCTAAGGCATTCATACCATGCTCTTGGGGCTTGCTTAAGTCCATAGAGCGCCTTAGAGAGCTTACACACGTGATCGGGGTACCGTTCATCCTCGAAGCCAGGGGGCTGCTCCACGTACACCTCCTCCTTGATCGGCCCGTTGAGGAAAGCGCTCTTCACATCCATTTGGTACAACCTGAAAGAATGGTGAGCGGCATATGCTAGCAAGATACGAATTGATTCTAGCCTAGCCATAGGAGCAAAAGTCTCCTCAAAGTCCAAACCTGCGACTTGGGCATAACCTTTTGCCACAAGTCGAGCCTTGTTCCTCGTCACCACCCCGTGCTCGTCCTGTTTGTTGCGGAACACCCACTTGGTTCCCACAACATTTTGCTTGAGACGAGGCACTAGTGTCCAAACTTCGTTGCGCTTGAAGTTGTTGAGTTCCTCCTGCATGGCCAACACCCAGTCCGGATCTAGCAAGGCCTCTTCTACCCTGAAAGGCTCAATAGAAGAGACAAAAGAGTAATGCTCACAAAAATTAACTAATCTTGAGCGAGTAGTTACTCCCTTGCTAATATCACCCAATATCTGGTCGACGGGATGATCCCTTTGAATTGTCGCTCGAACTTGGGTTGGAGGTGCCTGAGGTGCTTCTTCCTCTTGAACATCCTGTGCTCCCCCTTGATCATGTGCCTCCACTTGAGGTACCTGTTCGTCATCTTGGGTTGGGGGATGCATCATAGTTGAGGAAGACGGTTGATCTTGCTCCAAATGTTCCTGAGGCCGTACATCTCCAATCGTCATGGTGCGTATCGCGGCCGTTGGAACGTCTTCTTCATCTACATCATCAAGATCAACAACTTTCTCTCTTGGAGAGCCATTAGTCTCATCAAATACAACGTCGCTAGAGACTTCAACCAAACCTGATGATTTGTTGAAGACCCTATACGCCTTTGTATTTGAATCATAACCTAATAAAAACCCTTCTACGGCTTTGGGAGCAAATTTGGAATTCCTACCCTTCTTCACTAGAATGTAGCATTTACTCCCAAAAACACGAAAATACGATACATTAGGTTTGTTACCGGTTAGCAGCTCATACGACGTCTTCTTGAGGAGGCGGTGAAGGTAGACCCTGTTGATGGCGTGGCAAGCCGTGTTCACGGCTTCCGACCAAAAGCACTCGGGGGTCTTGAATTCTCCAAGCATAGTCCTCGCCATATCTATGAGCGTCCTGTTCTTCCTCTCTACCACACCATTTTGCTGAGGTGTGTAGGGAGCGGAGAACTCGTGCTTGATCCCCTCCTCCTCAAGAAACTCCTCCACTTGAAGGTTCTTGAATTCGGACCCGTTGTCGCTCCTTATCTTCTTCACCTTGAGCTCAAACTCATTTTGAGCTCTCCTTAGGAAGCGCTTGAGGGTCCCTTGGGTTTCAGACTTATCCTGCAAAAAGAACACCCAAGTGAAGCGGGAAAAGTCATCAACGATAACTAGACCATACTTACTTCCTCCTATGCTCAGATAGGCGACAGGTCCGAAGAGGTCCATATGTAGCAGCTCCAGGGGTCTTGATGTTGTCATCACATTTTTGGTGTGATGAGAGCCTCCCACCTGTTTCCCTGCTTGACAAGCTGCACAAGGTCTATCTTTTTCGAAATGAACATTGGTTAGACCTATCACGTGTTCTCCCTTTAGAAGCTTGTGGAGGTTCTTCATCCCCACATGTGCTAAGCGGCGATGCCACAGCCAGCCCATGCAAGTCTTAGCCATTAAGCATGCATCTAGACCGACCTCTTCTTTTGCAAAATCAACTAAGTAAAGCTTGCCGTCTAGTACACCCTTAAAAGCTAGTGAACCATCACATCTTCTAAAGACAGACACATCTACATTTGTAAACAAACAGTTATATCCCATATTGCATAATTGACTAACAGATAGCAAATTATATCCAAGAGACTCTACTAAAAACACATTAGAGATAGAGTGCTCATTTGAGATTGCAATTTTACCTAACCCTTTTACCTTGCCTTGATTCCCATCACCGAATAATATTGAATCTTGGGAATCTTTATTCTTGACGTAGGAGGTGAACATCTTCTTCTCCCCCGTCATATGGTTTGTGCATCCGCTGTCAATAATCCAGCTTGAACCCCCGGATGCATAAACCTGCAAGGCAAATTTAGGCTTGGGTCTTAGGTACCCAACTCATGTTGGGTCCTGCAAGGTTAGCACAAATATCCTTAGGGACCCAAATGCAAGTTTTGTCTCCCTTGCATCTTGCCCCTAATTTTCTAGCAACTATCTTCCTATCCTTTCTACAAATAGCAAAAGAAGCATTTAAAGCATGATATATTGTAGAAGGTTCATTAACTTTCCTAGGAACATTAACGACATTTCTTCTAGGCATATTATGAATAACATTTCTCCTACCAACATTTCTATCATGCACATAAGAAGAACTAGAAGCAACCATGGCATGAGAATCAAAGGCATTATATACATTACAACTCCTATAAGCATTTCTAGGTTGTCTTCTATCATAGTACATAAAGGCATGGTTCTTTTGCACACTACTAGCCATAGGGGCCTTCCCTTTCTCCTTGGCAGAGATGGGAGCCTTATGGCTTGTCAAGTTCTTGGCTTCCCTCTTGTAGCCAAGTCCATCCTTAATTGAGGGGTGTCTACCAATTGTATAGGCATCCCTTGCAAATTTTAGCTTGTCAAATTCATTCTTGCTAGTCTTAAGTTGGGCATTAAGACTAGCTAATTCATCATTTAATTTGTAAATTGAAACTAAATGATCACTACAAGCATCAATGTCAAAATCTTTACACCTATTACAAGTTTCAACAATTTCTACACAAGAATTAGATTTACTAGCTACTTCTAGTTTAGCATTTAAATCATCATTAAAACTTTTTAACTTAGCAATAGTTTCGTGACAAGAAGATAATTCACTAGAGAGCATTTCATTCCTCTTAATTTCTAGAGCAAGAGATTTCTGTGCTTCTACAAATTTATCATGTTCTTCATACAACAAATCCTCTTGTTTTTCTAAAAGCATATTCTTGTCATTCAAGGCATCAATTAATTCATTAATTTTGTCTACCTTGGTTCTATCTAATCCCTTGAATAAGCATGAGTAATCTATCTCATCATCATCACTAGACTCATCTTCACTCGAAGAAGCATAAGTACTAGTATGAGTGCTTACTTTCTTCTCTCTTGCCATGAGGCAAGTGTGACGCTCGTTGGGGAAGAGGGATGACTTGTTGAAGGCGGTGGCGGCGAGTCCTTCATTGTCAGAGTCGGAGGAGGAACAATCCGAATCCCACTCCTTTCCGATATGTGCCTCGCCCTTGGCCTTCTTGTAATGCTTCTTTTTCTCCCTCTTGTTCCCTTGGTCCTGATCACTATCATTGTCGGGACAGTTAGCAATAAAATGACCAAGCTTACCGCATTTGAAGCATGAGCGCTTCCCCTTGGCTTTGGTCTTGCTTGGCTGCCCCTTGCGACCTTTAAGCGCCGTCTTGAAGCGCTTAATGATGAGGGCCATCTCCTCATCATTGAGTCCGGCCGCCTCAACTTGCGCCACCTTGCTTGGTAGCGCCTCCTTGCTCCTTGTTGCCTTGAGAGCAATGGGTTGAGGCTCATGACTAGGACCGTTCAACGCGTCGTCCACGTATCTTGCCTCCTTGATCATCATTCGCCCGCTTACGAACTTCCCAAGAACTTCTTCGGGCGACATCTTGGTGTACCTGGGATTTTCACGTATATTGTTCACCAAATGAGGATCAAGAACGGTAAATGACCTTAGCATTAGGCGGACGACGTCGTGGTCCGTCCATCGCGTGCTCCCGTAGCTCCTTATTTTGTTGATAAGGGTCTTGAGCCGGTTGTATGTTTGTGTCGGCTCCTCGCCCCTTATCATCGTGAACCGTCCAAGCTCGCCCTCCACCAACTCCATTTTGGTGAGCAAGGTGACGTCGTTTCCCTCATGAGAGATCTTGAGGGTGTCCCAGATCTGCTTGGCATTGTCCAAGCCGCTCACCTTGTGATACTCGTCCCTGCACAAAGAGGCTAGCAACACAGTAGTAGCTTGTGCATTTTTATGAATCTGTTCATTAATAAACACAGGGCTATCCGAGCTATCAAATTTCATTCCACTTTCCACAATCTCCCAAATGCTTGGATGGAGAGAAAACAGGTGAGTACGCATTTTGTGGCTCCAAAATCCGTAATCCTCTCCATCAAAGTGAGGGGGCTTGCCAAGTGGAATGGGGAGCAATTGAGTATTTGAACTATGCGGGATGCGCGAATAATCGAAAGAAAAGTTTGAGTTAACCGTCTTTCGTCTATCATAGTCGTCGTCATCCTTTTGGGAGGAGGAAGATTCGTCGCTGTCGTAGTAGACAATTTCCTTGATGCGCCTTGTCTTCTTCTTCCTCCCGTCTTTTCTTTTGTGGCCCGAGCCTGAGTCGGTGGGCCTGTCATCATTGGGCTCGTTGACGAAGGACTCCTTCTCCTTGTCGTTGATCACCATCCCCTTGCCTTTAGGATCCATCTCTTCAGGCGGTTAGTCCCTTCCTTGAAGAGAACGGCTCTGATACCAATTGAGAGCACCTAGAGGGGGGGTGAATAGGTGATCCTGTAACACTTCAAAAACTTAAGCCACAAAACTTGGTTACTTGTTAGCACAGTAATTTGCCAAGTGGCTAGATAAGGATCTCAACACAACACAATAACCAAGAGATATCAATCACAGAGATGGCACAGTGGTTATCCCGTGGTTCAGCCAAGACCAACGCTTGCCTACTCCACGTTGTGGCGTCCCAACGGACGAGGGTTGCAATCAACCCCTCTCAAGCGGTCCAAAGACCAACTTGAATACCATGGTGTTGCTTTGCTTCTCTTAATCCCGTTTGCGAGGAATCTCCACAGCTTGGAGCCTCTCGCCCTTACACAAGATGTTCACGAAGAATCACAGAGCAAGGGAGGGATTAGCAACTCACACACGACACAAAGATCACAGCGAATACGCACACGCAAAACCCAGACTTGAGCTCAAGAGACTAGCACACTAGAACGGAGCTCAAATCACTAAAATGTCGAACAAGTGCGCAAGAATGAAGTGTGAGTGATCAATGATGCTCAAAGGATGCTTGGTGTTCTCCTCCATGCGCCTAGGGGTCCCTTTTATAGCCCCAAGGCAGCTAGGAGCCGTTGAGCACAAACTTGGAAAGCCATTCTTGCCTTCTGTCATCGGGGGCACCGGACAGTCCGGTGCACACCGGACATGTCCGGTGCCCGATTTCCTTCCTTAAACAGCGAAGCCGACCGTTGGCAGCCGGAGAGCCGTTGGCGCACTTGACATGTCCGGTGCACACCGGACAGTCCGGTGCCGTCTTCTAGCCGTTGGCTCGGCCACGTGTCCCGCGCAGATTGCGCGGCCGACCGTTGGCCTGGCCGACCGTTGGCTCACCGGACAGTCCGGTGCACACTGGACAGTCCGGTGAATTTTAGCCGTACGTCGCCGGTGAATTCCCGAGAGCAGCCACTTCGCTCGAGCCAGCATGGCGCACCGGACACTGTCCGGTGCACCACCGGACAGTCCGGTGCTTGCAAACTCAGCAGATTCTTGGCTGCTCGAGCCAAGACATTTCCAATTGGATTTTTCCTGTTTCCAGCACTTAGACACAATACATTAGTCCATAAAACAATGTACTAAGTCTGAGAAACATACCTTAATTCTTGATTTGTACTTTGTCCACCTTTTTACACTTAGGCACTTGTGTTGGACACTAAATCACCAAAATACTTAGAAATGGCCCAAGGGCACATTTCCCTTTCAGGCTCGGACTCCACCTCGACTCTGGAAGACGGTCTCCGTCTCGCCCGACCCCAGAGCTTGGACTCCACCTCGACTCTGGAAGACGGTCTCCGCCTCTCCCGACCCTAGGGCTCAGACTCAACCTCGACCTCGGACAACGGTCTCCGCCTCGCCCGACCCCAGGGCTCAGACTCAACCTCGACCTCGGACGACGGTCTCCGCCTCGCCCGACCCCAGGGCTCGGACTCAACCTCGACCTCGGATGACGGTCTCCGCCTTGCCCGACCCCAGGGCTCGGACTCAACCTCGACCTCGGGCGACGGTCTTCGCCTCGCCCGACCCCCGAGCTCGGACTCAGCCTCGACCTCGGAGGAGCCAGCGCCTCGCCCGACCTTGGGCTCGGACCGACCACACCACAAGGGGGGGCCATCATTACCCTACCCCTAGCTAGCCCAGGCTATGGGGAACAAGACTGGCGTCCCATCCGGCTCGCCCCGGTAAAACAAGTAATGATGGCACCCCGCGTGCTCCATGACGATGGTGGTTCTCAGCCCCCTACGGAAGCAA
Source organism: Zea luxurians (assembly GCA_029449295.1). NCBI lineage: Eukaryota > Viridiplantae > Streptophyta > Magnoliopsida > Poales > Poaceae > Zea > Zea luxurians. The sequence goes on from JAOPSE010000044.1 coordinate 2,915,215, forward strand.
GGAGACGTCAGCAAGGATCCGATAGCCCCGACAGCTGTGCTTCTACAGGGCTCAAGCGCTCCTCCGACGGCCACGACGCCACATGAACAGGGCTCCAACACCTCTCCGACAGCCACGTCGGCATGTACATAGGGCTCTGGCTCCCCTTTGCTAGACACGTTAGCACACTGCTACACCCCCCGTTGTACACCTGGACCCTCTCCTTACGTCTATAAAAGGAAGGTCCAGGGCCCTCGTACGAGAAAGGTGGCCGCGCGGGAGAACGGGCTGACGCGCAGTCTCACGCCCTCTCTCTCTCTCCCTCGCGAATGCTTGTAACCCCCTACTACAAGCGCATCCGCCCTGGGCGCAGGACAACACGAGGCCGCGGTTTCCTCTCACTGGTTTCCCCCTTGTGCTCCATCTCGCGCCGACCCATCTGGGCTGGGACACGCAGCGACAATTTACTCGTCGGTCCAGGGACCCCCCGGGGTCGAAACGCTGACAATACCAAACCAATTTTGCTAGGTTTCTAATTTCCTATAGAATGTAATAAAATAGTTTCATAATTTTTAGTCCAAAAGGGAAATTATAGAGTATTTAAAACAGCCTAAGACCATGCTTCTGGATTTTTAGAGAATAAATAATAAATCCAAAATTCACTAAATTTTTAGGGTAAACTTTAAATAATATTTAGAAGCCTTGGGTAAAGTTTGATATGATTTAGACCATATTTGATACTTAGAACCCAAAACCCTAGCCCCCCTTGCCCTGTGAACTTCACTATTGACTCCAGAAACCCTAAGTTCTCGGAGAACCATGAAGGAAAGTTGTATTCAAGACTTTCGATAATGAACTTTTATTATCTTTGCACTCTCATGAGCATTACATGGGCATTCATTATTATGTATGGCTATATCTAGAAAACGAAGAAGAAGTAGAAGTCGAAGAAGCGAAGACTTCACTACCACCACCTGAGGAACATCAGGCAGGCAACTGTTTCTATTTTGATATCTGCGGAATAGAACTTGATTCACCAGTAACACAAGGCAAGCCCCGGTGCATTTGCCACCTCCTTGTTCCTTTTAAAAATCTTTCTCACTTGCTTGATGCATTAGGTGATAGGAGTTGTGTGCTAAACCAATTCCTGCATTTCCTTCCTTGGATATGATTACTTCTCCTTAAACCCCTGTTTTGCAAAAGGTTTTTCTTATGCTTAACTTTGCTTTAGAAAAACAAAATGTTTTGTTTTCACAAGAGATGATGCTTCAAAGTGGGTGGGATGTTTTCGAAAATAAAACTTGATGGTGGATCCATCATGGCCATGATGGGTTCAACATCGGAAAAGATGTACCTCTGCCAGGTACCAAGCTTTGGGTTTGAAATGATAAAACTAAGACCGGGCGGGTGACTTGCACGAGAAAGAGAGTCTCGCTGTAGTGTCTCCGTCTGAGTCGTTTAAGGACCATGTCGATGTAGGCCTGCTGACCGAGGACCCTTTAACTGGTCACATGCCTCATCATGGGTAAGCTTTGCCTCGGGCAGACTAATACCATAATAAGATAACACGCAATGGGAGTGGAGAGATGGTGAGAGTAGCGTGTACCCTTCGTGGCAAGAGGCTGGACGGTGGTGTATCTGTGATCTCGGTTGGCGTGAACCTGATCTGGTTTTAAGAACCCCGGTGGCGAGTTGACATATGTAAGGGTTAAGTGCTACATATGTCATGTGATTGGAGATCCTCAGCTGAGTATAATAGATTCGGATCATCGTAACTTCGCGGTTATGAAGACTTGGTCACTGACTTACACGTAGCAATCCAGTGAAGATGAAGGGTTGTTAAGAAATTGGCTAGTATAGGTCAAGTGAATGAATTAGGATAGAAAGAACCCTAGTTGCAAGTAATTTTACTTAACCTGACAAATAAAACTGGATTTTTAAGGATCCACTATTAGTAAGCATTTCTGCAAACAGAATCATTGATTATTGATTAGCCTTACCTTGACTCCTTAAAGCCAGCATATCCTTGAGAGTCTTTTACTTTGTTGGGTAAGTCTTGCGAAAGTACACTTCATACTTAGGGCTTTGTCCCATGTTGTTTTAGGTGAAGAAGCGGCAAACTTTTGTTGCTTCTGTTCAAAGGTGGTACCAAAAGAAGAGAATCAAGACTAAAGCTGCGGGAGGAAAGGCCCTCTGTTGAAAACTTTTTACTGCTTATTCGGGAGGAGTTTTTGCCTCCCCTGTTTTGTAATAATAATACTCAGCACTCATATATTTTGTTTCTGGTCTGTAATAATCCAACTCTTTCTTACTTTTAATATAAGGTAAGTTATTGTAATTGCTTCCGCATTTTCGTACCTCCGATGTATTGTAATGTCTGCATGACGGGTGAAGCGCTCTTGGGAAAGGTAAAGAAAGCAGATACCGAACTTGTCAAGTGATTTAGGGGCACTTGCAGGGTTGTCTGAGGTCCGTTGGACAAGGACAACTGTAGGTGGGCCTAATGACTTGGGAGGTTCTGTCACAGCTGGTATCGGAGCGAAGCCCATCTCTGCAGAGGTTATGAGGCATTTTCAAAAAGAATTTTCAAAGACTTATCTAGAAAATTTCTTTCTTTCTTATCTAACCACCTTCTGAGTACTTATTTGAAAAACCAGATAATAGAGTGCAATGTATAGAAGGTGTGAATCAACTAAGGTTGATTCTGTAATTATACATGCATCATGCTAAAAACTATGTTGATAAGATTTTCCCCTCATGGAGATATTCCGCCGCGCATGAGAAATACTGCGCGCAAGTCTACTGGGCCAATCGGCGTACCTCGCCATCAACTTGCCCTGAGGCATGAAGACAGTAGCAGTGGTAGCAACGATCCAATCGGGGATCTAGAAGCCCAAGTTGAACAGCTTCGATCAGAACTCCGTCGCAGGAATGATATATGGGTCGTGGATGGTGAAAGAATAAACGAATTGAGAATGGACATCCGTCACCTACAAGACCAACTTGCGGAACGAGATCTAGCGCTCGACTAGGCTGTGAACTCTCGTTCACTTGCTTGGGCAAAGGAAGCTAGAGCTTGAGCCCACGTGGAAGAGCTTAGCATCGCCATAGACCACTTGCAAGTGTATTGTAATACACTACATGAATAAGTTCATGTATTGTATTCCCAACTGCACCCTAACGTACCTGCGGATCGTGTCGGACTAGGAGCCGGACCTTCTGGAGTAGCGGGAGAAGCACTCGATGGTGAACTGGACCTTTTCAAGCCCCCTCCCTCTATGAAGTTGGTTGATGAATGGTCTCCTACGCCCGACAGTGAAGCTACCAAAAGTGACAAGAAGCAAGAGTAGTATAGTGTAGAAGTAGTAGTAATGTATAATAGGTAATGTAATCCTGTTGTAAATTCGAGTCTGTATCATTACCCTTTTTAGTAATGTAAATGGATGGTTTTCTTTGGCATATTATATTTTCCAAATGCTCTTTGCCTCAGATGCCTTCCAAGACTCATGCACAGGATGGAGCAGGGACCTCCCGTGGGAGGGAAACAACTCTGAACCCGCCCCTAGTACCTCCAACATTAGCTGAGGCCATCGCTGCCTTAGTTAACGCTACAGCCGACAACACCCGCTTTCTGCGGGAAATGGCAGGACAACAGATGCAGCAGCAAGGCGGGCGAGCTTATCAGCAAGGGCCCCGCGAAACGTCATATCTGGATTTATCAGAGACACGTCCCCCATTGTTTGTCAAGGTAGAAGATCCTCTGGAAGCGGATGAGTAGATCCGCGTTATCGAACAGAAGTTCGGGCTTCTCCGATGCATGGAGATTCAAAAGCCCTTATTCGCAGCACAACAATTGTGCGGCCCTACCAGTACCTGGTGGGGAAATTATGTAGCCGTTCAACCAACTGGTCATCAAATAACCTGGGATGAGTTCAAGTTGGCTTTTCGGGAGCACTATATTCCTGAGGGAGTGCTCCATATGAAACAGGAGGAGTTTATGAAGCTGAAATAGGGTGGGGATACTGTCACTCAATATCTCAACTAATTCAACCACTTGTCCCAATATGCTATTGATCAAGTCAACACGGATCTGAAGAAGAGAAATTGCTTCATGAGAGGTCTAAATGACCGAATGCAACGGAAGATGGCCACCTGCATTGATCTTTCCTATGGAAGGAATGTCAGTACTGCACTGGCAGTCGAAGCTAAATATGCAGGCTCGGGAAAATCAAAGGGTTACGGAGGCGACAGGCCCAGTCAGGGGTCTGAAAAAAGACAAAGGTTGGTAATCCGACCTTTTAATCCGAATCGCTCTTCACCACGTCCACCCTCCTACCCTTTCAAACAACCGGTCTTCGTTCGCCCCGCCACTGCCTCCACTCCAACAAATCAGTCGAGTGCCCCTGGTACTCGTTTCCCTGCTCTCCCAAGCTCTTCAACCGGCTGCTTTAACTGTGGAAAGTATGGACACTTTATCAAGGACTGTCCATACCTGAAGCAGAATAGATCAAGTAATCAGCAGAGTTCTAGGAATTCTGCTCAAGGAAAGGGAAATGCGGTAAACAATACCGCGGGTAAAAATATGTGGAAAACGGGGCGGATTTATTATACTCAAGTGGCCACAACACCGGAAGGCGAACCGGTTATGATGGGTACGTTTCTCGTGGCCAATCACCCTGCAATTATTCTTTTTTATTCTGGTGCTTCGCATACTTTCATAAGCAAGAAATTTGTGGAGCAGCATTGCATTCCATACCATGAATCAAGGGAAGGATTTATTATTCATTCACCTGGGGGACAAATATTTACTAAAGAAGTGGCTTTCCAAGTGCCCATAACATTTTCTGAATGGGACTTTCCTACTAATATGATTGTTCTGAAAGGCCAAGATATAGATATAATTCTGGGCATGAATTGGTTGGCCCAACATAAAGCTATTCTCAACACTAATTTGAGAACTATCAAATTGAGTTATGGCCAAGAAGAGGTTCTCTTGACCATTCCCATAGCCATTCCAGTTAAACCAATTGGCAGAGTATATGAAGCTATCATACTGGAGATCCAAGATATTCTGGTAGTATGTGAGTTCCTAGACGTCTTTCCAGAAGATTTGCCCGGATTGCCTCCAGAGAGAGATGTAGAATTTGTGATTGAGTTAAAGCCCGGTACAGCTCCTATTTCTAGAAGGTTGTACCGAATGCCTCCAAATGAATTGGCAGAGCTCAAGACCCAATTACAAGATCTACTGGAGAAGGGATTCATCCAGCCAAGCTCATCACCATGGGGTTGTCCAGCCATCTTTGTTAAGAAGAAGGACCAAATACTACGGATGTGCGTGGATTATAGACCCCTTAATGAGGTTACCATTAAAAATAAGTACCCTCTTCCACGGATTGATATTCTATTTGATCAACTAACTGGAGCGAGGGTCTTCTCTAAGATTGACCTAAGATCGGGCTATCATCAGATCCGTATTCAACCCGAAGATATACCCAAAACCGCATTCACTACGCGGTATGGCTTGTTTGAATATTTGGTTATGTCTTTCAGACTAACAAATGCTCCTGTCCACTTCACTTATCTTATGAACTCGGTATTCATGCCCGAGCTGGATAAATTTGTGGTGGTATTCATTGACGATATTTTAATATATTCTAAGAATGAAGAGGAGCATGCTCAGCATCTACGGATCGTGTTAACGCGCTTAAGAGAACATCAATTATATGCTAAATTTAGTAAATGCGCGTTCTGGCTGGAAGAGATCCAATTTTTGGGATATGTATTATCTGCCAAGGGGATTGCGGTGGATCCCAGCAAAGTCAAGGATATTTTGGAGTGGAAACCCTCAACCACTATACATCAAGTCCGAAGTTTCCTTGGACTGGCTGGATATTACCGCCGATTCATACCAGATTTTTCCAAGCTTGTGAAACCAATCACAAGTTTATTGAAGAATGATATTAAATTTATCTGGTCTTCAAAATGTAATGAAGCCTTTGAACAGTTGAAGGTATTATTAACCACTGCACCAGTATTAGCTCAACCGGATATTAAAAAACCCTTTGATGTGTATTATGACGCATCAGGCAGTGGTCTTGGCTGTGTTCTAAAGCAAGAAGGCCGAGTGATAGCTTATGCTTCAAGGCAGTTGCGCCGGCATGAGGAACATTATCCAACTCATGATCTGGAGTTAGCTGCTGTGGTTCATGCTCTAAAAATCTGGCGTCATTATCTGCTGGGGAACATCTGTCACATTTATACAGATCACAAAAGTTTGAAGTACATCTTCACCTAGTCAGAGCTTCATATGAGACAGAGGCGATGGCTTGAGCTTATTAAGGACTATGAATTGGAAATTCATTATCACCCAGGCAAGGCCAATGTAGTGGCAGATGCACTCAGTCGCAAGGCTTCCTGCCGTTGTTTGACAATGAAGACTTCTGACATTACCTTATGCCAAGAAATGGAGAAGTTGAACCTGGGAATAATCCAACATGGAGCCTTATATCAACTAAAGCTTGAGTCAGTCCTTTTACAAAGGATAATTGATGCTCAAAAGGATAATGAGGGTATGAAGCACATCCATGAGAAAATAGAGGCCGGAAAAGCCAATTGCTTTAAAAGAGATGATCAAGGTATTGTATGGTTTAACAATCGTATAGATGTGCCTAAAAATGATGAGATCCGCCAGCAAATTTTGGATGAATCACATCTTAGTTGCTATTCTATTCATCCCGGAAGCACTAAGATGTATCATGATCTAAAACAGCATTATTGGTGGACAAAGATGAAAATCGAGATTGCACGCTATGTGGCAAGATGTGACACCTGTAGACATGTCAAAGCCATACATATGAAGACTGCTAGTCCATTACAATCTTTACCTATCCCTACATGGAAATGGGAAGATATAAGTATGGACTTCATTATGGGATTGCCCAGAACAACAAAAGGGTATGACTCTATTTGGGTTATAATTGATCGGCTTACGAAAATTGCTCATTTTCTGCCAGTCAAGACAGATCACCCTGTTGCTGTCTATGCTCAATTATACATTGCTCGTATTCTCAGTTTGCATGGTGTTCTGAAGACTATAGTGTCGGATCGTGGACCGCAATTCGTGTCCAAATTTTGGGAAGAACTTCACAAGGCTTTGGATACTAAGTTGCTCCATAGTTCGGCCTATCATCCTCAAACCAGTGGGCAGACTGAGAGGGTGAATCAAATACTTGAGGACATGTTACGGGCTTGTGTTTTGGAATTCCCACATAAATGAGATGATTATTTACCATTAGCGGAGTTCTCATATAATAATAGCTATCAAGAAAGCATTAAGGTGGCACCCTTTGAAGCTTTATATGGGCGACGGTGTCGTACTCTGTTAAACTGGTCTGAACCAGGTGAAAGAAGTTTCTTCAGGCCAGATATGGTAAAGGAAACAGAAGAAAAAGTTCAACGAATAATTCATAACTTGAAGAAAGCCCAAGCTCGATAGAAAAGTTATGCAGACAAGCGACGTCAACCCTTGTACTTTCTCGTTGGAGATCATGTCTACCTAAAAGTCTCACCAATGAAGGGGGTAACACGTTTCGTGGTAAAAGGGAAGCTTGCACCCCGGTACATTGGCCCTTTCCTTGTTCTTGAACAATCTGGACCAGTGGCATACCGAATCTAGCTACCCGAAACCTTGTCTGTTGTACATAATGTGTTCCACGTGTCTTAGTTGAAGAAGTGTCTTCGGGTTCCAGATCAAACTGTTGAAGTAGCAGATGTTGCCTTAGAGCCAGACTTAACATACTCAGAACATCCTATTCAAGTCTTGGATCAAAAGGACAGAATTACCCAAAGGAAAACTCTCAAGTTTTACAAGATACAGTGGAACCAGCATTCAGAAGATGAGGCTACATGGGAAACTCGGGACTTTTTAGAAAAGAATTTCCCAGGCTTTTTAGCCTCATGTAATTTGTAAAGTGTATACAATTGTTGTAATAAAGGAGTGAGCCCCAAACCACCCCTGCCTTGTACCAAGAATAAGGAAATAAAAGAGTGAAGCATTTCCTTTTCCATTACTTGCCCCAGGACTTTTAATCTCGGGACGAGATTCTTTTATGGGGGGAAGGATGTAACACCCCTAGTGTTACTGTCACTAAAACTTGAGCATAACATCATAAGCATTGACATCTCATGTGCTTGTTACACTTAGAGTGCATTCACTAGGCAAAAACTTCAAACAAATTGTATTGATGTGACACTTCATGAGTGAAACCCTAGGGCATAATATCTAACCCTAGATTGGGCTTAAAGGGGTAACCAAAACCTAAACAAGAGAAAACTTCAAAACTCAATTCAAATAGTCATAAAATGTCACCATGGATGAACTTAAGTGATACCCAAACCCTAAGAGTACTAAAAACCCTAAATAGAACCCTGGAAAACCCTAGACTAAAACCCTAGGGGGCTAAGTGCAAAATTAGTGCACTTTTGAACTAAAGTGCAAAAACTATGAAGTTAAGGTGTCTTAAGTCATATGGTTCACAATTATGTAGATTTGCAACCTAAACCTTGAGATTTGAACCTTGTCGGTGTTTCGGACCCGGGGGGCCCTCAGCCGGACTGACTAGTGAATTTTTGTGTCGCGTGCCCCTGTCCAGATGGGTCGATGCAAGGTGGAACACAAGCGATGGGATGAGGCTTATATTATCCTGCACCTGGGGGTGCTTGCAGTAGGGGTTACAAGCGTTGCGGGAGAGCGAGAACGAGAGAGAGTGAGAAGCGAGGGAGAGTGAGAAGGAGAGGGTTCGGACTTGAGGCGGGCCGTCTGGGGCTGCCTCTACCACGTCTCTCCTACTCTGCCTGCCTCCACTCGTCTGCGTTGTGCGTCCGTGTGTTCGTACGTTGCACGTTCGTCTCTTTCTCTCTTCCCCCTTTCTCCCTCTTTTCTCCTTCCTTGGGGCCCTGGACACCCCCTTTTATAGACACAAGGAGATGCCCAGCTATACAATGGAGGTGTAGCTTGGAGCTAACGTGGCTGGCAGGGAAGTGCCCTGAGCCCTGTACAGATAATAATGTGGTCGTCGGGGAAGCGCCTTGAGCCCTGTAGATGTACCAACGTGGCCGTCGGAGGAGTGCCTCGAGCCCTGTAGAAGCATGGCTGATGGTGCGGCGTGGATCCTGCTGACGTTTCCTTGCTTCCGTAGGGGGTTGAGAGCAGCCGACGTCATGGGCGCACGCGGGGAACCATCATTACCTGTTACCGGAGTAACTTAGATGGGACATCGGTCTTGTTCCTTCGTAGCCTGAGGCGGCTAGCTAAGGGAAGGGTAATGATGGATCCCTAGTGGCGTAGCTGATACAGGGCCGAGGTCGGGCGAGGCGGTGACTCCTCTGAGGCCGAGGCTGAGGCCGAGGCCCAGGGTCGGGCGAGGCGGAGACCTTCTCCCGAGGCCGAGGTCGAGGCTGAGGCCCAGGGTCGTGCGAGGCGGAGACCTTCCCCGGAGGCCGAAGCTGAGGCCGAGGCCTGGGTCGAGCGAGGCGGAGCTCCCTGTTGCGCCCGAGGCCGAACTCGCACGAGGTCGTGACTTGTTGTTGTCAGCCTTTCCCTGGCAGCTGGCACAGTTGCCGGAGTGGAGTGAACGGCGCTGTTTCCCTGTCAGAACGGTCAGTAATGGGGGGCGAAGTGACTACGGTCACTTCAACCTTGCCGACTGAGGCACGTGTGTCAGGATAAGGTGTCAGGCAATCCCCGCATTAAATGCGCATGCGATATGGGCGGTTGGTAAGGCGATTTGGACGAGGTCGCTATACGACAAAGCTTGCCTGCGCTGGACTTCGGGCGAGCTGAGGGTGCGTCTGCTGACTGAGGGGACCCTTGGGCGAGGCGTGAATTCGTCCGGGACTACTATCCTAGTCCAAGGCTAGGCTCGGATGAGGTCGCGTCCCTTGGTAGACAAAGCCTGCGCTTTATCGATCGTTTATGGTTTGTTTTGAAGACGTTTTCCAGCCGAATTGAGGAGCGTTGGGGGTACCCCTAATTATGATCCCCGACAGTAGCCCCCGAGCCTCGAAGGGAGTGTAGGTACTCGCTTGGAGGTTCTGCCGGATTTTTCGTAAGGGGACCGGCCCTTCTCGGTTATGCTTTGTTCCGGTGGGTGCGTGCGAGCGCACCCACCGGGTGTAGCCCCCGAGGCCTTGGAGGAGTGGTTTGACTCCTCTGAGGTCTTAATCCTTCTTGTGATGCCTCGGTCAGCCTTGTCGTTCCCTCATGCGGCCCGGGCGCGGCCTGGGTGCACGGTCAGGCTCCGAGTTTTCAAGATGGTTTGTTGACGTGGTCAACGGTTTGGCCGTAGCCTGGTGCGAGAGCAGCCCCCGAGCCTCTGCATGGAGCAAGAGGATGATCAAGGACTGTCTCGACTTTTATTGTACGCCCCTTCGTCGCCTTTCCGCAAGGAGGAAGGGGGGAAAGCGTCGTGTTACCCCCGGGGGGCACCGAACACGGTGTTTCCAGTGAGCTGCTAACGGGTAATCCAAGTGGACGCCCGAGCCCCGTTCAATAAGGGTCGGCTAGTGGCCCAGAGGCGCGCTCCAAAAGTACCTGTAGGTGATTTGCTGGACCCGGACCCATTCGATAGGATCCGAGGGCTCGATGCCTCCCTCCGGTGGGATTCCATTACAAATCGTTCCCGCTAGTCTCAGAAATGTCCTAGGGTACCTCGGGAGCGTAGCCCGAGCCTCGGCCATGTAACGGACGTACCCAGGGTCATCCCTAACTCTGCGTGCTCTGGGGCGGCTGTCAAACCCTTCCGAGGGGCCAGCCTTCGAACCCCTGATCAGTAATGGGCTCGGAGCCCGAGTGCTCTGGGGCGGTTACCGAACCCTGGAGGGCGCAACCTTCGAACCCCTGATCAGTAGGAGGGCTCAGGGCCTGTTTCCTTCGCCGAGAAGGATCCTTTTCGCAATATCCCCTTTCCCGATCCCTGTGGCAAGAGAAAGAGATAGGAAAAGGAAAAGGATATGAACTTAAATAATGTGGCGCACTTTTTATGACGCGATCATCATGACGGAGACGAAACGGCGCCCGCTTCGTCTGCCGGAGGTGTCGCTTGTCCTGCCAAGGAGTTAATGCGACGGGACGGGCGATTCGCGGGGCGTCTGTTGCACGTGCGCAAGTTGTTCGAGGAACGGAACATGGGTGCGTCGTTTTTATGCTGTGGGAGAGGATGCGAACCTGTAGGTGATTGGACCGCGGCTTCCGCACGCCTGTTGCTGCAATTACTGCCAGCCCACCTCTGACCATATCGACCGTCGCGCCTATCTCCGCGGCTGGGTGACCCGTGATCGCCGCACTTAATGGGCACTGTTGGGTCACGCGCAGGGCTGCCTTGAGTTGCTGCGCTGGATCCGCAGTCGAGAAGATGCAGCATTGGCACAAGTGGCGGTGCGGTTTCCTTGCACGTAGCAACCGTCGCACCGGTTCCATGACATGTGGGCCCAGACCTCCATGCTGGACCACCGGAAGCGACGGAGCTGAAAGGGTGCATAACCGTGGTGCGGTTGCATGCTCCCTGCATGGCGGTCCGCCCTTCCAACCGTTGGTTTCGGCGATGATGAGGGAACGCTTATAACCGCAGGGCGGTTACATGCTTCGCGTGTGGCGGTTCGCCTTCTTCGCGTTTCGGGTCAGCTCGCATGACGTGTGGGACCCAGCCCCCGTGTCGTGGGGTGGGAACCCTAGAGCACATCGGTGGAGACTTTGCCCGTGACGCTTGGGGGTGCGAGTGAGGAGATTTGCCTTTAAAAAGGGACCAACCCCCCGGGGGTAGCCAGGCCTTCATACTCCTCGCATCCATCGCGCCCTTCCACCTTCCGAGCCCCCAGATGAGGTGCACCCATGTTGCCTTCTTCTTGCTGCTGTTGGAGGAGCGTGACCCCGTGGGGGTTGGCGCTCTCCAGTCATCGCTTGGCTTCAAGGATTTTCATCACGCAGCCCGGCTGCAGTCCCCTACCGGCGGTCACCCAGGATGATGACCGCAGGCCTCGTGGCGGGGAAGAGCGAGCCGGGCCGTGGCCTCCCCCTACCCTCAGCTTCAAGGATGTTCATCATCCGCGCTGGGGAGGAGGGTGTACCGGGTTGGGTTTTGCCTCCTGCGTGGGCCGGTGACCCGCTTCTTCCTCCAGCATTCGGGGAAGAAGGGCATCCTCCAGCCCTGCGAAGGAGGCGTCCTCCAGCCATGCGGGGGAAGGCGAACTGCTGCTACCTGGTCAGGGTGCAGCTGTCTGTCCTCCACCCGAGCGACGATCATGCCGTGCGCAGGTGGTTGCTGTCACCGGTGCTAGAGTGGGGGCTGCCGCTGGTGAGGCTTCCCAATGCAACGGTTGCCTCCGCCGACAAGACCGTCGGTGCCAGCTGCGCTCCGGACCTCCGGCTCTTTGGCTTTAATGGTTGGTTCTCGTCCCCCGTGAGGGGACGTGAACGAGGGCCTTCCAGCGGTAGCGTTCGCCCTGAGGCCATCGCTGCTGCTGTCTAGCCGCCTGAGGCGGAGGTCATTGTCGCGCTGCTGATGCAGTGGTCGCCAGCGAGCTGCTTGGAGCTCGTTATCCCGCAGGCCTTCTGGTATGGAGGTTGTTCATTCCTGCGGGAATGGACCTGGAGTCCTATTTGTAATGGTACCCTCTTGAGGGCGAGATGTAATAGCTTTGAGTACTAAGACATCTGTCGTAGGTCGGGACAACCGCCGAGGGCACTGCCGACGTCTAAGTCTAGGTAACATTGTCAGCCCAAGCATGTGTGTTTGTTCTTTGTGGCTGCTGAGGCCTGAACATTTGGGTATAAAGTCGTGTTTCTTTCCTCTTGTTTCGAGCATTAAGACTTGTTCATCGGTAGCAGAATCACTTATCCGAGCGTGAGCCGCCTTTCCTGGAAGGTGACGAGTGAGGTATCCATATCCTGGAGGCGTATGAGTCCCTCGGCTCGGTCGGCCTTGCCGTTCAAGGTCTTAGTCGCTCATTTTTGGGACTCCGCCACTGACATAGTCGAGATGCACGAAAGTTGTTTTGGTGGAAAAACTTTTCCGAGGAAAGTTTCGGCGCAGAGGGCACTCCCCCTTTCCGGACCCTGAGGCGACTGCTCGGGCTAGGACCCTCGCGGAGGGTCTGGCCGTGGCCGTCGGGTCTGCTTGGTCTGCCCAAGCTAGGGTGTCTGGGCCGAGGGTGTGTTTTCCCCGCTTTGAGACTTTGTTTTTGTCTCCATTCTTCTCCTTGCGTCTGAAGAATGTTGTCCTGCTGACTGTAGGGTTCGAGACGGCTCTTGACGAGTCCGTCAAGAACTGCAATTGCCGAGGTGGCTGAGCGGAAGGAGGCCGGGCGCGTGGCCATGTCCGAGGCTATCTCGGCTTCCTGCCAGATCTTTGGCCTCGTCGGTGCCCCCTCGGGTAGCTCCCCCTGGAGTCATCTGCGGGCCTTGGGCGGCCATGTGCGCAACAGACTCCGCGGGACGCCGACGAAATGGGGGCTACCTTAGCCGAGGTCCAGAGGCTTGACGCGGCTGTCAAGGGCCCGAGCGCGTCGGTGGCTTCCTCCTTCGAGGTGGAGGTCCTTCCGCCCATGTCGCTGCCCGAGGCCGGGCCGGATTCTGCCGAGGGTGGAAACGACACCGAGGGTGCCGCTCCTCCCCCTGCCGATGTCTGATCCTGTAGGAACAGTTTGTTTTAAGTATGCATACGTCTTTTGCGGCCGCTGAGGCCTAGACATTTTCCTTGTCGGATTATAAAGTTGTGTATTCTTTCCTCTTGTTTCGTGCGTTAGGACTTGTTCGGTAGCGGAATCGCTTATCCGAGCGTGAGTTACTTTTTGCGAAAGGTGATGAGTGAGGTATCCATATCTCGGAGGCGTAGGAGTCCCTCGGCTCGGTCGGCCTTGCCGCTTATGTGTTCTCTCGTCGTTTTCAGGATTCCGTTATCGATATAGCCAAAAAGCACGAAGAGTCGTTTTGGTAGAAAAGTTTTCGAGCGTTAGGACTTGTTCGGTAGCAGAATCGCTTACCTGAGCGTGAGCTACCTTTTTGCGGAAAATGATGAGTGAGGTATCCGTATCCCGGAGGCGTAGGAGTCCCTCGGCTCGGTCGTCCTTGCCTCTTACGGTCTCTCTTGCTCGTCTTTAGGATTCTGTTATCGACGCAATCGAAATGCTCGAAAGACGTTTCGGCAAAAGACTTTTTCGAGGAAAATTTTGACGCAGAGGGGGTTCCCCCCTTCTAGCCCCCGAGGGAGGATCGGGCTTTGCCGAGGCAAGGCTGATCCTTCCTTGATGGTTAGACTTTATTTATGCACGTAAAGAAAGTGAGATACATGAACGACTTGAAACATTTTAAGGGTAAAAGCAACGTAGTTGTTCGATGCTCCAAGCGTTGCTGTAGACCTCGCCTTGATCGTTGGCCAGCTTGTATGTCCCGAGCTTCAAAATCTTGGCGATGATGAAGGGCCCTTCCTAGGGAGGGGTAAGTTTGTGGCTCCCTCGGGTGTCTTACCGTAGCCGAAGTACCAAGTCTCCCACTTGGAAGTCTTGGGGCCGAACCCTTCGGGCGTGGTAGCATCGCAGGGACTGCTGATACAGCGTCGAGCGTAGTAAGGCCACGTTCCGAGCCTCTTCCAGTTGGTCCAATGAATCCTCTTGGCTGGTCTGGTTGCTTTGATCGTCGTAAGCCTTTGTTCTCAGGGAACCGTATTCCAAGTCCGTGGGTAAGATAGCCTCAGCCCCATAGACTAGGAAAAACGACGTGAAGCCCGTGGCCCGGCTCGGCGTCGTCCTCAGACTCCAAACCACCGAGGGTAGTTCTTTCATCCATTGCTTGCCAAACTTGTTGAGGTCGTTGTAGATCCTCGGCTTTAGTCCTTGCAAAATCATACCGTTGGCGCGTTCCACCTGCCCATTTGTCATTGGGTGCGCTACGGCGACCCAGTCCACACGGATGTGGTGGTCCTCGCAGAAGTCCAGGAACTTTTTCCCAGTGAACTGTGTGCCATTGTTGGTGATGATTTAGTTCGGGACCCCAAAGCGATGGATGATATTTGTGAAGAATGCCACCGCCAGCTCGGACCTGATGCTGGTTAAGGGTCGGACCTCGATCCACTTGGAGAATTTGTCGATGGCGACCAGCAGGTGCGTGAAGCCCCCGGGTGCCTTCTGCAAGGGGCCGACGAGGTCCAGACCCCACACGGCAAACGACCAAGTGATGGGTATTGTCTGCAGGGCTTGAGCGGGCAGGTGCGTCTGTCTTGCGTAGAATTGGCACCCTCGGCAGGAGCGTACAATCCTGGTGGCATCGGCCACTGCGGTTGGCCAGTAGAACCCTTATCGGAAGGCGTTTCCCACGAGGGCCCAAGGTGCTGCATGGTGACCACAAGCCCCCAAGTGTATTTCTTGTAACAGCTCTTGTCCTTGGGCAATGGATATGCATCGTTGGAGAATGCCTGAGGGGCTATGGTGGTACAGCTCCTTTTCATCACCCAGCAAAACGAACGACTTGGCGCGCCGAGCTAGTCGCCGAGCTTCGGCTTTGTTGAGGGGTAGCTCTCCTCGGAGGAGATATTCCAGGTACGGGGTCTTCCAGTTCGGGACCAGTGCGACCCCATTCCGCTCCCCCTCAACGCGCAGGGCCTCACCCTCGGCGGCCGAGGGTACCTTGGGCTGGGCCGAGGCCTCCTCGGGCTCGGGCGCGTCGTCGAGTTTGACAGATGGTTGATATATATATCCTTGGAGAATACGTCCAGGGGAACTGTCATTCGCCCCGAGGCTATTTTCGCCAGCTCATCTGTGGTTTTGTTGTACCGTCGAGCAACATGGTTGAGTTCCAGCCCGTAGAACTTGTCTTCCAAGCGCCGAACTTCGTCGCAGTAGGCGTCCATTTTTTGGTCGCGGCAGTGGGAGTTCTTCATGACCTGGTCAATGACGAGCTGCGAGTCGCCACGAGCGTCGAGGTGCCGAA
Organism: Zea luxurians; assembly: GCA_029449295.1. NCBI lineage: Eukaryota > Viridiplantae > Streptophyta > Magnoliopsida > Poales > Poaceae > Zea > Zea luxurians. Next base: position 2,931,173 of record JAOPSE010000044.1, read on the forward strand.
CCCCTAGCTCGACAGCGATGCGCGGGCCATTAACCAAGGTCTCATACTCGGCCACGTTGTTTGACGCCGGAAAATGGAGGCACAGTACGTAGCGCACATGTTTTCCGAGGGGTGAGATGAAGAGCAAGCCAGCACCTACTCCTGTTTTCATCAAAGACCCATCGAAGTACATGGTCCAAAGCTCGGGTTGTATTGGGACCGTCGGCAATTGGGTGTCAGTCCTTTCAGCCAGGAAGTCGGCCAAGACTTGGGATTTTATGGCCTTCCGAGGGGCAAATGAAAGTGTCTTGCCCATGAGTTCCACTGCCCATTTTGCTACCCTCCCCGAGGCCTCTCGGCTCTGGATGATTTCTCCCAGGGGGAAAGATGACACCACAGTAACCGGATGAGACTCGAAGTAGTGTCGCAGCTTCCGCCGTGTCAGAATCACCGCGTATAGCAGCTTCTGGATTTGTGGGTAGCGGACTTTGGTCTCGGATAGCACTTCGCTGATGAAGTAGACTGGCCACTGGACGAGCAGTGCATGCCCTTCTTCCCGTCTCTCGACTACGACTGCAGCGCTGACCACCTGAGTGGTTGCGGTGACGTAAATCAAGAGGGCTTCTTCTGCAGCGGGGGGCACCAAGATGGGTGCATTTGTAAGGAGCGCCTTTAAGTTTCTGAGGGCTTCCTCGGCCTCGGGGGTCCAAGTGAAGCGCTCGGCCTTCCTTAAGAGGCGGTACAAGGGCAACCCTTTCTCGCCGAGGCGCGAGATGAAGCGGCTCAGAGCCGCAAGGCATCCCATGACCCTTTGTACTCCTTTCAAATATTTGATGGGCCCCATGTTGGTGATGGCCACAATTTTCTCCGGGTTGGCTTCGATGCCTCGTTCGGAGACAATGAACCCTAAGAGCATGCCTCGGGGGACTTCGAAGACACACTTCTCAGGATTGAGCTTCACGCTCTTCGCTTTCAGACAACTGAATGTTACCTCCAGGTCAGAGAGGAGGTCGGAGGCTTTCCTTGTCTTGACGACGATGTCATCGACGTAAGCCTCGACCGTTCTGCCGATGTGTTCTACGAACACATGGTTCATGCACCTCTGGTAGGTGGCACCTGCATTCCTCAAGCCAAATGGCATTATAGTATAACAATACATGCCAAAAGGTGTGATAAAAGAAGTCGCGAGCTGGTCGGACTCTTTCATCTTGATTTGGTGATAGCCTGAGTAGGCGTCGAGGAATGACAGGGTTTCGCACCCAGCAGTGGAGTCCACAATTTGATCGATGCGAGGCAGAGGGTAGGGAACCTTCAAACATGCTTTATTTAGACCAGTGTAGTCTACGCACATCCTCCATTTCCCACCCTTTTTCTTTACAAGCACAGGGTTAGCTAACCATTCGGGATGGAATACCTCTTTGATGAACCCTGCAGCCATCAGCCTGTGGACCTCTTCGCCTATGGCTCTGCGCTTTTCTTCGTCAAAACGGCGCAGGGACTGCTTCACAAGTTGGGCTCCAGCTCGGATGTCCAGTGAGTGCTCGGCGACATCCCTCGGTATGCCCGGCATGTCCGAGGGACTCCACGCAAAAACCTTGGCGTTTGCGCGGAGAAAGTCGACGAGCACTGCTTCCTATTTGGGGTCGAGCTCGAAACCGATCATGACTTTCTTGCCGGCATCGTTGCTGGGGTCGGGAGAGACAGACTTAACTGCCTCGGCCGACTCGAAGTTGCCGGCGTGCCGCTTCACGTTGGGCGCCTCCTTGGAGAGGCAGTCTAGGTCGGTGGTGAGGGCTTCGGACTCGGCGAGGGCCTCAGCATACTCCATGCATTCCACGTCGCACTCGTAAGCGTGGCGGTACGTGGGCCCGACGGTGATGACCCCCTTGGGGCCAGGAATCTTGAGCTTGAGGTTGGTGTAGTTGGGGATGGCCATGAACTTGGCGTAGCATGGTCTTCCCAGCACCGCGTGATAGGTTCCTCGGAACCCAACTACCTCGAAGGTGAGGTTTCCTTGCGGAAGTTGGAGGGAGTTCCGAAGCAGACGGGCAAGTCAATCTGCCCGAGGGACAGGATGCGCTTCCCGGGTGCGATCCCGTGGAAGGGTGCTGCACCAGGCCGGATCTCGGACCGATCAACCCCCAAGAGCTCCAGGGTCTCGGCATAGATGATGTTGAGGCTGCTGCCTCCGTCCATGAGGACCTTGGAGAGCCTAACGTTGCCGATGATCGGGTCGACGACGTGCGGGTACCTTCCTGGGCTCGGCATGTAGTCGGGGTGGTCACCCTGGTCGAAGGTGATAGGCTTGTCGGACCAGTCCAGGTAGACTGGCGCTGCCACCTTCACCAAGCAGACCTCCGGCGCTATTGCTTGTGGTGCCAAGCCGAGGCGTTCGCCACCTGTCCGCCGTAGATCATGAAGCAGTTGTGGACCTCCGGGAACTCCTCTTCCTTGTTGCCCCCTTGTTGTTGCCTTGGTCTTTGCCACCTTCTGCCGAGGGTCCAGCCTTGTTGAAGTAGCGCCGGAGCATGTCGCACTCCTCAAGGGTGTGCTTGACGGGACCCCGGTGATAGGGGCACGACTCCTTGAGCATCTTGTCGAACGCGCCGGCCCCTCCGGGAGGCTTCCGAGGGTTCCTGTGCTCGGCGGCGGCGACGAGATCCGTGTCGACGGCGTTGCGCTTCGCTTGTGCCTTCTTCTTCGCGCCACGCTGGGCGGATGCCTCAGGGGCGTCTTCCTTCTGTCCTCCCTAAGGCTGCTTGTCCTTCCAGAAGATGGCTTCGACTGCCTCCTGACTAGAGGCGAACTTGGTGGCGATGCCCATCAATTCGCTCGCCTTGGTAGGAGTCTTGCGCCCCAGTTTGCTCACCAGGTCTCGGCATGTGGTGCCAGCAAGGAATGCCCCGATGACGTCTGAGTCGGTGATGTTGGGCAGCTCGGTGCGCTGCTTCGAAAACCTTCGGATGTACTCTCGCAGGGATTCCCCTGGCTGCTGGCAGTAGCTTCGGAGATCCCATGAGTTCCCAGGGTGCACGTACGTACCCTGAAAATTTCCAGCGAAAGCCTTGACCAGGTCATCCCAGTCGGAGATCTGCGCAGGAGGCAGATGCTCCAGCCAGGCCCGAGCAGCGTCGGAGAGGAAAAGGGGGAGGTTGCGGATGATGAGGTTGTCATTGTCCGCCCCTCCCAACTGGCATGCCAGTTGGTAGTCCGCAAGCCACAACTCTGGCCTTGTCTCCCCTGAGTACTTGGTGATGGTAGTCGGGGCCCGGAACCGGGCCAGGAACGGCGCTCGTCGTATCGCGCGGCTGAACTCGCGGACCTGGTGGCTCGGGTGAGGGGCTTCGATCCTCCTCACTGTCGTAGTGTCCCCCGCGCCTGGGATGGTAGCCTCGGCGCACCTTCTCCTCGAGGCAGGCTCGATGGTGGCGGCGGTGTTGCTTGGCGCCGAGGCGATCCGGGGCTGTAGGCGTCCCATCCCGTGTGCGCTCGGTGTGGACCGAGGCCTCCTACATGCGTCGGGAGGGCGCTGCACGATGCTCCGAGGGGTCTCCTCGCCTCCGGGAGGCAGAGCTCTTGGCTTGTCAGACAGCGGCATCTTCCAGGAGGCCCTTGAGCTCGCTCTGGATACGTCGCCCTTCGGTGGTGGATGGCTCCGGCATCGTTCGAAGCAACATTGCTGCTACGGCTAGGCTCTGGCCGGCCCCGTTGAAGGCTGGGGGCGACATCACCCTAGCATCGTCAATGATACGACGCTGGATGTCCTGGGCCTGATGACGCGCTCCTCCAGCGAGTGCCTGGCCTGCCCACTCCTGCTCGATGTTTTGCCGGAGCTGCACAAGTCACCCCGCTTCTTCGTCGAGCTTGGCCTGCATCTCGCGGAGTTGCTCAAGCTGTGTGTCCTGACCCCCCACAGGGACTTGGACCACAGCTAGCTCCTGCGGGATCTCAACACGAGACGCAGGTGCAAGGGCGCCGTCACTTCCTGGCATGCCAAGGTGGTTTTCTCCATCATGATCCTCCTGATCGATGTGGAAGCACTCGCGAGTTGGGTCACAACCCTCGTCGTTGAGGCTGTGACCACCATCAGAGCAGCCGGAGAGGCAGTGGTCACATGCGGACATGAAGTCACGCATGGCACTGGGATCACAGTGTCCGGAGAAATCCCAACTGACGTCGGGGTCGTCCTCTTCCTCGGAACCCGCGGGTCCGAAGGTTCAGACAGCCGTCAGTCGGTCCCAGGAGGACCACATATGGTACCTCGGAAGGTCAGGATATGCCCTAGCGAAAGTGCTCACCGAAGCGGGGTCGCTTGGTGGATCGAAACTGAATTTAAAGGGAACAGGGTGGAAAATGGACGGTACCTTTTGGTCGATGGACGGTGGTGAAGTCGCGTCGGGGATGGACTACACCGTTATCGCAGGTACGAGGCTAACGCCCAGCAAGTCCTTCACGAGGGTGCTGGCGTCATCAGTCCGCTTGGGATTGGCCCGTTGTGGAGAAGCGACATCCATCGTTGTCTCAGGTACGAGGACAACACCCGACATGTCCCCCGCAGGGGTGCCAGTGTCATCGACTCGCTCTGGTTTGACAGCCGATGAGGTGCCGCCTCCTGCCTGGCCATGGTTGCCCCGTCTCCGTCTCCTCCTGTGAGGAGGGCTTCGGGGTTGACCCAGGTGTCCCTCTTCCGTCGCGGGGAGATGCCGTCGTCGAGTTCACCTCCACTGGGCGAGCCACTGACTGTCGTTGTTGTCGTGCTGCGGAGGGAGCAGTACCATGTCGTAGCTGCCGTCGAGGGTCATGAACTCGAGACTTCCGAAGCGGAGCACTGTCCCGGGCTGAAGATGCTGCTGAAAGCTACCCATCTGGAACTCAACGGGAAAGTATTCGTTAACACGTAGCGAGCCCCTACCTGGCGCGCCAACTATCGGTGTTTCGGACCCGGGGGGCCCTCAGCCGGACCGACTAGTGAATTTCAGTGTCACGTGCCCCTGTCCAGATGGGTTGATGCAAGATGGAACACAAGCGATGGGATGAGGCTTATATTATCTTGCACCAGGGGGCGCTTGCAGTAGGGGTTACAAGCGTTGCAGGAGAGGGAGAAAAGGGGAAAGAGAGAAAGAGACGAATGTGCAACGTACGAACACACGGATGCACGGCGCAGACGAGCGGAGGCAGGCAGAGTAGGAGAGACGCGGCACACGCAGCCTCAGACGGCTCGCCTCAAGGCCGAACCCTCTCCTTCTCTCTCTCTCTCTCTCTCTCTCTCTCTCTCTCTCTCTCTCTCTCTCGCTCTCACTCTCACTCTCCCGCAACGCTTGTAACCCCTACTGCAAGCGCCCCCTGGTGCAAGATAATATAAGCCTCATCCCATCGCTTGTGTTCCATCTTGCATCAACCCATCTGGACAGGGGCACGCGGCACTAAAATTCACTAGTCGGTCCGGCTGAGGGCCCCTCGGGTCCGAAACACCGACAAACCTTTTTGCAAAAAGCCCTATTTGAACCCTATTAGGGTTAAGTCTGAAATTCAGTGAAATTGGCTCAACTTTGAGGCCCTGTAACCTCCAAACCATAAGAATTTTGCCCTAGGTCACCACATCAAGTTTGTAGAGCTATAATAGGGGAACAATTTTGCTATAGAGAACAAGTCCTGGTTCTATGAAAAGTTTTGAGAAAATTGGACCCAAAGATGGGCTGTCAGTCGGTTTCTAGACTAAAATTTGGCCACCAGTGGTATTGGCCGAACTTGAGATCGGATTAGAGTTAGATTCAGTGGGAATTTGGCTAGAATTGTTATAGCAAAAGTAGAGATGGTTGATAGGTCTACAACTTTGGTGCAGAGGTATGAAGAGGTTGTCATGCAAAATTTAGAGAAAATCTGCCTTAAATGTGGACTGTCAGGCTGTCTGCAGAACCCTCCCATGGTACAGTGGCTGAATCAGATCGAGGGTTCATCCCCCCTCGCCGTCGGTGACCCTTCGCCGCGATTGTTGACCGATCGTCGTGATTCGTGCGTCGTGGCTTGCGGATAACCGTGGGCGGGTAAAGATCTTGGCGCCTGGATCAACTTGGGTCCGATCGCGGCTAAGCTCATCGTACCCCCTTGCTCATCGATCAATTGGGATAGATCTCGCCGCCGTTGGCCGATTACCGCCATGCGCCACGTGCTAAAGCACTTTACCACGTCGCAGTAGCTCGGCTTGCGGTGTTTGCTCATCGCCGGTGAGTTCGCCATGACGAAAGACACTAATCACGCGCGCCAGTAACTTTCTGTTTCTCCGGCCGTCGCGCGTCTTCATCCAAATCCCCGGCCACCGCTTAGCGATCCTATAAATTGATGCCCGGGTCTGTTGCGCCATGTTATCATGAAGCCAACGCACCCACGCTTGCCTCGAATCACCCCCTGGAACTCTCCAATTTCCCATTCTCCCCAATCTCTGTTTCCGCCACCATAGAAGCACCTCGCCGTGGCTGGCCTATTCTAGGTATGCTCATACCCCGTGCTCCCTTGTTTTAGCTTCCTTAGGCTCCCTGGATACTCCCCGACCGGTTCAATTGAGCTAGGATCCCTTAGATCACCGGGAACGCGGCTGACCATTCGCGATGCTCGCTGTCACCGTGGGCAGAGCAAATTAGGTAGCCGTTTGTGAAATTAAGCGAGGGGAAACGATCCTTAGGTCTTGAATTCGGTTTTGGCCAAAGTAGGGCGCCGGTCATTAAGTGAATCGGCCGGTGTAAGCTCGCTGGAGCTCGGCCATGCGCTGTCCACCGTCGTGGACCTCAACCTGCGAAGAAATAGAACATGAAGGGGGTTTCTGTAAGGTGTCAGCGACTCTAGAAACAGTACTGCGAACCCGCCTTTAGTTATTCATAATGTCCGAGACCTATTTGCAAAGTCTACGCGGGCGCACGCGCGGGCGCGCTTCTGCCTGTAGTGGGCTGACTTAGGCCGCTTTCGGTCCGATACTGTTCATAGTTTTCCTTTTTCTTTTTCTGCCAGAGCTAAAGAATTCCTAGAAAATTGCAAAAAAAGCTAAAAATACCAAACCAATTTTGCTAGGTTTCTAATTTCCTATAGAATGTAATAAAAATAGTTTCATAATTTTTAGTCCAAAAGGGAAATTATAGAGTATTTAAAATAGCCTAAGATCATGCTTTTGGATTTTTAGAGAATAAATAATAAATCCAAAATTCACTAAATTTTTAGGGTAAACTTTAGATAATATTTAGAAGCCTTGGGTAAAGTTTGATATGATTTAGACCATGTTTGATACTTAGAACCCAAAACCCTAGCCCCCTACCCTATGAACTTCACTATTGACTCCGGAAACCCTAAGTTCTCGGAGAACCGTGAAGGAAAGTTGTATTCAAGACTTTCAATAATGAACTTTTATTATCTTTGAACTCTCATGAGCATTATATGGGCATTCATTATTATGTATGGCTATATCTAGAAAACGAAGAAGAAGTAGAAGTCGAAGAAGCGAAGACTTCACCACCACCACCTGAGGAACATCAGGCAGGCAACTGTTTCTATTTTGATATCTACGGAACAGAACCTGATTCACCAGTAACACAAGGCAAGCCCCGGTGCATTTGCCACCTCCTTGTTCCTTTAAAAATCTTTCTCACTTGCTTGATGGATTAGGTGATAGGAGTTGTGTGCTAAACTAATTCCTGCATTTCCTTTCTTGGATATGATTACTTCTCCTTAAACCCCTGTTTTGCAAAAGGTTTTTCTTATGCTTAGCTTTGCTTTAGAAAAATAAAATATTTTGTTTTCACAAAAGATGATGCTTCAAAGTGGGTGGGATGTTTTCGAAAATAAAACTTGATGGTCGATCCATCATGGCCATGATGGGTTCAACATCGAAAAAGATGTACCTCTGCCAGGTACCAAGCTTTGGGTTTGAAATGATAAAACTAAGACCGGGCGGGTGACTTGCACGAGAAAGAGAGTCTCGGTGTAGTGTCTCCGTCTGAGTCGTTTAAGGACCATGTCGATGTAGGCCTACTGTCGGCGTTTCGACCCCGGGGGGTGCCTGGACCGACAAGTAAATTGTCGCCGCGTGTCCCAGCCCAGATGGGTCGGCGCGAGACAGAGCACGAAAGGGGGAGAAGAGAGGAGGGAGGCAGGCAAAAGGGGAAACCCGCGGCCTTCGTGTTGTCCTGCGCCCAGGTCGGGTGCGCTTGCAGTAGGGGGTTACAAGCGTCCGCGTGGGGGAGAGCGAGGGACTCTACGCGTCGTCCCGTCCTCCCGCGCGGCCAACCTCCTCATAAGAGAGCCCTGGTCCTTCCTTTTATAGGCGTAAGGAGAGGGCCCAGGTGTACAGTGGGGGTGTAGCAATGTGCTAACGTGTCTAGCAGAGAGGAGCTAGCGCCCTAAGTACACGCCGTCGTGGCAGCCGGAGAGGTCTTGGCACCCTGTTCATGTGATGTCGTGGCCGTCGGAGGAGCGCTGGAGCCTTGAGGAAGGACAGCTGTCGGGGCTGTCGAGTCCTTGCTGACGTCTCCTTGCTTCCGTAAGGGGCTGAGAGTCGCCGTCGTCATGGAGCACGCGGGGCGCATCATTATTTGTTTACCGGGGCGAGCCATATGGGACGCCGGTCTTGTTCCCTGTAGCCTGAGGTAGCTAGGGGTAGGGTAATGATGGCCCCTCTTGTGACGTGGTCGGTCCGTGCCCTAGGTTGTGCGAGGTGGATGCTCCTCCGAGGTCGAGGTCGAGTCTGTCTTCCGAGGTCGAGGTCGAGTCCGAGCCCCGGGTCGGGCGAGGCGAAGACTGTCGTCTTCCGGGGCCGAGCCCGAGTCTGAGCCCTGGGGTCGGGCGAGGCGGAGTTCGTCGTCTTCTGGGGTCGAGCCCGAGTCCGAGCCCTTGGGTCGGGCGAGGCGGAGTTCGTCGTCTTCCGGGGCCGAGCCCGAGTCCGAGCCCTGGGGTCGGGCGAGGCGGAGTTCGTCGTCTTCCGGGGCCGAGCCCTGGGGTCGGGCGAGGCGGAGTTCGTCGTCTTCCGGGGATGAGCTCGAGTCCGAGCCCTGGGGTTGGGCGAGGCGGAGTTCGTCGTCTTCCGGGGCCGAGCCCGAGTCCGAGCCCTGGGGTCGGGCGAGGCAGAGTTTCCTATGGCGCCCGAGGCCGGACTTGGCTGCTGTCAGCCTCACTCTGTCGAGTGGCACAGCAGTCGGAGCGATGCAGGCGGCGTTGTCTTCTTGTCAGGCCGGTGCGGCGAAGTGACTGTGGTGCGGCGAAGTGACTGTGGTCACTTCGGCTCTGTCGAATGAAGGGCGCGTGTCAGGATAAGGTGTCAGGCCATCCTTGCATTAAATGCTCCTGCGATGCGGTCGGTCGGTGTGGCGATCTGGCCAAGGTTGCTTCTTGGCGAAGACTGGGCCTCGGGCGAGCCGAAGGTGTGTCCGTCGCTTGAGGGGGTCCTCGGGCGAGACGTGAATCCTCCGGGGTCGGCTGCCCTTGCTCGAGGCTGGGCTCGGGCGAGGCGAGATCGTGTCCCTTGAGTGGACCGAGCCTTGACTTAATCGCACCCATCAGGCCATTGTAGCTTTGTGCTGATGGGGGTTACCAGCTGAGATTAGGAGTCTTGGGGGTACCCCTAATTAAGGTCCCCGACAGTAGCCCCCGAGCCTCGAAGGGAGTGTTGATACTCGCTTGGAGGCTTTTGCCGCACGTTTTTGCAAGGGGGCCGGCCTTCCTCGGTTGCGTTTCGTTCCGGTGGGTGCGCGCGAGCGCACCCGCCGGGTGTAGCCCCCGAGGCCTCGGAGGAGTAGTTTGACTCCTTCGAGGTCTTAGTACGTTTCGTAATGCTTCGGCTGGTCTGGTTGTTCCCTTATGCGAACTGGCCATAGCCCGGGTGCACAGTCGAGTCCCAAGTTCTCGGGCTGGTATGTTGACGTTGTCAACGGTTTGGCCGGAGCCGGGTTTGCGAGAGCAGCCCCCGAGCCTCCGCACAGAGCGAGAGGACGGTCAGGGACAGACTCGGCTTTTTACATACGCCCCTGCGTCGCCTTTCCGCAAGGAGGAGGGGGGGAAAGCGCCATGTTGCCCTCGGAGGGCGCTGAACATGGTGTCTCCAGTGAGTTGCTAACGGGTAATCCGAGTGGACGCCCGTGCCCCATTTGTTAGGGGTCGGCTAGTGGCCCGGAGGCGCGCTCCAAAAGTACCTACGGGTGATTTGCCAGACCCGATCCCCTTTTGACGGGGTCTGAGGGCTCGATGCCTCCCTCTGGTGGGATTCCGTTACAAAATCGTTCCCGTTGGTCTCGAAAATGTCCTAGGGTACCTCGGGAGCGCAGCCCGAGCCTCGGTTATGTATCGAACGTACCCAGGGTCATCCCTCGCTCTGCGTCTGAGGTGGCTGTCGAACCCTTCAGGGGCCAGCCTACAAACCCCTGATCAGTAGTGGGCACGGAGCCCGAGTGGCCTGAGGCGGCCGTTGAACCCTTCCGAGGGGCCAGCCTTCGAACCTCTGACCAGTAGTGGGCGCGGAGCCCGAGTGCTCTGAGGCGGCTGTTGAACCCTTCCGAGGGGCCAGCCTTCGATCCTCTTATCAGTACGGGGGGCTTGGGGCCTGCTTCCTTTGCGGAGAAGGATCCCTTTCGGAGTATCCCCTTTCCCGATCCCTGAGGCAAGAGAGAGAAAGAGGAAGTGGAAAAGGATATGAAATCGAATGACGTGGCGCACCTTTTTTGACGCGGTCATTATGGCGGAGGTGAAGCGTCGCTGCTGCCGGAGCGGGCGGCGGTGAGCCACCTGGAGCCTTGTCGCCCCGCGGGCCCCCCAATGTGTGGGGTTGTTCGTACCCGCGGGGGCGGAACCGGAGTTCCGTTGGTAATGGCACCTTGAGTGTCGGTGTTTGTTCATTGTGGCTATCGGGGCCTGAACATGTATGTATTTTTGGCGTGAAGTCGTGTTTTTCCCTCATTCCGAGCACTAGGACTCTCCTGTCAGCTAACTGAACCGCTTCGCCAAGTGTGAGTTGCCTCGTGCGAAGGTGACGAGTGAGGTATCCGTATCCCGGAGGCGTAGGAGTCCCTCGGCTCGGTCGGCCCTGCCGCCCGAGGCTTCTCTTGCTTAGTTAAAGGAACCCTCGGCCGCTCTTCGATGAGCCAGAGCCGGAGGCAGCGGTATCAGCGTGGATAGAGGCAGAGTTTGCTCGAAAAGAAGACCTCATCGGCCGGAGCCTGGCCGGGCCTTCCACTGGCGGGACCGGCGCCGGAGTCGAGTTGCCGAGGCCATGAGCCGGGCTGATGTCCTCGGGGGACAGCTGGCTGAGGCTTCGGGGCGACCGGCCGAGCCGTCTGCTCGAGCCGGACTCCTGGAGGAGGCCCTGGCGGCGATGGCCCGGGCGTGGTGCTGACGTCGTCCTTCGGAGCGGAGATCCTCCGACTGTGTTGCCGTTCGAGGCTCGGTCAGACTTCGCTGAAGGTGGTGTTGACGCCGAGGGTGCTGCTGCTCCCCCTCCATCGAGGTCCGAACCTGTAGGATCGGTTTATCTTGTAGTGTGCGTATGTTTTCTGCGGCCGCCGAGGCCCAAACATACTGTCGTTGTGTTGTAAAGCTGTGTTTCTTTTTCCCTTTGTTTCGAGTATCAAGACTTATTTGTCGGTAACAGAATTGTTTGTCTGAGCGAGAGTTACTTTTCACGGAAGGTGATGAGTGAGGTATCCGTATCCCGGAGGCGTAGGAGTCCCTCGGCTCGATCGGCCTTACCGCTTACGTGTACTCTTACTTGTCCGTAGGATTCTGCTAACGATGTAGTCGAGAAGGCCCGAAAAATCGTTTTGGCAGAAGGGTTTCCGAGCATTAAGACTTGTTTGGTCAGCGGAATCGCTTATCCGAGCGTGAGTTACTTATCGCAGAAGGTGATGAGTGAGGTATCCGTATCCCGGAGGCGTAGGAGTCCCTCGGCTCAGTCAGCCTTGGCTGCTTACGTGTACTCCGTCGTTTTCAGGATCCCACTTTTGAAGTAGTCAAAAAGCACGAAAGACGTTCTGGCAGAAAGACTTTTTCCGAGAAAAATTTTGACGCGGAGGGGGTTCCCCCCTTCTAGCCTCCGAGGGAGGGTCGGGCTTTGCCGAGGCAAGGCTGACCCTTCCTTGATGGTTAGACTTTGTATGTGAGCGAGGTGTACGAACAACTTGAAAACATCTTAAGGGTAGAAGCGACATAGCTGTCGGATGTTCCAAGCGTTGCTGTAGACCTCGCCTTGGCTGTTGGCTAGCTTGTATGTCCTGGGCTTCAGAACCTTGGCGATGACGAACGGCCCTTCCCAGGGAGGCGTGAGCTTGTGCCGTCATCGGGCGTCTTGTCGCAGCCGAAGCACTAAGTCGCCCACTTGGAGGTCTCGGGACCGAACCCCTCGGGCATGGTAGCGTCGCAGGGACTGCTGGTACCGCGCCGAGTGTAGTAAGGCCATGTCCCGAGCCTCTTCAAGCTGGTCTAGTGAGTCTTCTCGGTCGGTCTGGTTGCTTCGGTCGTCGTACACCCTCGTCCTCGGGGAACCGTATTCTAAGTCCGTGGGCAAGATGGCCTCGGCCCCGTAGACTAGAAAGAACGGTGTGAAGCCCGTGGCTCGGCTCGGCGTTGTCCTCAGACTCCAGACCACCGAGGGGAGTTCCTTCATCTATCGCCTGCCGAACTTGTGGAGGTCGTTGTAGATCCTCGGCTTGAGCCCTTGCAGAATCATGTCGTTGGCATGTTCCACCTGCCCATTCGTCATGGGGTGAGCCACGGCGGCCAAGTCCACCTGGATGTGGTGATCCTCGCAGAAGTCTAGGAACTTTCTGCCGTTGAACTGGGTGCCGTTGTCGGTGATGATGGAGCTCAGGACCCCAAAGCGATGGATGATGTTGGTGAAGAATGACACCGCTTGTTCGGACCTGATGCTGTTCAGGGGTCGGACCTCGATCCACTTGGAGAATTTGTCGATGGCGACCAGCAGGTGCGCGTAGCCCCCAGGTGCCTTCTGCAAGGGACTGATGAGGTCCAGTCCCCACACAACAAACGGCTAGGTGATGGGTATTGTCTGCAGAGCCTGAGCAGGCAGGTGGGTCTGCCTTGCGTAGAATTGACACCCTTGGTAGGTGCGGACAATTCTAGTGGTGTCGGCCACCGCGGTCGGCCAGTAGAAACCTTGTCGGAAGGCGTTCCCAACAAGGGCTCGGGGCGCTGCATGATGACCGCAAGCCCCCGAGTGTATTTCTTGTAAGAGCTCCTGGCCTTCGGCGATGGATATGCATCGCTGGAGGATGTCGGAGGGGCTGCGGTGGTAGAGCTCCTTCCCGTCACACAGCAAGACGAACGACTTGGCGCGTCACGCCAGTCGCCGAGCCTCGGCTCGGTCGAGGGGCAGCTCTCCTTGGTGGAGATATTGCAGGTACGGGGTCTGCCAGTCTCGATTAGGCTGGACCCCATTCCTCTCTTCCTCGACGCGCAGTGCCTCACCCTCGGGGGTCGAGGGTGCCTCGGGCCGAGCTGAGGGCGCCTCGGGCTAAGCCGAGGGTGCCTCGGGCTAGGCCGAGGCCTTCTCGGGCTCGGGCGTGTCGTCGGCCTTGACTGAGGGTTGCTGTAGGTCTCGGGAGAAGACGTCCGGGGGAACCGTTGTCCACCCTGAGGCTATCTTAGCCAGCTCGTCCGCAGTCTCGTTGTATCGTCGGGCGATGTGGTTGAGCTCAAGCCCGCAGAACTTGTCCTCCAGGCGCCAAACCTCATCGCAGTAGGCTTCCATCTTCGGGTCGTGGCAGTGGGAGTTCTTCATAACTTGGTCGATGACGAGCTGCGAGTCGCCACGAGCGTCGAGGCATCGGACCCCTAGCTCAATGGTGATATGCAACCCGTTGACCAGAGCTTCATACTCAGCCACGTTGTTGGACGCCAGGAAATGGAGGCGCAGCACATAGCGTAGGTGTTTCCCGAGGGGCGAGATGAAGAGCAGGCCCGCGCCTGCCCCTGTTTTCATCAGCGACCCATCGAAAAATATGGTCCAGAGTTCCGGTTGGATCGGAGCCACCGGGAGCTGGGTGTCGACCCATTCGGCCACAAAGTCCGCCAAGACTTGGGACTTGATGGCCTTCCGAGGGGCAAACGAGATTGTCTCGCCCCTGATTTCCATCGCCCACTTTGCAATCCTACCCGAGGCCTCTCGGCACTAGATGATCTCCCCCAGGGGAAAGGATGACACCACAGTCACCGGATGAGACTCGAAGTAGTGTCGTAGCTTCCGCCGCGTCAGGATCACCGCGTACAGCAGCTTCTGAATTTGCGGGTAGCGGATCTTGGTCTCGGACAGTACCTCACTGATGAAGTAAACCGGCCTCTGGACGGGCAATGCATGCCCTTCTTCTCGTCTCTCAACCACGATCGCGGCGCTGACCACCTGAGTGGTAGCGGCGACGTAGATCAAGAGGGCTTCTCCGGTGGCGGGGGGCACCAAGATGGGCGCGTTCATAAGGAGCGCCTTCAGGTTCCCAAGGGCTTCCTCGGCCTCGGAGGTCCAAGTGAAGCACTCGGTCTTTCTTAAGAGGCGTTACAGAGGCAGGCCTCTTTCGCCGAGGCGCGAGATGAAATGGCTCAGAGCCGCAAGGCATCCCATGACCCTCTGTACGCCTTTCAAGTCCTTGATGGGCCCCATGTTGGTGATGGCCGCGATTTTCTCCGGGTTGGCCTCGATGTCCCGCTCGGAGACGATGAACCCCAAGAGCATGTCTCGGGGGACTCCGAAGACACACTTCTCGGGATTGAGTTTTACGCCTTTCGCCTTGAGACACCGGAATGTCGTTTCAAGGTCGGAAAGGAGGTCGGAGGCTTTCCTCGTCTTGACTATGATGTCATCGATGTAAGCCTCGACCGTTCGACCAATGTGTTCGCCGAACACGTGGTTCATGCACCTTTGGTACGTTGCACCCGCATTCCTCAAACCAAATGGCATAGTGACATAGCAGTACATGCCAAAAGGTGTGATGAAAGAAGTCGCGAGCTGGTCGGACTCTTTCATCCTAATTTGGTGATACCCTGAGTAGGCATCGAGGAAAGACAGGGTTTCGCATCCAGCAGTGGAACCCACGATTTGATCGATGCGAGGCAGAGGATAGGGAACTTTTGGACATGCTTTGTTTAGACTAGTGTAGTCTACACACATCCGTCATTTCCCTCCTTTCTTTCTCACAAGCACGGGGTTGGCAAGCCATTCGGGATGGAATACCTCTTTGATGAACCCTGCGGCCATCAGCTTGTGGATCTCCTCGCCTATGGCTCTACGCTTTTCTTCGTCGAATCGGCGCAGAGGTTGCTTCACGGGTCGGGCTCCAGCTCGGATATCCAGCGAGTGCTCGGCGACATCCCTCGGTATGCCAGGCATGTCCGAGGGACTCCACGCGAAAACTTCGGCGTTTGCGCGGAGAAAGTCGACGAGCACTGCTTCCTATTTGGGGTCGAGCTCGGAGTCGATCCGGATCTGCTTGGAGGGTCGTTGCTGGGGTCGAGAGGGACAGACTTAACCATCTCCGCTAGCTCGAAGTTGCTGGCATGGCGCTTCACGTCTGGCGCCTCCTTGGAGAGGCTCTCTAGGTCGGCGATGAGGGCCTCGGATTCGGCGAGGGACTCGGCGTACTCCACGCACTCCACGTCGCATTCGTACGTGTGTCGGTACGTGGGGCCGAAGGTGATGACCCCGTTGGGGCCCGGCATCTTGAGCTTGAGGTAGGTGTAGTTGGGGACGGCCATGAACTTGGCGTAGCATGGCCTCCCCAGCACTGCGTGGTAGGTTCCTCGGAACCCGACCACCTCGAACGTGAGGGTTTCCCTTCTGAAGTTGGAGGGAGTCCCAAAGCAGACGGGCGGATCGAGTTGTCTGAGGGGTCGGACGCGTTTCCTGGGGATGATCCCGTGAAAAGGCGTCGCACCGACCCGGACCGAGGATAGATCGATCTACAGGAGCTCGAGGGTCTCGGCGTAGATGATGATGAGGCTGCTGCCTCCGTCTATGAGGACCTTGGTGAGCCTGACGTTGCCGATGACGGGGTCGACAATGAGCGGATATTTCCCCGGGCTCGGCACGCGGTCGGGGTGATCGCCCTCGTCGAAGGTGATGGGCTTGTCGGACCAGTCTAGGTAGACTGGCGCCGCCACCTTTACCGAGCAGACCTCCCAATGCTCTTGCTTGCGGTGCCGAGCCGAGGCATTCGCCGCTTGCCCACCGTAGATCATGAAGCAGTCGCGGACCTCGGGGAACTCCTCTGCCTTGTTATCCTCCTTCTTGTCGTCGTGGTGGGCCCTGCCACCCTCCGCAAGTGGCCCGGCCCTGTGAAAGTGGCGCCGAAGCATGGCGCACTCCTCAAGGGTGTGCTTGACGGGTCCCTGATGATAGGGGCACGGCTCCTTGAGCATCTTGTCGAAGAGATTGACGCCTCTGGGAGGTTTCCGAGGGTTCTTGTACTCAGCGGCGGCGACAAGGTCCGCGTCGGCGGCGTCGCGTTTCGCTTGCGACTTCTTCTTGCCTTTCTTCTTGGTGCCGCGCTGAGTGGACGCCTCGGGAACATCTTCCGGCTGGCGGCCCTGGGGCTGCTTGTCCTTCCGGAAGATGGCCTCAACCGCCTCCTGGCCAGAGGCGAACTTGGTGGCGATGTCCATCAGCTCGCTCGCCCTGGTGGGGGTCTTGCGACCCAGCTTGCTCACCAGGTCGCGGTAGGTGGTGCCGGCGAGGAACGCGCCGATGACATCCGAATCGGTCACGTTGGGCAGCTCGGTGCGCTGCTTTGAGAATCGCCGGATGTAGTCCCGGAGAGACTCTCCCGGCTGCTGGCGGCAGCTTTGGAGATCCCAGGAGTTCCCAGGGCGCACGTACGTGCCCTGGAAGTTACCGGCGAAGGCTTGGACCAGGTCGTCCCAGTTGGAGATCTGCCCCAGAGGCAGATGCTCCAGCCAGGCTCGAGCGGTGTCAGAGAGGAACAGGGGGAGGTTGCGGATGATGAGGTTGTCATCGTCCGTTCCACCCAGTTGGCAGGCCAGCCGATAGTCCGCGAGCCATAGTTCCGGCCTTGTCTCCCCCGAGTACTTTGTGATGGTAGTCGGGGTTCGAAACCGGGTCGGGAACGGCGCCCGTCGTATGGCTCGGCTGAAAGCCTGCGGACCGGGTGGTTCGGGCGAGGGACTCCGATCCTCCCCGCTGTCGTAGCGTCCCCCACGCCTGGGGTGGTAGCCTCAGCGCACCCTCTCGTCGAGGTGGGCTCGATGGTTGCGGTGGTGGTGCTCGTTGCCGAGGCGACCCGGGGCCGCAGGCGCTGTGTTGCGCGTGCGCCCGGTGTGGACCGAGGCTTCCCGCATGAATCGGGAAGTCGCGGCGCAATGCTCTGAGGGGTATCCCTGCCTTCGGGAGGCAGAGCTTTCCGCCTGTCGGACCGCGGCATCCTCCAGGAGATTCTTGAGCTCTCCCCGGATACGCCGCCCTTCGATGGTTGATGGTTCCGGCATTGCGCGGAGAAGTATTGCTGCTGCAGCCAGGTTCTGGCCGACCCCACTGGAAGCCGGTGGTGGCCCTGCCCTGACGTCGTCGGCGATGCGGAGCTGGATGCCCTGGGGTAGATGACGCGTTTCTCCGGCCGGAGCTTGGTCTACCCATTCCTGCCCGATGTTCCGGCGGAGCGGCTCAAGTGTTCCTGCTCCCTCGTCGAGCCTGGCCTGCATCTCGCGGATTTGCTCGACCTGTGCGTCCTGACCCCCCGCAGGGACTGGGACCACAGCTAGCTCCCGAAGGATGTCAACGCGAGGCGTAGGCCTAGGGGGATCACCATTTTCCGGTATACCAAGATGGTTGCCTTTGTCGGGACCCCCTAGATCGACGTGGAAACATTCACGACTTGGGCCGCAGTCTTCGTCGCCGAAGCTGCGGCTACCGTCGGAACAATCGGAAAGGCAGTAGTCACATGCGGTCATGAAGTCCCGCATGGCACTGGGGTTACCGAGCCCGGAGAAATCCCAACCAAAGTCGGGCTCGTCATCTTCCTCGGAACCCGAGGGTCCGTAGGTCGAGACGGCCGTCATCCGGTCCTAGGGTGACCGCATATGATACCCCGGAGGGTTGGTGCATGCCTCTATGAAGGCTTCCACCAAAGCGGAGCCGCTTGGTGGGTCGAGGCTGAATCCAAAAGGCACGAGATGGGAATCGGTTGGTACCTCTTGGTCGACAGGCGGTGACGAAGTCACGTCAGGGGCGGGCTGCACCGTCGTCTCAGGTACGAGGGCGACGCCCAGCAAGTCCTTCGCGAGCGTGCTGGCGTCGTCCGCCCGCTTGGAGTTGGCGTGTTGCGGGGAAACGGCGCTCGTTTTTGTCTCAGACGCGAGGTCGACGCCCGACGTGTCCCCCGTCGGGGCGCCGGCGCCGTCGACTCGCTCGACAGCCGACGAGGTGCCGCCTTCTGCTTGGCCACGGTTGCCCCGCCTCCTCCTCCATCGGCGGGGGAGGTGACGAGACAAACTCGGATGTTGTTCTTCCGCCACGTGGGGAAGACGTCGTTGATTCCGCCGCCGGCGGGCGGGTTGTCGGCCGCCATTGTCGCTGTCGCGCGGCGGAGGAAGGAGTATCATGTCGTAGCTGCCGTCGAGGGACATGAACTTAAGACTCCCGAAACGGAGCACCGTCCCGGGTTGGAAAGGTTGCTGGAGACTACCCATCTGGAGCTTGACGGGAAGCTGTTCGTCAACACGCAGCAGGCCCCTACCTGGCGTGCCAGCTGTCGGCGTTTCGACCCCGGGGGGTCCCTGGACCGATGAGTAAATTGTCGCCGCGTGTCCCAGCCCATATGGGTCGGCGTGAGACGGAGCACGAAGGGGGGAGAAGAGAGGAGGGAGGGAGGCAAAAGGGGAAACCCGCGGCCTTCGTGTTGTCCTGCGCCCAGGTCGGGTGCGCTTGCAGTAGGGGGTTACAAGCGTCCGCGTGGGGGAGAGCGAGAGACTCTACGCGTCGTCCTGTCCTCCCGCACGGCCAACCTCCTCGTAAGAGAGCCCTGGTCCTTCCTTTTATAGGCGTAAGGAGAGGGCCCAGGTGTACAGTGGGGGTGTAGCAATGTGCTAACGTGTCTAGCAGAGAGGAGCTAGCGCCCTAAGTACATGCCGTCGTGGCAGCCGGAGAGGTCTTGGCACCATATTCATGTGATGTCGTGGCCGTCGGAGGAGCGCTGGAGCCTTGAGGAAGGACAGCTGTCGGGGCTGTCGAGTCCTTGCTGATGTCTCCTTGCTTCCGTAAGGGGCTGAGAGCCGCCGTCGTCACGGAGCACGCGGGGCGCCATCATTATTTGATTACTGGGGCAAGCCAGATGGGACGCCGGTCTTGTTCCCCATAGCCTGAGCTAGCTAGGGGTAGGGTAATGATGGCCCCTCTTGTGACGTGGTCGGTTCGTGCCCTAGGTTGGGCGAGGTGGATGCTCCTCCGAGGTCGAGGTCGAGTCTGTCTTCCGAGGTCGAGGTCGAGTCCGAGCCCCGGGTCGGGCGAGGCGGAGACTGTCATCTTCTGGGGCCGAGCCCGAGTCCGAGCCCTGGGGTCGGGCGAGGCGGAGTTCGTCGTCTTCCGGGGCCGAGCCCGAGTCCGAGCCCTGGGGTCGGGCGAGCCGGAGTTCGTCGTCTTCCGGGGCCGAGCCCGAGTCCGAGCCCTGGGGTCGGGCGAGGCGGAGTTCGTCCTCTTCAAGGGCCGAGCCCGAGTCCGAGCCCTGGGGTCGGGCGAGGCGGAGTTCGTCATCTTCCGGGGCCGAGCCCGAGTCCGAGCCCTGGGGTCGGGCAAGGCGGAGTTCGTCTTCTTCTGGGCCGAGCCCGAGTCCGAGCCCTAGGGTCGGGCGAGGCGGAGTTTCCTATGACGCCCGAGGCCGGACTTGGCTGCTATCAGCCTCACTCTGTCGAGTGGCACAGCAGTCGGAGCGACGCAGGCGGCGCTGTCTTCTTGTTAGGCCGGTCAGTGGAGCGGCGAAGTGACTGCGGTCACTTCGGCTCTGTCGACTGAAGGGCGCGTGTCAGGATAAGGTGTCAGGCCATCCTTGCATTAAATGCTCCTGCGATGCGGTCGGTCGGTGTGGCGATCTGGCCAAGGTTACTTCTCGGCGAAGACTGGGCCTCGGGCGAGCCGAAGGTGTGTCCGTCGCTTGAGGGGGTCCTCGGGCGAGACGTGAATCCTTCGGGTCGGCTGCCCTTGCCCGAGGCTGGGCTCGGGCGAGGCGAGATCGTGTCCCTTGAGTGGACCGAGCCTTGACTTAATCGCAGCCATCAGGCCTTTGCAGCTTTGTGCTGATGGGGGTTACCAGCTGAGATTAGGAGTCTTGGGGGTACCCCTAATTATGGTCCCCGACACCTACTGACCGAGGACCCTTTAACTGGTCACATGCCTCGTCATGGGTAAGCTTTACCACGGACAGACTAATACCAGAATAAGATAACACGCAATGGGAGTGGAGAGATGGCGAGAGTAGCGTGTACCCTCCGTGGCAAGAGGCTGGACGGTGGTGTATCTGTACTCTCGGTTGGCGTGAACCTGATCTGGTCTTAAGAACCCTGGTGGCGAGTTGATATATGCAAGGGTTAAGTGCTACATATGTCGTGTGATTGGAGATCCTCAGCTGAGTATAATCGATTCGGATCGTCGTAACTTCGCGGTTATGAAGACTTGGTCACTGACTTACACGTAGCAATCCAGTGAAGATGAAGGGTTGTTAAGAAATTGGCTAGTATAGGTCAAGTGAATGAATTAGGATAGAAAGAACCCTAGTTGCAGGTAATTTTACTTAACCTGACAAATAAAACTGGATTTTTAAGGATCCACTATTAGTAAGCATTTCTGCAAACAGAGTCATTGATTATTGATAAGCCTTACCTTGACTCCCTTAAAGCCAGCATATCTTTGAGAGTCTTTTACTTTGTCGGGTAAGTCTTGCGAAAGTACACTTCGTACTCAGGGCTTTGCCCCCATGTTGTTTTAGGTGAAGAAGCGGCAAACTTTTGTTGCTTCTGTTCAAAGGTGGTACCAAAAGAAGAGAATCAAGACTAAAGCTGCGGGAGGAAAGGCCCTCCGTTGAAAACTTTTTACTGCTTATTCGGGAGGAGTTTTTGCCTCCCCTGTTTTGTAATAATAATACTCAGCACTCATATATTTTGTTTCTGGTCTGTAATAATCCAACTCTTTCTTACTTTTAATATAAGGTAAGTTATTGCAATTGCTTCCGCATTTTCGTACCTCCGATGTATTGTAATATCTGCGTGACGGGTGAAGCGCTCTTGGGAAAGGTAAAGAAAGCAGATACCGAACTTGTCAAGTGATTCGGGGGCACCTGCAGGGTTGTCTGAGGTCCGTTGGACAAGAACAACTGTAGGTGGGTCTAATGACTTAGGAGGTTCTGTCGTAGTCGCTCCACTGTTTCATCAATTATCTCGTCCCTTATTCCAAACTTAACTCGGAAAACAGTATCAAAAAGTGTTATCTACAGTATCACATTCTCTGTTTTGCACGATCCACCGAATACACTCTAAATAATCCCAAACTAGTAAAATATGGCGTCAGTCAAACACTAATGAAAAAAAAGAAAGAAAGAAAAAAGGTATCTGAGGCTCTCTCTCCAACCATCCCTCCTCTCAAATTCTTATTTTCTATTCATGTATTTTTTTAAAAAAAAAACGGAGGTAGTTGGCAGTACAAATTTTTCCACAGTGTCCGTCGCCGTCCAGGCCGGGGTCGTTGTCGTTGCCTCGTTGACCAGTCTGCAGCCGTCGGTTCGCGATCGCTCTATGGGCCGGGTAGTTCCTGGCACAACGGAGAGGAGAGGGCGCCCTGGTCAGTTCCTGGACAGCTCTGGGAACGAGTTGCGCGTGGAATGGAAGTCTGGGAAGCCGCGGACAGCAGAGCAGATAGGCGGGCCGGGATGGTGTGGCGCAAATGGCGTTCGATGCGGTGGCCACGGCCGGCATGATGATGGTGGCAGCACGTAGTAGTAGTAGTACGTCTTTTTTTTCTTTAGGAAAAGAGGGTCTTCTGGGGCCGCCGACCGCGACGCGGCTGGCTAAAGCGCCGACGGTCATCGCCGCAATGTGCTGTGGTGCGTACTATGGACGCGTCCCTCTCCCCCTCCTCCGCTAGCTGCTCACAGCTAATAGCCCCGCGTCGCCAGTTAGCCCACCCCACTAGCCGCGCAGCGCAGCGCACGCAGGGAGCGTGCTCTGTTCCCGTGTTCGTGCAGCTAGGCCTGCTTGCTCGCGTTCCCGCCCCGTGTACTATGGTCGCGTCCGCTCGCGACAGATTGGGAGCAGCCGAACCGATCGCCGCCGGCCTCGCGCACGCTCCGCCGCTCGCGTGCTTCGAACCGTACCGCACGTACTGCCTTGCTTGCCGGGGCACATTCCTTCCCTGTCATTCTCCAAACGAGTGGACGCCAAGGCAGGCAGACCGACAGACAGGTGACCGATGGAGGCCGACGGCCGGGCCGGGGCGGGGCGGGGCGCGCGGCAACCCACGGTCGCTTTCACTTGCCGCGCCGAACAGTCGTGCCGCGTGCACGACGACGAGAGGGCCGGGCACCGATGGCATCGCCACCGATCACCCGGCTCCATGGCATCATTTGTGCGTACTTATCACTTAGTTTTACACTCTGTAGAGGTCGCACATTTTTACCCACAAGTCATGTTTTTCTTATAGCCTGGGTTAGCTAGACCATTAGACACTTCTACGGTGAATGGCTAGAGATCCACTACGAGGTCTTTACAAAGTTCCACTGCCATGAAAAAACTCGCTACGTGTCGGTGTATCGAACCTCGCTCCGACGAGTAGATTTATTGTGCGTGTTTTGGTCTCTAGACGGTGTGTGCGGTGGGCGCAAGATTTATACTGTTTGGGCTGCACATCCCTACATCCGGTCATCGGCGACCTACGCTACCGACGCCATTGATGATCAAAGCTCCTAGTAGGGTTACAAGCAGCCGAGAGAGGGAAGGAGAGGCTCCCAAGTCTCTTATTCGTGGTGCGGGTAGTTATAAGGTGGAGTCATAGCTAAGTCTTGGCGTGGCGGTGGGACTCCGACCCTTGGTCCTTCCCGAGTCTCTTATTCGTTGTGCGGGTAGTTATAAGGTGGAGCCATAGCTAAGTCTTGGCGTGGCGGCGGGGCTCCGACTCTTGGTCCTCCTCCTGTTTGTCGGTCTTCTGGGCGTCGCTCGGCTTGGCTCGACTCGACGCGTTTCGATTTTGTCATGAACTAAGCTGGCATCTCAGCTCGTTTTATTAACGAGCCAGCTCAAGCCGAGCTCGTTACCTCGAACAAGCAACTATTTATAAAAAAACAAAGGTCACATTTGTGTTGGATGAACTTATAAATAATGACTTTGTTATTTTTGTGTTGGATTGATATGGCATGTGAATTTTGTGAGTATTATTACTCTTTTCTAGTATTAAATTGTTTTAAAATTAACTAGTGTTTGATTAAACTGTTATATATATGTACATTATTTTTTGTTGTGGCTCGCGAACTAAACGAGCCAAGCCAAGTTAATATTCTGGCTCGGTTCTTTAACAAGTCGAGCCGAGTTGAGGTGACTAGATACCTAGGCCTAATGTACACCATGAGTCTATGTTCATCAGATATGCTCCCCTAGTCCCCTGTTTAAAATATATGGAAAGTCCGCTCTCTCCCTCCGGCAGTTTTTCTTGAATTTTCTGTATGTTTTTTTTCCCTGAAAACCATTTATTTCCAAACAAACCCTGTTCTCTTCGAGTGCAGAGCTCATGCTAAGGTTCTTTAAGAAAAATGGTCCCGTATTGAACGATGAGATGGACAAGCCCTGCCCGCTCTGCCGTGCCGTGCACCGTCCAGCCACAAGATCAAGCCAGCCTCATGTCGGCATGTGGGGAAACCTCCCAGCATCTCCCTCTCAAGTCTCACCTCCCGTCCGTCCACAGCAATATGAAAAAAAACCGCTTCTATTTATCTTCCCACGACCACGAACACGTTGCGCACACGGGCGGAGCCCTGCCCGCGCGTCCAACCGCCGACACGTGTGCACTGCCGGTTGCCCACCCAACCCAATCACACGGCCCCTTGCCCCCGCAGGCAGGTGGGCCCCGCGCGACCGCGCACCACGTGGGCTGCCGCCTCCCGGCCCCAACCGTCCCCAGGCCCGGCAAGGAATCTCCACCCCACGACCCCGCGTACAAGCCTCCCGGGCCCCACCTGTCGGCCCGGGCCCAGGCAGCGGCATCGGGCCATGCCGCCGGCCCACCTGCCCCCCTGGCCCCGCTGCCACCCCCGCCGCGGGACACGCGCCTCCGCGCCACCATTTAAAACGCGCCAGCGCCGCGGCGGTGGCGAAAGCCTCGTCGCAACCACCCTATAAAGCGCGGGGTCTCAGTCTCACCGGCACCTCTTCAATCCCAGTCCCACACAAAGTTTCTCCTCGATCCTCATCTCCTCCCTCTCTCGAGTCAAGAGCAGAGCAGCTACCAAACAAGCTCTCCTTTCGCTTCCGATCCATGGAGCTCGACGCCGACAACCTGAGCGCCACCGAGCTCCGCCTCGGCCTGCCTGGGACCAGCAGCAGCAGCAGCGACGACTGGCAGAAGAAGCCGTCGCCCTCCGTCGGGGCCAAGCGCGCTCTGGACGACGGCACCAAGAGCGAGGCCTCGGGGACCAGCACGGCCGCCGGAGACCTCGACTTCGACCACGACACCGCCGCGCCTCCCAAGTAAGAACTAGACCCCCATGTACACGCCACGCTCCCTTCGTAGGCACCGCCTGCATCAAGATTCAAGAGACAGGGGTGCATGGGCTAATTAACCTGCCTTTTTCGCTTCGTCAGGGCGCAAGTGGTCGGGTGGCCGCCGGTGAGGGCGTACAGGAAGAACACCTTCCAGGCGGCGGCGGCGGCCAAGAAGGTCGAGCAGAAGCAGCAGCAGGGAGGCCTGTACGTGAAGGTGAGCATGGACGGCGCGCCGTACCTCAGGAAGGTGGACCTCCGGATGTACAAGGGGTACAGGGAGCTCAGGGAGGCTCTGGACGCGCTCTTCACCAACTCCTTCTCCGCGGCGGCGGCAGAGGGCGGCGGCGACCACCAGCACGCCATCGCCTACGAGGACAAGGACGGCGACCTCATGCTCGCCGGAGACGTGCCCTGGGAGTAAGTACACCGTCGGGTTCGGATCAGCAAGCATGCTGCTCCGTTCTGTGGATCTGAGGATACGTTTGGTGAACAGAAGCCTGATTAATTGTGATTCTTAATTTCACCCCCTTTGCAGTATGTTCATCTCTTCGTGCAAGAAGCTCAGGATAATGAAGAGCTCTGCCTCTGAGGCCAGGTGATCGCTGATCCATACATAAACTGAGGCTACAGACACGCCACAGGGGAACGGATCCAAGAGCACAGTGCACAGATCGTACGTGACGAGGAAGGAGGGAGCTGTGTGGCTTGAGCTCTCCAGTGCTGTACAAAGGCATGTTTCTTTCTGAACCCAAAAGGGAGAAAGATGTATGAAGCGTGTATATAAGATCTTAGCTAGCAGTTTGTTTTCAAACTGTGTTTTGTATGAGCGATCGAAGGCTGCAAAAAAATGAAAAAAAAAGAAAAGGGAATGAGAAATTGACTAAAGCTGGTCATTTTCCTCTCCACAGGCTCAACTCTGTATGAGAAAAATGACTTTTTTCCAGTCACTGTGATTTTGCATGATCCCTTCACATGTATACGCTTGTAAACCAAATGAGGATTTCCCCCCATGCGGCCGGCAAATCAAGCCTCTGCTGCTCTGCCTGGTCCAACCCCATCTAGTTTTGGAGTCCAAGAGCTTCATCCTACCCTATACTCTGGCCTGGTAATTCAGAACTCAGATCTGAAGAACTGGATGGCACAACACATGACGGCATCAGATCTGGAATGGGCTTAAAAACATGATTATTTTTTTCCCAAATACGTTTCTCGGAGACAGGCCATGATAAGAAATTAAGGCACAAGGTTGTTTATATTAGTAAAACAGACACACACACACACACAAAATAGCAAAAGAAAACGAAGCAGCAGTACCTCCATAAAAAAAAGAATTCAATCCTTGTTTTCCCGAGAAGACAGATAATCACAAGTTTAAGCAATCTATTCAAAAGTTACTGATATTTTTTGTATTGCTAAATAAACATCATTAAGTTAATTATAACAAACCTAACTAAAATTAATATTTATTTGAGGGAGTAATAGACAACAGCCACCGGCCATTGTTGAAGCTGTAAAGAAGATAAGGCAGCGTCCATGCCTGCCAGTGCCGGCTGCCGGACAAAGCAGATCAGGCATGGACCAAGAGGGGAAAGGGAACCCCGGGGGAAGAATCCAAACGCACGGAAAGCCACGCACGCTGTCTGCGAGGAGCCGGGCATTTCATGGCAGGATATACTCTATGATATGCAGGGCGGCATTTCAGAGGACATGATGATACAGTTGGCGCACACCTTCTGGGAACCCCCCCCCCAAAGCCCCCAGAAGGTGTGCAGGCAGGGAGGAAGTATCCAGCGAAATGCTGCGGTCAGGAACATGTCATATGGAATTGTGTGGAGCAGTGGAGCTGATCATGTTCCTATGGAACTGGATAGAGTGCAGTGGCGACAAGATCGCAGCTGAGAATGTTGCCAGCGTAACAGAAGTGATTCCAGAGGGTAAGCAGAATGCAAGCAATGCTTGTGGCAGCAACAGCTCAAGCTCAGTGAGAAATGAAAATGCTAATAAAGCAGTATGTATGCATGTATGTGTGCAGTGTTAATCTGAAACCAAGAAATGTGCATAAAACTAGGTTAGGAGATTAGGACTTAGGAAGTCGTGGCCTGGAAGTCAGAAGTGGTACAGCGAGAACTTCACATGTTGATCGATAGTTCATAAATATCAGATGAGAAACGTACACCTAGCCTGACTCAGATACTGCTAGAATTTTAGTTTCCTTTGTCGAGCAATAATACCGACAACCTGTGTCAAGGCTTTGCTGTAAAGCGCAGAAAATTAGAGAACAGCAGACTTGGACTCTTGGAGAATATGGAGATTTCGTCGTTGTCAATTTGATTACTAGATCCGGCCGGTTTCTTCAATTCAAAAAAAAAACCAACAATTCATTTTTTCTTCTAAGAAAAGACGTCTTGATAAAAGCTGAACAGAATGGAGCGATACAGCAAGCTGAGGAACCGAGAAGGCTTATTACTGCCATATCGCTCGACGACACTGAACGCACACCAACCGACGCTGAGATAAATGCACGCCCTAATGCGTCCTGCAGAATAATTGTACAACCCAAAAGTTAAGCCGATAAGAAGAGGTACTTATATTATACTTGTTAAGATCTGAGGTGGGAAAAATAAGAGACAAAGTTTAACGTGGAAAAAACTTCTCCAATATGGAGGAGAAAAAACCATGGAAAAATAGATCTATTATGTGTTGTTCAAGTACAGGGTACAAGTGAGGCCTTTATATAGACAAAGAGATAGAGACAGGGTCACATGATCTTATCCAACAAGATAAAGATAGGGTCACATGATCTTATCCAACAAATCTCACCTTGACGCTAAATCTATAAAACTGTTTCTCCAAACACCACTAGGATGCTAAATTTGAATATCAATCAAGTCTAAAGAATCATTAGACTTGGAACTGGAGCACGACTTCGTATCATCAAAATAACCTCTCTTTTGGAACGCAATAGAAACAGCTTCAGTATCAACTGTTGAACATTGCAAGTAATTGAGATTATTCAAACGGTTGCCCTTCAAGATAATACGGTTGCCACGAGAAACCTTAAGAACACCATCAATAGCAGCAAAATTGAATCCCATTGCTTCTAAAGTGCTCAAAGTAATAAGATTTCTCTTCAATTTTGGAACAAAACGGACATTGATAAGTTTCTTAAAACTGCCATCATGAACTTGATATAAATAGAGCCGATTCCAATAATCTCACATGTGGATCCATCTCCAATAACAACCTCACCAGCATGAGACTGAACATAATCAGAAAACCAATCTCTATGCGAACAAATATGAAAAGTGCAAGCGGAATCGAGAATCCAAGAAGAGCACTTTTCAACAGAGGTAACAAATAGAACTTCTCCACTATCCAAAGTTTCAACAAAACTGGCTTCAACAGAAGACTTATCCAATCCTTTTTTCTTTCTCTCCTCTTTATTTCTCACCTTGGGACACTGAGAAATATGATAAGTATTTTTTTGCAATAACGGCAATAAATGTTGGATTTATGATCTCCAGATCCCCGAACAATTAAACCTTCGCCTTTGGGTTCAGAATCAACATCAAATTTTTCCTTGGATAATAAATTTGACTTAACATTCTCAAATGTCAGCGAAGTATGATTTCCATAGAGCATAATTTTCTTAAAATTCTTAAAAGAGGGGGGCAACGAGACTACCAACAAAATTGTCTTATCTTCATCATCTATCTTCACGTCCAGACTCTCAAGGTCGACACAAGTAGAATTAAATTTATTGAGATATGATTGAATAGATGTACCTTCCGCCATACGAATAGTATAAATGCGCTCTTTGAGACAGAGCTTATTAGCAAGACTTTTGGTCATATATAGCTCCTCCAATTTGTTCCACAATTCTGCCGCAGATTTTGCATTCATTACTTCACGCAGAACATCAGGAGATAAACTGAGCTGTAAAACAGACAAAGTTTTTTCATCAAGATCTTCCCATTTATCATCAGTCATATCAGAAGGTCGCGGTTGCAATGCTTTTCGCACACATAACTGAGTAAGAACAGCTTAATCTGAATTTGCCAAATAGCAAAACTGATTTTGCCATCAAACTTCGAAATATCAATTTTAGTCGACATTATAAACCAAAAATAAATAATTCAGATGAAATAATCTGTGTGCAATTTACTGAGTGCACGTGTTAAGGAAATCCGTGGACTTCACGTGGATTTCTTAAGCACCAACAATATCCTTTTAATCCTTGCGCAGAGATTCCAAAACAGGCACAATAATGATCCCAGTAGCAGCCTTCACGTGAGATTGGAGACTTGGAGAGCAACTATTCACCTTGAACAGACCACGCGAAGAAAGGAAACCACCGGCTTGTCTTGAATCCAGTCTGACGAAGCCCCAACGTGTAGATCCCCTCAGCCTGTAGATGGCAGCTACGCGATCACCGATCTGACGAGAACCAAAGCGGCGATGGCGACGGATCTGACGAAAACCAGAGAGCGGCGGTGGCTTTCGACGGACGCACACAGGCGGTGGCCGTACGGTCTAAGAAGGAACAACGGCGGCAGCGATGATGTGTCTAAACCTTAGCTCTGATACCAATTGTTATGATCTCAGGTGGGAAAAAGGAGAGACAAAGTTTAACGTGGAAAAAACTCCCTCAATGTGGAGGAGAAAAAACCACGAGAAAACAGATCTATTATATGTTATTCAAGTACATGGTACAAGTGGAGCCTTTATATAGGCAAAGAGATAGAGATAGGGTCACATGATCTTATCCAACAAGATAGAAATAGGGTCACATGATCTTATCCAACAATACTATCCTCGTTCTCGAATATTTGTCGAATAATTGTACAACCCAGAAGTTAAGCCCTAATGTGTCTTACTTAGAATTTAAACCCACTCAATCCTGCTTAATCCACATAAATTGAAAGTTAACTGAACAAACCCAATATAAAAAGAACCAACCTAGTCAGATGTTTTTAATGTTACTCTTAGAAAGTAAAAAAGAGGACTCTTCCATAGAGCCTCTACGGCCCTAGAACCTGTCCGGCCGCGCGGGGCTCGGCTCCTGGCGGCGTGGCACAAGCCGAGCCCACTATATATCTATCTTCTGCTGGTAAGTTTCTGGAGGATGTTTTGTCAAAATTCGAGATATAATTGCTCTCAATGCTAACGCGCCGATAGTTCCAAGTTTTCTCGACAAACTCTCTCTTTCTTGTTTGAATCACTGGAGACACGCCGCTGTTAGCGAGAAGTCCAATTCTATTTCTATGTTCTAATGAACAGAAATAATACAGTCCATATTACTTTCCCACACACTTAGAAGGTGTTTGGTTCCTTTAGTTGCCCTCTTAAATTTTAGGAACTAAATTTTAGTCTCTAGAATTTTTATTTGGAGAGCTCCTTTAGTCATACTGTTTAACAGTTTAGGGACTAAAAGTAGCAAGTTTAGAAGGTGAGAATCATACACCCCTCTTATAGTGCTATAGTCTTAAATAGAGGAGTACGAATTTGTAACTATATGAACTAAGAAGGCCTATTGTCATAACTACACAGCTGCATCAGCATGATAGCGTGAAGCGCCAGATATGCTGACCTAGTAGTACAAAATTTAGTCCCCGTTGCGTACTATTAGCACTGACAGATCTGATGCCATTTGATAAAATCCTTATTTCTTCTTCCTCAAATCAACCGAGCCACGCATTGCCGCTACTGATGAACGGTCTGACTTCCACTTCTAATGAACAGAAAGAACGTTAGGACATGCTACTTCCCCCACACTTAGTATCGAAGAGAGCAAGAGACAAAACAGGGGAATTATAATTTCGCAAAGATATATATGAAATGCTCGCCTACATATTCAACAGCAGGCAACAGCATCGCCATCACTGGGCCCTGCGTAGGCTCGGTCCATGAGGCTCTCTCAGACAGACAGACAGCTCTCCCGCCCTGCCCCCGCGTCAGTAGGACGCGCCGGCGCCCGGCGGCAGTCACCGCCGTGAATAACAACAGAGAGTTGGTTGTGGAGTCGTTTCCCGCGCTCGCTACGGCTGCCGCCCCTGCCCGTTTGGGTGGGGTGGGGGACAGGGAGGAGGTCTACGGGCGGCTTTGCCCTCGGCCTGAAACAGAAAGCGTTTGTTTGGGCTGATTGCTGCGACAGCCGGCTGGCCCAAGCTTGGGTTTTGGTTGGGCCAAACGACGGAGGTCAACTCGGCTGGGACAGACTCGGCCAACAAAACTTTACTCGATTTCCAAAAACAAATAGGATGTGTTTGGTTACCTGGCCCAGCCTGAGCCTGGCCCAGTGAGAGGACCAGGCTCAGAGAAGCCCGCATGTACGGATTCCAACAAATACTGTTTGGCTGTCTGGTCAAAATAAACCAGGCTCATATTATACATTGTTTGGTTCTCTTTTTTTAGCTTGGCCCAATTGGGTGGGTTGCCGACAGTTTTCTTGTGTACAATGAAGCTCCCACCAAATTTCAAAATTTTAAACGCTACTACACAAATTACAATAGATTTGAACTAAAAATATAATTTTGATCCATAAAATGAACTAATTGCAATCATCTACAGAACTATAAGCTGCAATCATATTTCACAGACAGATGAAATATGAAACCATAAGCTGCAATCAGATTTCACAGATTTCACACAGATTTCACAGATTACATACAGATTTCACAGACAGATGGAGAAATCTGTCAAGTGGCAAACAAAGAGCATCCGTAGATTTCACAGACATAAGGCAAGTGGATCTGGCAAGTGGCAATAAGGGGGATTTCACAGACAGATGGATCTGGCAAGTGGGGAATAATGAAACAAAGCAAAAAAAACTTGGTCAATGCAACAAACAGATGGAGAAATCTGATTACTCATGAGAGTTTGCCTCAGAAATGAACAATAAGAGTTTGCCTCAGAAATTATCAATTAAAATCACTTGATCAACTCATGAGAGTAATACAATAAATTGCCTCAGTTTTGTATGAATAAACACCTCATTTGACCATACATGGGAGAAATAAAAATGAACTAATTGCAATCATCTACAGAACTGTAAGCTGCAATCAGATTTCAGACAGATGAAATATGAAACCATAAGCTGCAATCAAATTTCACAGACAGATCTGAATCAGATTACAATAATCTGAATCAGACAAATTACAGACAGATCTGGGTGACAAATGATATATGATTTACAATAATCTGAATCAGACAGATTACACACAGATTTCACAGACAGATGGAGAAATCTGTCAAGTGGCAAACAAAGAGCATCCGTAGATTTCACAGACATAAGGCAAGTGGCAATAATGGGGATTTCACAGACAGATGGATCTAGCAAGTGGGGAATAATTAAACAAAGCAAAAAAAACTTGGTCAATGCAACAAACAGATGGAGAAATCTGATTACTCATGAGAGTTTGCCTCAGAAATGAACAATAAGAGTTTGCCTCAGAAATGAACAGATCTGCTTGAGTTTGCCTCAGAAATTATCAATTAAAATCACTTGATCAACTCATGAGAGTAATACAATAAATTGCCTCAGTTTTGTATGAATAAACACCTCATTTGACCATACATGGGAGAACATAGGGCAGGTGGAGAAATCTGATTAAAGGATAGAGTATGTTTGGTTGCCTGACATAGACAGGAAGAAAACCAAGAGCAAGGAAAACAAAGCAGTAAGTCAACCTCCCATGAATGGTCATCAGTCAAATATATTTCATCACAGGCAAAATTCACAAAATGAGCAAGGAAAACAAAGCAACAAGTCATACTCCCTTGATTGATCATCATTATAAAACATATCATCATAGGCAACAGTTCAATATAAAATCATCACAGACAGGTACAAAAGTCTCAGAATTATTAATTATCATCCACAGTTCCAGATTCAGTGCCATAGGCATAGAGCAAAGTATTAGGCATAGATCA
Source organism: Zea luxurians (assembly GCA_029449295.1). Taxonomy (NCBI): domain Eukaryota; kingdom Viridiplantae; phylum Streptophyta; class Magnoliopsida; order Poales; family Poaceae; genus Zea; species Zea luxurians. The sequence goes on from JAOPSE010000044.1 coordinate 2,963,804, forward strand.
AAGTACTACGCATAGAGCAAGGTATTAGGCATCATAGGCATAAGACTGGTCTGCTCAAATCTTTGCAAGGTGCTGCCTTAGCCAAAGCACACGGTGTTTAGGCTCCATCTTCACAAAGCCATCACCTTGCCTTTTGTTGTCCAATAGGTAGGTAAGGCAAGTCATCAACTCCTCATCAGTGAAACCTAGAATACTCATGCAAATTTGATACAGATCAGGGTGGACATCTGTGGTCTGGACTACAACAGGTGCTTGGATAGCTTCAGCCAATTTGTTCACAGCTCCAGTAAGCCCTGTCATAATCCCTAACTCTTCATCACTGAGTCTCCTTTTCTTTCCATATGATCCATAGGAACTACCAGCACCAGCACCACTATGAGAAGGGCTGGCACCAGCAGAACCAGAAGCAGTAGTACCAACAAGACATGGTTCTTCAGATGCACCAGCACCTTCAGTGACATCCGAGATGGTGCCAAGGGGCTCATTTGAGGCCATGGCATACTTGCCAGTAGCCTGCCCAGCTCCAAATATAATTTGCATCTGCACATAGTTTTCAATTGCCACATTGAGGAAATCAGCATCCTTTGGGTTGTCTTTTGTATGGCCCAGCAGATGTTCATCATCAAGGATGATTGTGAATGTATTCTCATCCCAATGAGCACCGCTTAGGTCCTTGAGCCTACAAACCCTGATCCATTTTTGACGCCACTTCCTCAAATGATTGTAGACCTGGGTTCCTGTGACTTCTTGGCCACTGAATTCAGTCAGTGCCTTGGCAACAGAGTTGACATGGACCTCCTTGAACCCTTTATCCGTTTTTACTCCTTGCCCAACCAAGTCTGCAAACTTCCTCAGGATAAAGCCTGACATCACAGGGGTCCAGCGCATGGCAGTCCTTGAGTTACTACCAGCAGCAACTTGCTCAACTTCCATAGTCTATATAAAATTGAAGTCAAAAGAAGAGGTAATGAAATGGCATCATAGCATAGGACCAATTTTCTCAGCATATAAAAAATAATTAAGCTTCAAAGCAGAAAGTAAGGCTGATAACAAAAAACATCACTGCAGATCTGAAAGGGAAATGTGCCCTTGGGCCATTTCTAAGTATTTTGGTGATTTAGTGTCCAACACAAGTGCCTAATTGTAAAAAGGTGGACAAAGTACAAATCAAGGATAAAGGTATGTTTCTCAGACTTAGTACATTGTTTTATGGACTAATGTATTGTGTCTAAGTGTTGGAAACAGAAAAAATCGAGTTGGAGAAGAGATGGCTCGAGCAGCCAAAGTCTGCTCAGTCTGGGTGCACCGGACTGTCCGGTGGTGCACCGGACAGTGTCCGGTGCGCCAGGCTGGCTCGAGGGAAAAGGCTACTCTCGGGACTTCGACGGCGGTGTACGACTATAATTCACTGGACTGTCCGGTGGTGCACCGGACTGTCCGGTGGGCCGTTCACAGGCGAACTCGTCGCTCTCGGGAATTCATCGTCGACGTACGGCTATAATTCACCGGACTATCCGGTGTGCACCGGACTGTCCGGTGAGCCAACGGTCGGCAGGGCCAACGGTCGGCCGCGCGATCTGCGCGGGACACGTGGCCGAGCCAACGGCTAGAAGGGGGCACCAGTCTGTCCGGTGTGCACCGGACATGTCCGATGCGCCAACGGCTCTCAGGCTGACAACGGTCGACTGTGCCATTTATGGAAGGAAATCGGGCACCGTACAGTGTCCGGTGTGCACCGGACTGTCCGGTGCGCCAGTCGACAGAAGGCAAGATCAGCCTTCCTAGTTTGCTCTCAACGGCTCCTAGCTGCCTTGGGGCTATAAAAGGGACCCCTAGGCGCATGGAGGAGGACACCAAGCATTCCTACAACATTCCTAAGCACCAAGACATCGATTTCGCGCATTCTTTTCATTGTGATAGCATATAGAGCTCTAGTGGAGTTGTGAACTCATTGAGTTGTGTTGCGAGCTCTTGTTGCGACTTGTGTGCGTGTTGACACTCTGATTCTTGTGTCTTGTGTGCGTTGCTAATCCCTCCCTTGCTCCGTGTTCTTTGTGAATTTCAAGTGTAAGGGCGAGAGGCTCCAAGTTGTGGAGATTCCTCGCAAACGGGATTGAGAAAAAGCAAGCAAAACACCGTGGTATTCAAGTGGGTCTTTGGACCGCTTGAGAGGGGTTGATTGCAACCCTCGTCCGTTGGGACGCCACAACGTGGAGTAGGCAAGCGTTGGTCTTGGCCGAACCACGGGATAACCACCGTGCCATCTTTGTGATTGATCCTTGTTGGTTATTGTGTTTTGTTGAGGATTCCTCTCTAGCCACTTGGCAATTATTGTGCTAACGATTAACCAAGTTTTGTGGCTTAAGTTTTCAAGTTTCACAGGATCACCTATTCACCCCCCTCTAGGTACTCTCAAGATCACAATTTCTCTCAGCATATAAAAATAATTAAGTTCCACAAAAAACATCACTGCAGATCACAATTTCTCTCAGCATATAAAAATAATTAAGTTCCACAAAAAACATCACTGCAGATCACAATTTCTCTCAGCATATAAAAATAATTAAGTTCCAAACGTCACTGCAGAGTACAATGTTTCTCAGATTGTAAGGCTGAAAACAAAAAACATCACTACAGATTACAATGTTTCTTAGAAGAAAACCACAAAGAAATTACACACGGCTAGACCCCCTATGCTACCACATTTGAGTTGATATAGCATCTCTTTGTTGGGTCCAAGTTTGGTTATCATGAACTGCATCAATGGCACCTTCCACATTGGCAATGTTTGGAGCCTAAGTGTTTTCCGAAGGAAAATGTGAATCCAGCCCATATCTAAGAATCCAGTTGTGAAGGATGGTGCATGCTAACACAAGCTTAACTTGTGTCGGATATGGATGAAAAGGCTTGTTGTATAGAATCTTGAATCTATTCTTCAAGGCACCGAAAGCTCTCTCAATTGTTACTTGGAGGGAAGAATGCCTTAGATTGAAGAGTTCTCTTGGATTGAGTGGATGATTTCCTCCACCAAATTCTCTTAGATGATATCTTGTGCTACGGTAAGGAGGTAGAAATCCAGGTCTAACAGCATAACCAGCGTCAACTAAATAGAATTTTCCTAGTTCAAAGAATTCTAGTTAGTTTGATTGTGAAGTAATTTAAAAATCATATTCAAACATGTCATGGAATTACCTGGTGGCACAATGAGGCCATCAGATCTTTCCAATGCATCTGATAGAATCAAGGCATCATGAGTTGAACCTTCCCAGCCGCAAGAACATAGGTAAATCTCAAATCAAAATCAACAGCTGCTAGAACATTTTGTGTCGTTGTGTGCTTTCTACCCATGAAGGCTGCTCTCATTGAACTAGGAACCCTAGCCAATACATGTGTGCCATCAATGGCACCAACGCAATCCTAAATGTTAAAGTTAAAATGATTAAAACAAAGACAATACTAACAGATTTCAATTAAATGGTTAATGTGCAATCCTAAGTGGAATGGAAAGTACCTTGAAGTACGGGTACCATCTTCTACTAACATGAATTTTGGGATGGACAGAGGTGGAAGGAGGGGTGATCATCTCAGTGCGTAGCTCACCAATTGCACTTAACACCTCGTGAAAATATCTACTAATAGTCTCAGTAGATCTTCGGAAGGTGAATTTGAGAACTCTAAACCTTTGATTATGACCAACAACATGTAGAAACATTGCAACTTGTTCTTCTACAGAACTGTGAATACTATCCCTTAGCAAGTGTCGAGACCGAAACAAAGCACAAAGCTCAAAGAAAGGGACCTTAGACATTCTAAGCAGCTCCACACATTGGATATCATCAGATTCATAGATAAATCTAAGATTTGCCTGCCTCTCAATGTCCCTTTGAAACATTGGACCATATGTGACACGAGGATGAAAGAGTCTACGTGTAAGGCTTGCAAACAGCCAACAAGATATAGCAACAACCAATGTCGATGCTCTCAACTTCAGCAAATGACGATTTGGACCCAACATATCTGAATAAATAAGATAAGGGAATTGTTGAATGAGAAAAAAATTGTACTCTGCTCAGATTAAAAAAAACAAGCCAGGGTTGCTACATCTAATGATGTTCCTCCAAACTGGCTTGGTAACATCACTGAAAAATTGTAGTCTGCTCAGATTGAACCAAAAAACATCACTGAGAAATTGTGGTCTGCTCAGATTGAACCAAAAAACATCACTGAGAAATTGTGGTCTGCTCAGATTGAACCAAAAAACATCACTGAAAAATTGTGGTCTGCTCAGATTGAAAAAAAACATCACTGAGAAATTGTGGTCTGCTCAGATTGAAAAAAACATCACTGAAAAATTGTGCTCTGCTCAAATGTACAGAAAACATCACTGAAAATTGGTCCTAAGCTCAGACTTTACATAATTTCATCACTGAAAAAATGGTCAGAATATAAAGAAGAGAGTTATGGAGGTAGCAGCATAATATAATGCATTAACTACCTGCATAGTATAAAAAGAAGATAGTTATGGAGGTAGCTGCATAATATAATGCATTAATCCATTAAATTAAACAAGACAAGAGGCTACAGAGGGGGAGAAGAAAGGAGGAACAAAAGGTAAGATTATTGTTGTAAGGAAAGAGGAAAACAGGAATAGATGAAGGTAAGAGGGGGAGAAGAAAAGAGGAACAACTAGCTACTTAATATAATAGACAGATTATGCTAGTTGCATAATCCATTATATTAAACAAGCAGAAACATGGCAAAACAGTTAACAAGCAATTCAGTTAACAAGCAAAATGGAGCAAACTGAAAACTGGAATTAACTGGATCTAGCATGGGACAAAATAGCACATCATTGTCCTTTTAATAACAGAAAATGGACTGCAGAGCAACAAGTGATTAGGCATAATGAAGCAAACTAAAAACTGGAATTAACTGGATCTAGCATGGGACAAAATAGCACATCATTGTCCTTTTAATAACAGAAAATGAACTGCAGAGCAACAAGTGATTAGGCAAAATGAAGCAAACTAAAAACTGGAATTAACTGGATCTAGCATGGGACAAAATAGCACATCATTGTCCTTTTAATAACAGAAAATGGACTGCAGAGCAACAAGTGATTAGGCAAAATGGAGCAAACTAAAAACAAGCAGATCTACAAGTGATTCCAATGCGCAAGGTAGATATGACATCAAAGTCTGCAAAATGGAGCTAGATATGACATCAAACTAAAAACAAGCAGATCTACAAGTGATTCCTCAGACTGTAACAAGCAGACCTCGAACCAAGTCTGCAAAATGGAGCTAGATATGACATCTACGGGTATGTTTGGTTGACTAGCCCAGAGCACGGCCAGGTCCATTTGAAACAGTGCCACATTGTTTGGTTGCCTGGCCTAGCGCACGGGCCTGGCTGAGTGGAGCCAGATGCGATTCGTAGCCAGGCCCAAATAAAACGCACGGCCCCGGCTTCGCTCCTCAGCCTGGCCGCACTGCGCTAGGGTTTTCACTCGCCTCTCCTCTCAGCTCACTCGCAGCAGCCGTCGCCGTGGCGCTCGCCTCTCGCCTCTCTCTCGCCTCTCGAGCTCACTCGCAGGCTCGCAGCCGCCGCCGCGGTGCTCGCCTCTCGCCTCTCTCTCGCCTCTCTCTCGCCTCTCGCCTCTCGAGCTCACTCGCAGGCTCGCAGCCGCCGCCGCGGTGCTCGCCTCTCGCCTCTCGAGCTCACTCACAGGCTCGCAGCCGCCGCCGTGGTGCTCGCCTCTCGCCTTTCGCCTCTCTCGCTGCCGGTGGACGAACTCGCTGCCGGTGGACGAACTCGCATCTTCATCTTCTCAGGTTTGTCAGACATCTAGATCTAGTGTTCTTTAACATTTTTTGTTTTCTTGTATTTTTCGGTCTAGACATCTAGATCTAGAGACCTGGCCGTGCTAGATCTAGATTGATCTAGTGTTCTTTAACATTTTTCGGTCTAGGTTGACTGGCCCAGAGCACGGCTAGATCTTCATCTTCATCTTCATCTTCGGTCTAGAAACTGAGACATTTTTTTGTATTTTTTTGCTTCGATTATACTAACCTTCGGTCTTGTTGCAAGGTCCATCTACCCCTAACCAAGATCTGTTGCCTGACCTAGATCTGCTGTCTGATCTAGATTCGCTAATACCTCATACACAGGCCAGTCTTTACCTCGTACTCCTCTATTTCTTGACTTTTATATTGTGTAGTCTCTTCCTGTTGTGTTTAGTTGTTGGCCTATTGTTTTATCTTGTTGCTCTGCACACTTGGCTACCTTGCGCATTCCTAAAAAAGTGACATAACTTTGCAACTATATAAAAAAACAAAACGAGCATTCTTTTTTAAGGTCCAAGCACGAATATTTTAACTAGACAAACAACAAATTATTGGAAATTAAATTGGCGCTAATTCTTAAATATCTTGATCCTAGTTACTCCGATTATCTATCATGTTGATTTGACTTTAATTCGTACTGGGTTCTACTATTTTTATAGTGTTTTTATCTCTATGGATTGCAGCTGCAAGCCTACAATAGTCCAAACAACTGTTTTAGTGCGAATCAAACAACCCGTATATAAATCTTTAAATACCAAGTCAATCAATAGTGCTCTTTATAGATTTTTAATGTTAATAGTGACCTTTAACCATTTTCTCCCTCGTGGTTAACTAAATTAACACATAGTGCCTTGAACCTAAGCGCTAGTTTGGGAGCCACAAAACCGGAGAGACTAAAATCCCCTCCTTATAAAATTTTGAATAAGGAGGAGATTTTAGCCCCTCCAATCCCCTCCGGTATTTGGACTCCCAAACTAGCTCTAAAAGTGTTTAGGAGGCTGTCTTTATTTGTTTTTTGCATGTCAAGAAATCATAGGGAGACTCCTACTTCTAGTTGAATGCAAATGCCCCTAGGGTCTAATTAAGGGCATGTACAATGCTAAGACCATGTATCAGTTTTCTAAGTATAAACGACAATTAAAAGATTGTATATAACAACCCTGAGCCTCTAGATCATAATGTATGTACGAGACAATATGTATGAAGAATCGTGCAGAGACACACTCTTTTTAATCAACTCTTTAAAGACCGCATATTAAATAGAGTTGTACATGCCCTAATAAACTGCTTTGAGCCACTTCACCCATTCAGTGGACCACATGTTTGCACCAACTCATTTATATTTTATTTCTTATCTCACATAAAATAGTTGTCTCGCTGGTGATATGGACACTACAAGCATTACATGCTGGCCTAAAACTATATTCAACTGCTAAGGTAGGTCTAAACTCTATGTAATCTCATATCATTGCATGTATGCTTGCCATGCATGAGTCTAATTCAATTGGACTGGAACATAAAAAGTGGCATGAAGTTCTAGTCGGTTCAACTATACCAACTAGACAAACAATGACAAAAGTACTGCCTCTTTGCATAGGCCTATGCATATGACACATGCGTCATGCCCAATGCCACAACGGAGTCATCCACGTGCATCCACAACATTTTCATACATGTGATCCACACACAAATGTGTCCATAAAAAGTTGGTTGTGATACCCTAGGGCCCAAACTATTAGAATCCACATGTTCACACACTCCGACCAACTCGCTTACGTTTTAGTACCCACTTCATGTAAAAGTGTTATCGCACAAAAATGGTAGATGGACTATAATAGATTTATAGCCTAATGGACCCTTAATTAGGAAGGTGGGATTAAACTAGAGCAATTAATCTCACACACACATGCACATAGGGCACAATGGTCCTAGCCCAAACTAAACTAGAGAGATACCTCTAATTAGGTTTGTGATGGTATACTCTAAGTGATAGACATACCTCTAATTAGGTTTGTGGCATTCCTTGTTAATGATGCCATTACCAAATTATTGATCAGTGCAAGCCTATATTTCTTTCCAACACATAACATTTGATTTTTCTAAAGGCTATACATCTAATTAACTATATATGTCTAAAGTATTTTTTTTACCAAAGTCCCAAAACTTAAGTATTTATTCTTACAAACAGGAGACACCTCTATTAGGATCCCATCTATATTCTCTTAGTGACTTAGGTGACTTCTAATATTCACCTCCCTATACTCTTCACCTATATTCAAGTCTATAGACACTACAAAACAAACCCCCCCCTATAGCAACGTATACCTAACAACCTATAGTTATATGCATTGGAAGTTATTAGGTTCCAACGCTTGTTATGTGTTGCAACATATATCCATTGAATTACAATGATACTGACAACGTTTAACATGTGTTGCAAACCGTATGCGTAGAGTAAATACGATCATAGCAACATTTACCATGTGTTGCAACAGTATGCGTGTAACACCCCAGGTGTTACCAAGGCCCTGACTCCCTACTTGCACCCATGACCTGTTATTCCATGTGGTTAAGTGGAGGAGAGGGAGCCCTAAAACCCTAAAGAACCATGTATTAACCAAGAAGGTTAATGACCAAAAGCATTACTCAAGCATTATGTAATTATCACCCTGGGCAAGGGAAAAATAAACCTTAGACCCCTCTGGAACCCCTATCTCCTAAAACCATGGTTGAAGGGGGGGAGAGATTAAGCAAATGTGCAAATCATGACTCAACCTTTGGCAAAAAGTTAAGTAACATATTAATCAACAAATATGGAGAGGAAACATTGCAAAAAGACCCCTATAAGACCCCTAAATCAGCCCCCAAGTGGAAAACACTAAGGAGTCACCCCCATTCCTTCTAAGTCCAAAATCAACCCCAATTTAGATATCAGGGGTGTTCACCTAGCTAATGGCACCAAAACCCCAGGGTCTAAATAGCAAAAAGGAGCCAAATTATCTAAGGAACCCCCTGGAAGAGTTTGAACCCAAGCCAAGACCGTTTGACACAAGTTGGCACCTGTTTTGTCTCGGGTTGAACAGTGCAGACAGACAAGACTTGGCGCCACCATATCTTCTAAACCAGACCCGATCTTCCCTTGGAACTCACATGAACTAGGTAGCCCTAGGCGCAGGGAAGAAATCTTACACAAGCCTTATGGCAAGATTCACACGTTTGGCTGCTCAGCAGGCGCAAGAACAAGGGCAGAAAGCAACGACCACGTGTTCGACGCGCTCTGGGCTCGCCAGAGCACGCCCGACGCGCGCCCCGCGTGCCCCGCGTCGCGCCAAGCCCAGTCGGCGCCATGGCCCGCGCCCGCGCCTATAAAGCACCCAGGGACTTCGACCGTACCCCTCCACACGCGCTCGACCTCACCGGAGCCCAAAACCACCAGCGTTTGCCCGTGCACGGTGTGCCCGCGGCCGCCCGATCCCCCGCCACCGTAGACCGGCAAACAGAACCCTTCCTGACCCCGTTCAACCCTCGGAGAAGACTGTGCACACCTCGGTGAAGCTCCCCGAGCAAGGAATCGGAGTTTGCTTCGCCGGAGAAGCCAGTCCACGGTCGCCGGACTCCACCCGACCGCCGGTGAGCGTAGACCGGGTAATCCTCTGCTCCATTCTTCGATTCCTTGTGCACATAGCCTCTGCGTCACCCCGTGAAGCTCACCGTGCCATTGGATTGAACTAGATCGCCGTGGTTTGGCCGGAACAACCGCCGCCGACGAGAGCACCCGCTTGCGCGCGTGGACCGGACGATTCCGGCCACCCCCACCGTCGAGCCGTACACCGTTGTGACCGCCAGGACCTCCCGGAGCCAACCCTGCCCCTCGCCGGACCTCTCTCGCCATCGGTAAGCCGCGCCGCCCTTTTCTTTTTCTCGAGTACTGTTTAAACCTAGGGAGGGACCGCGGGGGAGAAGAAGAAAAGGTTAGGGGGTTTTGCGCATTGTCAGTGACTCAGAGGAATAGTAGCGCAGGGGTATAACTGAGAGAGTTAGTTTGGAAAGAGCCCGAGGACTTCGGTGCAAAGTGGTTTTTCCAGGAAACGTATTTAAAAATATGATTTAAATTCAAATAGAGCTTAAACAATTCATATCTTCTGTTTTGTTCACCCAATTTGAGTCAAACCAATTTTGCCAGATCTTAAATAATATAAACTACTTAAGAAAAATATAAAACCCCTCAGTGTTACAGAAAACTTTAGAGTTTTGAATTAAATGATTAACTGGCCAAAAGCTAAAAGAAATAAGGAAAAAGAGTTACACTATTTAACTGAAGCTAAGAAAATTTAGAGAAGTACCTAATTACTTCCTAACCTGTTTAAAAATACTAAACCTCTCTGCACACCCAGTTAAGATAGAGTTTACCATTTAAACCCTTTTTAGCCTAAAGTTAAAGAAAATATTAATAAAGGTTCAAAGAAGGTACCAAGAAGCACCCATATTTTTGTTAGTCTACCTACTTAGTATTGTTCACTAGAAAAATTTCTTATACTCTGGTTTAGTACAAATTAGTTGGGATACCTTTTATTTTAAGAAAACAAGGAAAACTTAGAAAAACCCTAGAAAAATGACCCCAAGGAGAAAACACCTCAAACCTTGGGATAACTAATGATTTGTTATTATAAACATAGAAAGAACATGAAATCTGTTGTTTGATATTTTTCAAATAACAAGTTAGTTATAAGCACCTTTTTGGCATAAAACTTTAGAAAATCACAACTAAATAACCACCAATTAACCTTCTGTGATTTTTGGCACAGAAGCTTGTGATTACTGTTAGATACCAACAAAAATGACCCTTAAGACAGAACCCACCCCTAGTTAAGAGTTGTAGTGCAAAGTGACCCCCTTTGCCCAACTTTTGTTATTTTTGTCCAAGGCATACCCTTTTTATGCTGGACCTCAAATTCATAGGACAAACTATAGTGACCAATGGCAACCCACTGTAATTTTTATAAAATTGTTGGAGCAAGTTAAACCACTGTTGTAGTTCAAACCCACACTAGAATTCATAAATAGAAAATAAAGAAGGGGAAAATGAATGATGAAAATTAGTGTCACCCTAAAACCCTTGGTTAATTGTCCACTGAAATATATAAGGGAAATACAAATCCACTATGCCTATCCTTAACAAAACCTAAACCTAGAGTGATAAGCATAAACCACTAAAAGCCACGTATGACAAGAAACCCTAAGTTACTAACTAACTTAGTTTTTCTTCCTTTAGCATAATGTTGTTAAATCTTGCATAATCATGACATACATATTTGTTGCATTCGATAGACTGCAACCTCGCTGACGGAGAGTACGTCCTCATGCCGGAGCAAGGAGCTGCTTAGGAGGTAGCCCCGGATCCATCACTAGAGCCTGCACCAGAGGATCTGCCTGCCACAGCTTTGGAAGGCAAGCCCCGGTTTATGCATAACCTGTTAATTATGCTATTTTACTACACTTTTTGTTTGTAGGATTGAATGTGCATTAAGTGTAGGAGTTGTGTGAAACCTTAGTTGCATGATCTCAGGAATCCTTTTGAGATGAATACTAGTATGCTAGGTCGAGTAGCTGCTTTATAAATTAGGATCTCGGTAGAAGTCGAGTGATTTTTCTAGCACTCGCGCGAGGTCAGGAATTGGTTGTACCCACTTTCCTATCATAATGATGCTAGTCTGTGGACAACGATCCATGGGGATTGGTTGTCTACGAGATGGAAAAATTGGAATAAGGATTAACATGCGGATACCTGTGTCAAGCGTTTGAATGTACTAAGCACATGCCGAGAAATATGGTAAATCGGTAAGCCTAGCACTTGAGTGAACTTGGCAGTGAACATATCCCCTCACGCGACCTGAGACGAGGTCTCCCATTCCGGTTATGGTCGGTACAAGTGTGGTCACTGCACGACGGCAGTCGGGGTCAGTGAGGCATTGTACGCCAAGGCGGTGAGCCCTTATCTACTGACGGGGAATCGATGGGGACGATTGATATGTGTGGGGACAGAGTGCCCCTACATGTCGTGTGTTTAGGTTTACCTTGCAAGGATAAAAACTCGATTCGAATCGTCTGCTTCTCGCAGCTAATGAGACTGCTTGATCCATTGTACTGCATTGAGTAACAAGTGGAAATGTGATGAGTTGACACAAGATGTTGATTGCTAAATATGTTTGATACCATGTATGAGTATATAGTACACATTTAGCCTTAAGAGAGTCACACTTAAACTTGACAAAACTAAAACTGGATTTACAAACTCAGCTAGTGCTTTTTGGCAACCAAACCCCACAGCCAAACAGTTGCATGTCTAGAGGTAGAGGAGTAGACTCCTCACACCAGGTAAGCCTAGCTGAGTATTAGTATACTCAGCCTTGCTTGTGGCATAATTTTACAGGTTCTCTAGAGGACATGGTTGCTGGAGTGACTTGGCCGTCCATCTTGCCACCGGGTTGGACAGTCGAGTGGGATCCTGCCTCGGCTGAGGAGGAGCATGAGGAGTGATGGGACATGCTTCCCCATCTCTCTGTTTATTTATCGTTAGTTTCATTCCGCTGCACTTTGAACAGTAATGGCTACTTTTGCAAAAACTCCGATGATGATGTAATAATTTAATACTCCTTAATGTATGGTTTTATGCTTTATTGTATTTGCTCTGTGACTCACCATCGAGTGAGACTGTGGTACTTGATCCTGTCAGTGGCCTCGTCGGACTAGATCTGAGGGATTGACGGGTTATTCCCATTTAAGTGTGGTCTAGCCTCTAAGGCGGGACTTAGGCACTTAAGTTGGAATAATTCGGGCGGTTCTGCCACAGCTGGTATCGGAGCTTATACCACCACAGAGGAATCAATAAACTATAAATACCATCTTTTTTCAAAGTAAAACTTGATAGAAACAAATGTTGGATAGATCGTAGGACGATCAGGATAGACCTAGGATGGAAGCCTTAGGATGATAGAGGGGTAGTTAGGTGGCTAAGTAAGTAAGCCCTACAGGCTACTATAAGGGATGGGAGTTCTCCCCTATTCCCTTTACGTTGATGTGAGGTCATTCAGGACGAGCATGCATGCATTCTTAATTAAACTAATAGATAATTGGGTAAGGACTTTAATACAAAATGATGACCAACTAAGTACCCCAGTACCATTATTGTAGTCAGAGAGAGGCTGAGTTGTGATTCCTTTTTCTTTTTATAATTCTTTTTCTTTTACTTACGTTTAACCGTACACAGATGACTTCCCACGGATCCTCGGACGGAGGGAATGCACTGTCACACACTGACGGGCTTGCACGAGAGGGCTTTCCCCGTATTTTGTGGGAGGTACTTCAGGGAGCTGGTTACATGACACCTCCCCAGTACGCGGTGTAGCAGTTCGAGAAGCACCGAGTGCCCCGCTGTAGGGTGAGGATGACCCTGGAGCCTCATCCCCTACAGCCAGGCTGGCGTTCGCTGGACTCTGAGTCTTTTGGGTACCGGGCTGAGGATACGATTGAGGCGATTGCTCTGCACGGGTTGACCACTTTCTGCGGATTCCACCCCTTGGAGCTATCCACCCACCCCATTAGCTTGTTCCCCGCTGAGAACGAGGACGACCCAATGTGGAAGGACAGAGTGGAGCATGCCAAGGACATATGGGCTATCTACCCAGGTCAGACTGCTCACTTGACGGTGCGGTGCATGAATGCCCTGTATCGTCTGCAAGTGATGCGTGGTGAGGCAATGTCTCATTTGATGGCATTGTTGGAGGCAACTAAGATCACCCTGGATAACAGAGAGGAGCTTGTGGTTGACTTGTCCACTGAGATGGTGGAAAAAGACTTACAAGTGGAGCAGTTGTCGGATGAGGTTCACGAGCTTGAGGAGCTAGTGGGAACCAGGGAGAACACCATCGAGGTTCTCGAGGATCAGCTTATTAACACCCAGCAGCAGCTTGCCGAGGCTAACGAGCACCTGGATATGCATCACCAGGAGATCCAGGATATGGGGGCCAACGAGGATGTCGACATCGAGGGAGGCGAGGAGCCAGCCTCCAGTTTTGTCACACCCGGATTTCGGGGCACCAAGACCCGGGCGCAAACATAAACACCAGGTATGCTGGGACCAAGTCTCACACATATGATGTATAGTGGCACAAGATCGAATGTCACATCTTTACTATATAACAGGAGTTCTGTACAAAATAAATAATTACATTAAAAGGAGACAACGGTCCAGCAACCAAAAGTTGACTGGGAGACGACGGCCTAGACTTCTCACGAACACTTCGAAGCATCCTCCAAGCGCCTCATCCTGCGGTACCTGTTCTTGACCTGTGGGGGGGGGGGTGTGAGACAGCAAGAGTGAGCTCACATACGTTCATCGCTCAACAAGTTGTGGGGAATAATGTGCATGAACTCGCCAAAGGTGGGAGCTCACGTGAAGTGTAAGGCTTACCAAAGAAGATGGTTAGAGCTGAGCATTGCTTTTAAAGTTGGTCAAAATTTTATTAGCAGTTACTAAGTATAAGTAAATACCAACCCAGTTAAATAGTAGAACAAAAGTAACAACTTCACCTGCGATGCAATGCATATGACAAATTGAGTTTAAGTTCCATAATTTAATCATGTGAGGGTCCGAGCTGCTCATGACCGTGAGCACGACTAGTATACTAGTTTTACACTCTGCAGAGGTTGCGCATCTTTACCCACAAGTCGTGTATCCCATGTCGCTAGGGTTTGCAAGGCCCTTAGACACTACCGAGGTGAATGGCTAGGGATCCACTACGAGGCCTTTACAAAGTTCCACTAGCTTCCGAAAACCCGCTACAGTTTATAGGAAGTTCCAATGCAGGAATCCCTTGCAGGACCGCCATCGCAGCAAAATCCTCCCGAGGGCCTCCCTACACTGACCACTCCCCTACTGCCCTTGCCCCTTTCGGGTAAGGTAGTCTTCCACTAGCTTTCCTAATTAATCAGCCAAGGGGTCCCATTCCTCCCTTGTGGTAGCACTGTTTTCCCGGGTGGTCGCTCCATGTTCCAATTAACATAATGATCTTATAATGAACAGTAATAATAAACAGATAATAAAAATATGATCATGAATAATGTATCTTCATACCCAAAACCACATAAAGCACTAGCAAGTACTACCCAGAAATTTAGTGGTGAACAAGGTATAAAGATAATCAAACTAGGTAACCTGTTGGGTCCCATCAAATTAACCTATGCAGATCATTATGATTAATCAGAACATGGCTAGGTAAAAAGAAGTGATCAAGGGCACAACTTGCCTGGCACTTGAGATTCCAGGTACCAGGATGATCTTCAGGTGACTCGTGTCCTCACGCTAGTCGTAGCATTACAAACAAACAGTGTGTAGGCAAAATTAACATTACACCAAACATATATGCAAAATACATATTAATAATCTACATGATGAAATATGATCACAGGAACAAGAATTATTAATTTTGGAGTTATAGGTTTTAAGTTATGAATTTCCAAAGATTCTATGTGCTTATTACAAGATTAATTAAGATAACAATTTTAATGTGACTTTTATGTCAAAACAGTGGCACTAAATGATAAATAATAATATTACAAAATTATAGGAACTGGAATGGGCTAATTTGGACTTCATATGAATTTTCTATGGATTATACAAGTTTTACAATTATTTTTATACTCAAAAACAATTTCTAAATCTCTTTTTCCTATTTTCATTAGTTCCTGGACTGGCGCAATATTATCAGGGAACACAGGGGCTATTCTATAAAAATGCCTTAGACTCAGAAGTATCCCGCAGGGGACGGCGGGTTTATTATGCAAACTATGGGGGGCTCTTTAGCAAAAGATCCCACCGAAAGGGTATCACATGTTGTGAGCCGTCCGATCACAACGCACGGCCCAGATTAAATCGCCTCAAAGTGAATCGGGATGCGATCCTGCCCGTTGGATCTGAGATCCATGGCCAGCCATCGCCCAAGCTTTATCCCTCAGTCCCAATCTCCACCGTCGATCCAAGGACCAACGACCACTACTCATCTCCCCCAACCTAGCTCTCTCAACGACGGCGCACAAGGCCCGTACGGCGGCGGCCAAATTTCCCCACCGGCGGGCACCATCGGTAGCCGCACCAGGGCTCCCTAAGCTAAATTGATCATGCCCACACAAAGTACATGACAACGCAAATGACATGAGGGTTTTATTACCATTGGCAGTGTAGGGAAGAGCTCCGACCATGATGAGGGCAGACCCGCGGTGGAGTGTGAGCACCGGTGAACAATTGATGAGCCGCCAGAAGACCATGGGTAGAATTGGCGCAAGGAGAAGGTCACTCGGACGTTGGCGCACCCACACGACCACGCATAGGGGATGGAACACCGGCGCAGAGAAGTTTCACTGGCGGCGCGGCACGGCAGTACCCGCGGCGGCGCGAATTCTAGTGGTGGAGGCGAGCGGGTGGTTCAATAGAGCGCGGACGGCACAGGGGGAAAGGTGGGGCGCAACGGCTGCGGTGAATCGGCCTAGCTGTTGACGAATTCCGGCGGCGTGCGGCCATGCTTCGATGAAAGGGCCCCGGAGTCGCCTATATACTCCACGGAGGAGTCCGGATGTGCGAGGGATTGGTGTGCGGCGTCAACAATCTCGCCACGGTGGTTCATTGGGTAGCGCGGGCTTTGCAACGGCGGCCGG
The DNA here is from genome assembly GCA_029449295.1 of Zea luxurians. Classification (NCBI taxonomy): domain Eukaryota; kingdom Viridiplantae; phylum Streptophyta; class Magnoliopsida; order Poales; family Poaceae; genus Zea; species Zea luxurians. The sequence goes on from JAOPSE010000044.1 coordinate 2,980,360, forward strand.
GGAATCCGAGTGAAAATCGCCGCGCGAATCGCGTGGTTGTTGCAACGAATTCGCGGAGAAGGTGCCGCAGACCAGGCGGGTCCATGCGCCAGCCGCACGAACCACGACGTTCTCTCACTCAATCTCTCTGCAATCCGACGAGCACAATGCGGACCCTGTAGCGGAAGATGCGGCTGCGCACACCTGATTCCGCGGATTCACGCCGTCGGATGCGGGTCTGTTCGTGGGGTTGAAGCCGGACCTGACCGATGGGGTCTACTAGTCAGTCGCCACGAGGGAAACGGGTTCGGTTGCGATTTCCACGGTGAGCAAAGGACGAGGATGACCAAGGGGACCCGCCAGACAGTGAGACAAGCTGTGCCAACAGGAAACGCGGGCACGGGCGGAATCAAGCCTAAGGCCGACCGATGGGTCCCACCCCGCCAGTGACACACGCACGGATTGGGCTGGCTGAAGGAGGAAAGGGAGTGGGCCGCGCGCGCTGAGGAACGAAGTGGGCCGAGGTAAGAAATTCCAACCAGGCGGCCCCATCGGAATTCTTTCACCTTTTTCTTTTCTTTTCTAATTTCTTTTTATGATTTTCATTTCAAATTCAAGTCGAAGCTCAAATTTTAAAATGCAGAGGCGAAAATTCCAGCATGAGATGCATCAACATTTTGTTCATCTATTTATTTATCTATTAATCTTATTAAGATATGCTTTCAAATATAAGATTCATACACACATAGAATGGGTATTTTAAGAAATGTAATCTCTAATATAAAATTCTTTAGAGAATAATTATAAATATTCATTTCAACCAAGGAGTGACAAATTCATATAGAGATTCTTTTATTAGGAACGTGTTTGTTTTAGGTGATGTTGTTTTAAATGTAACAAAATTTTATTGGAAGGCATTCTAATATCAAAATCTTTGGAGAACTTTTACTAAACTTTCAAAGTAAGATTTTGGGTGTTACAAATCCTACCCCCCTTAACAGAAATCTCGTCCCCGAGATTTGTAAGAAAAGGGATATAATAGGTTTGGTCTAGAATTTTAGTTTCTCATTTGGTTTTGGGAATCGAAGTTTTGTTCAAGTTTTTTTTTACATAACAGTTAGTAGATGGTATGAATATTGTATGTCTAGATATTCATTAGGTCAGATGAGGTACGGTTATGGCAAGTAGAGGTTGTGGCAAGGGTATAATAAGGAAGGACTTCATCCTGAACTGTGGATCTTGATTCCTCTTGAAGTTGGATTTGACCCATCTCCTTCCTTGTCGATGTTGAGCTCTTCTTTTCAGACCCTGGTGTCTTCTTTCGAGTTAAGGGCAAGAGGTTTTAGTAGGTAGCTATAAGTTAAATGAGATTAGTCAGAATTTGGTTTGGTTGTTTGCTTCCAGATTGGTTGGATAAGTTATGTATCCTGTTATGTAGGTCAAGTTGTTCATGTATGGCTGAGTTGATCTAAGTCACCAATTTAGTCTTAGGTGAATTTAGGAGTATGGCCTTATCTTTTGTACCAACATTAAGTAACTTACTCTAGATTAGATCATAATAGATTAGATAAAATCTAGATTAGGATGGATATGACTAGTGTAAAATAGATAGGATCTAATAGCTTTGGTTTAGATCATGGTGGTTACCCTAGGATGGGAAATGTATGCCTATTAGGACAAGATGGATCCATAAGGATAAGGTAGAATCAGTTAGATCTATTAGGATGACATAAAATCTTTTCAAGATAAGATGAGTATCTTTTAAGATGATATGGATCTATTAAGATAAGGGAGAATCTTTTAAGATAAGATAAATTGGTTAGAATGAGATCTTTTAGGATAAGATAAATCTCTTAAGCTAGATATGTTCCAATGGGGACAATCTAGGTTGTCTAGTTATTTTATAATTATATTTTATACCTATGTGTATATGCAGATGCAATTGTGGACATTACTCCACAACTCATCACACTCAATCAAAGATCCAAATCAGACAAGTATCATAAGAACAAAACATTCAAATTCATAGATAAAAAAAATAGTTTTATTTTTGTTCCTAAGAGTAGGTCTCCTATTCCAAAAAGTCACTTTAACCACAGGATTTCAAAGTGTGAAATCCAAGTTTGTCTTTGGAAAGAAAAGATAAGAATAATCAGAGTGAGCGGAAATAGATGAGAAAAGATTAAGAAAAGTTTAGAAGAATCAGAGTAGCAAAGATAAGTAGACAATGGTTGTCCAGTTCTATCTAGGCTTCGTCCTACAGTCAACATTCCTCTGATACCACTTCTGTCACACCCGGATTTCGGGGCACCAAGACCCGGGCGCAAACATAAACACCAGGTATGCTGGGACCAAGTCTCACACATATGATGTATAGTGGCACAGGATCGAATGTCACATCTTTACTATATAACAGGAGTTCTGTACAAAATAAATAATTACATTAAAAGGAGACAACGGTCCAGCAACCAAAAGTTGACTGGGAGACGACGGCCTAGACTTCTCACGAACACTTCGAAGCATCCTCCAAGCGCCTCATCCTGCGGTACCTGTTCTTGACCTGTGGGGGGGTGTGAGACAGCAAGAGTGAGCTCACATACGTTCATCGCTCAACAAGTTGTGGGGAATAATGTGCATGAACTCGCCAAAGGTGGGAGCTCACGTGAAGTGTAAGGCTTACCAAAGAAGATGGTTAGAGCTGAGCATTGCTTTTAAAGTTGGTCAAAATTTTATTAGCAGTTACTAAGTATAAGTAAATACCAACCCAGTTAAATAGTAGAACAAAAGTAACAACTTCACCTGCGATGCAATGCATATGACAAATTGAGTTTAAGTTCCATAATTTAATCATGTGAGGGTCCGAGCTGCTCATGACCGTGAGCACGGCTAGTATACTAGTTTTACACTCTGCAGAGGTTGCGCATCTTTACCCACAAGTCGTGTATCCCATGTCGCTAGGGTTTGCAAGGCCCTTAGACACTACCGAGGTGAATGGCTAGGGATCCACTACGAGGCCTTTACAAAGTTCCACTAGCTTCCGAAAACCCGCTACAGTTTATAGGAAGTTCCAATGCAGGAATCCCTTGCAGGACCGCCATCGCAGCAAAATCCTCCCGAGGGCCTCCCTACACTGACCACTCCCCTACTGCCCTTGCCCCTTTCGGGTAATGTAGTCTTCCACTAGCTTTCCTAATTAATCAGCCAAGGGGTCCCATTCCTCCCTTGTGGTAGCACTGTTTTCCCGGGTGGTCGCTCCATGTTCCAATTAACATAATGATCTTATAATGAACAGTAATAATAAACAGATAATAAAAATATGATCATGAATAATGTATCTTCATACCCAAAACCACATAAAGCACTAGCAAGTACTACCCAGAAATTTAGTGGTGAACAAGGTATAAAGATAATCAAACTAGGTAACCTGTTGGGTCCCATCAAATTAACCTATGCAGATCATTATGATTAATCAGAACATGGCTAGGTAAAAAGAAGTGATCAAGGGCACAACTTGCCTGGCACTTGAGATTCCAGGTACCAGGATGATCTTCAGGTGACTCGTGTCCTCACGCTAGTCGTAGCATTACAAACAAACAATGTGTAGGCAAAATTAACATTACACCAAACATATATGCAAAATACATATTAATAATCTACATGATGAAATATGATCACAGGAACAAGAATTATTAATTTTGGAGTTATAGGTTTTAAGTTATGAATTTCCAAAGATTCTATGTGCTTATTACAAGATTAATTAAGATAACAATTTTAATGTGACTTTTATGTCAAAACAGTGGCACTAAATGATAAATAATAATATTACAAAATTATAGGAACTGGAATGGGCTAATTTGGACTTCATATGAATTTTCTATGGATTATACAAGTTTTACAATTATTTTTATACTCAAAAACAATTTCTAAATCTCTTTTTCCTATTTTCATTAGTTCCTGGACTGGCGCAATATTATCAGGGAACACAGGGGCTATTCTATAAAAATGCCTTAGACTCAGAAGTATCCCGCAGGGGACGGCGGGTTTATTATGCAAACTATGGGGGGCTCTTTAGCAAAAGATCCCACCGAAAGGGTATCACATGTTGTGAGCCGTCCGATCACAACGCACGGCCCAGATTAAATCGCCTCAAAGTGAATCGGGATGCGATCCTGCCCGTTGGATCTGAGATCCATGGCCAGCCATCGCCCAAGCTTTATCCCTCAGTCCCAATCTCCACCGTCGATCCAAGGACCAACGACCACTACTCATCTCCCCCAACCTAGCTCTCTCAACGACGGCGCACAAGGCCCGTACGGCGGCGGCCAAATTTCCCCACCGGCGGGCACCATCGGTAGCCGCACCAGGGCTCCCTAAGCTAAATTGATCATGCCCACACAAAGTACATGACAACGCAAATGACATGAGGGTTTTATTACCATTGGCAGTGTAGGGAAGAGCTCCGACCATGATGAGGGCAGACCCGCGGTGGAGTGTGAGCACCGGTGAACAATTGATGAGCCGCCAGAAGACCATGGGTAGAATTGGCGCAAGGAGAAGGTCACTCGGACGTTGGCGCACCCACACGACCACGCATAGGGGATGGAACACCGGCGCAGAGAAGTTTCACTGGCGGCGCGGCACGGCAGTACCCGCGGCGGCGCGAATTCTAGTGGTGGAGGCGAGCGGGTGGTTCAATAGAGCGCGGACGGCACAGGGGGAAAGGTGGGGCACAACGGCTGCGGTGAATCGGCCTAGCTGTTGACGAATTCCGGCGGCGTGCGGCCATGCTTCGATGAAAGGGCCCCGGAGTCGCCTATATACTCCACGGAGGAGTCCGGATGTGCGCGGGATTGGTGTGCGGCGTCAACAATCTCGCCACGGTGGTTCATTGGGTAGCGCGGGCTTTGCAACGGCGGCCGGGGAATCCGAGTGAAAATCGCCGCGCGAATCGCGTGGTTGTTGCAACGAATTCGCGGAGAAGGTGCCGCAGACTAGGCGGGTCCATGCGCCAGCCGCACGAACCACGACGTTCTCTCACTCAATCTCTCTGCAATCCGACGAGCACAATGCGGACCCTGTAGCGGAAGATGCGGCTGCGCACACCTGATTCCGCGGATTCACGCCGCCGGATGCGGGTCTGTTCGTGGGGTTGAAGCCGGACCTGACCGATGGGGTCTACTAGTCAGTCGCCACGAGGGAAACGGGTTCGGTTGCGATTTCCACGGTGAGCAAAGGACGAGGATGACCAAGGGGACCCGCCAGACAGTGAGACAAGCTGTGCCAACAGGAAACGCGGGCACGGGCGGAATCAAGCCTAAGGCCGACCGATGGGTCCCACCCCGCCAGTGACACACGCACGGATTGGGCTGGCTGAAGGAGGAAAGGGAGTGGGCCGCGCGCGCTGAGGAACGAAGTGGGCCGAGGTAAGAAATTCCAACCAGGCGGCCCCATCGGAATTCTTTCACCTTTTTCTTTTCTTTTCTAATTTCTTTTTATGATTTTCATTTCAAATTCAAGTCGAAGCTCAAATTTTAAAATGCAGAGGCGAAAATTCCAGCATGAGATGCATCAACATTTTGTTCATCTATTTATTTATCTATTAATCTTATTAAGATATGCTTTCAAATATAAGATTCATACACACATAGAATGGGTATTTTAAGAAATGTAATCTCTAATATAAAATTCTTTAGAGAATAATTATAAATATTCATTTCAACCAAGGAGTGACAAATTCATATAGAGATTCTTTTATTAGGAACGTGTTTGTTTTAGGTGATGTTGTTTTAAATGTAACAAAATTTTATTGGAAGGCATTCTAATATCAAAATCTTTGGAGAACTTTTACTAAACTTTCAAAGTAAGATTTTGGGTGTTACAAGTTTGGACACTGCGGGCTCAGGGAGACCACCTTCCCCTGAGTCGAGTGTTGCCTCGTTCGCTCACTAGGTCGCAAGGATAGAGTTAGAAGTCTGTGATGGTAGGACTCCTAGAAGCTAGCTTAGCTTTTGCGCCCCTTGGGTACTAGGCTAGATAGAGTTGAGTCTTTTGGGCTATTGATGTAATCGTGATGAACTCTTTTGGAAGCATGGTTGGTGAATGCTGTCAGTTTTAATTTAAGGGAAAGGTATGGACGATGTGAAATCTTTTATGATTATGCAATATATATTGGTTTTGCTCAATTGACTCTTTCGCCACAATTGAACCTTGAACCTCAGAAATGTGATATTAAGAATATACATGATTTTTTAGATGGCAGGAAGAGCGCGTCGTGGACAGAATGAGCGCATTCCCCCCCCCACCGCCTACTCTGCAGGAGCTGATGGCTTAGCAGAACGAGATCTTGAGACAGCTAGCTCAGCGTCAGCCGCCACCTCAGCATTATGGTGGTGGTGACCATCAGCGTCACCCGGCCGTAGCTACTTACCAGGAGTTCCTCAGTACTTAGCCACTGTTGTTCACCAGGGCAGAGGACCCACTTGATGCTGATGTATGGCTGAGGGTAGTGGAATCTAAATTCCCACTACTCAATGGAGTTTGTTCCGAAGTGACTAAGGTCAGGTTCGCCACCCAGCAGCTTCGCGGACCCGCGCGGACATGGTGGGACCACTACCTTGCTATGCAACCAGTTGACCATGAAGTGGATTGGAGAGAATTCAAGGCAGCTTTCAGGGGACACCATATTCTAGCTGGCATTATGGACCGTAAGCTCAACGAGTTTCTGGCACTCACTAAAGGGAACCGGACATTGCTACAGTATGCTCAGGCCTTTAATGACCTGTGCCAGTATGCCGGGTACCACGCAGACACCGACGAGAAGAAGAGGGACAGGTTTAGAAGGGGGCTCAGCACTAAGCTCCGTGACCGTCTCAACACCGTCAGGGCCAACAGCTATAATGAGTTAGTCAACATGGCCATTTCTCAGGAGGATTGTATCACAGCTCTTCAGGCAGAGAAGAAGAGGAAGACCACTGTGGCAGGACCTTCAGCTCCGCCGCAGCGCTTTAGGATTGTGTTTGACACTCAGAATAGAGGACCTCAGCAGCAGCAAGGGTGTTGGGTGATCCGACCACAGCAGCAGCAGGCACCCAACCGCACCCAGTTTCCAGCTCAGAGGAACAATCAACAGCAGCAGCAACCTCGTCAAGCCAATGACAACAGGTGTTTCACTTGCGGCAACACCGGACACTATGCCAAGAATTGCCCCAGGAACCAGCAGAGGCAGGGGCAGAATGCTAACCAGAACCAAGGCAAGAGGCAGAAGGTGCAAGTGAGGCAAGGCAGGCTGAACTTCACTACCATGGCTGATATTCCAGAGGGAGCACCCATCATGACTGGTATCTTTACAGTTTTGAAATATCCTGCTATTATTGTTTTTGATTCTGGTGCATCGCATAGTTTTAGTAGTGCCAAATTTAGTGCCAAGTGTCAGTTACCTTTTCACCACACCAATTACAATTTCAACACCAGGAGGCAGGATTGCCACTAATCAAATCAGCAAGAATGTGCCTATAAAGTTTGGCAGTCTGATAATTAAAACCAACCTTCTTATTTTGGGTTTGGATAGTGTGGATATCATATTGGGAACTGACTGGTTGACCAAACATCAGGCAGTGATTGATATTGCAGCTATGGCCATTGAAGTGCACTCACCGACCCATGGTGAAACCACATTATATTTACCCGACCAAGGATGTACCCGTTCTTGTGCCTTCACCATGATAGAGTTACATGTTGAGAAGATTCCCGTAGTCTGTGACTACCCGGATGTTTTTTCGGATGAATTGCCAGGGATGCCACCTGACAGAGACATCGAGTTCGCAATCGAATTGCAACCCGGGACTGCTCCTATCTCCAAGAGACCCTATAGGATGCCTCCCGCGGAACTGGCAGAACTGAAGAAGCAACTGCAAGAGTTGTTGGACAAGGGGTTCATTCGCCCAAGTACTTCACCATGGGGATGCCCAGCCTTGTTTGTAAAGAAGAAGGATGAAAGCCTGAGAATGTGTGTTGACTACCGCCCTCTCAATGCGGTGACCATCAAGAACAAATACCCACTACCCCGCATTGATGTTTTGTTTGATCAGTTGGTGGTAGCCAAGGTATTCTCCAAGATAGACCTTCGCTCGGGCTACCATCAGATCAAGATCCGTGCCAGTGATATTCCAAAGACTGCTTTCTCTACCAGATATGGGCTCTATGAGTTTTTGGTGATGTCTTTTGGGCTGACCAATGCCCCGGCTTATTTCATGTACCTGATGAACTCAATATTCATGCCAGAGCTGGACAAATTTGTAGTGGTTTTCATTGATGACATCCTGGTCTATTCCAAGAATGAAGACGAGCATACTGAGCATCTGCACATCGTGCTTCAGCGACTGCGCGATCATCGTCTTTATGCTAAGTTGTCTAAGTGTGAATTCTGGCTGAGGGAAATTAAATTCTTGGGTCACACAATTTCTCAGGATGGGATATCTGTTGATCTTGAGATGGTACAAGAGGTAATGGATTGGAAACCCCCAACTACAGTGAGGCAGATTCGGAGTTTTCTGGGATTGGCAGGGTATTATCGACGATTTATTCCGGATTTCTCCAGAATTGCCAAGCCAATGACTGAACTGTTGAAGAAGGGAGTCAAGTTTAATTGGAGCCAAAAGTGTGAGGATGCCTTTCATACCCTAAGGCAACATTTGACGACAGCCCCAGTGTTAGCTCAACCTGATAGCACCAAGCCCTTCGAAGTATATTGCGATGCTTCCGGTACCGGTTTGGGATGTGTCTTAATGCAAGATAAAGAGTAATTGCTTATGCCTCCCGAGCACTCAGACCCCATGAGCAGAACTACCCTACCCATGATCTGGAGTTAGCAGCCGTGGTTCATGCTCTCAAGATATGGAGACATTACCTGATGGGAGCTCACTGTAACATTTACACTGATCATAAGAGTCTCAAATACATTTTCACTCAGGCAGATCTAAATATGAGGCAAAGAAGATGGTTAGAGCTAATCAAGGACTATGATTTGGAGGTGCATTACCATCCTAAAAAAGCCAATGTTGTGGCGGATGCCTTGAGCAGAAAGGCCCAGTGCAATTGTATGAGCATGGATGCAAGAGTCACCACCCTGTGTGATGAGTTGTGCAAGCTGAACCTAGAAGTTGTTTCTTCAGGTGTTTTAACTTATATCTCGGTGGAGCCCACATTACAAGAGCAAATAGTCAGGGCATAGATTGAAGACAAGGGTGTTCAGGTTATCAAGGAGATGGTCAAGCAGAAGGCAGAAAAATACAAATGCTTCAGGCAGGACAGCAAAGGAATCCTATGGTTTGGAGATCGATTGGTTGTTCCCAAGGACCCTGAGCTCAGAAGGAAGATACTGGATGAAGCTCACCTTTCAAAATTCTCCATGCACCCCGGTAGTAATAAGATGTATCATGATCTCCGATCCCTATATTGGTGGACCAGAATGAAGAGGGAGATTGCTAAGTATATATCAGAATGTGACACCTGCCAGAGAATCAAGGCCAATCATTTGAAGGTAGCAGGCCCTTTGCAACCCCTTCCCATACCATCTTGGAAATGGGAGGACATCTGCATGGATTTTATCGTGGGATTGCCCAATACCTCCCGACACCATGATTCCATCTGGGTCATTGTGGACAGATTGACCAAAACCGCTCATTTCTTACCAGTGCATACCACCCACAAGACCGAGAAGTATGCAGAGATCTATGTTGATCAAATAGTGCGTTTGCATGGCATTCCGAAGACCATTGTATCTGACAGAGGAGCACTGTTTGTGCACGCTTTTGGGAGTAGCTACAAGAATCACTTGGGACCCAGGTAATACGAAGCTCAGCATACCATCCTCAAACAGATGGCCAGACAGAAAGGGTAAATCAGATTTTGGAAGATATGTTAAGGGCATGTGTGCTACACTACGGAAAGGATTGGGACAAGTGTCTCTCTTTGGCAGAGTTTTCTTATAATAACAGCTACCAGTCTAGTTTGAAGATGGCACCTTTTGAAGCCTTATATGGGAGAAGGTGTAGAACACCGCTAAATTGGTCACAAGCCGGAGAGAGAAATTTTTGGACCAGATTTGGTACTTGAAGCAGAGGAAAAGGTCAGAGTCATTAAGAAGAACCTAGAAGCTGCTCAGGCCAGGCAAAAGAGCTATCATGACAAGAGAAGGAAGCCTCTACGGTTTGAAGTGGGAGACCATGTTTATCTTAAGGTGTCACCCACTAAAGGTGTCCAGAGATTTGGAATCAAGGGCAAATTAGCTCCTCGCTACATTGGACCCTATGAGATCAAAGCAAATTGTGGACCCGTAGCCTATCAGTTGGACTTGCCACCACACATGTTTGTAATTCACAATGTGTTTCATGTATCTCAGCTGCGGAAATGTGTCCGCCTACCCACTGAAGTATTACCTGAACCAGAAATTGAGATAGAACCAGACTTGTCTTATCAGGAACACCCCGTCAAAGTGCTAGATCAAAAGGAGAGATCAACGCGGACCAAGTCGATCATAATGTATAAGGTTCAGTGGAGTCACCATTCAGTAGAAGAAGCTACATGGGAGACTGAGGATTTCCTACGTTCTCGCTTCCCCGATTTTCTGCCCAAAGGAGTCGGTACGTAACCTAAAACCCCACCCCCACCTGCCCTTTGAATACAAATATAAGAAAAACTTAGATGATAAGGGTAGTCTAAGTTGTGGTTTTAACTTAAAAAGGACTTCCTTCTGAAGTTGCAAAGAGGATGACATTCGAAGAGCAGTTAACTAGAGAAACTTGGATAAAGGAAGAAACCACACATCAGCACACCTTCATGGCACCCCTCCAAGGGACTCTACCTAAAATCTTGGGACGAGATTCCTTTAAGGGGGGAGGGCTGTAACACCCCGAGTGTTACCAAGGCCCTGACACCCTACTTGCACCCATGACCTGTTATTCCATGTGGTTAAGTGGAGGAGAGGGAGCCATAAAACCCTAAAGAACCATGTATTAACCAAGAAGGTTAATGACCAAAAGCATTACTCAAGCATTATGTAATTATCACCCTGGGCAAGGGAAAAATAAACCCTAGACCCCTCTTGAACCCCTATCTCCTAAAACCATGGTTGAAGGGGGGGGGAGAGATTAAGCAAATGTGCAAATCATGACTCAACCTTTGGCAAGAAGTTAAGTAACATATTAATCAACAAATATGGAGAGGAAACATTGCAAAAAGACCCCTATAAGACCCCTAAATCAGCCCCCAAGTGGAAAACACTAAGGAGTCACCCCCATTCCTTCTAAGTCAAAAATCAACCCCAATTTAGAGATCAGGGGTGTTCACCTAGCTAATGGCACCAAAACCCCAGGGTCTAAATAGCAAAAAGGAGCCAAATCATCTAAGGAACCCCCTGGAAGAGTTTGAACCCAAGCCAAGACCGTTTGACACAAGTTGGCACCTGTTTTGTCTCAGGTTGAACAATGCAGACAGACAATACTTGGCGCCACCATATCTTCTAAACCAGACCCGATCTTCCCTTGGAACTCACATGAACTAGGTAGCCCTAGGCGCAGGGAAGAAATCTTACACAAGCCTTATGGCAAGATTCGCACGTTTGGCTGCTCAGCAGGCGCAAGAACAAGGGCAGAAAGCAACGGCCACGTGTTCGACGCGCTCTGGGCTCGCCAGAGCACGCCCGACGCGCGCCCCGCGTGCCCCACGTCGCGCCAAGCCCAGCCGGCACCATGGCCCACGCCCGCGCCTATAAAGCACCCAGGGACTTTGACCGTACCCCTCCGCACGCGCTCGACCTCACCGGAGCCCAAAACCACCGGCGTTTGCCCGTGCACGGCGTGCCCGCGGCCGCCCGATCCCCCGCCACCGTAGACCGGCCAACAGAACCCTTCCCGACCCTGTTCAACCCTCGGAGAAGACTGTGCACACCTCGGTGAAGCTCCCTGAGCAAGGAATCGGAGTTTGCTTCGCCGGAGAAGCCAGTCCACGGTCGCCGGACTCCACCTGACCGCCGGTGAGCGTAGATCGGGTAATCCTCTGCTCCATTCTTCGATTCCTTGTGCACATAGCCTCTGCGTCACCCTGTGAAGCTCACCGTGCCATTGGATTGAACTAGATCGTCATGGTTTGGCCGGAACAACCGCCGCCGACGAGAGCACCCGCCTGCGCGCGTGGACCGGACGATTTTGGCCACCCCCACCGTCGAGCCGTACACCGTTGTGACCGCCAGGACCTCCCGGAGCCAACCCCGCCTCTCGTCGGACCTCTCTCGCCGTCGGTAAGCCGTGCCGCCCTTTTCTTTTTCGCGGGTACTGTTTAAACCTAGGGAGGGACCGCGGGGGAGAAGAAGAAAAGGTTAGGGGGTTTTGCGCATTGTCAGTGACTCAGAGGAATAGTAGCGCAGGGGTATAACTGAGAGAGTTAGTTTGGAAAGAGCTCGAGGACTTCGGTGCAAAGTGGTTTTTCCAGGAAACCTTTTTAAAAATATGATTTAAATTCAAATAGAGCTTAAACAATTCATATCTTATGTTTTGTTCACCCAATTTGAGTCAAACTAATTTTGCCAGATCTTAAATAGTATAAACTACTTAAGAAAAATATAAAACCCTTCAGTGTTACAGAAAACTTTAGAGTTTTGAATTAAATGATTAACTGGCCAAAAGCTAAAAGAAATAAGGAAAAATAGTTACACTATTTAACTGAAGCTAAGAAAATTTAGAGAAGTACCTAATTACTTCCTAACCTGTTTAAAAATACTAAACCTCTCTACACACCCAGTTAAGATAGAGTTTACCATTTAAACCCTTTTTAGCCTAAAGTTAAAGAAAATATTAATAAAGGTTCAAAGAAGGTACCAAGAAGCACCCATATTTTTGTTAGTCTACCTACTTAGTATTGTTCACTAGAAAAATTTCTTATACTCTGGTTTAGTACAAATTAGTTGGGATACCTTTTACTTTAAGAAAATAAGGAAAACTTAGAAAAACCCTAGAAAAATAACCCCAATGAGAAAACACCTCAAACCTTGGGATAACTAATGATTTGTTATTATAAACATAGGAAAAACATGAAATTTGTTGTTTGATATTTTTCAAATAACAAGTTAGTTATAAGCACCTTTTTGGCATAAAACTTTAGAAAATCACAACTAAATAACCACCAATTAACCTTCTGTGATTTTTGGCATAGAAGCTTGTGATTACTGTTAGATACCAACAAAAATGACCCTTAAGACAGAACCCACCCCTAGTTAAGAGTTGTAGTGCAAAGTGACCCCCTTTGCCCAACTTTTGTTATTTTTGTCCAAGGCATACCCTTTTTATGCTGGACCTCAAATTCATAGGACAAACTATGGTGACCAATGGCAACCCACTGTAATTTTTATAAAATTGTTGGAGCAAGTTAAACCACTGTTGTAGTTCAAACCCACACTAGAATTCATAAATAGAAAATAAAGAAGGGGAAAATGAATGATGGAAATTAGTGTCACCCTAAAACCCTTGGTTAATTGTCCACTGAAATATATAAGGGAAATACAAATCCACTATTCCTATCCTTAACAAAACCTAAACCTAGAGTGATAAGCATAAACCACTAAAAGCCACGTATGACAAGAAACCCTAAGTTACTAACTAACTTAGTTTTTCTTCCTTTAGCATAATGTTGTTAAATCTTGCATAATCATGACATACATATTCGTTGCATTCGATAGACTGCAACCTCGCTGATGGAGAGTACGTCCTCGTGCCGGAGCGAGGAGCTGCTCAGGAGGTAGCCCCGGATCCATCACTAGAGCCTGCACCAGAGGATCTGCCTGCCACAGCTTTGGAAGGCAAGCCCCGGTTTATGCATAACCTGTTAATTATGCTATTTTACTACACTTATTGTTTGTAGGATTGAATGTGCATTAAGTGTAGGAGTTGTGTGAAACCTTAGTTGCATGATCTCAGGAATCCTTTTGAGATGAATACTAGTATGCTAGGTCGAGTAGCTGCTTTATAAATTAGGATCTCGGTAGAAGTCGAGTGATTTTTCTAGCACTCGCGCGAGGTCAGGAATTGGTTGTACCCACTTTCCTATCATAATGATGCTGGTCTGTGAACAACGATCCATGGGGATTGGTTGTCTACGAGATGGAAAAATTGGAATACGGATTAACGTGCGGATACCTGTGTCAAGTGTTTGAACGTACTAAGCACATGTCGAGAAATATGGTAAATCGGTAAGCCTAGTACCTGAATGAACCTGGCAGTGAACATATCCCCTGACGCGACCTGAGACGAGGTCTCCCATTCCGGTTATGGTCGGTACAAGTGTGGTCACTGCACGACGGCAGTCGGGGTCAGTGAGGCATTGTACGCCAAGGCGGTGAGCCCTGATCTGCTGACGGGGAATCGATGGGGACGGTTGATATGTGTGGGGACGGAGTACCCCTACATGTCGTGTGTTTAGGTTTACCTTGCAAGGATAAAAACTCGATTCGAATCGTCTGCTTCTCGCAGCTAATGAGACTGCTTGATCCATTGTACTGCATTGAGTAACAAGTGGAAATGTGATGAGTTGACACAAGATGTTGATTGCTAAATATGTTTGATACCATGTATGAGTAGATAGTACACATTTAGCCTTAAGAGAGTCACACTTAAACTTGACAAAACTAAAACTGGATTTACAAACTCAGCTAGTGCTTTTTGGCAACCAAACCCCACAGCCAAACAGCTGCATGTCTAGAGGTAGAGGAGTAGACTCCTCACACCGGGTAAGTCTAGCTGAGTATTAGTATACTCAGCCTTGCTTGTGGCATAATTTTACAGGTTCTCTAGAGGACATGGTTGCTGGAGTGACTTGGCCGTCCATCTTACCACCGGGTTGGACAGTCGAGTGGGATCCTGCCTCGGCTGAGGAGGAGCATGAGGAGTGATGGGATAGGCTTCCCCATCTCTCTGTTTATTTATTGTTAGTTTCATTCCGCTGCACTTTAAACAGTAATGGCTACTTTTGCAAAAACTCCGATGATGATGTAATAATTTAATACTCCTTAATGTATGGTTTTATGCTTTATTGTATTTGCTCTGTGACTCACCATCGAGTGAGACTGTGGTACTTGATCCTGTTAGTGGCCTCGTCAGACTAGATCCGAGGGATTGACGGGTTATTCCCATTTAGGTGTGGTCTAGCCTCTAAGGCGGGACTTAGGCACTTAAGTTGGAATAAGTCGGGCGGTTCCACCACAATGCGTAGAGTAACTAGAATTCTTGTAACATTTACATGTGTTGTAAACCGTATCTGTAGATTAATTTTGTTATTTAAGCAATTTTGCAACTATGACTTTTATTTTTAACTAAAGCATAGTAGTTGGGGATGCTAATTGCGTAAAAACTGTGCAAAGTGAGGAATTGAACAACAATACAAAGTCTTTTACTCCACTTCGTATCGTTTTATTTGTTAAAATTATAATTTTATCTTGTTTGTTACTGTGTTGCACTTATTAAAATATTTGTTATATCTCTATTTATTTGTCAACAACAAGCGAAATATGTTTTCGACGACTTAGTTGTACTTATTAAAATATTTTTGTTATATTACCTTTTATTAAAAGGAACTCAGGATTCAGATGTCCAAAGCAATCCAGCGCCTGTTCCACAAGCATCTGTCGACGCGTGTCGTATGGACGGCCATGAACGCGTGCTTTCGTTTAGGGCACTCAACATCGGGTCCCATACTCCTATCTCTGATCTGCAGGCCACACCACTCAAGCCAATTCCTCCCCGTGCCGCCAGCCTCACCTCTCTCCCTTCCTTCGCGGCTGCACCGCCACCCCATCGGCTTCCACACCCAGCGTCGCGTCGCCCCCCTGTCGGCTGCCCCCACGACTCAACTCCACCACTTGCAGAACAAAGGTAGGGTTTGCCTCCCCCGCCCTCCTCATGCTCTCCCGCCTCTCGAGACAAGGACCACCCGTCATCTCTCGCCTCCCGCTACCATGGGGATGGAGTGGAAGCAGAAGGTGAGCCTCTTCGACGTGGTCGACGAGACCTCCGTCTCCACCAAGCTTGGTCGCGCCGCCTCCAACGGCATCGCCGCCACTGCGACTGGGGGCAACTCGTATGTCAGCCGGTGGAATGGGCGGCCCACACGAACGACACTTCGAGATCCTCGAGAAGCGTCGTGCGCTCCCTGTATGGTAGCAGAAGGAGGAGTTTCTTCACTCCCTCTACGACAACTAGACCCTCGTCCTCGTCGGTGAAACTGGAAGCAAAAAGACAACTCAGGTATCGTGCACACTACAGTACCCATACACCTTCTCCTAGACGGCTATGCCCTGCTGATGTTTGATTTTCTTATTTATATCCTTTGTAGCTAAGGGCTAGGAGATAGTGTTATAATCCTTTGCATAGTTAGGATCAAGCAGGGAGTAAAATCATCATGTCAAAGGGTCGATATAACCAGACACAGTACTAATTCCAAGAGCCAGGGTGCCAGCAGTAATCACACATGTAAGGGTAGTTTGAAGGAATCATTTGAATAGTCTGGCATGATTTAGCAGGTATTTTACCCAGTCCAAGAAGAAAACCTGATAAAAGAAAGGGTTTCCCTTATGTTTGTTCAATACTGATCTATGTGCTTGCAAGTTGCAAACCATCCTGATGCTAGTTGTCAGTTATAATTTGATGACCACCTCATAGTAGACTATGGTTGTATCAAGAGATAATAAACTACAAGTTGGTTATTGTAGGCATCTATATATACTCGAAATAGTACCCAACCATGAAAGCATTGTTTTAGAGGATTTTGACACCGATTATAGTCCACTTTGGGCTGTACCTTTTTTGTAGGATTCATTCTACCATGCTTCAACTGAGGAGCAGTCTAAGCATGTGCAAGACTACAACTTTGATCACCCTGGTACTTGATATGCAATAATGTGAAACATATTTTATTTATCTTTTAGTTTCTGGGATTTAGTTCACCTTAGCTAAGATTATTTTCATTTATTTTTTTGCCTTCTACTTGCTGATAACTTTTGTAGTGCATGGGAAGGTTAGAAATTTGACAGGCCATAGATATTCATATCTATGATTTTAAGAATCACAGACGATGCTCTGAAAAGTTTACGAAGGTAGTGTAATAAACTATTGGTGTGAATAAAACTGTTCTCTTTTTATTTGCAATCTAATTTGTGTAACCTTAGTTACAATGTTTTTATATATAGATATCAAAACTATATAAAACTTGGTGGCATGCCGTGGATGTTATTTATTGTGATCAGTCTGAACTTCTGTTATGAAAGCTTTCTCTTTATTTTTTAGGAATGCTATTGCAGTTCTCTGTTATCATTTCATACTCTATATATTGGCACCAACTTATTAAATTTGTTAGTATACATGTACATTTGAAGCCTTTTGCTTTAAAATAAGCTACGCATGGTAAATGGTGTACATTGGCATACTTCATATGATTAGCAGTGTTATACTTCTTTGATTTGCATTAGAGTAGCCATTTACTATCAAGACCTCAGCCACATGTTGTCATCCCCTGCCTACCCCACCCAAAAAAACTCCCCCACTGCATCGAAGAAAAAAAGTGTCCTAGTTAATTTCATTATCATGTTATTGGTTTTTATTTACTATTCTTTTATGTGTCAGACCCAAATGAATTATGATTTTATTTTACTTTGCACTCTTCTTATTTTGTTAGATCGATGAATCTAATGTCATCATTTCAGAGCAAAGGGAATGAACAGGTTTCAGCAAAATTGGGACTATAACACTACTGTATGAACATAGCATTTGCTATTTTCTATGCATATTTGTGGCCTTCCCGAAACTATTAAGTTCTGGTACATATTTCATTGATGAGTGTTTCTTAATGTTTTTGAAATAAATTATCACTGAATTTTTCTGTTACTTTACTTATATGCTTTGCGCTATATAATATATAGATAGTTGAACATTGTGGTTGCCCATAAAAATGCCACATCCTATTTTCATTGTTATGAAGTACCAGAGTTTTTCCCAGTGCACATGTGAAAGAATCTCTTGGAAGTTCTGGGTCTTCGTAGAAGATTATTTGTTGATTGTTCTATCTACTTTTCATTTCATCCAGCACTACCCTCTACTGTTCCATATTTTAGGATAGAAAATGAATTGGAATGTTTGAAATCTATTGTATCATGATTGTTTGGCCTGCATTTCAGGATCTGTTTATATGGGAGTTGACTTTTGCATGAAGCTCTTTGCAGTGTCTATTGTTCAAAGGTAAATCTAGAGTAACTTTTGATAGAAAGTTTGTCACTTAATAGGAAATATAATTTAAAATGTTAGGTGGTTTACTCATCTGTATTTTTTAGTATTCTTTGTTTTCTTGCATTCTATGAGATGCATGCCTTGTCTTGTGAGAAAAAAAATCGAAATGATATATTAAAAAGCAAAAAGGAATATGATTTGTTTCGTGACAACAAAATTGATAGAATATGTATTTTAAAGTCCAAATTGATGACTATGATGCACCAAGTGACACTCCACTAGACAGTCAACTCCAGATAGGGCTAGACATGTAATTGTCTAAGAAAGAAGGTTGGATATTTTCTTTTTAATTGAACTGTTGTTTTACCTTTTCCTTGCTTGCTTTTGCTTTTGCAGAGCTGATGAACTGCAAACGGTGCTTATGGAGATGGTAAAGCAAGACAGTAGGCGCTAATTAAGTGCAAAGGTATAGAGTACTTTCCTATTATTTATAGAGAAAACATTCAATTAAGGTCTGTGTATAAGTGGCTGGTACACCGCCTAGTAGGGCGCTTCCTTCTTCTAGTCTTTATTTATTTGTCAAAAAAACATGCAAAAAACATGTCAAATACTTCTTCGATGATGTTTATTGAGTACTCTAATTCTTTTGCAAGGGTGAATTGAAGGAACTTTAGACATGCTTGTGCCCATCCTCAGCGCAAAACACAGTGGTAGCGAAAGATTTAAGGATGCATGAATATGTACTTCGAACTTTCTTTGTAATAAACCTGGCGCTCCCCTGTTGCGGCACTTGCTGTGGGGGTGGAGCTTTGCTATGCCCCTAGCTATCCCCTCCATTCAAAGGATTGTCATCGCCAACGCTAGGGATAGTTGCCTCTGGTCAGATTTCTAGAAAAAATGTCCACAGTTAAACAACCTTTTTCTTCTCGTCTGCACCCTCTAATTAGCAGCTTAGTCTCAGTCTCCATGTTTTGTGCAATTATATATGAAACTATGGATCAACTTTTTGTAATGCAACTATTGATTTTTAATATATATTTATTTTTTGCTTATTGCCATGTGTGTGTGGATGATTCCAGAAATATCAAATGTGCATTGTTCAGCGTGTTGTAATCTTAACCTCAAAATAAAATATTCAAATATTTTTTATTGGTTTATTGCTTGCAACGGATAAAAATGTTGCCACAACTCGAATCTAAACGTTGTAGCATCCTATGATAACGAGCTGGTCATGGGCGGCACCAACACATGTAAGCGTTGTTGTATCTTATAAAAATCTGTTACAGTTTACCAATGCTTATTTATATGACTTACCAATGTATGTATAAGCGTTGTAGTAGCCCCTAGCAACGGTAGTATAGGCAACACATAATTATGCGTTGGTATAGACCCTAGCAACTCTTATATAGGCTTATACCAACACACATATGCATTGCTAAAGGGGGGTCATTTTGTAGTGAGACTTGTTTGCCAATGTTTGGGACAAAGAGTAATGCAAAGGGAGACACCAAAAGTACCATCACTCGTACTATTTTCTCTCTCGCATATGTCATATGTCATGATGCAGAGTGATGTCTGATAGGAGGCTCATCATAAATGAGATCCTATGAATAGGTTAATACTGTGTAAAAGATTATAAAAGATGTTTTAAGTTGTTTTAAAGTGAGTCTTCATGAGAAACACAGTGAATGAGATAAAAGATGGATCGATCAATGGATGTATGATGATTAACCGAGGACAACCTTCGTATGAGATGCATGTGAGATGATGAGTAGCTCTTAAAATGTGAAAATATGGTTTGATGAAAGCTAGTTGATGCTAAGTCACTAAGGGTTTGATTATTGCCTATAGTAAGTTTAGCATATATCAGACTTCGTACAACATAACATATGTGCATATTGTATATGTGTTTAGTTGTTCTACATAGGAAAGTTACATATGATAAAATTATATTTCATGAGCTCTTATGTTTCCTGCTACTATTGAAGTGTCATTTAAAAGATCGTGGCAATTGAGTTTTATACGACCAACTTTACCAGTTTACCTTCTACATCCATAAAAACCATTTGTCCATCTATGGCCACAGTTCATTTATCTATGGCCACAGTTCATTTATCCTCCTACTTTTAGCGGCGATTCACATCCCTCAACCCTTCGAGTGACAGTTGGCTTGCACGCTATCAGGCGGAGCTTCGTGGCCAAACACCAATGTCTGTTTGCGACATGGGTGTAAGGAAAATGGACCCCGGGCCATTTGGCTAATTGAGTTTTGGTGTTTGATGAACAACACAATCCGTGAACTAATAAGTTTTCTAGTGTTTGTAGTTCACAGGATGCAAGATTTACTTGGACTAAGGAATTGAGGAAAGCAACACTTCAAAAGAAGACATTATGGAGATCCAAGAAAAGTCCAAGTGTGCTGCTGCAGACTGTCTGTGCGAAGGCGCACCGGACTGTCCGGTGGCACACCGGACTGTCCGGTGCCTACACGCCGGACTGTCCGGTGTACCAGGGAACTCCAGCGCAACGGCTAGTTCCAGGTGGCACTCGGAGAGAAGACCACCGGACTGTCCGGTGTGAGCACCAGACTGTCCGGTGTGGAAAAGCCTGCGACGCCAACGGTCACCTGCTCTGACAGGGCAACGACTAGGTGCACTGGACAGGCTACAGTGCACTGTCCGGTGCACCACCGGACTATCCGGTGTGCCGCAGAGAACTGCAGCTTTTCTCCAACAGCTAGAATTGAGTTGGGGCCTATATATACTTCACCCAACCGGCCATTTGAAGGTGTGGGAGCCCAAGCAAAATACCAAGGCATATAGTGCACATTTCCAAGAGCTCAAACACCCAAGTGCTTAATAGAATCACTCGGTGATTAGCGTAGGTGCTTTGCGAAGTGCTTAGGTTAGTTAGACCGCTTTAGCGCTTGCTCTAGGTGAACCCTAGTTAGTTGAGTGAGTTTTGTAAAACCACACAACCCCTCGGCTCTTGCGTGAGTCGTTGTAATTGTACCGAGTGGAGCGAGAGTCTTGCGAGACCGTGACAACCGCGTTTGTGTCACGGCCGCCACCGTGTACCGGAGGGAACGAGGCCCGCGGAGTTTCGGCCGGAAGCTCGATAGTGGAGACGGCGGGGAGCGTCCGAGAGGAGTTGGAAGCGGAGCACCACTTGCGCGTGGAGAAGGCCCGCGGCTCTCTACGGAGTTACTCGACCGTGGTGCTTGGCCCTCGCGTGGGCTTCCCTTTGCGTAGGGGCACCAACGAGGATTAGTCGGAACCTTGCGTGGTTCCGGATACCTCGGTAAAAATACCAGCGTCATCCACGAGAGTTTGCTTCTCTACTTTGCTCTTTAAGTTTTCGCATTTATATTAAGCATTTAAGTTTCAATCTTGTATTCATACTTATTTAGTGTAGATTGAAACTTAGCCTTTGCGGTAGAGATAGCAACACTTAGACAAAACCTAGTTTGCACCTTCTAGTTTGATTACTTGCATAGGTTTTGCTCTAGGGATTTAGTTGTGGCCTAGTTTAGTAAAAGTTTTAGAAGTCATAATTCACCCCCCCCTCTTAGGCGTCACCCGTTTCCTACAAGTGGTATCAAAGCCTGGTTTGGCTCATTTGAAACGCTTTAGCTTCACCGCAAAAAGAGTCGACGCTTTTTATAGGAAGGGATGGATACCCATAGGCCACCACACTTCGACGGCACTAACTTCCCATATTATAGTGCTAGAATGACTTGTTACCTAGAGGTCGTTGATCTAGGTGTTTGGAGAGTCACTCATGATGGGATGAAACCCCTCAAGAATCCTGAGAAACCCACCACGAGTGAGGAAAAAGAAATTTATTTAAATGCTAGAGCCAAAAATTGCTTGTATGAATCTCTTAGCATGGATATTTTTAATCAAGTATTTACCTTGAAAACTGCTAATGAGATTTGGCTAAAATTGCATGAGCTCCATGACGGCACATCCAATGTCCGTGAGCAAAAACATTGCCTAGTCTTAAATGAGTATAATTCTTTTGCTATGAAAGATGATGAGCTTGTTAGAGACATGTATTCTCGTTTGAATCTAATTATCAATGAGCTCAACTCTATTGGCATTAATAAGCTAGGTGATGCAGACATTGTGAGGAAGATTATCTCCCTGCTACCACAACAAAGATATGGGAGCATCATCACCATCCTTGACAACATGGAGGACTTGAGCAACATGACCCCGACCATTGTGATTGGGAAAATCGCGGCTTTTGAGATGTCGCGAAAAATGTGTCGGGGAGAGGAGCCAACTTCCTCAAGACCATATGCTTTTGCATGTGATGAAAGGAAGGGCAAAAAGAAGGTTTCCACTCCAAGTTCCTCAAGTGAAGAAGAGGAAGAAGAAGAAAGTGATGATGATGAGGATAATCAACCATGCACATCATCCTCTGAGGACGAAGAAACAATCCGACACGTCGGAAAGGTAATGAGGATGATCCGCAAGATTAATCTCATGGGTGTGCCCCTGCAGGTCGAGGATCTTCTCTTTAACATTGACATGAAAAGGCAAAGGAAGAGAGGATGCTTTGCATGTGGGGAGAAGGGCCACTTCAGGGACAACTGTCCAAATATGGCCAAACCCAAAAAGGAGAGGAGCAAAGGCAAGACGCTAACAAGTGTTAGAACTTGGGATGATTCTTCAAGTGAAGATGAACCTCCAAGGACGCGTAGCCATAGGTCCTCATCATGCTCATCATGATCATCACACAAATGCCTTATGGCAAGAGGTAACAAAAGCATTCCATCCTCTAGTGATGATAGCAGTAGTGATGATGAAGGTGAGGGAAAGCCCTCTCTAGATGAGCTTGCGGAAGCCGTAGAATTTTTCCAGGATGTTTGCACTAAGCAAAAGCTCAACTTAAAACTTTTAAAAATAAGTTGGTTAGCTCTCAAAATGATTACAAAGGTTCGATAGAAAAATTTGAAACTTTTGCAAACTTAAATAGTGAGCTATCAACTAAAATTGAGCTATTAGAATCTAGTGCTCCATCCACTGCTACCGATGATAGCCTTATTAAAAAGAATGAAAAACTTAAAGCTAAGTTAGCTAGCTCCCAAGAAGCTATTAAAAATTTGCTAGAGAAAATGGAAATTCTTAGCATACACAACAATGAGCTAACTACTAAGCTAGAAAACATTGGTAGCACCCCAGCAACATCTTTAGTTGAAATACCTGAAATTATTAAGAAAGATGCTTCTACTTCATGCTTTGATTTAATTGATGATTCTAACCCCTGCAACCAAGTCGTTATTGAGAATATTGTTGTAGAGACATGTTCGGATGAGGTTGCAAAGGAAAATGAACAATTAAAGCAAGAAGTGGCTCGCCTTGGCAAGGCTTTGTATGACAAGAAAGGCAAAGCCAAACAAATTCGACCTCCACAGTATAACACCACTGCGAGAGTGAACAAGCCTATAGAGGGAGAAACTGTGATTTGTAGGCTATGCCACATGGAAGGCCACATGTCTTTCCAATGCAAGACGATGACCGGGGATAAACAAAGGCAAAAGCTCAAGCAAAATCTCCAACACCTACATCAAAAAGGTGAACAAAAGGGATGCTACACCATATTTAATCAAGAAGAAAAAGAATGGAAAAGTGATAGCAATCAAGGCCAACAAGCAAGCCAACAAAGGAAAAGGGGCCAAACGCATCTGGGTGCCAAAGGAAATAATTTCAACCATGAAGAGCACCAAGAAGGTTTGGATCCCAAAAGGGAAGTGAGTGGACCAAAGGTCATCGAGAAATTTGGAGACTTGGCAAAGTTAGGATGTATATCATGGGATACATCATATTGGATCAAGTTTACTTGCCAAGTGAGGTTATTGAAAATTTTGGACCCAAATTTCCCACCCATGACTAAGGTAACTAGATTTATTGCATCTCTTGTTTTTAGATATGCGTATCTATTTACCTTGTATCTAGTTTACCTTTCTTGCCTAGTATTACATTTGTTATTTACTTTTGTTTAAAATTATGCATACTAGGTAAATCACATGGTAGGATTGCTTGCTTTCAATTCATATACTTAAGCAAACCTACATGGCTTAAAATGTTTATTTAAGCACGACACATAGCTTCTGTATCACTCCATAATAAATGATACATCAATTGAAAATTTTTGAATTCTACAAGTTGTATCATTTAACTTATATGTGCCAAAGTTCAGATTATAGATAATTTGCCCCTCTTGATATCAAATCAAAGTGTATGTCTCCTACAAGTATTCAAAACTTGTATGCACACCTTCAGGGGGAGGTTACTCTATAATCTAATACTTTGAGACTAACACCTTTTCAAGTCTATTTCATGTTATAGTCTCATTGTAAGGAAAATGAGGTCCCCAGAGAAAGACAACAATCTTCCACTGCAAAATCTCCAAGAACTCTCATATCTCTCAAGCTCGCCAATGACTTTCAATTGGTATCTCTTGAGACCACATCTAGTATCATTTACATGTCTTCTCCAATATTTGATTAGACTATATTTCATATCATATACTTCCATGTTGCTAAAAATGCATAAGTGGTTAACTCACATTTTGTTACCTATGCATAAGGGAAGTTAGTCTATTCAAATCATGTCTTGCACCTCTAATTTTCACATGCTTTTTCCTAAGCAGAAGATCTCTGTCAGGGGGAGTATTTCTTCATCTCTAAAAAGGGGGAGAAATTTCTTTCTAAAGGGAACACTCGTTTAGGGGGAGTAATCCTTTCAACTGGTACCATACTCGTGGTTTAGTTTAATATCCTTCAAGTGGTATCATCTGATAAAATTCCTGATGAGGGCAAGCTTTATTTACTTCCTACATGCTTTTAATGTCTTCCTTTTCGGTGGTTGATGCCAAAGGGGGAGAAGTTTAGGGACCAAAGCAATGAAACTATATCAAACACCAAACACTACAAATTTAAAATTTTATATCTACAAATGGTTTTTCAAGTGGTTTTGGTCATTTGGTCCTAAAATAGGAAGTAAGTGAATTATGGAGTTAGGGGGAGGCTTAAGTCCATAATTTCACATTGTGGGGACAAACATGCATCCTAGCAAGTAGATTGCATATTTTCATTCAAATACTTGTATTATTTGCTTGCTTTGGTTGTGTTATCATCAATCACCAAAAAGGGGGAGATTGTAAGGAAAATGGACCCCAGGCCATTTGGCTAATTGAGTTTTGGTGTTTGATGAACAACACAATCCGTGAACTAATAAGTTTTCTAGTGTTTTTGTAGTTCACAGGATGCAAGATTTACTTGGACTAAGGAATTGAGGAAAGCAACACCTCAAAAGAAGACATTAAGAAGATCCAAGAAAAGTCCAAGTGTGCTGCTGCGGACTGTCTGTGCGAAGGCGCACCGGACTGTCCGGTGGCACACCGGACTGTCCGGTATCCACACGCCGGACTGTCCGGTGCACCAGGGAACTCCAGCCCAACGGCTAGTTCCAGGTGGCACTCGGAGAGAAGACCACCGGACTGTCCAGTGTGAGCACCAGACTGTCCGGTGTGGAAAAGCCTGCGGCGCCAACGGTCACCTGCTCTGACAGGGCAACAGCTAGGCGCACCGGACAGGCTACAGTGTGCTGTCCGGTGCACCACCGGACTGTTCGGTGTGCCGCAGAGAACTGCAGCTTTTCTCCAACGGCTAGAATTGAGTTGGGGCCTATATATACTTCACCCAACCGGCCATTTGAAGGTGTGGGAGCCCAAGCAACATACCAAGACATATAGTGCACATTTCCAAGAGCTCAAACACCCAAGTGCTTAATAGAATCACTCGGTGATTAGCGTAGGTGCTTTGCGAAGTGCTTAGGTTAGTTAGACCGCTTTAGCGCTTGCTCTAGGTGAACCCTAGTTAGTTGAGTGAGTTCTGTAAAACCATACAACCCCTCGGCTCTTGCGTGAGTCGTTGTAATTGTACCGAGTGGGGCGAGAGTCTTACGAGACCGTGACAACCGCGTTTGTGTCACGGCCGCCACCGTGTACCGGAGGGAACGAGGCCCGCGGCGTTTCGGCTGGAAGCTCGATAGTGGAGACGGCGGGGAGCGTCCGAGAGGAGCCAGAAGCGGAGCACCACTTGCGCGTGGAGAAGGCCCGTGGCTCTCTATGGAGTTACTCGACCGTGGTGCTTGGCCCTCGCGTGGGCTTCCCTTTGCGTAGGGACACCAACGAGGATTAGTCGAAACCTTGCGTGGTTCCGGATACCTCGGTAAAAATACCAGCGTCATCCACGAGAGTTTGCTTCTCTACTTTGCTCTTTAAGTTTCCACATTTATATTAAGCATTTAAGTTTCAATCTTGTATTCATACTTATTTAGTGTAGATTGAAACTTAGCCTTTGCGGTAGAGATAGCAACACTTAGACAAAACCTAGTTTGCACCTTCTAGTTTGATTACTTGCATAGGTTTTGATCTAGAGATTTAGTTGTGGCCTAGTTTAGTAAAAGTTTTAGAAGTCCTAATTCACCCCTCTTAGGCGTCACCCGTTTCCTACAATGGGGAAGTGGAAGGACACCCGATCAAGGTCGTCGATGGGTGTATCGTCGGCTAGCATCCAGAGCGAGACGTGGAAGAATGTTGGGAGCACGCAGGCAGCGTCCTCCACCTCAGATCATGGAAGAATGTTGGGAGCACGCGGGTAGCGTCCTCCACCTCAGATCGTCGGCCGGACATGAACTTGAGTCCCTACATGACAGTCTTGGTCCCAGAGGCAGAGCGAGACAGCATGCCTAGGCCCGGAGGCGGGGAACGAGCTAGTGGAGGCAGAGGTAGAGGCGGAAGAGACACGATCATTGAGCACTAGCGTGGAGTCGAGGTCAGGGAAGCCCTCGAAGTCGATGGTGGCAACCCTGGTGCAGTCGAGAGCGACAGGACAAGGCCCCCCTGAGCGCAGACTCGGGGCTCCAATTGTGGTGTCCCGATGGCAGCAAGAGTTGAGTAGGTGAGGGGAGGAGAGAGATTGGTCGGGCTAGATGGGATCAGATCCAGGCATATATGAGAGGAGATCAAGATGTCATGGGCGGTCGTCGAAACGCGGGGAAGAGAGAGAGACTACTAAGATATGTAGTTGAAGAAGACACTCCCACTTTGCATAGTCTGATGTAGACTTTATTGGAGAGATGTAGGAATGTAATCAGATCAGATACAGACATATATTACTCATATCATATTTGTTTTAATATTAATTTAAAATCGAATATAGATATTATCGAGATGTGTCGAATAAGATTTAAATGGATATTAAAATTTTAAATATTTAACTTTAAATATACATGTACAAATATATTGAACCGGCGCTTCGAAGGGGCGTCTAGCCTCCTAGGCCAGCAAATCGCCACCGTATCTTATGCGCAAGGAGCCCTGCTGCTCCCATGAGCAAAATCAATCTAGACCACATCCTCCACATCCAACGGTGCTGTGTCAGGGGGGTTTTTTGTAAAATATACAGAACAAGAGTGGGAGGCGTGGAGAGGTTTCTTTACAAAATAGATGCAACACCGTTGGATATGAAAGGTGTGATTTAGATTGATTTTGCTCATGGGAGCCGTAGGTGTCCTTGCGCACAAGATACGGTGCCAACCGCCAAACCCCCTCTGTACCCTCCGGGCAATCGGGCATGAATCCACCCATCCGCGATGCTACATGGAGCTCAGCAAGCCTCGGCGTCGTCGACCGCAGGCCCGCGCCCCAAGAGCACTGCTATCCTGCAGTCTGATCAGCCACCTCGCGCCGCCGCCGCGCGGGAGGGGGGCCGCGGCGGCACGGGTGCGGAGTCGCTTGTGCGCGGCTCGGTCGTCGCGTCGTGCGTCAGCTGCGGCATCTGCGGCGGACTCCTCCGTGACGCCACCGCCTTCACCGAGTGCCTACACGCCTGTAAGCTCCAATGCGACTCCTTTTTGAGAGGCGCTTCCTCCAGTCTGTCGATGTGGGCGTCCTGGCCGCCGGGGATGGGAATGGCATCCCTTTCCCTGTTGCAGTTTGCCTGTTCCGATTGGGTTCCGTTCGATTTTGATATTGCAATCGGTGTTGCATTGGCTGTTGAACCACTGAGTGCGATTACTCTCCTTGCGCGCATGTTTTGTCGCTTTTCAATGGCACCGCTTAGTGCTTTCAAGAAAGAAAGAAAGAAACAAAATCGCATTGTTGTTCTCCATGCGCACATATTTTGTCGCCTGGACCTGGATAAAGCTGCTCAATGGCAGTGCCTAGCGCCGTTAAAAAAATCGCACTGTTGCTAGCAATTCGTAAACATCCTGAACTTACATTGCTTCAGCCATAGGTGAGTTATGACGACGTGGTTTGATCAGTTTGCAGGAAATGCATATATGACAAGGTTGCGAAAGACAACATAAAGTGTTGCCCGAAGTGTGACATTTTTATGGGAAATCCGTTGGAGAAGCTCAGGTCTTGTCTGCTTCTCTCCCCATTCTGCGTAGTTGTGCTTAACTAGCTGGTTGATAGGTGGTGGTAGCTACTTAGCGTTTAATGGGTTTTTGTAGCAGTCAAACTAACTTGGCTTAATTACATTTTCTCTACCTATTAACTTTATCTGAAGTGCTGTGTGTAAAATAGATAACTAATCATGATATACTGATGACAATATTTTGTTTTCATGAGCCCGTGGCAATAGCCAACGATCTACTTGTCCACTTGAACTATTTTTCCAACTAGATGATTAACATATAGCACTCAGCTTGAAATTCCTTTCAACTTTTCATGGTAAGAGCACAACCTTACATGTTGCTCTTAATATTTGATAGATCTGATCATAGCCTGGAACACATCAGGCCACTGATATTTCCTGCTAAGAGGCGCAAGGTTGTCACCATGAAGAAGAGGAAGGAAAGGGTGTCCTCTGAATCAACCCTTCCTTCAGTGGTGGGTACCACTGCAGAAGAAAGCACTGCACTGATACCTGCTGCTTCAGAAAGTAAGGCACAAAAGGTAGTGGCTGAGGTGATCGATGAAGCTGATGAGGGTTTGAGAGATTTGGAATTAGTTTACTATCTTTTACCTTTTGTCCATAATTGTCCTAGGTAGGGTAGTTTTTCTTTTCTTTTGTAGTCCTTGAAAAACTGTGACTTCTCTTTTCAGGATCTTACTCCTGTCGGAAGAGATGCTTTGTCACGAATTAGGGGTCGAGACTTTGACTCAGCATGTGGTCTTACTGAGGATACTGGAGCCTTGATTGTATGGCAAGCACCACCTATTCTAGAGGAGACGGCTGCCCACAATCAGTTAGACTCCAAGCAGGACCCAGATAGTTTCAGGCCTCCGGCGACCTCTGATATTGAGTACCAGCGACAAGGACCAACTGCACAAATGACCAATATTTCGTTTATGGTTGGGAACTCATCCCATGCAAGGCCGACTGACCAGGATGATGAAAACATGAGAGGAGATATTCTCACATTGATCAATGAGGTACACACATTTCTTACAAGTTGTAATTGAAGCAGTAATTATGGCTTTCTTATTTTCTAACATGAATGCCAGAGCAATGCAAGAATCATGGAAATGTATGATGCCCACATCAGCAAACTGAAGGCAGGGAACATAAAACTAATAGAGTGGGCTTCCTTAAGATTTTCTTCAACAAATTCCCCCCTTCCGAACTATATGTGTGATTGTCTATGCTTGTTACTTGACCACATCTTAGGCAACTGGAAAATGAAAGAGCAGCTGCACTTGAGAGGACAAGAATCCTTGAAGAGAGGCTCCAGCAAGAGTTGGAAAACGAAAGGACAGTTGCTGCTGAGAGGACAAGACTTCTTGAAAAGAAGCTCCAAAGAGAACTGGAACATGAACGAGAAGCTGCTATTGAGAGAACAAGAGTTCTTGACGAGAGACTCCAAAGAGAATCTGAAATCGCACGTACTGCTGCAAGCCGGAATGAAGCTTTAAAAGAGGAGATTTTCAAACTTCAGGAGTTCGTTCTCTAAAAACTATCAGGTTCTGATGTCAGGGAATTGAAACATGGAAGAGCATACAACCAGGCTCTGATGTCAGATATTTTGGAGAAAAGCGAGGAGCTCGCTACGCTCACATATTATTCTAACCTGCTTGAGTCAGAGAAGACATGTAAAAGTTCCAGCTCTTTAAACCCTTCATATCTCTGTCACGAGTTAAATCTTAACCACCTTTCATTTTTTCTAGATCTAGAAAACCAAGTCGACCATCTTAACGAGGAGTTGAAGTTTACTAGGAAAGAGCATGCAGCATATGTCCGTAAGGTCTTGGACGCAGCAAGAGCCATCCCTAACGACTTGGAGCCGATCAACTCGGCAACTCCGATGCTCTGCCGAGATCGCGGTGCACGTCGGGGATCTGTTAGCCAGCCACAGGCTGGCCATGGCTAACGGCCAGCCCCCACAGGCAGCTGATCCTTAAGAGTTTGGACCTAATCTTATTTCTGATAGCCCTTTAGGACTTCTTTGACTGAACCTGTGGGCGGTGTTGAGCGACTTCCCAGCTCGCTGTCCAGGTGGTGATAATTGGCGTTTTATTTTGTCTAGCTTCAGGTGATGTTTTGGACTGTTTCTTCCTCAGGTTGCAGCAGTACAGTATAGTGTCGCTTCCTTCTGTTCAGTTGTAGCTTGCTTCTTAGAAGGTGGTCGGTTCGTCCGTTCTGTTGTGTACTCTGCTCCGTTGGGCGTATCAAGATAAATGTAAATTCCATTCTGCTTGAACCTGATGCAACACAAGGTCCGATGTGGAATCAGGATTCTCCTTTGAGACCTGTGAAGATAAAAATATCTTAGTTTTGGAAGCTCAAAAGAAAGACTGGTAGCTTTGTTTCATAAGATGGTTACATGAATAGCTGAGAAGTGGAATGAGGTTTGTGATAAAGCAAGAAAATTCAAGTTGGATTTTGATACATCTGATCAGATAATCTGGAAATGGGGAACACATAAGAAATTTTCTGTGGAATCTATGTATGCTCATGCGGATCCTTGTAACTATGGGTCTATGGCCCATATATGAAACATATATGGAAGGGGAAAATTCCTCCTAAGATTAAAATTTTCATGTGGTCCCTTGAAAATAGTTTTTTTACCAAGGACAATATGTGTAAGTGGGTGGGTGATTATAACTGTTACTTTTGTAATCAGATTGAAACCATTGACCACCTCTTCTTTAGGTGTTCTATTGCCAAAGTTATTTGGGGAATGGTTGCGAAGATCATTAACAAGAAGGACATCCTTGGTGATATTGATCAATGTTGGCTTTGGTTAAAAAAACATTTACCAGGGTTAGACATCATTCACATTATAGGTGTCTCTGCTATATGCTAGGCCATCTGGAAAGCCAGAAACAAAATGTGTTTTGAAAATGTTTTAATTAAATCTCCTGATGAAATTTGTGTCACGCTCGCGCTCTTATGACGCATTGGGCAGGTCTTAGTAAAAAGGAGCTTCAAGATCTCGTGCAGGTAGGGATGAAAAAGGGACGGGTACCCGGGACGAGTACTGGATACGGGTACGAAAACTTGACGAAATTTCGGATACGGATACAGGTATTTTGTTTGACGGGACGGGTACGGGTACTACCTGGATACTAAACCTCGGATACGGGTAGAATACGGAATCACAGATACCCGGTCCGTACTCGAAAATCCCGGGTAGGATACGGGTACTATTCGGGCGGGTACCCGGATTGTGGATTGGCTTGGGCCTACTTCCTGTTGGGCGTTGGCCTGCTTCTGCTAATCTGGTTGATCGGCCCGGCCCATTAATTAAACCTAACACCTAACAGCAGTGAGGCAGCGAGCAGCCTGCAGCGGCACCGCGTGACGCCAGCCGCCGGGCGCCTAGGAAGCCGCACCGGCACCTCACAGCCGTCCGCGGTCTGCCCGTCCCGGCCGCCGCAACCCGCACAGGCGCACAGCACAGCAGTCAGCCGCCGGCCGCCGCCCATCACCGTCCACCTCACTGCCTCGTCGTCGGTCGTCGCGGTTCTACTTCTGCACTCCTGCTTTTGCTTCTTGGTCTCTTGCTTCTGCTTCTGCTTCTGCACTTCTTGCGGCTGCACGGCGCGGCACAGCAGCCGGCCAGGGGCAGGGGCAGCCCAGCGACCTCTGCTGTACTCGGCGCAGCTGCCATTCGGCGAGGTGGGCAGGCTCCTCTGGCTCTTGAGCTTGAGCTCCCGTGTGAAGTCTCGCATCAAGAGCTTCTGGATCCTGTATAAGCGATGGAGCTCGTGAACCTGTGGAATCAGACAAGAAGACGTCGATCAGAGTACTGCGCTTTTCTTCTGGAGACTAGTAGTAGCTTCAACAAATTCTGGAAAGCTCTCTGAGCTTTTGAGCTTTATTACTTGCTGTCTGAAAGTCTCTTCGTGTTTCATCATGCCCATCTTCAGCGTGTCTTTATCGCAGTGCCTGAATGCTTGCTCCATGGGCATTGTGAGAGTAGGGCAGTGCCTCTCACTCCTATCTCTTTTATCAGTGCCACGTATGAGTGACAATATTATGTTGTTGTTCCACAGTGTCTGTGTGATTAGTAACTTTGAACTGCATGATGTCAATTTTATCGGTTTCTATTATATACATGATTATGTATTGCTTAATTTATGTGTTTGTTGGTTGGTTGGGCAATTAATGTCATCGGTACAAACTACCCGACAACTATCCGATACATACCCGCGCAGTATCCGTTATCCGTTTCTTACCCACCCGGATTATTACCCGGTCCCGTCCTGTATCCGTCCCGATTTTTAACTACCCGTATCCGGTCCCGTATCCGAGAGAAATACATTAGGGTAGGATACGGGATGACTCTCTATCCGGCTGTATCCGTCCCGTTTTCATCCCTGCGTGCAGGAGGGCGCAAAGTTGTTGATGAAAGCTGCTTGTGCTAAGCTGGGAAATGGAGATGAAGACCGCGATGAAGATGATGACGAGGAAAGGGATCGTCAGCATGAATAAGGAAAACATGTCTTGCCTGGGTGTCCCTCTGTCCTGTATCTCAAGTGGATTTGCATTTTGTCAAAACTGGTGTGTTAGCTCGTTTGTGATTTGTGATTTTAGGTCATTGCTGATCTTGGTTCTTGTTTGTTCCTGGGTCCTGAATCAGGCCTGCATGCCTAGCTGGAAAACTGTTGTTAGTCCAGTAGGTCTCGTTTTGCGGTGATCATGTTCATCTGCATGTTTCTCTGATTTCTGGGTTGCAATCCTACTCTGTTATCTTAGTTTCTGCTGTATTTCTAATAATAGAAATAAGGAATCTCTTATAAAAAAATATGGGACAAGAGAACGGCAACCAGCTTAACAATAAGTTACATGCATTCATGTTCCCTTGTAGAGAAGGGGAGATGAGGTGGAGGAGGTTGAAGAGGCTGGAGGAGGATATGGTCACTTTCCCGCTGCATTCGCAAATGGCTTTAATCCGTACCAGCTTCTACTATTTTTAAAATATTTTTGTCTCTATATATTTTAATTGTACCAGTCTAAACAGCCGACTTTAATCCAAAATAAACAGCATGATGAGCTCATTGTTCCCTTACGTTGACGAGTCGTGGTGCATGGTAACGTGAATATACTTCTACTTCAAGCATGGTGTATTTTTTCTAACGTGAAAGAAAACTTGGGGTATAGTATGTCCGCTTTGGAGGTAAAAAAACAGTCGATTCAGCCTTATGGTGAAAATTGCAATAAAAAAATCTACGGTACAATGCATTATTGGTTCTTTTCTTTTAACTTTTTCCTTTTCTTTTTCAAACAAATGATTGAGACGTGTCTTTATAGTTCGCGCCTACGTTCTTCCTCCTACCTTCCATCCAACACATGCAAGGCTACAAAGAGTATTCAACTATTTAAGTTGGGTTTCCTCCAACTCAAATAGCAAGATGAAACTAAATGTTTTCACACATCTCTCTCGTTATTGTCGTCTTCATGGATGGGCATTTAAGATTTTTACAAATGATTCTGAAATTAAAATGGAATAGACCCTGTAGGAAACGGGTGACGCCTAAAAGGAAAGGTGAATTAGGATTTCTAAAACTTTCACTAAACTAGGCCACAAATAATTTTCGAGATCAAAACCTATGCAAATAATCAAACTAGAATGTGCAAACTAGGTTTTGTCTAAGTATTGCTATCTCTACCGCAATAACTAAGTTTCAATCTACACTATATAAGTATGAATACAAGACTGAAACGTAAATGCTTAATATAAATGTGGAAACTTAAAGAGCAATGTAGAGATGCAAACTCTCGTGGATGACGCCGGTATTTTTACCGAGGTATCTGGAACCACGCAAGGTTCCGACTAATCCTCATTGGTGCCTCTATGCAAAGGGAAGCCCATGCGAGGGCCAAGCACCTCGGTCGAGTAACTCCGTAGAGAGCCGCGGGCCTTCTCCACGCGCAAGTGGTGCTCCACTTCCGGCTCCTCTCGGACGCTCCCCACTGTCTCCACTATCGAGCTTCCGGCTGAAAACACCGCGGGCCTCGTTCCCTCCAGTACACGGTGGCGGCCGTGACACAAACGCGGTTGTCACGGTCTCGCAAGACTCTCGCCTCACTCAGTACAATTATAATGGCTCGCGCAAGAGCCAAGGGGTTGGTGGTCTGTCTAAACTCACTCAACTAACTAGGATTCACCTAGAGCAAGCGCTAAAGCGGTCTAACTAACCTAAGCACTTCGCAAAGCACCTATACTAATCACCGAGTGATTCTATTAAGCACTAGGGTGTAAGAGCACTTGGGAATGTCTACTATATGCCTTGGTATGTCTATTGGGCTCCCATACTTGAGAATGGCCGGTTGGGGTGGTATTTATAGCCCTCGACCCCAATTCTAGCCGTTGGACAAAAAGCAGCAGCTTTCTGTCGTCGGGCGCACCAGACAGTCCGGTGCACCACCGGACAGGTACTGTGCAGTGTCTGGTGCACGCCACGTCAGCCGACCGTTGGCGTCTGTAGCAGTCGACCGTTGGATCCGACCGTTACTGACTGTCCGGTGCTACAGCCTGAGGGCGCCTGTCTGCGACCCCTCTGCGCAGACTGTCCGGTTGTCCCACCGGACAGTCCGGTGTGCACCGGACATATACTGTTCAATGTCCGGTGCGCCACCATGCGCTGGCTGACAGCCCTTTTCTAGGGTTTCTTTGCTGATTCCTTCGGGCTTCATTTGTTCTTGAGTCTTGGACTTCTGTACTTCTTTTTATGTCTTCTTTTGAGGTGTTGCATCCTCATTGCCTAAGTCCAATCCTCTTCGCATCCTGTAAACTACAATTATAAACACTAGCAAACACATTAGTCCACGGATTGTGTTAATCATCAAACACCAAAACTCATTAAGCCAAATGGCCTGGGTCCATTTTCCTTACAGTCTCCCTCTTTTTGGTGATTGATGACAACATAACCGAAGCAAGCAAATAATACAGATATTTAAATAAAAATATGCAATCTACTTTCTAGGATGCATGTTTGTCCCCACAATGTGATATTATGGACTTAAGCCTCCCCCTAACTCCATAATTCGCTTACTTCCTATTTTGGACCAAATAACCAAAACCACATGAAAAGCCACTTGCAAATTTTAAAAGTTTAAATTGGTGGTGTTTGGTGTTTGATACATTTTTCATTGCTTTGGTCCCTAAACTTCTCCCCCTTTAGCATCAACCACCGAAAAGGAAGATATTGAAAGCATGTAGGAAGCAAATAAGACTTGCCCTCATAAAAGATTAACACCAATTTAAGAACTTGACATTATAACTCCCCCTAAATGAGTGATCTTTTTTAGAAAGAATTTTCTCCTCCTTTCGAGACGAAGAAAAAAACTCCCCCTGACAGAGATCTTCTACTTAGGAAAAAATGTGAAAAATAGAGGTGCAAGACATGATTTGAATAGACTAACTTCCCTTGTGCATAGGTAACAAAATATGAGTCAACAGTATATGCATTTTAGCAACATGGGAAGTATAAGATATGAAATATAGTATAATCAAATATTGGAGAAGACATGTAAATGATATTAAATGTAGTCTCATAGATACCAATTGAAAGTCAATGGCGGACCAATTGAAGACCAATGGTAGACTTGTGAGACATGAAAGTTCTTGGAGATTTTGCAGTGGAAGATTGTTGTCTTCCTCTGGGGACTTCATTTTCCTTACAATGATACTATCACATGAAATAGACTCGAAAAAGGTATTAGTCTCAAAGTATTAGATTATAGAGTAACCTTCCCCTAAAAATGTGCATACAAGTTTTGAATACTTGTAGGAGACATGCACTTTGATTTGATAACAAAAGGGGCAAATTATCTATAATCCTAGCTTTAGCACATATAAGTTAAATGATACAAATTGTAGAGTATGAGCGTTTTACCACTTGTAGCATTTAAAAATATCAATTGATGTATCGTTTACTATGGAGTGATATAGAAGCTATGTGTCGTGCTTAAATAAACATTTTAAACCATGTAGGTTTGCTTAAGTGTATGAATTTAAGGCAAGCAATCCTACCGTGTGATTTACCTAGTATGCATGCATTTAAAAATGTAAATACCAATTGTAATACTAGGCATGAAAGGTAAACTAGATGTAAGATAGATACGTATATCTAAAAAAGAAATACAATAAATCTAGTTACCTTAGTCATGGGTGGGAAATTTGGGTCCAAAATTTTCACTAACCCACTTGGCAATAAACTTGATCCAATATGATGTATCCCATGATATACATCCTAACTTTGCTAAGTCTCCAAATTTCCCGCTGTCCTTTGGACTACTTACTTCCCTTTCGGGATCCAAACCTTCTTGGTGCTTTTTATGGTTGAAATTATTTCCTTTGGCACCCAGATGCGTTTGGCCCCCTTTGCTTTGTTGGCTTGCTTGTTGGCCTTGATTGCTATCACCTTTCCATTCTTTTTCTTCTTGATCAAATATGGTGTAGCAGCCTTTTTGTCCACCTTTTTTATGTAGGGGTTGGAGATAATGCTTGATGGCTTTTGCTTAGCTTTTGCTTTTGCTTATCCCCGGTCATCGCCTTGCATTGGAAAGACTTATGGCCTTCCTTGTGGCATAACCTACAAATCGCAGTTTCGCCTTCCATAGCCTTATTCACTCCCTCAGTGGTGTTATCCTGTGGAGGTCAGATTTGTTTGTCTTTGCCTTTTTTGTCATACACAGCCTTCCCAAGGCGAGCCACTTCTTGCTTTAACTGCTCATTTTCCATTGCAATCTCATCCGAACAAGTTTCTATAATAACATTCTTGACAAGAACTTGATTGCAGGGATTAGAATCATCAATTAATTCAAAGCACGAAGTAGAAGCATCTTTCTTAATTATTTTAGGTATTTCAACCAAAGATGCTTCTGGGGTGCTACCAATGTTTCTAGCTTAGTAGTTAGCTCAATATTATGTATGCTAAGAATTTCCATTTTCTCTAGCACTTTTTCAATAGCTTCTTGGGAGCTAGCTAACTTAGCCTTAAGTTTTTCATTCTTTTTACTAAGGCCATCATCGGTAGCAGTGGATGGAGTGAAAGTCGCCTAGAGGGGGGGGGTGAATAGGCGGAATCTGAAAATTACAAACTTAAGCACAACTACAAGCCAGAGTTAGCGTTAGAAATGTAATCGAGTCCTAAAGAGAGGGCGAAAACAAATCACAAGCAAATAAGAAGTGAGACGCGGTGATTTGTTTTATCGAGGTTCGGTTTTTGCAAACCTACTCCCCGTTGAGGTGGTCACAAAGACCAGGTCTCTTTCAACCCTTTTCCTCTCTCAAACGATCACCTAGACCGAGTGAGCTTCTCTTCTCAATCAATCGGGACACTAAGTCCCCACAAGGACCACCACACAATTGGTGTCTCTTGCCTTGATTACAATTGAGTTGGGAACAAGAAAGAAAGAAGAAGAAAAGTGATCCAAGCGCAAGAACTCAAAAGAACACAAATGTCACTCTCTCTAGTCACTATTTGATTGGAATGAACTTTGGACTTGGGAGAGGATTTGATCTCTTGTTTGTGTCTTGGAATGAAGTCTAGAGCTCTTGTATTGAATGCAAATGGCTGAAACTTGGATGCCTTGAATGTGGGGTGGTTGGGGGTATTTATAGCCCCAACCACCAAAGTGGTCGTTGGGGAAGGCTGCTGTCGTATGGCGTACCGGACAGTCCGATGCGCCACCGGACACTGTCCGGTGCGCCAGTCACGTCACCCAACCGTTAGGGTTCGACCATTGGAGCACTGGCAAATTGGGCCACCGGACAGTCTGGTGGTGCACCGGACAGGTCCTGTAGACTGTCCGGTGCGCCTTCTGGCGCCTGCTCTGACTTCTGCGCGCGCAGGCGCGCACTGTAGCGCATTTAATGTTCTCTGCAGACGACCGTTGGCGCGAAGTAGCCATTGCTCCACTGGCACACCGGACAGTCTGGTGTTACACCGGGCAGTCCGGTGAATTATAGCGGAGCGGCCTCCCAAATTCCCGAAGCTGGCAAGTTCAGAGTCGATCTCCCTGGTGCACCGAACACTGTCCAGTGCGCCAGACCAGGGCTGCCTTCGGTATACTTTGCTCCTTTGTTTTGAACCCTTTCTTTTATCTTTGTATTGGTTTGTTGTGAACCTTTGGCACCTGTAGAACATAGTTTCTAGAGCAAACTAGTTAGTCCAATAATTTGTGTTGGGCAATTCAACCACCAAAATTCATATTGGAAAAGGTTTGACCCTATTTCCCTTTCAATCTCCCCCTTTTTGGTGATTGAAGCCAACACAAACCAAAGCAAATATAAAAGTGCTGAATTGAACTAGTTTGCATAAGGTAAGTGCAAAGGTTGCTTGGAATTGAAACCAATATACTTATTTTAATAGATGTGCATGGATGGTTTTCTTCTTATTTAAAAATTTTGGACCACATTTGCACCACGGGTTTTGTTTTTGCAAATCCTTTGTAAAATTCCTTTCAAAACATTTTGCAAATAGTCAAAGGTACATGAATAAGAATGAAAGAAGCATTTTCAAGATTTTGAAATTTTCTCCCCCTGTTTCAAATGCTTTTCCTTTGACTTAAACAAAACTCCCCCTAAATAAAATTCTCCTCTTAGTGTTCAAGTGGGTTTTTCAAGTTTCGAAGATACTACTTTCTCCCCCTTTTGAACACAATAAGATATCAATTTGAAAAACTTCATTGTTAAAATGTGGTGGTGGTGCGGTCCTTTTGCTTTGGGCTCATACTTTCTCCCCCTTTGGCATGAATCGCCAAAAACGGATACTTGTGAGTGAAATATAAGCCCTTTTACTTTCTCCCCAATGGCAAACAAATAGATATGAGTGAAGATTATACCAAAGTGGAGAACGATGCGGAATATCGGCAAATATCGATGGAGTTGAGTGGAAGCGCCTTCTTTGCCGAATACTCCATTTCCCTTTCAATTCTATGACTAAGCATAATATTCCACTTGAAAACACATTAGTCAAAGACATAAAAGAGTTATGATCAAAGGTATATAAATGAGCTATGTGTGCAAAAAATCAATCAAAATTCCTAGAATCAAGAATATTTAGCTCATTCCTAAGTTTGGTAAAGGTTTTCTCATCTAAAGGCTTGGTAAAGATATCGGCCAATTGATCTTTGGTGTTTATATAGGCTATCTCGATATCCCCCTTTTGTTGGTGATCTCTCAAAAAGTGATACCGAATGGCTATGTGCTTAGTGCGGCTGTGTTCAACGGGATTATCCGCCATGCGGATTGCACTCTCATTATCACATAGGAGAGGGACTTTGCTAAATTTGTAGCCATAGTCCCTAAGAGTTTGCCTCATCCAAAGCAATTGCGCGCAACAATGGCCTGCGGTAATGTACTCGGCTTCGGTGGTAGAAAGAGCTACTAAGTTCTGTTTCTTTGAAGCCCAAGACACCAGGGATCTCCCCAGAAACTGACAAGTCCCTGATGTGCTCTTCCTATCAATTTTACACCCTACCCAATCAGCATCGGAATATCCTAGTAAATCAAACGAGGATCCCTTGGGGTACCAAAGACCAAACTTAGGTGTTTGAACTAAATATCTCAAGATTCGCTTCACGGCCCTAAGGTGAACTTCCTTAGGATCGGCTTGAAATCTTGCACACATGCATACGGAAAGCATAATGTCCGGTCGAGATGCACATAAATAGAGTAATGATCCTATCATCGACCGGTATACCTTTTGATCTATGGATTTACCTCCCGTGTCGAGGTCGAG
Source organism: Zea luxurians (assembly GCA_029449295.1). Taxonomy (NCBI): domain Eukaryota; kingdom Viridiplantae; phylum Streptophyta; class Magnoliopsida; order Poales; family Poaceae; genus Zea; species Zea luxurians. Next base: position 3,020,820 of record JAOPSE010000044.1, read on the forward strand.
ATGCCCATTGGTTCCCATGGGTGTCTTGATGGGCTTGACATCCTTCATTCCAAACTTGGTGAGTATATCTTGAATGTACTTCGTTTGGCTGATGAAGGTGCCCTCTTGGAGTTGCTTCACTTGAAAGCCTAGAAAATACTTCAACTCCCCCATCATAGACATCTCGAATTTTTGAATCATGATCCTACTAAACTCTTCACAAATAGATTTGTTAGTAGACCCAAATATGATATCATCAACATAAATTTGGCATACAAACAAATCATTTTCAATAGTTTTAGTGAATAGAGTAGGATCGGCTTTGTCGACTTTGAATCCATTAGTGATAAGAAAATCTCTTAGGCATTCATACCATGCTCTTGGGGCTTGCTTGAGCCCATAAAGCGCCTTAGAGAGTTTGTAGACATAGTTAGGATACTCACTATCTTCAAAGCCGGGAGGTTGCTCAACATAGACCTCTTCCTTGATTGGTCCATTGAGGAAGGCACTCTTCACGTCCATTTGGTAAAGCTTAAAGCCATGGTAAGTAGCATAGGCAAGTAATATACGAATTGACTCAAGCCTAGCTACGGGTGCATAGGTTTCTCCAAAATCCAAACCTTCGACTTGTGAATACCCTTTGGCCACAAGTCGGGCTTTATTTCTTGTCACCACACCATGCTCATCTTGCTTGTTGCGGAAGACCCACTTGGTTCCTATAACATTTTGATTAGGACGTGGAACTAAATGCCATACCTCATTCCTTGTAAAATTGTTGAGCTCCTCTTGCATCGCCAACACCCAATCCGAATCTTGAAGTGCTTCCTCTACCCTGTGTGGCTCAATAGAGGAAACAAAAGAGTAATGTTCATAAAAATGAGCAACACGAGATCGAGTAGTTACCCCCTTATGAATGTCTCCTAGGATGGTGTTCACGGGGTGATCTCATTGGATTGCTTGGTGGACTCTTGGGTGTGGCGGTCTTGGTTCTTGTTCATCTTCCTTGTCTTGATCATGGGCATATCCCCCTTGATCAATGTCCTCCTCTTGAGGTGGCTCATCTTCTTGATCTTCACCTTCATCATCTTGAGCCTCATCCTCATCTTGAGTTGGTGGAGATGCTTGCATGGAGGAAGATGGTTGATCTTGTGCTTGTGGAGGCTCTTCAAATTCCTTAGGACACACATCCCCAATGGACATGTTCCTTAGCACGACGCACGGAGCCTCTTCATCATCTAGCTCATCAAGATCAACTTGATCCACTTGGGAGCCGTTAGTCTCATCAAACACAATGTCACAAGAAACTTCAACTAGTCCAGTGGACTTGTTAAAGAATCTATATGCCCTTGTGTTTGAATCATATCCTAGTAAAAAGCCTTCTACAGCCTTAGGAGCAAATTTAGATTTTCTACCTCTTTTAACAAGAATAAAGCATTTGCTACCAAAGACTCTAAAATATAAAACATTGGGCTTTTTACCAGTGAGGAGTTCATATGATGTCTTCTTGAGGATTCGATGTAGATATAACCGGTTGATGGCGTAGCAAGCGGTGTTGACCGCCTCGGCCCAAAACCGATCCGAAGTCTTGTACTCATCAAGCATGGTCCTTGCCATGTCCAATAGAGTTCTATTCTTCCTCTCCACTACACCATTTTGTTGTGGCGTGTAGGGAGAAGAGAACTCATGCTTGATGCCCTCCTCCTCAAGAAAGCCTTCAATTTGAGAGTTCTTGAACTCCGTCCCGTTGTCGCTTCTTATTTTCTTGATCCTCAAGCTGAACTCGTTTTGAGCCCGTCTCAAGAATCCTTTCAAAGTCTCTTGGGTTTGAGATTTATCCTGTAAAAAGAATACTCAAGTGAAGCGAGAATAATCATCCACAATAACTAGACAGTACTTACTCCTGCCGATGCTTATGTAAGCTATCGGGCCGAATAGGTCCATGTGGAGGAGCTCGAGTGGCCTGTCAGTCATCATGATGTTCTTATGTGGATGATGAACACCAACTTGCTTCCCTGCTTAGCATGTGCTACAAATCCTGTCTTTCTCAAAATGAACATTTGTTAGTCCCAAAATGTGCTCTCCCTTTAGAAGCTTGTGAAGATTCTTCATCCCAATATGGGCTAGTCAGCGATGCCAGAGCCAACCCATGTTAGTCTTATCAATTAAGTAAGTGTCAAGTTTAGCTCTATTGAAATCAAGTAAGTATTGATGACCTCTAACACTCCCTTAAAAGCTACTGAATCATCACTTCTTCTAAAGACAGTAACACCTGTATCCGTAAAAAGACAGTTGTAACCCATTTTGCATAATTGAGAAACAGAGAGCAAGTTGTAGTCTAAAGAATCTACAAGAAAAACATTGGAAATTGAATGGTCAGGAGATATAGCAATTTTACCCAATCCTTTGACCAAACCTTGATTTCCATCCCTGAATGTGATAGCTCGTTGGGGATCTTGGTTTTTCTCATAGGAGGAGAACATTCTTTTCTCCCCAGTCATGTGGTTTGGTGCACCCGCTGTCGATGATCCAACTTGAGCCCCTGGATGCATAAACCTACAAAACAAATTTAGTTCTTGGTTTTAGGTACCCAAACAGTTTTGGGTCCTTTGACATTAGATACAAGAACTTTAGGTACCTAAACACAAGTCTTGGAGCCCTTGTGTTCGCCCCCAACATATTTGGCAACTACCTTGCCTGATTTGTTAGTTAGCACATAAGATGCATCAAAAGTTTTGAATGAAACATTATGATCATTTGATGCAGTGGGAGATATCTTCTTAGGCATTTTAACATGTGTAGAACGCCTAGAGCTAGAAGCCTCATTCTTATAAATAAAAGCATGGTGAGAATGAGTCTTCTTGGCATGAATTCTCCTAATCTTATCCTCAGGATAACCAGCAGGATACAAAATATAACCCTCGTTATCCTGAGGCATGGGAGCCTTGCCCTTAACAAAATTTGACAATCTTTTAGGAGGGGCATTAAGCTTGACTTGTCCCCCTATTGGAAGCCAATGCCATCCTTAATGCCAGGGCGTCTCCCACTATAAAGCATGCTACGAGCAAATTTAAATTTCTCATTTTCTAGTTCATGCTCGGCAATTTTAGCATCTAATTTAGCTATATGATCATTTTGTTATTTAATCATAGCAAGGTGATCATGGATAGCATCTACATTAACATCTCTACATCTAGTGCAAATAGAAATATGCTCAACGGTAGATGTAGAGGGTTTGCAATCATTTAATTCAACAATCTTAGCATGTAAAATGTCATTCTCATCTCTAATATTGGAAATAGAAATATTGCAAACATCTAGTTCCTTAGCCTTAGCAATCAAATTTTCATTCTCATTCCTAAGGCTAGCAAGAGAGACATTCATTTTTTCAATCTTAGCAATCAAATTAGCATTATCATTTCTAAGATTGGTAATTGAGTCATCACAAATATTTGACTTCTCAACCTTAGCAATCAAATTGGCATTCTCAATTCTAAGGTTAGAAATAGTGTCATGGCAACTACTTAGCTCACTAGTTAATTTTGCATTTTTCTCTACCTCCTAAGCATAAGCATTTTTAGTCTTAACATGCTTTTTGTTTTCCTTAATAAGGAAGTCCTCTTGGCTATCCAAGAGTTCATCCTTCTCATGAATAGCACTAATTAATTCATTTAATTTCTCTTTTTGTTGCATGTTAAGATTGGCAAAAAGAGTAAGCAAGTTGTCCTCATCATTACTAGAATTTTCCTCATCACTAGAAGTGGCATACTTAGTGGAGGATCTTGATTTTACCTCCTTCTTCTTGCCGTCCTTCGCCATAAGACACTTGTGGCCGACGTTGGGGAAGAGAAGTCCCTTGTTGACGGCGATGTTGGCGGTGTCCTCGTCGTCGGAGGAGTCGGTGGAGCTCTCGTCGGAGTCCCACTCCCGACAAACATGCTCATCGCCGCCCTATTTCTTGTAATATCTCTTCTTCTCCTTCTTCTTCCCCCTCTTGTCATTATCCCTGTCATTATCACTAGACAAAGGGCATTTAGCGATAAAATGACCGGGCTTACCACATTTGTAGCACACCTTATTGGAATGGGGCTTGTAATCTTTCCCCTTCCTTTGCTTGAGGATTTGGCAGAAGCTCTTGATGATGAGCGCCATCTCCTCATTATCGAGCTTGGAGGCGTCGATGGGGACCCTACTCGGTGTATAGTCTTCTTTCTTCTCCTCTGTTGCCTTGAATGCAACGGGTTGTGCTTCGGGTACGAAGGAGGAGGCGCCTTGCTCGATGATCTTCTTGGAGCCTTTGATCATCAATTCAAAGCTCACAAATTTGCCTATCACTTCCTCGGGAGACATTAGTTTATATCTTGGATCACCATGAATTAATTGAACATGAGTGGGGTTAAGAAATACGAGTGATCTAAGAATAACCTTGACCATTTCATGGTCATCCCACTTAGTGCTCCCGAGGTTGCGCACTTGGTTCACCAAGGTTTTTAGCTGGTTGTACATGGCTTGCGGGTCTTCTCCTTGGTTGAGCATGAAGTGACTGAGCTCCCCCTCGATCGTTTCCCTCTTGGTGATCTTCGTCACCTCGTCTCCTTCGTGCGCCGTTTTGAGCACGTCCCAAATCTCCTTGGCGCTCTTTAATCCTTGCACCTTGTTATACTTCTCTCGACTTGTGAGTTGAAGTGTCAGATTTGGGCAACTTCGTCCGAATCATAGTCCTCATCCCCTACGGATGGTACCTGTATACCAAACTCAACAACGTCCCAAATACTAGTGTGGAGTGAGGTTAGGTGATGCCTCATTTTATCACTCCACATATTATAATCTTCACCGTCAAAAACCGGTGGTTTGCCTAATGGAACGAAAAGTAATGGAGTACGTTTAGAAATGCGAGGGTAGCGTAGGGGGATCTTACTAAACTTCTTGCGCTCATGGCGCTTAGAAGTTACGGACGGCGCGTCGGAGCCGGAGGTAGATGGCGACGAAGAGTCGGTCTCATAGTAGACCACCTTCTTCATCTTCTTCTTTTTGTCGCCACTCCGATGTGACTTGTGGGAATGTGATTCTCCCTTTCCCTTGGAACCGGACTCCCTTGATGGAACCTTCCCGAGGCTTGTAGTGGGCTTCTCGCCGATCACCATCTCCTTCTTGGCGTGATCTCCCGACATCACTTCGAGCGGTTAAGCTCTAATGAAGCACCGGGATCTGATACCAATTGAAAGTCGCCTAGAGGGGGGTGAATAGGCAGAATCTGAAAATTACAAACATAAGCACAACTACAAGCCGGGGTTAGCGTTATAAATGTAATCGAGTCTTAAAGAGAGGGCAAAAACAAATCACAAGCAAATAAGAAGTGAGATGCGGTGATTTGTTTTACCGAGGTTCGGTTTTTGCAAACCTACTCCCCGTTGAGGTGGTCACAAAGACTGGGTCTCTTACAACCCTTTCCCTCTCTCAAACGGTCACCTAGACCGAGTGAGCTTCTCTTCTCAATCAATCGGGACACTAAGTCCTCACAAGGACCACCACACAATTGGTGTCTCTTGCCTTGATTACAATTGAGTTGGGAACAAGAAAGAAAGAAGAAGAAAAGCTATCCAAGCGCAAGAACTCAAAAGAACACAAATGTCACTCTCTCTAGTCACTATTTGATTGGAATGAACTTTGGACTTGGGAGAGGATTTGATCTCTTGTTTGTGTCTTGGAATGAAGTCTAGAGCTCTTGTATTGAATGCAAATGGCTGAAACTTGGATGCCTTGAATGTGGGGTGGTTGGGGGTATTTATAGCCCCAACCACCAAAGTGGCCGTTGGGGAAGGCTGCTGTCGTATGGCGCACCGGACAGTCCGGTGCGCCAGCCATGTCACCCAACCGTTAGGGTTCGACCGTTGGAGCACTGGCGAATTGGGCCACCGGACAGTCCGGTGGTGCACCGGACAGGTCCTGTAGACTGTCTGGTGCGCCTTCTAGCGCCTGCTTTAACTTCTGCGCGCGCAGGCGCGCACTGTAGCGCATTTATTGTTCTCTGCAGACGACCGTTGGTGCGAAGTAGTTGTTGCTCCGCTGGCACACCGGATAGTCCGGTGTTACACCGGACAGTCCGGTGAATTATAGCGGAGCGGCCTCCCAAATTCCCGAAGCTGGCAAGTTCAGAGTCGATCTCCCTGGTGCACCGGACACTGTCCGGTGGCACACCGGACAGTTCGGTGCGCCAGACCAGGGCTGCCTTCGATATACTTTGCTCCTTTGTTTTGAACCCTTTCTTTTATCTTTGTATTGGTTTGTTGTGAACCTTTGGCACCTGTAGAACATATTTTCTAGAGCAAACTAGTTAGTCCAATAATTTGTGTTGGGCAATTCAACCACCAAACATCATATTGGAAAAGGTTTGACCCTATTTCCCTTTCATGGAGCACTAGACTCTAATAGCTCAATTTAGTTGTCATCTCACTATTTAAGTTTGCAAAAGTTTCAGATTTTTCTAGCAAACCTTTATAATCATTTTGAGAGCTAATCAACTTATTTTTTAAAGTTTTAAGTTGAGCTTTTTGCTTAGTGTAAACATCCTGAAAAAATTTAACGACTTCCGCAAGCTCATCTACGGAAGGCTTTCCCTCACCTTCATCATCACTAGAGGATGGAATGCTCATTTTACCTCTTGCCATAAGGCATTTGTGTGATGACCGTGATGAGCGTGATGAGGACCGGTGGCTGCACGTCCTTGGAGGTTCATCTTCACTTGAAGAATCATCCCAAGTTCTGACACTTGTTAGTGCCTTGCCTTTGCTCCTCTCCTTTTTGGGTTCGGCCATAGTTGGACAGTTGTCCCTGAAGTGGCCCTTCTCCCCGCATGTGAAGCATCCTCTCTTTCTTTGCTTTATCCTATCAATGTTAAAGAGAAGATCTTCGACCTGCAGGGGCACACCCATTAGATTAATCTTGCGGATCATCCCCATTACCTTTCTGACACGTCGGATTGTTTCTTCGTCCTTAGAGGATGATGTGCATGGTTGATTATCTTCATTATAATCACTTTCTTCTTCTTCCTCTTCTTCACTTGAGGAACTTGGAGTGGGAGCCTTCTTTTGCCCTTCCTTTCATCACATGCAAAAGCATATGGCCTTGAGGAAGTTGGCTCCTCTCCCCGACATATTTTTTGCAACATCTCAAAAGCCACGATTTTCCCAATCACAATGGTCAGGGTCATGGTACTCAAGTCCTCCATATTGTGAAGGATGGTGATGATGCTCCCTTACCTTTTTTGTGGTAGCAGGGAGATAATCTTCCTTACAATGTCCGCATCACCTAGCTTATTAATGTCAATAGAATTGAGCTCATTGATAATTAAATTCAAACGAGAATACATGTCTCTAACAAGCTCATCATCTTTCATAGCAAAAGAATTATACTCATTTAAGACTAGGCAATGTTTTTGCTCACGCACATTGGATGTGCCATCATGGAGCTCATACAATTTTAGCCAAATTTCATTAGCAGTTTTCAAGGTAAATACTTGATTAAAAATATCCATGCTAAGAGATTCGTACAAGCAATTTTTGGCTTTAACATTTAATTGAATTTCTTTTTCCTCACTCGTGGTGGGTTTCTCAGGATTCTTAGGGGGTTTCATCCCATCACGAGTGACTCTCCAAACACCTAGATCAACTGCCTCTAGGTAAAGTTAGTGCAGTCGAAGTGTGGTGACCTATGGGTATCCATCCCTTCCTCTAAAAAGCGTCGGCTCTTTTAGCGGTGAAGCTAAAGCATTTCAAATGAGCCAAACCAGGCTCTGATATCACTTGTAGGAAACGGGTGACGCCTAAGAGGGGGGGGGTGAATTAGGACTTCTAAAACTTTCACTAAACTAGGCCACAAATAATTCTTGAGATCAAAACCTATGCAAATAATCAAACTAGAATGTGCAAACTAGGTTTTGTCTAAGTGTCGCTATCTCTACCGCAATAGCTAAGTTTCAATCTACACTATGTAAGTATGAATACAAGACTGAAACTTAAATGCTTAATATAAATACGGAAACTTAAAGAGCAAGGTAGAGATGCAAACTCTCGTGGATGACGCTGGTATTTTTGCCGAGGTATCTGGAACCACGCAAGGTTCCGACTAATCCTCGTTGGTGCCCCTACGCAAAGAGAAGCCCACGCGAGGGCCAAGCACCTCGGTCGAGTAACTCCATAGAGAGCCACGGGCCTTCTCCACGCGCAAGTGGTGCTCCGCTTCTGGCTCCTCTCGAACGCTCCCTGCCATCTCCACTATCGAGCTTCTGGCTGAAAATGCCACGGGCCTCGTTCCCTCCGGTACACGGTGGCGGCCATGACACAAACGCGGTTGCCACGGTCTTGCAAGACTCTCGCCCCACTCGGTACAATTATAATGGCTCGTGCAAGAGCCGAGGGGTTGGTGGTTTGTCTAAACTCACTCAACTAACTAGGATTCACCTAGAGCAAGCGCTAAAGCGGTCTAACTAACATAAGCACTTCGCAAAGCACCTATGCTAATCACCGAGTGGTTCTATTAAGCACTTGGTGTAAGAGCACTTGGGAATGTCTACTATATGCCTTGGTATGTCTCTTGGGCTCCCACACTTGAGAATGGCCGGTTAGAGTGGTATTTATAGCCCCAAAACCCAATTCTAGTCGTTGACAGAAAGCAGCAGCTTTCTGTCGTCGGGCGCACTGGACAGTCCGGTGCACCACCGGACAAGTACTATGCAGTGTCCGGTGCACGCCACGATAGCCGACCGTTGGCGTCTGTAGCAGTCGACCGTTGGATCCGACCGTTACCCGATTGTCCGGTGCACACTGGACAGTCCGGTGCTACAGCCCGAGGGCACCTGTATGCGACCCCTCTGCGAAGACTGTTCGGTTGTCCCACCGGACAGTCTGGTGCGCACCGGATAGGTACTGTTCACTGTCCGGTGCGCCACCAGGCGCTGGCTGACAGCCCTTTTCTAGAGTTTCTTCGCTAATTCCTTCGGGCTTCATTTGCTCTTGAGTCTTGGACTTCTGTGCTTCTTTTTATGTCTTCTTTTGAGGTGTTGCATCCTCATTGCCTAAGTCCAATCCTCTTCGTATCATATGAACTACAATTATAAACACTAGCAAACACATCAGTCCACAGATTGTGTTAATCATCAAATAGACAAACACAAAACTCATTAAGCCAAATGGCCCGGGGTCCATTTTCCTTACAGACCCAATAATTCCAACAAATCACACAATGAGGTGGATAAAAAGCAGGAGCCAATGCTCTATAGTGAAGATTATATGGGTGCAAGCAATGTTACAAGAATTGAAAATATGAAGTCCTCGTGCTGCAAGTTATGGTGTTACAGCTTAGGTGTCAGGTATCTTTTAACTAATCTAGTCTCCATGCTAGGACTAAGCTCATAGTAATTAATTATTATTTTATTCAAAATGATGTCTACTAGAAATTAATTTTGGGCTGACTGGTGTACAAGTTGTCGATGGCTTTATAAAGGCTCTTAGGCTATCTCCAGCAGCTTATCTTTTTGCATACCATATTCAAACTCCACTCTACGAACAATGCAGTCTATTATTGTCGGCGTTTCGGACCCGGGGGGTCCCTGGACCGATGAGTGAGATTGTCGCTGCGTGCCCCTGCCCAGATGGGTTGGCGCGGATGGAACACAAGAGGTGGGGAAAGCCTTGTATTATCCTGCACCAGGGGTGCCGCTCGTAGTAGGGGTTACAAGCACGTCGCGAGAGGGAGAGAGAGATAGAGAGGGAGCCTGTCCGTCCGCTCCTTCCCCCACGCGAACCCCCCTCCATGATGGCCCTGGACCTCCCTTTTATAGACGCAAGGAGAGGGTCCAGTCGTACAATGGGGGGTGTAGCTATGCGCTAACGTGTCCGGCAGAGAAATGCCTAAGCCCTGTGTACATGCCAACGTGGCTGTCGGGGGAGAGCGTGAGCCCTGTACACGTGATAGCGTGGCCGTCGGAGAAGCGCCTGAGCCCTGTAGGAGCACAGCTGGCAGTGCGGCAAGGATCCTGCTGACGTCTCCTTGCTGCCGTAAGGGGCTGAGAGCCACCGGCATCATGGTTGCACGCGCGGCACCATCATTACCCATCGCCGGGGTAAGCCAGATGGGACGCCGGTCTTGTTCCTTGTAGCTTGAGCTGGCTAGGGATAGGGTAATGATGTATCCCCTGTTGGCGCGGTCGGTCCGAGCCCAAGGTCGGGCGAGGTGGAGACTTCTCTTGAGGCCGAGGCCGGGGTCGGGTGAGGACGCGATTCCTCCCGAGACCGAGGTCGAGGCTGAGTCCGGGGGTCGGGCGAGGCGGAGACCTCCTCCCGAGGCTGGAGCTTGAGGTCGGGCGAGGCGGAGCTTCCTGTTGCGCCCGAGACCGAACTCGGTGGTTGACTGTGACTTGTTGTCAGCTTTGCCTGGGTGGTTGGCACGACAGTCGGAGCGGGGCGGGCGGCGCTGTTTTCCCATCATATCGGACAGTAAAAGAGAGGGGCGAAGTGACTGCGGTCACATCGGCCTGGCCGACTGAGGTGCATGTGTTAGGATACGGTGTTAGCCGTCCCCTGCATCGAATGCGCCTACGAAGCGGTCGGTTGGTGAGGCGGTCTAGCCAAGGTTGCTTCACAATGAAGCCTGCCCGAGCTAGGCTTCGGGAGAGCCGAGGAGGTGCCCGCTGCCTGAGGCGGCCCTCGGGCGAGGCATGAACTCGTCTGGGACTACTGCTCCAGCCCGAGGCTGGGTTCGGGCGAGGTCGCGTCCCTTGGGTAGACGAAGCCTTGACTTGAACCGCGCCCGTCAGTTGGTCAGAGGGTGTTTACCAGCCGTGATTAGGAGTGTTGGGGGTACCCCTAATTATGGTACCCGACAGTAGCCCCCGAGCCTCGAAGGGAGTGTTGGTACTCGCTTGGAGGCTTTTGCCGCATTTTCGGTGAGGGGATCGGCCTTTCTCGGTTTTGCTTTGTTCTGGTGGGTGCGCGCGAGCGCACCCACCGGGTGTAGCCCCCGAGGCCTCGGAGGAGTGGTGAAAGGGAATTAGGCTTACACCTAGTTCCTAAATAATTTTGGTGGTTGAATTGCCCAACACAAATATTGGACTAACTAGTTTACTCTAGTACATAAGTTATACAGGTGCAAAAGGTTCACATTTAGCCAATAAAAAGACCAAGTGTTGGATTCAACATAGGAGCAACGAGGCAACCGAGGGCACCTCTGGCTGGAGGCACCGGACTGTCCGGTGTGCACCGGACATGTCCGGTGAGCCCAGAGGACTCCAACTCAAACTCTTCGCCCTCGGGAATTCTCAGAAGCCGGCGCGCTATAATTCACCGGACTGTCCGGTGTGCACCGGACATGTCCGGTGCTCCAAGGGAGCGCGGTCTCCGGAACTCGCCAGCCTCGGGTTCGCGCGGCAGCCGCTCCGCTAAAATTCACCGGACTGTCCGGTGTGCACCGGACTGTCCGGTGTGCCAGCGGAGCAACGGCTACTTCGGCGCCAACGGTCGACTCTGACAGTAAACAGTACACGCGGCAGAGTCAGAGCAGAGGATCAGAGAGGCACCGGACTGTCCGGTGTGCACCGGACTGTCCGGTGCCGCATGAGGACAAAGCCTCCAACGGTCGACCAGGTTCAACCCCAACGGCTATTTGGTGACGTGGCTGTCACACCGGACATGTCCGGTGTGCACCGGACTGTCCGGTGCACCATCGAACAGACAGCCTTCACCAACGGCTAGTTTTTGGTTGGTGGCTATAAATACCACCCCAACCGGCCACTTCAAGAGGTGGGAGCCCATGCAACATTCCAAGTCATTTAGTTGACATACTCAAGCCCTCCCAACCACATATATTCATTGATCCATCCTATACACAAGATTTAGACCACTACAATCAACACAAGTGCCACAAAAGAGAGAGCAAGCAAAAGAGAGCTACTCATTTGAGTTTAGCACTAGTGCCTTGTGAGATTCATTGAGAGATAGTGTGTGCTTCATCTTTGTGTTCATTTGCGCGTGGAGTTTTGACTCCCATTCGAACTTCCTCCAAAGTTTTGGAGGCTTGTAAAAGCTAGCAAGAGACACCAAAGATTGTGGTGGTCCTTGTGGGATCGAGAGTGATCCTTGAGAAGAAGAAGAGCTCACCGATCCTTGTGTGATCGGGGGAGAGAGGGAAAGGGTTGAAAAAGACCCGTCCTTAAGTGGACTCCTCAACGGGGACTAGGCCTTCGAGGGCCGAACCTCGGTAAAACAAATCACCCGTGTCCATTGTGTTTATTGTTTGTGATTTGTTTGTTTTCCCTTGCTCTAAGTTTTCTTGCACCATTATTTGCTAATATCATTTGGTGTTGCTTCAAGTTTAATTCCATTTAGTGAAGCAACATTTCGCAAGAAAGAACTTGGCTTAGTGCTCTTCTCATCTAAGGCTTCTTGCTTTGTTATTCTATAACTTATCAATTGTATTGATTTATCACTTCCGCATTATTTAGCAATACTCCTTTCAAGCAAGATCTTAGTTTGTATACTTCTATATTTGTATATCTTGTTCTAACCACTAATCAAGGGATCTAGTTGGGGGATAAAGTTTTAATTTTCAGGTTCCGCCTATTCACCCCCCCCTCTAGGCGACTTTCAATTGGTATCAGAGCTAGGCACTTCATCTTGAGTCTAACAACTCGAAGTGATGGCTCGTAGAAGATCCCAAAAGAACAAGAAGACTCCTCCATCGAACGTAACTCAAAAAGAGGTAACTCTTGAAATATTACTTGATGATTGTTCTAATTATGATTCATGGTCTACTAGTGTGATAAATGCTTTTAGAACCATAGATCCACGATTAGAACAAATTATAGACAAGAGTATTTTTTCCTCTAATTTCAATGGAAAAATTAATTCCGAGGAGGATCAAAGATGTTATCGCTTAAACTATCTAGCTTTTGACATCTTAACTAATTCTCTTAGTAGAGAAGATTATCATGCCTTCATATCAAACTATGACGAATCTTTCTATGATGCGCATGATATTTGGACTAGAATTAAAAACAAATTTGATGAGTCCAAACATGATAGTTCATTTGATGCTTCTACTTCCTTTAGTCCTTGTGATACTAACCCTTGCAAGGAAGAAGAAGAAAATGAACGGTGGAGACCAAACGATGAATCCACCTCTCCAAAAGGTTTGTCTTCCCATTTCGATTCCCACATGTGTTGTGTGGCTAATGCAAATGATAGCGGAAGCACAAATGAGGATGAGGAGGAAGAAAGAAGCTTTGTGCATCTCTACGCTCGACTAAGCCAAGAAGATAAGGCGGTCATGCTCAAACTTCTAGAAAGAGCAAGAGAGCAAAGCGAAGCTCGTCAAAGGCTAGAAGATGTTCTCTCCATGAAAATGCTACACTTTGACGAGTTGACTAAGGAACATGAGGAGCTAAAGTGCTCTCATGTTGATTTGGTCCAAAGGTATGAAACTATTTCAATTGAGCATGATAACGCCTTACATTGTATTGCTCAATTAGTAAATAGGAATACCTTGCTTACGGACCAAGTAGAAAAGCTAAAAGTTGAAAATCTAGCTTTTCAAGAAAAATATGATATGATTCTATGTTCTCATGAAAATCTTATAGATGATCATATCATATTGAATTTGACTCATGAGGTTGTGATAGAAAATTTAAAATCCCAACAACCTCACTCATGCACATGTATTCAAATTGATACTATATTACCATGTGCTAATGCTTGTTGTCCGTCGACAAGCAAATCTTCCTTTGAACTACAATTTGCAGGAACAAATGATGATTCATATCAAAAGCTCAAAGAAGAAAATGAGAGGCTAAAGAAGAGCTTGACACAACTAAAAGGGAAATGCATTGCCCAACCTTCTCAAGATAACCGTGATCACATGGTGAAGAAGCTTGAGACGGGAACAACCGTGGCATGCACTACATCCCTTGAAGAAAATGTCAAGGATTTGAGGATTGCCAAGAGGAAGAAACAAAAGATGAGATTCAACACCTCCTCCAAAAGCCTCAACCACGCCTCCACAAAAGGTAACATCCAAGGTAATGATCAAGCCACACTTCACATTAAGAGGTGTAGTGAATGCTTTGAAGAGGGGCACTTGATTAGGTCATGTCCCTACATTAAAAATGGCTTGATTATTAACAAGGATGATAGACTTTGTTTTAAATGCTCCAAGAAGGGACACTTGCTTAGATCTTGTCCTCATTTAAAACAAAAAGGCATAGGGTTAGAAAAGAAAGTTTTTACTAACCATGTAGCAGGCAACAAACAAGAAAAAAAGAAAACATCAAATCTTGAAAAACGCCTTTGCTACACATGCCGTAAGAAGGGACATCAATGCAAGGATTGTCCCATAGGTAAATCTTCCACTCCTAGCTTGTCAATTACTTCTCATGTAACTAGGCAACCCAAAATTGCATCTTGTGCTAGAAAGGTAATGAGTTTACCTAATGCTAACACAAAGGACTTTTGGGTTCCTAGATCTTTATTGACTAACCGTGATGGACCCATCAAGCGATGGGTACCAAAATATGCTTGACAAGCTTTGTAGGGGAAGGAGATGATATGAAGCCTTGGTGTGCTTGAGAGAGTCCACTCAAGCTATCAATCGTCAATGATCTACATACATGATTGACCCAAGGTTATTTTTCAAATTGCTATGTCTTAAACTCATATCATCTCGAGGAAGATATTATATGTTGTAGGAAGTGAAGAGATATCATGTGCCTACAACATGGAGGAAAGTCAAAGGATGGTAACTTCTATGCTTTTAAGTGCAAGTATTTTAGAATATCATTTCTTATGTGTCTTGTGTAGTCACATAGAAAATTTGAAGCACTTCAAATGTCTTTAAATTGATATTACCATTCTTTGAAGAATTTCCTCTCATATGGTAGATTGCACATTCATCATTTCCATATTTTGGCAATCTACATGCTCTAATTTGTTGCAAGTATGTCATGGCATATTCTTTCTCTAATTATCTTGTTATTGCCATGATTCTAGATATAGAGAGATATTTCATATTCTTAAAAGAATATGGTGTCATATAAGGAATTCAAATCCTTAGGACACTTGTAAAAGGAAAACTCTCTCTATAACTAGAATAGTGAGACTATTGATTTTATTTAAGTAACCTAAAGTAGTCTCACTTGTAGAAAATAAGTTTCTCTTTGGAAGCATGTAATCTAGCATGAAAAGAAAAATCAATCCAATGTTTCATGATGTATTTCTACTTACTTAAATTGGATTTGATTCTTTCACATTTATCGCTTTCCATATCATGAATTAGATTTATTCCTATAATCTCAAAGGATTATTTATGCTTGTTTTATGAGTTAAAATTGAGCATAACATCGTCTATGGATAATCTAGTTCATGCTATGAAGTTTCCATGTTTTAATCTAGCTTTTCATTCCTTATCAAAAATGATTACAAAAGAGGGAAACTAGTGCTTGTGTTGCTACTAACATTTCTCTTGAGTTCAATTATGAAAATCTACAAGAGAGAAAGTGCACAAGCCTCATGGGTTGATCTTCACCCAAAGGAAGAAAGGTAAAAGCAAAGGTATGGGAACTCATCTTCTTAATTAAGTTTGGTTCCCATCTCAATGGGTATTTAATCTAAATTATCATATTCTTCCCCTTGTGAGGAATAGATTCTTTATTGGACCTAAAATAACTAAGTGTGCATTCAATTTCATATTCATAAATGTGTTTGTCCATTAGAATCTAATTCATGCCTTTGCTATTCTCATATTGATGCGCTTCTAAGTCATGATAATAAAGTTCAATATGAAGAAGTAAATTTCTATGAGTGAGAAAATTGTTTAATAGTGCATGTTCCTCCTTTTAAATAAAAGTGCACTAATGTTAAGGATTTTACTTCATGTCTGTGTGACTCATGGATGATGAATTATGCTTATTCCCTATCTAAAAGAAATCATCCATCACTATATACTCTCTTGTATTACTGACATTCTTCTTGAGTATTTTTCACTAAGTTTGAAAAGAAAAAGAAGCCACCGCAAAGGGAGGACTCTCAAATGAAAGAGGAGAACACCAAAAACAACACCACCTACTTCTACGAAACAATCAATGGTGTGGTTGTGAGTATTCTAAACCCTTTCGTATTGAGAATACTAGGCTCAAGTTGTTTATTACAAATTTAATGAGCCCTGATCAAGATGTATAATGCTTCTCTCTATTTGTCTTTAAAGTAAATGCATCCATTCAATTCATTCAAACACTTGATGCATATCTTGGGGGGAGCCTTTTATCTTGATTTTGTTGAGACTATTGCTTTAACTCAGTAATTTCATATAGTCTCTTGCATGAGAATAAGTTTCTCATGAAGTATGCTACTATCTTTAAATTCTTGTCCTTCACTCTAAAGTAGCATATTTGCTGGATTCTCCCACTCTAAGCTTAATTGATAATCTAATGTGTATGTTGTTCTTTTGATCACATCTGTTATTTGTTTGATCATTGAATAACTTCAATCAACAATCATATTTCTTAGTGCCGTATATTCTATCAATCGATATCTCTCTTGATATGCACTAAGTTAAAAGGAGAATTCATGATACATTTATGCAACTTGTGATCCATTTGATATATGCTAACAATAACTTGAAAAGATCACTAGTTGTAGAACTCTCTCTTGTGCAAAATATTTCCATATATTGTCATTAAGGATTGGTCTTAAGCATCGAAGACTAAGGACAAGCACAATGAAGAGAGCGTCCCTATGTAAAGGTACATAAAGGTAAAACTATCTCCTTTCATTTAAACTTGTACCTAAATCTTCCTTTTCTATACATTCCTTGCATATCTTGTATAAAAGAAAGAGAAAGCATGTCCATGTATTATCCCTGCTTCATACCTAGTTTAATTTCCCAAAATTCATTCCTGCTTTAGTGCATCTCTGAAAAACTAGATGAAGTACTTTTATTGTCAAAGAGCTTAAAGCTTAACCTTGTAACGAGGATAAGCTGCCTTTGTTCCAAAGGTGGATGGTCCTTAAGCCTCTTTGAAATCCTTAAGGGAAAAAAAACTTGAAATATTTACAACATGCTTTCACAAGTGCATAAATTGTCATGAGCATCACACTTATACTATGACACAATGCACTTCACAATCTGTATGATATAGATATGTTCTCATTAACCTAATTATGTGCAATTGGCATTTAAGGCCAAAATATGTGTTCCTCTCCATGCACATACTTAGGGGGAGCAATCTATGTTATATAGAACTATGATCATGCTTAATTTGATATATCCTCTTGATCATATCTCTTTTATATGCTATGACTAATATGTTTTCAAGTAAATTTCAAACCAAGTCATAGGTACATTGAAAGGGAATTGGAGTCTTCGGCGAAGACAAAGCTTCCACTCTACTCTATCGATATTATCTACCCTTCGCCATCACTCCACAATGTCTCTCCATTTTTGGTATAATCTTCACTCATATGTTTTATTTGCCCAAGGGAGAGAAAGTAGTTAGGGAAGGGCCTATATTTCATTCTAATTATCCGTTTTTGGCGATTCATGCCAAAGGGGGAGAAAGTATTGGCCCAAAGCAAAAGGACCGCACCACCACCCTAATTTTCAATTGGAAAATTTCAAATTGGTATCTCTTTGTGTTCTAAAGGGGGAGCAAGTAGTTTTTTTTTAAAAACTTGATATCTTAAAACCCTCTTGAACACTAAGAGGAGAATTTATTTGAGGGGGAGTTTTGTTTAGTCAAAGGAAAAGCATTTGGAACAAAGGAAGAAAATTTCAAAACTTGAAAATGCTTTGCAAAATCTTATTCATTTACCTTTGACTATCTTGCAAAAGGACTTTGAAAAGAATTTACAAAAGAATTTGCAAAAAACAAAACTTGTGGTGCAAGCGTGGTCCAAAAAAATGTTAAAAATAAAAAAACAGTCCATGAACTTCATGTAAGTGTTTATATTGGCTCAATTCCAAGCAACCTTTGCACTTACATTATGCAAACTAGTTCAATTATGCACTTCTATATTTGCTTTGGTTTGTGTTGGCATCAATCACCAAAAAGGGGGAGATTGAAAGGGAATTAGGCTTACACCTAGTTCCTAAATAATTTTGGTGGTTGAATTGCCCAACACAAATATTGGACTAACTAGTTTACTCTAGTACATAAGTTATACAGGTGCAAAAGGTTCACATTTAGCCAATAAAAAGACCAAGTGTTGGATTCAACATAGGAGCAACGAGGCAACCGAGGGCACCTCTGGCTGGAGGCACCGGACTGTCCGGTGTGCACCGGACATGTCCGGTGAGCCCAGAGGACTCCAACTCAAACTCTTCGCCCTCGGGAATTCTCAGAAGCCGGCGCGCTATAATTCACCGGACTGTCCGGTGTGCACCGGACATGTCCGGTGCTCCAAGGGAGCGCGGTCTCCGGAACTCGCCAGCCTCGGGTTCGCGCGGCAGCCGCTCCGCTAAAATTCACCGGACTGTCCGGTGTGCACCGGACTGTCCGGTGTGCCAGCGGAGCAACGGCTACTTCGGCGCCAACGGTCGACTCTGACAGTAAACAGTACACGCGGCAGAGTCAGAGCAGAGGATCAGAGAGGCACCGGACTGTCCGGTGTGCACCGGACTGTCCGGTGCCGCATGAGGACAAAGCCTCCAACGGTCGACCAGGTTCAACCCCAACGGCTATTTGGTGACGTGGCTGTCACACCGGACATGTCCGGTGTGCACCGGACTGTCCGGTGCACCATCGAACAGACAGCCTTCACCAACGGCTAGTTTTTGGTTGGTGGCTATAAATACCACCCCAACCGGCCACTTCAAGAGGTGGGAGCCCATGCAACATTCCAAGTCATTTAGTTGACATACTCAAGCCCTCCCAACCACATATATTCATTGATCCATCCTATACACAAGATTTAGACCACTACAATCAACACAAGTGCCACAAAAGAGAGAGCAAGCAAAAGAGAGCTACTCATTTGAGTTTAGCACTAGTGCCTTGTGAGATTCATTGAGAGATAGTGTGTGCTTCATCTTTGTGTTCATTTGCGCGTGGAGTTTTGACTCCCATTCAAACTTCCTCCAAAGTTTTGGAGGCTTGTAAAAGCTAGCAAGAGACACCAAAGATTGTGGTGGTCCTTGTGGGATCGAGAGTGATCCTTGAGAAGAAGAAGAGCTCACCGATCCTTGTGTGATCGGGGGAGAGAGGGAAAGGGTTGAAAAAGACCCGTCCTTAAGTGGACTCCTCAACGGGGACTAGGCCTTCGAGGGCCGAACCTCGGTAAAACAAATCACCCGTGTCCATTGTGTTTATTGTTTGTGATTTGTTTGTTTTCCCTTGCTCTAAGTTTTCTTGCACCATTATTTGCTAATATCATTTGGTGTTGCTTCAAGTTTAATTCCATTTAGTGAAGCAACATTTCGCAAGAAAGAACTTGGCTTAGTGCTCTTCTCATCTAAGGCTTCTTGCTTTGTTATTCTATAACTTATCAATTGTATTGATTTATCACTTCCGCATTATTTAGCAATACTCCTTTCAAGCAAGATCTTAGTTTGTATACTTCTATATTTGTATATCTTGTTCTAACCACTAATCAAGGGATCTAGTTGGGGGATAAAGTTTTAATTTTCAGGTTCCGCCTATTCACCCCCCTCTAGGCGACTTTCAAGTGGTTTGACTCCTCTGAGGTCTTAATACTTTTCGTGGTGCCTCGGTCGGTCTGATCGTTCCCTCATGCGGCCTGGCCATAGCCCGGGTGCATGGTCAGGTTCCGAGTTATCACGCTGGTTTGTTGACGCTGTCAACAGTTTGGCCATAGCCGAGTGCGAGAGCAGCCCCCGAGCCTCTGAACAGAGCGAGAGGACGATCAAGGACTTTCCCGACTTTTATCATATGCCCCTGCTTCGCCTTTCCGCAAGGAGGGGGAAAAGCGCCATGTTGCCCTCGGAGGGCGCCGAACATGGTGTTTCTAGTGAGCTGCTAACGGGTGATCCGAGTGGACGCCCGTGCCCCATTCGTTAGGGGTCGGCTGGTGGCCCAGAGGCGCGCTCCAAAAGTACCTGCGGGTGATTCGCCGGACCCAGACCCCTTCGACAGGATTCGAGGGCTCGATGCCTCCCTCCGGTGGGATTCCATTACAAATCGTTCCCGCCGGTCTCGGAAATGTCCTAGGGTACCTCGAGAGTGTAGCCCGAGCCTCGACCATGTATCGGACGTACCCAGAGTCATCCCTCACTCTGCGTGCTCTGGGGCGACTGTCGAACCCTTCCAAGGGGCCAGCCTTCGAACCTCTGATCAGTAATGGGCGTGGAGCTCGAGCGCTCTGGGGCGGCTGTCGAACCCTTCTGAGGGGCCAGCCTTCGAACCCCTGATCAGTAATGGGCTTTGAAGCCCGAGTGCTCTGGGACGGCTGTCGAAACCCTTCCGAGGGGCTAGCCTTCGAACCCCTGATCAGTAGGAGGGTTCGGGACCCGCTTCCTTCGCCGAGAAGGATCCTTTCCGAAGCATCCCCTTTCTCGGTCCCTGTAGCGAGAGAGAGAGAGAGAGGAGGAGGGGAAGGATATGTATTTAAATAAGGTGGCGCACCTTTTCTGACGCGGTCATCATGGCGGAGGTGAAACGACGCCCGCCTCGCCTGCCAGAGGTGTCGCTTGCTCCGCCGGGGAGTTAATGTGACGGGACGGGCGACTCGCGTGGCGCCCGTTGCGCGTGCGAGCCGTTCGAGGAACGAGACATGGGTGTGTCGTCTTCACGCCGTGGGAGAGAGCTCTCCTGTCGCTTCAAGAGGGGACGCGAGCCTGCGGGCGATTTGACCGCTGCTTCCATTTGTCTGCTGTTGCCATTACTGCCGGTCCACTTTTGGGGCCATGCCAACCGCCGCGCCTATCCCTGCAGCTGACTGACCCGTGATCGTTGCCCTGAATTGGCACTGTTGGGTCATGCGCGGGGCTGCCTCGAGTCGCGGCACCGGTTCCGCAGTCGAGGAGGTGCAGCATTCGGCGCGGGTGGCGGTGCAGTTTCTTGCACGTCGTAACCGGCGCGCCGGTTACATGACATGCGGGCCCGCTTCCTTTGCGCTGGTCCACCGGATGTGGTCGAAGCCGAAAGGGCGCACAGTCATGGTGTAGTTGGATGCCCGTCGTGTGGCAGTCCACCCTTTCGGCCACCGGTTTCTGCGAAGATGGGAGAGCGCCTGTAACCGTGGGACGGTTACATGCCTCGTGTGCGACGGTTCGCCTTCTTCGTGCTTCGGATCAGCTCGTATGTCGTGGGGGTCCCAGCCCCCATGTCGTAGGGGGAGAACCCTAGAGTATGTCAGTGGAGACTTTGCCCGTGACGCTAAGGGGTGCAAGTGAGGAGGTCTGCCTATAAAAGGGGATCGATCCTCCGGGCAGTGGTCATGCCTTCGTTCTCCCCTCATGCATTGCGCCCTTCCACCTTTCGAGCCCCTGGATGGGGTGCACCAGCGTCGCCTTGCTCTTGCTATCGTTGGAGGAGCGCGGCCCCGTGGAGATCGGCGCCCTTCAGCCATCGCTCGGCTTCAAGGATTTTCGTCGTGTAGCCCAGCTGCATTCCCTCACCAATGGTCAGTTTGGTGGGGAGAAGCAAGCCGGGCTGCGGCCTCTGCCCCACCCTCAGCTTCAAAGATCTTCGTCATCCGGGCTGAGGCGGAGGAGCGCACCGAGTGGGGGGTTGCCTCCGCACGGGTCAGTGACCCTTTTCTTCCCCCAGCATTTGGGGGAGAAAGGCATCCTCCAGCCCTGTGGAGGCGTCCTCCAGCCATGCGGGGGAAGGCGAACTGCTGCTCCCTGGACAGGGTGCAGCTTTCCATCCTTTATCCGGGCGGCGGTCGTGCCACGCGCGGGCTGGCCACGTCCAGGTCCTCCTCGCACCGTCAGCCGTGCCAGGGGGTCGCTCAACACGTCGTACGCCGCGAGGGTGGTACTCGTGTTCTGGCACAGCCTCGGCGAGGTCGAGAGTGAGGACCTGCCGGTGCGCTTTGGGGCAGCCGCTGTTTGCCGGCACGGTGTCGGTGGGTTCGACCCCACGGATGGCACCCTCCAACTCTTCGGCCTTAACGGCTTATCTTCGCCCCTCATGTGGGGACGTGGGCGAGGGCCCTTTCACAGCAGCGTTTGTCCTGAGGTCATCGCTGCTGCTGTTTAGCCACCCGAGGTGGAGGTCGTTGTCTCTGCTGCTGCGGAGGTCGCCGGCGAGCCGCTTGGAATTTGTTGTCCCGCAGGCCCTCTGGTGTGGAGGTTGTTCATACCCGCGGGAACGGAACCGGAGTCCCGTTTGTAAGGGGATATACTGGGTTTTTGCCGGAGCAAAATGTAACCGCTTCAAGTACTTAGACATTTGTCGTAGGTCGGGAGAACTACCGAGGGTTCTGCCGATGTCTAAGTCTGTGTAGCATAGTTACCCCAAGTATACGTGTTTGTTCTTTGCGGCTGTCGAGGCCTGAACATTTGGGTATTCGAGTATAAAGCTGTGTTTCTTCCTCATTTCGAGCGCTGGGACTTGCCTGTTGGTTAGCCTTGCCTTTCACGGAAGGTGACGAGTGAGGTATCCGTATCCCGGAGGTGTAGGAGTCCCTCGGCTCGGTCGGCCTTGCCACTCTATGCCTCTCTTGCTTAGTTTTTTAGAACCCTCGGCTGCTCTACGATGAGCCAGAGCCGGAGGCAGCGGTGTCGGCGCGGACAGAGGCGGAGTCGGCTCGAAAAGAAACTTCGTCGGCCCGGGAGCTGGCAGCTTCCCAGGCCGAGGAAGATGTGGCAGCAGCAGCTGGAGCTTGGCCAAGACATCCGCTGGCGCGATGCTGGCGTCCTCCCTTGGGTGGAGGTCCCTTCGCCCGGGTCGCCGTCCGAGGCCGGGCCAGGTTCCGCCGAGGGTGGAAACAACGCCGAGGGTGCTGCTGCTCCCCCTACCGATGCCTGAACCTGCAGGAACAGTTTGTCTGTAGCATGCGCATGTTTTTCGCGGCCGCCGTGGCCTAAACACTTTATCATCGTGTTAAAAAGCTGTGTTTTCTTTCCTCCCGTTTCGAGCATCACGACATGTCTGTCAGTAGCAGAATCGTTTATCCAAGCGAGAGTTACTTTTCGCGGAAGGTGATAAGTGAGGTATCCGTATCCCGGAGGCGTAGGAGTTCCTCGGCTCGGTCGGCCTCGCCGCTTACGTGCACTCTCATTTGGTTGTAGGATTCCGCTATTGATACAGTCGAGAAGGCACAAAAGTCGTTTTCTACCCGAGTGTTTGGACTTGTTCGGTAGTGTTGGGGCTATGCTTCGTCGCGCCGAAGGTCTTGTAGGAAGAAGCAGCTTCGGCTGAAGCTGCCCGCAGAAGATGACCGAAGGTTCCTCTTCATGAAGCTTCGGTATTACAAACCGACTTAAAGATAGAATGACCTTTTAATCCATAAAGGTCTGAGTCAATGTTGTAAACTTTTATGAGGGGCATGATTGTAATTCTTCACAGGTTGTGTCCTGTGTCTATAAATAGATGAACAGTGCCCCCGTACTGTTCACGCTGACTTGTATTCGCTCGTGCGTCACGCTTGTATTTTTGCCTTCCGTCAAATCGAAGGTACAAATGTAACTCAATATTGTTCTTATTCCTCCATAATCATATAATGATGACACTTAATAATGATATATGATTATTCATGTATTCTTTCATGTTTCATGTACCTTTTCTTTTATCAATATAAATTATGATGATGAAGGTATGTCCTTCATAACCTTCGTCCGAGATTGTTATATCCTAAGGGAAATAACACTTCGAAGGACGAAGGACATTAACCATTAACTTTTCTGTGTTGTCTTGTTCTTAATTCATAGCATTTGAGAACAAGTCCTCAACATTGGCGCCCACCTCCGGTGAACTCACTTCCACTTTTTTGAGCTGATGGCTTCGTTCAACAATCAAGCTGGAGCTGCTTCGGCTCCGAAGCTGCTGTTTCCGATAACAGGCGGTTCATGTTCAGAGCCAGCCAACAAGAAGCAGAAGAAGGAAGCACAGAGAAGAGTACAACATGTTGGGGTGCAAGGACCCTTCATCAAGTCGAGATGGCCTCACATTCCTATTACCTTCTCCCAAGAGGACCTTCAACTCAAGGATTATCCACACAATGATGCTATGGTTATCTCTTGTGTGATCAAAGGATTTCTGGTCCACAATGTCTTAGTTGATACAGGCAGTGCAGCTGATATCATATTTGCTAAGGCCTTCAGACAAATGCAAGAGCCCGAAGACAAGATCCATGATGCTACACACCCTCTTTGTGGCTTCGGAGGGCGGCAGATTGTAGCACTTGGGAAGATTACCATGCCAGTAACCTTCGGATTTGTTAACAACACAAGGACTGAGCAAATTGTGTTTGATATTGTTGACATGGAGTATCCTTACAATGCTATCATTGGTCGCGGTACTCTCAATGCCTTCGAAGCAATTCTTCACCCAGCTTACCTCTGCATGAAGATACCTTCGGACCAAGGGCCTATTGCTATTCATGGAAGCCAGGAAGCTTCCAGAAGGGCCGAAGGAAGCTGGACTGACTCCAAAGCAATCCATAACATAGATGGAGCTGAAGCTTGTGAACAGTACAAATTCAGAAGGGAGAAAGCAGCTTCAGCAGACCAGCCGAAGCCCATGCTCTTATGTGAGGACATAGCAGAACAGAAGGTGCTGTTGGGCTCTCAATTATCCGAAGACCAGGAGAAAACCTTGATAAGGTTTTTGTTCAACAACAAAGATGTTTTTGCATGGTCAGCTAATGATCTCTGTGGAGTAAATCGGGATGTTATTGAACACTCGCTCAATGTTGACCCATCCTTCAGACCCCGAAAGCAGAAGCTTCGGAAAATGTCTGATGATAAGGCCGAAGGGGCTCGCAATGAAGTAAAAAGACTCCTTAGTGCAGGAGTTATCAGAGAGGTAAAGTACCCAGAGTGGCTAGCTAACACTGTTATGGTAAAGAAGGCCAATGGCAAGTGGAGAATGTGTATCGACTTTACAGATCTCAACAAGGCCTGTCCGAAGGACGAATTCCCATTGCCAAGGATAGACTCTTTAGTTGATGCAGCAGCTTCTTCAGAGCTCATGAGTCTGCTAGATTGTTACTCAGGCTATCACCAAATCTGGATGAAGAAGGAAGATGAGCCGAAGACTAGCTTCATAACCCCAAGTGGCACATATTGCTATCTTCGGATGCCTGAGGGGCTCAAAAACGCTGGAGGAAGTTTCAGCAGAATGACTGCGAAGGTCCTCCAGTCTCAGATAGGCAGAAATGTGCTAACTTATGTTGATGACATCATTGTAAAAAGCACGAAGCAGGAAAATCATATTGCTGATTTGCAGGAGACCTTCGCCAGTTTCAGACAAGCTGGTTTGAAGCTGAATCCAGAAAAATGTGTCTTCGGAGTAAAGAAGGGGAAATTTCTTGGATGCTTGGTTTCAACTAAGGGAATTGAAGCTAATCCAAATAAAATTGAAGCTATACTTCGAATGGAGCCACCAACTACAAGAAAGGGGGCCCAAAGATTGACAGGGAGGCTGGCATCTCTCAATAGATTCATATCTAGATCAGCAGAAAGAAATTTACCATTCTTCGAAGTGCTGAAATCAGCCGAAGTCTTTCAATGGGGACTAAGCCAACAAAAAGCTTTTGAGGAACTGAAGCAATATTTGATAGATTTAACAACATTGACTCCACCAGCGCCAGGGGCTCCTTTGTTGTTATATGTGGCAGCTTCGCACTCAGCAGTAAGTGCAGCACTTGTCCAAGAGAAGCTTGATGGCCAAGTCAAGAAGCAGGTTCCAGTGTATTTTGTATCTGAAGTCCTTAGTGTATCAAAGAAAAACTATACAGAGCTGGAGAAGGTATTATATGCCGTTTTGATGGCATCCAGGAAGCTTCGGCATTATTTTCAAGCATACAATATTGTTGTTCCTTCTTCGCAGCCGTTGAAGGATATTATGAGAAATAGAGAAGCTACTGGACGGATTGGAAAATGGGCTGCAGAGCTCAATGAATTTTGCATTGATTATGTGCATAGATCCTCGATCCAGTCTCAAGCGTTGGCAGATTTCATTGCCGATTAGACGCCAGGGGCTCAGGATGAAGAAGCAAATAAAGATGCCGAAGTGTGGACAGTGTTTTGTGATGGCTCTTGGGGAACCTTCGGAGCAGGAGCAGCCGCTGTGTTGGTCTCACCATCCAAGGTTAAAACTTGTTATGCGGCAAGACTTGATTTCAGCTGTACAAACAATATTACTGAGTACGAAGCCCTGCTCCTGGGCCTTTGGAAATTAAAGGCAATGGGAATCAGAAGGGCGATTCTTAAAACTGATTCCCAGGTTGTTTCGGGTCATATCGACAAAAGTTGCAAGGCTAAAGATCCGAAGCTTGAAAAATATCTAGACACGGTCCGAAGAATCGAAGCTTCCTTCGAAGGATTTTCTGTCAAAAATATCCCTCGAGGACAAAATGAGCATGCTGATTTGCTAGCCAAGTCAGCAGCACAGGGGCTGCCGTTACCTTCGGATGTGTTCTTCGAAACAATAAAGGCACCTTCAGTGGAGCTCCTTGAAAGAGCAGTCCTCAACATATCTCCTGTTTATAGCGAAGATTGGAGAACTGAGATCATCTCTTACCTTCAGGGTAAGTTCCTTTCAGATGACGAAGCTTATAACAGGAGAATAGAGGCAAGAGCTCGTCCATATATCATGATAGAAGGGGAGTTGTACAAGCATGGAGTTTGTGCTCCGCCTACTCAAGTGTTTATCTAGAACCGAAGGTATAGAGTTGATGAAAGAAATACATGCAGGCCTGTGTGGATCCCACATTGGATCTAGGCCGTTGCTTGGAAAAGTTTTCCGTCAAGGGTTTTATTGGCCGAAGGCAGCTTCGGATGCAGCAGAGTTGGTTCAAAAGTGCGAAGGCTGTCAGAAATGTGCAAGAGATCAAAAACAGCCTTCGTCTTTAACACAGCTCATTCAACCCATCTGGCCATTGCAAAGGTGGGGCCTTGACTTGTTAGGACCATTACCACCGGCACAAGGGAATTTAAGATATGTCATAGTGGCTGTGGAGTATTTTTCTAAATGGATTGAGGCAAAGCCATTAGCCACAATAACTTCGGCCACTGTCCAAAAGTTTTTCTGGCAGAATATTGTTTGTCGTTTCGGGGTACCGAAGGCCATCACTGTGGATAATGGAACACAATTCGACTCCGAAGCTTTCAGAAATTTCTGTGATCAAATTGGTACGAAGATCCATTTTGCATCAGTCAGGCATCCGGAGTCAAATGGGCTCGTTGAAAGAGCCAACAGCATTATAATGACAGGAATAATGAAGTTAATCTTCAACCAACCCAGGGGAAAGTGGCCAGATCAGTTAACCAAAGTGGTGTGGAGCCACAATACAACAACATCAAGATCTACAGGCTTTACTCCATTCAAGTTATTATTCGGTGACGAAGCAATAACTCCGGAAGAAGCTAAAACTGGATCAATAAGAGTAGTAGCTTCGGCAGAATCAGGCCCTGAAGATGCTTGTTTTGTGGAAAAAGATGCTTTAGAAGGGATCAGGCTTCAAGCTGTGGAAAATATCAATAAATACCAGGCCGAAACAGTCAAATGGCGAGATAGAAAAGTTTGGCTAAAGAATATTGAGCCGGGACATTTGGTGCTTCGGAGAGTGGCCAACCCAGACACAGTGGGCAAGTTACAGTTGAAATGGGAGGGACCTTTCTTGGTAGTATCTTCGTCAAGACCTGGTTCATACAGATTGAAGGACATGGACGGCAACGACATTCCAAGATCTTGGAATGCGGATGAGCTTCGGCGATATTATGTGTAATATGATGTAACTTTTCTTATGTTTTTTCTTTTTCATGGCACCCTTTTCCTTTCTAAAGGGGGAGAAAGGTTTTTAATGGGGCCATCATATGTAATCTCCTTTTTAGTTTTATAAGAGCAAAATCCCCCAAGGACTGTAAATGTAAAAGCTGAGAACGCACCATCGAGTGCCGAAAACTGAAAAAGCGAAGAAGCTCCAAAGTCGTTCCTAAGGGAATGCAGAGCTTACAGCGAAAAGTCAGCGCTGATTCCGCCGAAAGTAAAAGGCAAAGAAGCTCCAAAGTCGTTCCTAAGGGAATGCAGAGCTTACAGCGAAAAGTCAGCGCTGATTCCGCCGAAAGTAAAAGGCGAAGAAGCTCCAAAGTCGTTCCTAAGGGAATGCAGACCTTACAGCGAAAAGTCAACGCTGATTCCGCCGAAAGTAAAAGGCGAAGAAGCTCCAAAGTCGTTCCTAAGGGAATGCAGAGCTGATGTGTGATTGTTTCTAAGGAAATAATGGCTAAGGCTATGGCTTCGGATATGTGTTTGGACATTCATTTGCACATCACGTTACATCATAACATTTGCATTCATAAACATTCAGGCATATATAGGATAATCATCATCATGGCATAAGTGGTTGTTTCGGCATAAGAGAAGAGCTTCGTTATGTACAAAAAAGAAAAAGTGGTTGTTTCGGCATAAGAAGAGCTTCGTTATGTACAAAAAAGAAAGGTTTCGGCAAAAAGAAGAAGCGGTCTTTTATGCTTCGTTGTGTACGAAAAGAAGGGAAGGTGTTTTTTCGCCTTCGGCTCAAAATACTAATTTTGTCCACAATCAAAGCGCCTCAATGGAAGGGTAAGGATATATTACAAGGTATGAACAAAGCTCATTAAGAGCAGTTTAGCTGTATTTACAAAAAGTTATTACAAAAGTCTCTTGAGTTTTTTCTACAGTCTACTCCTACTAATCTTCACCGGGCTTCAGCTTCGGCTGCATATTAAGCATCAGTTTCAGCTTCGTCATCCTACATGAATCAAGGTATTGTGAGTAAAAATCAAGTGTGAAGGAGAAGGTAAGCACAAGATATGATTTCTTACTGGTTCAAGATGACTTCGAGCTTCATCTCCAGCCTTTTCTCGCCCGCCTTTTGTCCATATCATTTTTATAAATCTGTTTGAAATGCTTTGGGCGAGGTCAGGAATATCGTCCAGAATTGATGGAGATAGTGTGAAATTGGGCCTGTTGACGATTTTTCCATGATCACAGCCAGCCTTCAGAAACGCTGCAGCAGTGCCCCGAGAAGCTACCCAGGCACAGAAGTCACCGTGCCCGGCTATAACTTCGTCAAGCTCATCAATTTCAGTTTCAATATGTTCGAAGGTTCTTGGCAAATTTTCAGCTGAAGGGGTGAACTTTCCACTGCTGGCTCCAACTGAATAAAAGATCTTTTTTAATTGATGAATACAGTTGTTACTAAATTTCAAACATTTGTCTTGAAGGCTGGTCAATGATTTTTTCAAATCTGAGTTTTCTTAGACTTCGGCCTCAAATTTTGAATTAAGCTCTTGCTTCTCTTGTTCAAATTGTTTTGATTGGCAGAGAAGCTTTGAATTCAATTCTGCTACTTTAGCTTCAGTTTCTGCCAATAAGCCTTCAGTTGTTTGGAGTTCGAAGTCTTTCTTTTCAATAATAGCTGATTGCTCTTTTATTTTGCTCTCTAAATTTTCAATTATAGCTTCGTGTTTTTTATCCTCTAGATCTTGCTGCATCTTCAAAGCTTTGCTCAGTAGCATGCTTTGCACATAAACAACCTTCGTTAGAAACATTTTCATTGTTAAAAACAATAAAAGTCAGAGAAAAGTTGTTTACCTTGAAGTTGGAATAAAATAAGCTACCAACGATATGTTGTCGTCGGTAGCGGCTGATATCCGTTTCTAGCTTCGGAAAACCGATACTCCTTGATAGAGTACCGATGACCTTAGCTCCAGTTTGATCCCGGATGCAGCCTAATTTTTCATCGTCAATACCTCCGAAAAGAAGAGCTCCTGGCTTATATCCGCAAGATTTGGCATATTCTTTAAGCTCTTCTATTTCGGCATTCGACAGTTCTTGTCCAACTAAATTTTGAAATATGAAGGCTTCGTCCTCCGAAGTATCTTCGGCTATTTCCTTTTCCTTCCCAGGCACTGTGGCCATGGTTTCTTCGGCAGTGGTGGTGGCTTCTTCTGCGGCCATATCTAGCAGTATTTTGTCGATGTCTTCAATTGTAGTTTCCAAGTTCAAATCTTCGACCGAAGCGGCTTTGGTAGCCGCGACCTCCGAAGGTGCGACTTCGACATTTGTTGTGCCCTCAACCGCTGGCGCTTTCCGAGTTGAAGCCCTCGGTGGCGTCTTGTCAATGACTTCGGTCACTGCGATAATTCTTTGTCTTTTTGTTTTGGTTATCTTCTTCGTTTTTTCCGGCTCCTCCACCTTTCGAAAAAGCTTCGTCAGTTGAGGCCCTAATGGACTTAGCTTCGCGGGCAGGGGTTCAGTCATTACCTTTAAGATTTCCTCCACATCGGTGGTAGAGGGCGATGCAGGAGTCCTCTCTTCATCGGATAATTTTCGCTTCGGAGATGATATTCTTCTCTTCTTTGGAATATTCTTCTTTGATGGTTCTTCCTCATCTTTGTTCAAAGTTTCGGCCACCCTTTTCCTTTTTTGGCCCTCAGCACCCTTATTTAGCTGTTCATAATTAGGGTACTCAAAACCCAGGGCATCAAACACTCGGTTCAGCCTTCGCTTCGGACGGGTGCCGAAGGCCGCGGTCATCAATTGATCCTCTTTTTTCGAATAATTCCCAAGAATTTCATTGCACATTACTTCAACTGTGTCCAGCCACTCTTGGCAAGGTTTTTTAAAGTATTTCTTGAACTTGAAATGGTAAGGAAGCCAGACAAGTTCCCCTTCCTTCTTCCCCCCCTCTAGCTTCGGCATTTCCCATTCTTTTAAAGTAGGGAAAACCCTGAAGGCCAAGAACTCTTGAACCAGGTCCCTGGTACTGATGTGCTCTGAAATAGTTTTAAACTCACCCAGTGCAGCCCAGGTGGGACCTTCTAATGTCATGTGACATCGCGGTCTTGTTTCTCCGAAGATCAATTCAAGTGGGCTTTGTACCAACTTCTCTTTGTCTTCGTCAACTCTCACATAAAACCACTCTGACTTCCAGCCTGCCGGCCATTTGCTTCGGTAGCTAATAACAGGAAACTTTGTGGTTTTCCGATAGGCAAAATTGTAGCAACGAAAGTTATCATGTAATCCATCTTTTCTAGCCTTCGTCTGGTAATGCAGCTCGTGGACTCGACAAAAGCTGTCGGCAAACGGATCCACTGCCTGGCTTCGGAGGGCCCAGATATAAACACTAAGCCTAACGATAGTGTTAGGCGTCAACTGATGAAAGTAAATACCAAACTTCTTCAATACATCTGCAACAATCCCATGAAGGGGAAATCTCAGCCCAGCCTTTAAAAAGCTCTTGAAAATAACTATCTCATCCTTCTCTGGCTTCGGGGTAGTTTCTTCTCCCCCGAAGCGAAGTAGCTTCTTCTGACTTTCACTGAAATAACCTGACTTTACCATCTTGGAGAGATCAGCCTTCGAAACGGTCGACTTTCCGAAGTCCAGGTGGCTGGGCTTACTTGGCATGGCAATGCGATAATCATCTTCGGGATCAGTTTCTTCAATGTTCTCATCTTCTGCTTCGGCAGTTGCTTGTTCTGCTTCAACAGTGGGGATTTCCTCTGAAGTTACCAGTCCGGATCGTTGCATTGCTTCGGAGATGGGAACAGTATCCGAACCTTCAGCTTCGTCTCCTCCACGCTCAACCCTGGCAGTAGATCGCACTCTAGCCATTTAATTCTGAGTTTTTGGGAAATTGAATACTTTTTTCCCCGAAGCCTTTCCTTCTCACGAAGCAGACTTCGAGTTGGACCTTCGTTCGATTCCGAGAGTCAAGCTTCGGCTGTGGTTAAAAATTTTGGCAGCAAAACAGTGCAAATAGCAATGAATGCTGTGGTAACTTCACACCTACCCGTCTGTTTATATAGTGTTGCAGGTAAGAAGGCGAAACGCCATGATTTTTACACCAGGCGGACAGTCACTTGCACTCGCTGCGCGGTGGACCCCGGAAACCAAACAGTAACTCTGCAAGGTGGGACTGCCATGCGCTCGGAAACTGAATCGTTTCTCGACAACGAGCTCAGGGAAGGTGTTTTTTTGGACCTTCGGCTTCCCGAAGCTTAAGAGACTTTTTTCACGGATCAAGCTCGTTACGAAAAACGATCTAGCGCCGCGAAAGGGGCTACTGTTGGGCCTATGCTTCGTCGCGCCGAAGGTCTTGTAGGAAGAAGCAGCTTCGGCTGAAGCTGCCCGCAGAAGATGACCGAAGGTTCCTCTTCATGAAGCTTCGGTATTACAAACCGACTTAAAGATAGAATGACCTTTTAATCCATAAAGGTCTGAGTCAATGTTGTAAACTTTTATGAGGGGCATGATTGTAATTCTTCACAGGCTGTGTCCTATGTCTATAAATAGATGAACAGTACCCCCGTACTGTTCACGCTGACTTGTATTCGCTCGTGCGTCACGCTTGTATTTTTGCCTTCCGTCAAATCGAAGGTACAAATGTAACTCAATATTGTTCTTATTCCTCCATAATCATATAATGATGACACTTAATAATGATATATGATTATTCATGTATTCTTTCATGTTTCATGTACCTTTTCTTTTATCAATATAAATTATGATGATGAAGGTATGTCCTTCATAACCTTCGTCCGAGATTGTTATATCCTAAGGGAAATAACACTTCGAAGGACGAAGGACATTAACCATTAACTTTTCTGTGTTGTCTTGTTCTTAATTCATAGCATTTGAGAACAAGTCCTCAACAGGTAGCATGATCGCTTACCCGAGCGTGAGTTACTTCTCGCGGAAGGTGATGAGTGAGGTATCCGTATCCCGGAGGCGTAGGAGTTCCTCGGCTCGGTCAGCCTTGCCGCTTACGTGTACTCTCGCCGTTTTTAGGATCCCGCTATTGATACGGAAGTCGAAAGCACGAAGGTCGTTTTGGTAGAAAATTTTTTCCGAGGAAAATTTTGACGCAGAGGGGGTTCCCCCCTTCTAGCCCCCGAGGGAGGGTCGGGCTTTGCTGAGGCAAGGCCGACCCTTCCTTGACGGTTAGACTTCATGTATGTAAAGAAAATGAGGTACATGAACGACTTAAAACATCTTAAGGGTAGAAGCGACGTAGCTGTTGGATGTTCCAAGCGTTGCTATAGACCTCGTCTTGGTCGTTGGCCAGCTTGTATGTTCCGGGCTTCAAAATCTTAGCGATGATGAAGGGCCCTTCCTAGGGACGAGTGAGCTTGTGGCGCCCTCGGGCGTCCTGTCGCAGACGAAGCACCAAGTCTCCCACTTGGAAGCCTCGGGGCCGAACGCTTCGGGCGTGGTAGCGTCGCAGAGACTGCTGGTACCGTGCCGAATGTAGTAAGGCAACGTCTCGAGCCTCTTCGAGCTGGTCCAGCGAGTCCTCTCGGCTGGTCTGGTTGCTTCGGTCGTCGTACGCCCTAGTCCTCGGGGAGCCGTATTCTAAGTCCGTGGGGAGGACGGCCTCGGCCCCATAGACTAGAAAAAATGGCGAGAAACCCGTGGCACGGCTCGGCGTCGTCCTCAGACTCCAGACCACCGAGGGTAGCTCTTTCATCCACCGCTTGCCGAACTTGTTGAGGTCGTTGTAGATCCTCGGTTTGAGTCCCTGCAAAATCATACCGTTGGCACGCTCCACCTGCCCATTCGTCATGGGGTGAGCTACAGTGGCCCAGTTCACACGGATGTGGTGGTCGTCGAAGAAGTCCAGGAACTTTTTTCGGTGAACTGCGTGCCATTGTCAGTGATGATGGAGTTTGGGACCCCGAATCCATGGATGATGTTGGTGAAGAATGCCATCGCCTGCTCAGACCTGATGCTAGTCAAGGGTCAGACCTCGATCCACTTGGAGAATTTGTCGATGGCGACTAGCAGGTGTGAGAAGCCCCCAGGTGCCTTCTGCAAGGGACCGACGAGGTCTAGACCCCGCACAGCAAACGACCAGGTGATGGGTATCGTCTGTAGAGCCTGAGCGGGTAGGCGTGTCTGCTTTGCGTAGAATTGACACCCCCGGCAGGAGCGAACAATCCTAGTGGCGTCGGCCACCGTGGTTGGCTAGTAGAAACCTTGTCGGAAGGCATTCCCCACGAGGGCTCGAGGTGCTGCATGGTGGCCGCAAGTCCCCGAGTGTATTTTTTGCAACAGCTCTTGTCCTTGGGCGATGGATATGCATCGTTGGAGGATGCCCGAGGGGCTGCGGTGATAGAGCTCCTTTTCATCATCCAGCAAGACGAACGACTTGGTGCGCCGAGCTAGTCGCCGAGCTTTGGCCTTGTCGAGGGGAAGCTCTCCTCGGAGGAGATATTCCAGATACGGGGTCTGCCAGTTCGGATCTGGTGTGACCCCATTCTGTTCCCCCTCGACGGGCAAGGCCTCCTCCTCGATGGCCGAGGGTACCTCGGGCTGGGCCGAGGCTTCCTTGGGCTCGGGCATGTCGTCGATCTTGACGGATGGTTGATGTAGGTCTCTGGAGAAGACGTCTGGGGGAACCATCGTCCATCCTGAGGCTATCTTCGCCAGCTCATCCGCAGTCTCGTTGTACCGTCGGACGATGTGGTTGAGCTCCATCCCATAGAACTTGTCTTCCAGGCGTCGGACTTCGTCGCAGTAGGCTTCCATCCTCCGGCCGCGATAGTGGGAGTTCTTCATGACTTGGTCGATGACAAGCTGTGAGTCGCCACGAGCGTCGAGGTGCCGAACCCCTAGCTCGATGGCGATGCGCAGCCCGTTAACCAGAGCCTCATACTCGGCCACGTTGTTTGATGCCGGAAAATGGAGGCGTATGACGTAGCGAAGATGCTTTCCGAGGGGTGAAACGAAGAGCAAGCCAGCGCTTGCTCCTGTCTTCATGAGTGACCCATCGAAATACATGGTCCAAAGCTTGGGTTGGATTGGAGTTGTTGGTAACTGGGTGTCAGTCCACTCAGCCAGGAAGTCTGCCAAGGCCTGGGATTTTATGGCTCTCCGAGGGGCGAATGATAATGTTTCGCCCATGAGCTCCACTGCCCACTTTGCTATCCTACCCGAGACCTCACGGCACTGGATGATCTCCCCCAGGGGGAAGGATGACACCGCAGTCACCGGATGAGACTCGAAATAGTGTCGCAACTTTTGCCGTGTCAGAATCACTGCGTAGAGCAGCTTCTGGATCTGCGGGTAGCGGACTTTGGTCTCGGAAAGCACTTCACTGATGAAGTAGACTGGCCTCTGGACGAGCAGTGCATGCCCTTCTTCCCATCTCTCGACTACGATCGCGGCGCTGACCACCTGAGTGGTTGCGGCTACGTAGATCAAGAGGGCTTCTCCTGCAGCGGGGGGCACCAGGATGGGTGCGTTTGTATGGAGCGCCTTAAGGTTTCCGAGGGCTTCCTCGGCCTCGAGGGTCCAAGTGAAGCGCTCGGTCTTCCTTAAGAGGCGGTACAGAGGCAAGCCTTCCTCGCCAAGGCGTGAGATGAAGCGGCTCTGAGCCTCTGTACTCCTTTCAAATCTTTGATCAGTCCCATGTTGGTGATGGCCGCGATTTTCTCCGGGTTGGCCTCGATGCCCCGCTTGGAGACGATGAATCCTAGGAGCATGTCTTGGGGGACTCCGAAGACACACTTCTCGGGATTGAGTTTCACGTCTTTCGCTCTCAGACACTTGAATGTCGTTTCAAGGTCAAAGAGGAGGTCGGAGGCTTTCTTCGTCTTGACAACGATGTCATCGACATAAGCCTCGACCGTTCTGCTGATGTGTTCTCCGAACACGTGGTTCATGCACCTCTGGTAGGTGGCGCCTGCATTCCTCAAACCAAATGGCATTGTAGTGTAACAGTACATGCCAAAAGGTGTGATGAAAGAAATCGCGAGCTGGTCGGACTCTTTCATCTTGATTTGGTGATAGCCTGAGTAGGCATCGAGGAATGACAGGGTTTTGCACCCAGCAGTGGAGTCCACAATTTGATCGATGCAAGGTAGAGGGTAGGGAACTTTCGAACATGCTTTGTTTAGACCAGTGTAGTCTACACACATCCTCCATTTCCCATCCTTCTTCCTTACAAGAACAGGGCTAGCTAACCATTCGGGATGGAATACCTCTTTGATGAACCCTGCCGCGAGTAGCTTGTGGATCTCCTCGCCTATGGCCCTGCGCTTTTCTTCGTCAAAACAGCGCAGGGTTTGCTTCACGGGTCGGGCTCCAGCTCTGATGTCCAATGAGTGCTCGGCGACATCCCTCGGTATGCCGGGCATGTCTGAGGGACTCCACGCAAAGACTTCGGCGTTTGCGCGGAGAAAGTCGACGAGCACTGCTTCCTGTTTTGGGTCGAGCTTGGAGCTGATCCAGACTTTTTTGCTGGTGTCATTGCTGGGGTCGAGAGAGACGGACTTGACCGCCTCAACTGGTTCGAAGTCGCTGGCGTGCCGCTTCGCGTCGGGCGCCTCCTTGGAGAGGCGTTCCAGGTCGGTGATGAGGGCCTCGAACTCGGCGAGGGCCTCAGCGTACTCCACGCACTCCATGTCGCATTCGTACGCGTGGCGGTACGTGGATCCGACGGTAATGATCCCATTCGGGCCTGGCATCTTGAGCTTGAGGTAGGTGTAGTTGGGGATGGCCATGAACTTGGCGTAGCACGACCTTCCCAACACCGCGTGGTAGGTCCCTCAGAACCCGACAATCTCGAAGGTGAGGGTTTCCCTTCGGAAGTTGGAGGGAGTCCCGAAGTAGACGGGTAAGTCGATCCGTCTGAGGGGGCAGGATTCGCTTTCCGGGCGTGATCCCGTGGAAGGGTGCCACACCGGCCCGGACCTCGGACCTATCAACCTCCAAGAGTTCCAGGGTCTCGGCGTAGATGATGTTAAGGCTGCTGCCTCCGTCCATGAGGACTTTGGAGAGCCTAACATTGCCGATGATCAGATCGACGACGAGCGGGTACCTCCCTGGGCTTGGCACGAAGTCGGGGTGGTCGCCTCGGTCGAAGGTGATAGGCTTGTTGGACCAGTCTAGGTAGACTGGCGCTGCCACCTTCACCAAGTAGACCTCCCGGCGCTCCTGCTTGCGGTGCCGAGCTGAGGCGTTCACCGCCTGCCCACCGTAGATCATGAAGCAGTTGTGGACCTCCGGGAACTCCTCTTCCTTGTCGCCCTCCTTGTTGTTGTCATGGCCTTTGCTATCTTCCGCCAGGGGCCCGGTCTTGTGGAAGTAGCGCCGGAGCATGACACATTCTTCGTGGGTGTGCTTGACGGGACCCTGGTGATAGGGGCATGGCTCTTTGAGCATCTTGTCGAACGCGCCGGCCCCTCCAGGAGGTTTCCGAGGGTTCCGGTGCTCGGCCGCAGCGACGAGATTCGCGTCAGCGGCGTCGCGCTTCGCTTGCGACTTGTTCTTGGCCTTTTTCTTCGTGCCCCGCTGGGCGGATGCCTCATGGGCATCTTTCTTCGGCTCTCCCTGAGGCTGCTTGTCTTTTCGGAAGATGGCTTCGACCGCCTCTTGACCCGAGGCGAACTTGGTGGCGACGTCCATCAGTTCGCTCACACGGGTGGGAGTCTTGTGCCCCAGTTTTGTAACACCTACTTTGTAAGTGCTAGGAATAACATCAATAGAGAAAACAATTTCTCTCTTTATGTGAGTTTGAACTTTATGCATCATCATATGTGAACACCATGTCCAAAAACAAATAACAAAGAGAGGTGCTACTAAATCATTGCATCATGCTGGATATTTTATTTGTGTGTGCATCTTTGTGACAATATTTTAATAATGCAAAAAGAAATAGGTGAATACCCAAATGGGGACTTAAATCCTAAAATAATCCTAGGATTAAGAAAAGAGAGAAGGAAAAGATTATACAAATTAGAGGAAAGTAAATGTATGAAAGAATACATTTTGTCCCCCCACTAATATTTTAATTTAAGTGTTTAACCCAGTTAAGAAGATCACAAACAAGTTTGAATTCAAATTGGGATTTAAATTTGAAAACAGAAAATAAAACATAAAAGAAAAAGTAAAGGAGGCTTACCTGGGCCGGCTGAACACATTTCAGCCCACCAGGAAACCCCACCGCGCGGCCCAAACCTCTTCTACGCGCGCTGCCGCGTGGGGCCCACCTGGCGGTACCTCCCTCGCGTTCACGCGCCGACGGGTGGACCCGGATTTCAGCTGCCGCGGGCGCGCGCGATGAGCCGGCCACTGCCCAGTGACTCGCTGTCGCCTGGGCCCCACGAGTCAGATCGGCCGACTTCTCTGTTGAACTGAGCCCGCTTCTTACGCCGTGACTCGCTCACCGGCCGCGTGCCTAGCTCGCGAACCGCCGGGGAGTCCGCATGGCCTCGCGACCGAGCCTGGGGTACTTAAGCAATGCGGTGTCCTTCCCTTCACCCTCAAATCGCCGTACGCGCCTAGACCATCTTCATCCGCGCCGCCGAGTTCCGCACAGACATCACCCACCGCCAAGCTCGGAAATCGCGGGCGATTGGGCACCGTGGGGCATTCGGCCGCTGCGCCTCGCACTCTTGGAGCTTCGGCCGTCACCAATTTCGCCATCAACGACGCCGCGACCGCGCAATTGTTCATCGGCGTGGCAAGCTCCGCTCGAATCCGCACCGCACCGTGGCCAACGCCGACGAGTCAGCAATCCGCGGTAATAAACCTACCTCCACCTTCCTTAAGCCTTCTGCATTGCGTAGCCGAGTTTAATTGGAAAATGGGGGTGAGAGCAGGGGGATTAAACATCGCCGGCAATGGCGTCCGCCGTGGGCGCGGGGCGGCGCCGCCTCTGTGCGGGTCTTGGGGGGGAGAGCGCTGGACCGTCGGATGGCGCTTGGACGATCCCGATTAGATTAAGGCGTACCTCTTTGCGCGAACGAGGTGAACCGTTGATCCGCGATCCGATGGTTACGACGCAATCCCGGGTATTTTGAATCCGCGCCGTAAGATTTGGATCCAACGGTTGCCGTCGCACACCGGTTCATAACTCGCGCCATCTAATCGTGACCCTTGATCTTAGATCGGACGGCCTGAAACCCTGGATACCCCTTCGCGGGTCATTTTTGTTTAAGAGCCCCTCGGTTTCTCAGAAATAAACCCGCCGTCCAGTTGGCACTGTGCGCTGTGTCTGGGGCGACTTACACCGGGCCCCCTGCACTTCACAGAAATTGAGGCCCAGTCCTGCACAGTTATAAATTGATTAAATGATTAGGAAATTGAATTTTTAATACAAAAATAATTGCTAGAACTTTATAAATTCATAGAAAATCCATTTTTAGTCCAAATCACTTCATTCCAGTTGCTAAAATTTTGTAATTTTATTCTCTAGCACTTAGTGTCTCTGCTTTGGCATAAAAACAGTAAGGAAATTTATTTATCACTTAATCCTATTTAAAACACATAAAACCTTTGAAAATGCATAACTTAAAATCTATAACTCAGAAAAATATGATTTCTGTTCCTAGGATTTTATTTTAATATGTAGAATATCTCTGTGCATTTTGTTTATATGTTTGGTGTAATGTTAATTTCTCTATATGCACTGTGCTTGTTTGTATTGTGGCGAGTAGAAGAGCCCGTTGCTGAGGATCCTGGTGAGCAGCAGGTTGAGGTAGCTGAGCAGGAGCTCATTGAAGGCAAGTTGTGCCCTTGACCACTTTTTACCCAATAATGTTCTTTAATATCACATACTCATGCATAGGTTAATTTTGATGGGACCCAATAGGTCACCCTAGATTGTTTATCTCATTACCTTGTTCACCCCCGAATCACTTGGGTAGTTTGCTATTGCTGTATATGGTTTTGGGATAATTATTTATTACCTCTATGTTCCAATTCTTGTTGTTATTCTGTTTATGTTCATATTGTTATCATTAATGTTAATTGGAACATAGAGCTTAACTTGAGAACCATGTGCCACCACAAGGGAGGAATGGGACCCCTTGGCTGACTAATTAGGAAAGCTAGTGGAAGACTACCTTACCCGAAAGGGGCAAGGGCAGTAGGGGAGAGGTCAGTGCGGGGAGGTCCCTGGTTGATTTTGCTGCGATGGCGGTCAGCCAGGAACCCTTTACTGGATCTTCCCATAAACTGTAGCGGGTTTTCGGAAGCTAGTGGAACTTTGTAAAGGCCTCGTAGTGTTGCCCTGCCGTGCTTCCTAGGTAGAGGTATATGGGATTCATGACCCCTTGGCAGATGGGTAACATGACTTGTGGGTAAAGGGTACAACCTCTGCAGAGTGTAAAACTGGTATACTAGCCGAGCTCACGGTCACGAGCAGCTCAGGACTCTCTGATGTTTAAATTATGGAACTTAAATTCAATTTTGTCATTTGCATTGCATGGGTTTGTTATTAATTTTGTTCTATTACTTTACTTATGGTTTGGTATTTACTTACACTTAGTAATTGCTAATAAAATTTTGACCAACTACTTAAAAGCAATGCTCAGCTTTAACCTCTGTCATTGATTAGCCTTACACAACACATGAACTCACACCTTTGTGAGTTTGTGTCCACTGGTTCCCCACAACTTGTTGAGCTATGATCATGTGTGAGCTCACCCTTGCTGTCTCACACCCCCCCCCACAGGAGATGATCAGGTGGTTCAGGAGGAGCTGCCTAACGCTGAGGAGTTCGATCTGATCTAGGTGGCGTTTCCCAGTCGACATTGGCGTCGACGGTCCTTAGTTCATTTTATCTTTATTATTTCCTTTTGTAATAAGTCTTCCGCTATGTAATAAATACTCTGATGTTAATGACATTTATCTCTATACACTCTGTTATTATATATGTTGTCTTCTTGGCGCATGTATGAGATGC
This sequence comes from Zea luxurians, assembly GCA_029449295.1. Lineage (NCBI taxonomy): Eukaryota > Viridiplantae > Streptophyta > Magnoliopsida > Poales > Poaceae > Zea > Zea luxurians. Next base: position 3,061,649 of record JAOPSE010000044.1, read on the forward strand.
ACCTGGCTTTGTTCCTTAAAGCCGGGTGTTACAGAAGTGGTATCAGAGGCAAATGTTGACTGTAGGACGAAACCTAGATAGAAATGGACAAATCTGAAAGGGAAATGTGCCCTTGGGCCATTTCTAAGTATTTTGGTGATTTAGTGCCCAACACATGTGCTTAATTGTAAAATGGGACAAAGTACAAATCATGGAGAAAAGGTATGTTTCTAATCCTTAGTACATTGGTTTTGTGTACTAATATATTTGTCTAAGTGTTAGAAACAGAAAAGGAGATGAAAAGAAAAGAGGAGAAAGTCTTGGCTGTGTGCAGCCAAGACCCAGCTCGGCCTGGAGCACCGGACTGTCCGGTGTGCACCGGACAGTGTCCGGTGCGCCAGGCTGCCTCGGCTCGAACTGGCCGCTCTCGGGAATTCGCCGACGGCGTACGGCTAAAATTCACCGGACTGTCCGGTGTGCACCGGACTGTCCGGTGAGCCAACGGTCGGCTAGGGCCAACGGTCGGCCGCGCGATCAGCGCGCGACACGTGGCCGGGCCAACGGTCGGGAAGGAACACCGGACTGTCCGGTGTGCACCGGACATGTCCGGTGCGCCAACTGAGCGCAGATCTGGAGCAGCCAGCAACGGTCAGAAGTGCTGTTTTTGGAAACAAATCGGGCACCGGACAGTGTCCGGTGTGCACCGGACAGTGTCCGGTGTGCACCGGACTGTCCGGTGCGCCACGAGACAGAAGGCAAAGATGGCCTTCCAGATTTGTTCCCAACGGCTCCTAGCTGCCTTGGGGCTATAAAAGGGACCCCTTGGCGCATGGAGGAAGCAGACAAGCATTCCTTGAGCACTCTTGATCACTCACACATCAATCTTGCGCACTTGTTTGAAATTCTAGTGATTTGAGCTCTGTTCTAGTGTGTTAGCCTCTTGAGCTCAAGTCTGGGTTTTGTGTGTGCGTATTCGCTGTGATCTTTGTGTTGTGTGTGAGTTGCTAATCCCTCCCTTACTCCGTGATTCTTTGTGAACATCTTTTGTAAGGGCGAGAGGCTCCAAGTTGTGGAGATTCCTCGCAAACGGGATTGAGATAAGAACAACAAAACACCGTGGTATTCAAGTGGGTCTTTGGACCGCTTGAGAGGGGTTGATTGCAACCCTCGTCCGTTGGGACGCCACAACGTGGAAGTAGGCAAGCATTGGCTTGGCCGAACCACGGGATAAACCACCGTGTCCCTCTGTGCTTGATTCTTGTGGTATTGTGTTTTGTTGAAGACTTCACCTTAGCCACTTGGCATTAACTGTGCTAACGCTTAACAAGTTTTTGTGGCTTAAGTTTGAAGTTTTTACAGGATCACCTATTCACCCCCCCCCCCCTCTAGGTGCTCTCAATTGGTATCAGAGCCGTTCTATTCACAAAGGGACTAACCGCCCGAATAGATGGATCCTAAGGGGAAGGGTATAGTGATCAACGACAAAGAGAAGGAGACCTTCGTCAACGAGCCGAAGGACGACAAGCCTACCGACTCCGGCTCGGGTCAAAGACGGAAGGAAGGGAAGAAGAAGAAGACCAGGCGCATCAAGGAGATAATCTACTACGACAGCGACGAGTCTACTTCTTCCCAAAAGAATGAGGATCACAACGACTACGAGAGGAGAAAACCGGTTAACTCGAACTTTTCCTTTGATTACTCTCGTATTCCGCAAAGTTCACATTCTCATTTGCTCTCCATTCCACTTGGCAAGCCCCCACACTTTGATGGAGAGGACTACGGATTTTGGAGTCACAAAATGCGTAGTCACCTATTCTCTCTCCATCCTAGTATATGGGAGATTGTAGAGAGTGGAATGCACTTTGATAGTTCGGATAGTCCCATGTTCATTAATGAACAAATTCATAAAAATGCACAAGCTACTACTGTTCTTCTAGCTTCCTTGTGCAGGGATGAATACCATAAGGTGAGCGGCTTGGACAACGCCAAGCAAATCTGGGACACCCTCAAGATTTCTCATGAGGGGAACGACGTCACCTTACTCACCAAGATGGAGTTGGTGGAGGGCGAGCTTGGACGGTTCGCGATGATAAGGGGCGAGGAGCCAACGCAAACGTACAACCGGCTCAAGACCCTTATCAACAAGATAAGAAGCTACGGGAGCACGCGATGGACGGACCACGACGTCGTCCGCCTAATGCTCAGGTCCTTTACCGTACTTGATCCTCATCTCGTGAACAATATTCGTGAGAATCCCAGGTACACGATGATGACGCCCGAGGAAGTGCTTGGAAAATTCGTGAGCGGGCGGATGATGATCAAGGAGGCAAGATACGTCGACGACGCGTTGAACGGACCACTCCACGAGCCTCAACCCATTGCTCTAAAGGCAACGAGGAGCAAGGAGTCGCTACCTAGCAAGGTGGCGCAAGTTGAGGCGGCTGGCCTTAATGATGAAGAGATGGCTCTCATCATTAAGAGATTCAAGACGGTGCTTAAAGGTCACAAGGGACAACCAAGCAAGACCAAAGCCAAGGGGAAGCGCTCATGCTTCAAATGCGGTAAGCTTGGTCATTTCATTGCTAACTGTCCCGATAATGAAAGTGACCAGGAAAAGGGGAACAAAAGAGAGAAGAAGAAGCAATACAAGAAGGCAAAAGGCGAGGCGCATCTAGGAAAGGAGTGGGACTCGGATTGCTCCTCCTCCGACTCCGACAACGAAGGACTCGCCGCCACTGCCTTCAACAAATCGGCTCTCTTCCCCAACGAGCGTCTCACTTGCCTTATGGCAAGGGAGAAGAAGGTGAGTATTCAAGACTCCACTTATGCTTCATCTAGTGATAGTGAGTCTAGTGATGATGACATAGATTATTCCTGCTTGTTCAAGGGCTTAGATAGATCTAAGATAGAGAAAATCAATGAATTAATTAATGCATTGAATGAAAAGGATAGGCTTTTAGAAAAGCAAGAAGATTTATTGTATGATGAACATGATAAATTTGTAGAGGCACAAAAATCATATGCTTTAGAAGTGAAAAGAAATGAAATGCTTTCTAGTGAAATATCTTCCTGTCATGAAACCATTTCTACCTTAAGAAGTGTTAATATTGATTTAAGTGCTAAACTAGAAGTAGCTAGTAAATCAAATTCTTGTGTTGAACATGTTGAAATTTGTACTAGGTGTAAGAATTTTGATGTTAATGCTTGTAGTGAACACCTAGTTCTAATTTCCAAATTAAATGATGAAGTGGCTAGTCTTAATGCCCAACTTAAGACTAGCAAGAATGAAGTTAATAAAATAAAATTTGCAAGGGATGCCTACACAGTTGGTAGACACCCCTCAATTAAGGATGGGCTTGGCTTCAAGAGGGAAGCCAAGAACTTAACAAGCCATAAGGCTCCCGTCTTCGTCAAGGAGAAAGGGAAGGCCCCTATGGCTAATAGTGCTAAAAAGAACCATGCTTTTATGTATTATGATAGGAGACATGCTAGAAGTGCTTATAATCATTTTGATTCACATGTTTATGATTCTCATGCCATGTTTGCCTCTAGTTCCTCTTATAAGCATGATAGGAGGAATGTTGTATATATGCCTAGGAGAAATATTGCTCATGTGCCTAGAAAGAATGTTATTCATGCTCCTAGAAAATTAGTGAATGAACCTTCTACCATTTATTATGCTTGTAATGCTCCCTTTGCTATTTGTAGAAAGGGAAAGAAGGTTGTTGCTAGGAAATTAGGGGCTAGATGTAAGGGAGATAAAACTTGCATCTGGGTCCCTAAGAATATTTGTGCTAACCTTGCAGGACCCAACATGAGTTGGGTACCTAAGACCCAAGCCTAAATTTGCCTTGCAGGTTTATGCATCCGGGGGTTCAAGCTGGATTATCGACAGCGGATGCACAAACCATATGACGGGGGAGAAGAAGATGTTCACCTCCTACGTCAAAAGTAAAGATTCCCAAGATTCAATTATATTCGGTGACGGGAATCAAGGCAAGGTAAAAGGGCTAGGTAAAATTGCAATTTCTAATGAGCATTCTATATCAAATGTATTCTTAGTGGAGAGTCTTGGATATAACTTGCTATCTGTTAGTCAATTATGTCAAATGGGATATAATTGCTTATTTACGAATGTAGATGTGTCTGTCTTTAGAAGATGTGATGGTTCACTAGCTTTTAAGGGTGTACTAGACGGCAAGCTTTATTTAGTTGATTTTGCAAAAGAAGAGGCCGGTCTAGATGCATGCTTAATGGCTAAGACTTGCATGGGCTGGCTGTGGCATCGCCGCTTAGCACATGTGGGGATGAAGAACCTCCACAAGCTTCTAAAGGGGGAACACGTAATAGGTCTAACAAATGTGCATTTCGAAAAGGATAGACCTTGTGCAGCTTGTCAAGCAGGGAAACAGGTGGGAGGAGCACATCACAGCAAGAACGTGATGACCACGTCAAGACCCCTGGAGCTGCTACACATGGATCTCTTCGGACCCGTCGCCTATCTAAGCATAGGAGGGAGTAAGTATGGTTTAGTTGTTGTTGATGACTTTTCCCGCTTCACTTGGGTATTCTTTTTGCAGGATAAGTCTGAAACCCAAGGAACCCTCAAGCGCTTCCTCAGGAGAGCTCAAAATGAGTTTGAGCTCAAGGTGAAGAAGATAAGGAGCGACAACGGGTCCGAGTTCAAGAACCTTCAAGTGGAGGAGTTTCTTGAGGAGGAAGGGATCAAGCACGAGTTCTCCGCTCCCTACACACCACAGCAAAATGGTGTGGTAGAGAGGAAGAACAGGACGCTAATCGATATGGCGAGGACGATGCTTGGAGAGTTCAAGACCCCCGAGTGTTTTTGGTCGGAAGCCGTGAACACGGCTTGCCACGCCATCAACAGGGTCTACCTTCATCGACTCCTCAAGAAGACTTCGTATGAGCTACTAACCGGTAACAAACCCAATGTATCGTACTTTCGTGTATTTGGGAGCAAGTGCTACATTCTAGTGAAGAAGGGTAGAAATTCTAAGTTTGCTCCCAAAGCTGTAGAAGGGTTTTTATTAGGTTATGATTCAAATACAAAGGCGTATAGGGTCTTCAACAAATCATCGGGTTTGGTTGAAGTCTCTAGCGACGTTGTATTTGATGAGACTAATGGCTCTCCAAGAGAGCAAGTTGTTGATTGTGATGATGTAGATGAAGAAGATGTTCCGATGGCCGCTATACGAACCATGGCGATTGGAGACATTCGGCCACAGGAACAGGATGAACGTGATCAACCTTCTTCCTCAACTACGGTGCATCCCCCACCTCAAGACGATGAACAGGTTCATCAAAAGGAGGCGTGTGATCAAGGGGGAGCACAAGACAATCAAGTGATGGAGGAAGAAGCGCAACCGGCACCTCCAACCCAAGTTCGAGCGATGATTCAAAGGGATCATCCCGTCGACCAAATTCTGGGTGACATTAGCAAGGGAGTAACTACTCGATCTCGATTAGTTAATTTTTGTGAGCATTACTCTTTTGTCTCCTCTATTGAGCCTTTCAGGGTAGAGGAGGCCTTGCTAGATCCGGATTGGGTGTTGGCCATGCAGGAGGAACTTAATAACTTCAAGCGCAACGAAGTCTGGACGCTGGTGCCTCGTCCCAAGCAAAATGTTGTGGGAACCAAGTGGGTGTTCCGCAACAAACAGGACGAGCACGGGGTGGTGACAAGGAACAAGGCTCGACTTGTGGCAAAAGGTTATGCCCAAGTCGCAGGTTTGGACTTTGAGGAGACTTTTGCTCCTGTGGCTAGGCTAGAGTCCATTCGTATCTTGCTAGCATATGCCGCTCACCATTCTTTCAGGTTGTACCAAATGGATGTGAAGAGCGCGTTCCTCAACGGGCCAATAAAGGAGGAGGTGTACGTGGAGCAACCCCCTGGCTTCGAGGATGAGCGGTACCCCGACCACGTGTGTAAGCTCTCTAAGGCGCTCTATGGACTTAAACAAGCCCCAAGAGCATGGTATGAATGCCTTAGAGATTTCTTACTTGCTAATGCTTTCAAGGTTGGGAAAGCCGATCCAACTCTCTTTACAAAGACATGTGATGGTGATTTGTTTGTATGCCAAATTTATGTCGATGACATAATATTTGGTTCTACTAATCAAAAGTCTTGTGAAGAGTTTAGCAGGGTGATGACGCAGAAATTCGAGATGTCGATGATGGGCGAGTTGAACTACTTCCTTGGGTTCCAAGTGAAGCAACTCAAGGACGGCACCTTCATCTCCCAAACGAAGTACACGCAAGATCTGCTGAAGCGGTTTGGGATGAAGGACGCCAAGCCCGCAAAGACTCCGATGGGAACCGACGGACACACCGACCTCAACAAAGGAGGTAAGTCCGTTGATCAAAAAGCATACCGGTCAATGATAGGATCTCTACTTTATTTATGTGCTAGTAGACCGGATATTATGCTTAGCGTATGCATGTGTGCTAGATTTCAATCCGATCCTAAGGAGTGTCACTTGGTGGCGGTGAAGCGAATTCTTAGATATTTAGTCGCTACGCCTTGCTTCGGGATCTGGTATCCAAAGGGGTCTAACTTTGACTTAATTGGGTACTCAGATTCCGACTATGCTGGATGTAAGGTCGATAGGAAGAGTACATCGGGGACGTGCCAATTCTTAGGAAGGTCCCTGGTGTCATGGAACTCTAAGAAACAAACCTCCGTTGCCCTATCCACCGCTGAGGCTGAGTACGTTGCCGCAGGACAGTGTTGTGCGCAACTACTTTGGATGAGGCAAACCCTCAGGGACTTTGGCTACAATCTGAGCAAAGTCCCACTCCTATGTGATAATGAGAGTGCTATCCGCATAGCGGAAAATCCTGTTGAGCACAGCCGCACAAAGCACATAGACATCCGGCATCACTTTTTGAGAGACCACCAGCAAAAGGGAGATATCGAAGTGTTTTATGTTAGCACCGAGAACCAGCTAGCCGATATCTTTACCAAGCCTTTAGATGAGAAGACCTTTTGCAGGCTGCGTAGTGAGCTAAATGTCTTAGATTCGCGGAACTTGGATTGAATTGTAGCATACATGTATTTATGCCTTTGATCATGTTCATTCTGCATTTTGTTGCTTATTATGGTGCTCAAGTTGTACAAACACTCCCTGGACCTCACAAGTCCGTTGCAAAGCGATGCACATGTTTAGGGGGAGATGTGTTACAACTTGACCCTTTGAGACTAACCATATGTTGAGTGTGTCTGATTTAGTTTCAAAGGAGAATTGAAAGGGAAAAGGTGGACTTGGACCATGCAAGACTTCCACTGCACTCCGATGAGGGGTAACTCATTCCAAGTTCATCTCATGACCTCTTATTGCCATTTGCTCTTAATTGACGATTTTGGTGAGGCAATGGGGTTAAAGGGCCACAATTGATCCCGTTTTGGTGCTTGATGCCAAAGGGGGAGAAAATAAAGGCCAAAGCAATAAATGGATCAGCTACCACTTGAGAGATTTTGAAAATTGTAGAATAGAGTTTTTGATTAATTTGTCAAAATTCTTAAGTTGTCTCTCTTGTCAAAAGTTGGCTTCTTGTGGGGAGGAGTATTGATTATGGGAAAAAGGGGGAGTTTTTGAAATTTTTGATCAATCTCTTTTTGAATGACTCTCTTTATGCTTAAACATGTGTGTTTAACTTAGAGATAGAGATTTGTGTTTGATTTGCAAAAACAAACCAAGTGGTGGCAAAGGATGATTCATATATGCCAAAATTGAATAACACTTAAATTTATGTTATTTGAATTGAGTTTGCACTTGTTCTAGTGGCTTTATGAAATGTTGGCATAAATCACCAAAAAGGGGGAGATTGAAAGGGAAATGTGCCCTTGGGCCATTTCTAAGTATTTTGGTGATTTAGTGCCCAACACATGTGCTTAATTGTAAAATGGGACAAAGTACAAATCATGGAGAAAAGGTATGTTTCTAATCCTTAGTACATTGGTTTTGTGTACTAATATATTTGTCTAAGTGTTAGAAACAGAAAAGGAGATGAAAAGAAAAGAGGAGAAAGTCTTGGCTGTGTGCAGCCAAGACCCAGCTCGGCCTGGAGCACCGGACTGTCCGGTGTGCACCGGACAGTGTCCGGTGCGCCAGGCTGCCTCGGCTCGAACTGGCCGCTCTCGGGAATTCGCCGACGGCGTACGGCTAAAATTCACCGGACTGTCCGGTGTGCACCGGACTGTCCGGTGAGCCAACGGTCGGCTAGGGCCAACGGTCGGCCGCGCGATCAGCGCGCGACACGTGGCCGGGCCAACGGTCGGGAAGGAACACCGGACTGTCCGGTGTGCACCGGACATGTCCGGTGCGCCAACTGAGCGCAGATCTGGAGCAGCCAGCAACGGTCAGAAGTGCTGTTTTTGGAAACAAATCGGGCACCGGACAGTGTCCGGTGTGCACCGGACTGTCCGGTGCGCCACGAGACAGAAGGCAAAGATGGCCTTCCAGATTTGTTCCCAACGGCTCCTAGCTGCCTTGGGGCTATAAAAGGGACCCCTTGGCGCATGGAGGAAGCAGACAAGCATTCCTTGAGCACTCTTGATCACTCACACATCAATCTTGCGCACTTGTTTGAAATTCTAGTGATTTGAGCTCTGTTCTAGTGTGTTAGCCTCTTGAGCTCAAGTCTGGGTTTTGTGTGTGCGTATTCGCTGTGATCTTTGTGTTGTGTGTGAGTTGCTAATCCCTCCCTTACTCCGTGATTCTTTGTGAACATCTTTTGTAAGGGCGAGAGGCTCCAAGTTGTGGAGATTCCTCGCAAACGGGATTGAGATAAGAACAACAAAACACCGTGGTATTCAAGTGGGTCTTTGGACCGCTTGAGAGGGGTTGATTGCAACCCTCGTCCGTTGGGACGCCACAACGTGGAAGTAGGCAAGCATTGGCTTGGCCGAACCACGGGATAAACCACCGTGTCCCTCTGTGCTTGATTCTTGTGGTATTGTGTTTTGTTGAAGACTTCACCTTAGCCACTTGGCATTAACTGTGCTAACGCTTAACAAGTTTTTGTGGCTTAAGTTTGAAGTTTTTACAGGATCACCTATTCACCCCCCCCCCTCTAGGTGCTCTCAAAATCCTTACCTACTTATCTCATTCTGATTCATTCTACACTCACCTTACTCTGATTCTTTCTACAGTTATCTTGATCCTGTCTCACCTTCTACTGTCCTACTCTGATCCTTCTTACCTTTGCTACTCTGAGACAAGATGGATTTCAAACCTTGGAATCCCTACCCCTATGACATTCTTAAGAGTTAGGGAACCCAAAACAAAAGTTAAAACTATTTTCTCTATTAAAAATATTGGCTGATTGTGCTGATGCTAAATGTCTGATTTGCTTCTTTGGTTGATTGGATTATAGATGGACATCTTAGTATGTACCACCATAAGGTATTAAATTAGCTAGGATATGTAAAATATTAATCTGCTTAGCTAATAAATTCCCCCAAGTAACCTGATTTGTAAATACCTGCCTTGTCTACTATTTTCTTACCATATGTATCTAACTCAGATGGTCAATACCAGGCGGGGTGGTGGAATTGACTTGCCTCCTAACCAACACACTCGAAGACAGCCTCAGCCACAGCCTGCAGGGATGAATCCTCCCAATCCTCCACCAGGCGGAGTTGACCCACTGGTTGCTGCTCAGATGGCGGTGATGCAGCAAATGGCAGATACTATGGCGGATATGCGTGCTCAGATGCAGCAGGAACGCCAGGAGATGCGTCAGGAAAGAGAGGATATACGATAGGAGTTGCGCCAGGAGCGAGATGAGATACGCCAGGAAAGGAGGGCGCAACAACAGCAGCTGCAACAGCAAATGCAACAACAACAGCAACAAGTACCACTGCCTCCACCTCCACCACCACCAGTTCCACCCCGTGATAAGCACCGGGAGTTCATGAGCCATAAGCCACCTACATTCGCCAGCTCACCTGATCCACTGGACGCGGATGATTGGCTGAAAGCAATTGAGAAGATGCTCAACATTGCACAATGCACTGACCGGGAGAAGGTTTTGTATGCTTCTGGACGTCTGATTGGTCCTGCTGCTGACTGGTGGGATTCTTATACTGCTGCCCATGATGCTGCGGAGACTATTACTTGGGCAAAGTTCAGTACACAATTCAGGAACTACCATATTCCAGCTGGGATGATAAAGATCAAGAAGAAGGAATTTCTGTCGCTGAAGCAAGGAAGTATGTCAGTCAGCGAGTACCGCGACAAGTTTATCCAGTTATCCAGATATGCCCCTGAAGAAGTTGCTGAAGACGAGAGGAAGCAGGAGCATTTCATTGAAGGACTTAATGGACCCTTGCAGTATGCTCTAGTGGCACACACATTTCCATCATTTCAGAGGCTGCTTGATAAGGCCCTGGCTATTGAACACAAGCGTGTTCAGCTGGGAGATTTGAAGAGGAAGGCAATATCTCAAGGACAAGGAAGCAGCAGTGTTCGTCCTCGCTACAGTTCACCACAGGGTACACCGACTCGACCCGGAGGACCACGCCCAGTTCCGCAATCACCACTGAGGACTCCACCTCCTCGACAGGCTACCCCTACTGGCACCCCGACGAAGTTTTCAGGACAGAGTCCGGGCACTCAATGTTACAAGTGTGGGAAGATTGGTCATTATGCAAATGTCTGCCCACAGAGGATTGCTACCACTCCAGTTCAGAACAGACAGCAAACTCCAGGAACTGGCAAGGGATACTCTATTGCCAAGGTTAATCAAGTCAGCGTTGATGCTACTCCGGACGGAGGGGACCTCGTAATTGGTATGTTTTATGTTAATGCAATTCCTGCAACCATATTATTTGATTCTGGTGCTACACATTCATTCATGTCTGCTAGATATGCCAACACAAATGAAATACCACTGCTAAATATGAGAACACCCCTGATAGTAATTACACCTAAAGGGCCTGTTGAGGCGAATCAAATGACACGTAGATTGACATTAACCATTATGGGTAGAGAATTTGGAGCTACTGCTATAATATTGGAGTCAAGCAGTATAGATTTGATCCTTGGTATGTCATGGCTAAGAAAGGCAAAGGCCGTTATAGCATGTGGTAGAGGTACCGTAGAACTCACTACTACTAAGGGAGAAAGGTTTCAAGTTAACATTTCAGTAACCTCCTCATCTATGCGTGCAATGTTCTTCATGCCTGAGGAGTTTGTTGGAGACAATATCCGGGTGGTTAGAGATTTTCCGGATGTCTTTCCAGAGGAGTTACCAGGAATGCCACCTGAAAGAGAAGTTGAGTTTGTTATTGATCTCTTACCTGGAACCGCCCCTATTTCTAAACGGCCATATAGGATGTCCGTAGAGGAGTTGAAGGAACTTAAGAAGCAGTTAACTGAGTTACAAGAGGCTAGGTACATTCGTCCGAGTTCCTCGCCTTGGGGAGCACCAGTCTTGTTTGTACAGAAGAAGGATGGATCGCAACGGATGTGTGTGGATTATAGATCTCTTAATGATGTTACAGTGAAGAACAAGTATCCGTTGCCCCGTATCGAGGATTTATTTGATCAGATGAGAGGTGCTAGAGTGTTCTCGAAGATTGATCTCCGCTCCGGTTACCATCAGATGAGGATTAGACCATCGGATATTCCCAAGACGGCGTTCTCGACTAGATATGGATTATATGAGTTCACAGTTATGTCATTTGGATTGACTAACGCACCAGCCTATTTTATGAACTTAATGAACAAGGTGTTTATGGAGTATTTGGACAGATTCGTCGTGGTATTCATCGACGATATTCTTATTTATTCTCAGAGTGAAAGTGATCACGAGGAACATCTGAGGATGGTGCTACAGAAGCTACGAGATAATCAACTCTATGCTAAGTTCAGCAAATGCGAGTTTTGGATTGGCGAAGTGCCATTTCTTGGTCATATTATTTCTAATGGAGGAATAGCAGTGGATCCTGCTAAAGTTAAGGAGATAATGGAGTGGAGAGTACCCACTACAGTTACTGAGATTCGGAGTTTCTTGGGACTTGCTGGATATTATCGGAGGTTTATCGAAGGATTTTCTAAGATTGCTAAGCCTATGACTTCGCTTTTGGAGAAAGGAAAAGAATTTAAGTGGGACGAGAAGTGTCAAGACAGCTTTGATCTATTGAAGAAGAAGTTGATGTCGCCGCCAGTTTTGGTTATGCCAGACTTACAAAAAGGATTTGATATCTATTGTGATGCATGTGGTCAAGGCTTGGGATGCGTGCTCATGCAAGAAGGACATGTGATTGCTTATGCTTCTCGTCAGTTGCGGAGACATGAATTGAACTACCCCACTCATGACTTGGAATTGGCAGCCGTTGTGCATGCACTTAAGATTTGGAGACATTATATCATGGGGACCAAGTGCCAAGTGTATACGGATCATAAGAGTCTGAAGTATATATTCACTCAGAAGGATCTCAACCTTAGGCAACGTCGTTGGTTGGAGCTTATTAAGGATTATGATTTGGAGATTCACTATCACCCGGGCAAGGCAAACTTGGTTGCAGACGCCTTGAGTCGCAAGGAGCATGTTCATTCAGCTGTTGTTGCCCAGCTACCCGACGAGATTGTTGAGGATTTCAGGAGACTTAACCTGGGGATAGTTGCTCATACTGAAGGAGTTACTATTGACGTGGAACCTACTCTGGAGCAAGAGATCCGAAAAGGACAAGTTGGTGATGCTAAAATAAAAGAGATTAAGGATCTGATTACTGAAGGTCGAGTTTCGGAATTCACGGAAGATGAGCAAGGCACTGTATGGTTCAAGAATAGGATGTGTGTCCCTGATATTAAAAGCCTTCGGGAGACTATATTGAAGGAGGCCCATGACTCGGATTATTCTATTCATCCTGGTAGTACCAAGATGTATCAGGATTTGAAACGGAAATATTGGTGGTATGGATTGAAAAGAGATGTAGCTGCACATGTGGCTATGTGCGATGTATGTCAAAGAGTTAAGGCTGAACACCAGAGGCCAGCGGGACTATTGCATCCACTGAAGATACCCGAGTGGAAATGGGAAGAGATTGGTATGGATTTCATTACTGGATTGCCTCGCACCCAGAAAGGATATGATGCTATATGGGTGATTGTGGATAGATTGACTAAAGTGGCTCACTTTATTCCTGTGAAGACTACTTATAAAGGTTCTCAGCTGGCAGAGTTATATATGGCTCGGATTGTGTGTTTGCATGGAGTACCAAAGAAGATCGTGTCTGATCGAGGTTCGCAGTTTACCTCAAGATTTTGGAGAAGCTTTCATGAGAATATGAGCACGAAGTTGAATTTCAGTACGGCTTATCACCCTCAGACTGATGGACAGACTGAAAGGACTAACCAAGTATTGGAAGATATGTTGAGAGCATGTGCCCTTCAGCATGGAGGAAGTTGGGATAAGAGTCTACCTTATGCTGAGTTCTCGTATAATAATAGTTATCAAGCCAGTCTGAAGATGTCACCTTTTGAAGCTTTATATGGGAGGAAGTGCAGGACTCCTCTATATTGGGATCAGACTGGAGAGAGACAGTTCTTTGGGCCTGAATTGATTCAAGAAGCAGAAGAACAAGTCCGTATAATTCGAGAGAATTTGAGAGTGGCTCAAACCAGGCAAAAGAGTTATGCTGATAATAGAAGAAGGCCACTGGAATTTGAAGAGGGAGATTATGTGTACCTCAAGGTGTCACCACTGCGTGGAATGAGGAGATTTAAAGTTAAGGGCAAATTGTCCCCTCGCTACATTGGACCATTCTTGATCTTTAGAAGAGTTGGGGAGATGGCATACCAACTCGAGTTACCTGCTAGTCTATCGGATGTGCATAACGTGTTCCACGTGTCTCAACTTAAGAAATGTCTCCGTGTTCCCGAGGAACAGTTACCAATGGAAGAGCTCAGTGTTCAAGGTGATTTGACTTACACGGAGTACCCCATCAAGATTTTGGATACATTGACTCGAGTTACAAGAAATAAGGTGATAAAGATGTGTAAAGTTCAATGGAGTCACCACAGTGAAGATGAAGCAACTTGGGAAAGAGAAGAAGAGCTTCGTATAGATTTTCCCCACCTTTTCCCTAGATCTTCTTAAATCTCGAGGACGAGATTATTTTTAAGGGGGGTAGGATTTGTAACACCTACTTTGTAAGTGCTAGGAATAACATCAATAGAGAAAACAATTTCTCTCTTTATGTGAGTTTGAACTTTATGCATCATCATATGTGAACACCATGTCCAAAAACAAATAACAAAGAGAGGTGCTACTAAATCATTGCATCATGCTGGATATTTTATTTGTGTGTGCATCTTTGTGACAATATTTTAATAATGCAAAAAGAAATAGGTGAATACCCAAATGGGGACTTAAATCCTAAAATAATCCTAGGATTAAGAAAAGAGAGAAGGAAAAGATTATACAAATTAGAGGAAAGTAAATGTATGAAAGAATACATTTTGTCCCCCCACTAATATTTTAATTTAAGTGTTTAACCCAGTTAAGAAGATCACAAACAAGTTTGAATTCAAATTGGGATTTAAATTTGAAAACAGAAAATAAAACATAAAAGAAAAAGTAAAGGAGGCTTACCTGGGCCGGCTGAACACATTTCAGCCCACCAGGAAACCCCACCGCGCGGCCCAAACCTCTTCTACGCGCGCTGCCGCGTGGGGCCCACCTGGCGGTACCTCCCTCGCGTTCACGCGCCGACGGGTGGACCCGGATTTCAGCTGCCGCGGGCGCGCGCGATGAGCCGGCCACTGCCCAGTGACTCGCTGTCGCCTGGGCCCCACGAGTCAGATCGGCCGACTTCTCTGTTGAACTGAGCCCGCTTCTTACGCCGTGACTCGCTCACCGGCCGCGTGCCTAGCTCGCGAACCGCCGGGGAGTCCGCATGGCCTCGCGACCGAGCCTGGGGTACTTAAGCAATGTGGTGTCCTTCCCTTCACCCTCAAATCGCCGTACGCGCCTAGACCATCTTCATCCGCGCCGCCGAGTTCCGCACAGACATCACCCACCGCCAAGCTCGGAAATCGCGGGCGATTGGGCACCGTGGGGCATTCGGCCGCTGCGCCTCGCACTCTTGGAGCTTCGGCCGTCACCAATTTCGCCATCAACGACGCCGCGACCGCGCAATTGTTCATCGGCGTGGCAAGCTCCGCTCGAATCCGCACCGCACCGTGGCCAACGCCGACGAGTCAGCAATCCGCGGTAATAAACCTACCTCCACCTTCCTTAAGCCTTCTGCATTGCGTAGCCGAGTTTAATTGGAAAATGGGGGTGAGAGCAGGGGGATTAAACATCGCCGGCAATGGCGTCCGCCGTGGGCGCGGGGCGGCGCCGCCTCTGTGCGGGTCTTGGGGGGGAGAGCGCTGGACCGTCGGATGGCGCTTGGACGATCCCGATTAGATTAAGGCGTACCTCTTCGCGCGAACGAGGTGAACCGTTGATCCGCGATCCGATGGTTACGACGCAATCCCGGGTATTTTGAATCCGCGCCGTAAGATTTGGATCCAACGGTTGCCGTCGCACACCGGTTCATAACTCGCGCCATCTAATCGTGACCCTTGATCTTAGATCGGACGGCCTGAAACCCTGGATACCCCTTCGCGGGTCATTTTTGTTTAAGAGCCCCTCGGTTTCTCAGAAATAAACCCGCCGTCCAGTTGGCACTGTGCGCTGTGTCTGGGGCGACTTACACCGGGCCCCCTGCACTTCACAGAAATTGAGGCCCAGTCCTGCACAGTTATAAATTGATTAAATGATTAGGAAATTGAATTTTTAATACAAAAATAATTGCTAGAACTTTATAAATTCATAGAAAATCCATTTTTAGTCCAAATCACTTCATTCCAGTTGCTAAAATTTTGTAATTTTATTCTCTAGCACTTAGTGTCTCTGCTTTGGCATAAAAACAGTAAGGAAATTTATTTATCACTTAATCCTATTTAAAACACATAAAACCTTTGAAAATGCATAACTTAAAATCTATAACTCAGAAAAATATGATTTCTGTTCCTAGGATTTTATTTTAATATGTAGAATATCTCTGTGCATTTTGTTTATATGTTTGGTGTAATGTTAATTTCTCTATATGCACTGTGCTTGTTTGTATTGTGGCGAGTAGAAGAGCCCGTTGCTGAGGATCCTGGTGAGCAGCAGGTTGAGGTAGCTGAGCAGGAGCTCATTGAAGGCAAGTTGTGCCCTTGACCACTTTTTACCCAATAATGTTCTTTAATATCACATACTCATGCATAGGTTAATTTTGATGGGACCCAATAGGTCACCCTAGATTGTTTATCTCATTACCTTGTTCACCCCCGAATCACTTGGGTAGTTTGCTATTGCTGTATATGGTTTTGGGATAATTATTTATTACCTCTATGTTCCAATTCTTGTTGTTATTCTGTTTATGTT
The DNA here is from genome assembly GCA_029449295.1 of Zea luxurians. Taxonomy (NCBI): domain Eukaryota; kingdom Viridiplantae; phylum Streptophyta; class Magnoliopsida; order Poales; family Poaceae; genus Zea; species Zea luxurians. The sequence goes on from JAOPSE010000044.1 coordinate 3,078,077, forward strand.
CATATTGTTATCATTAATGTTAATTGGAACATAGAGCTTAACTTGAGAACCACGTGCCACCACAAGGGAGGAATGGGACCCCTTGGCTGACTAATTAGGAAAGCTAGTGGAAGACTACCTTACCCGAAAGGGGCAAGGGCAGTAGGGGAGAGGTCAGTGCGGGGAGGTCCCTGGTTGATTTTGCTGCGATGGCGGTCAGCCAAGAACCCTTTACTGGATCTTCCCATAAACTGTAGCGGGTTTTCGGAAGCTAGTGGAACTTTGTAAAGGCCTCGTAGTGTTGCCCTGCCGTGCTTCCTAGGTAGAGGTATATGGGATTCATGACCCCTTGGCAGATGGGTAACATGACTTGTGGGTAAAGGGTACAACCTCTGCAGAGTGTAAAACTGGTATACTAGCCGAGCTCACGGTCACGAGCAGCTCAGGACTCTCTGATGTTTAAATTATGGAACTTAAATTCAATTTTGTCATTTGCATTGCATGGGTTTGTTATTAATTTTGTTCTATTACTTTACTTATGGTTTGGTATTTACTTACACTTAGTAATTGCTAATAAAATTTTGACCAACTACTTAAAAGCAATGCTCAGCTTTAACCTCTGTCATTGATTAGCCTTACACAACACATGAACTCACACCTTTGTGAGTTTGTGTCCACTGGTTCCCCACAACTTGTTGAGCTATGATCATGTGTGAGCTCACCCTTGCTGTCTCACACCCCCCCCCCACAGGAGATGATCAGGTGGTTCAGGAGGAGCTGCCTAACGCTGAGGAGTTCGATCTGATCTAGGTGGCGTTTCCCAGTCGACATTGGCGCCGACGGTCCTTAGTTCATTTTATCTTTATTATTTCCTTTTGTAATAAGTCTTCCGCTATGTAATAAATACTCTGATGTTAATGACATTTATCTCTATACACTCTGTTATTATATATGTTGTCTTCTTGGCGCATGTATGAGATGCACCTGGCTTTGTTCCTTAAAGCCGGGTGTTACAAGTTTGCTCACCAGGTCTCGGCAAGTGGTGCCGGCAAGGAAAGACCCGATGACATCCGAGTCGGTAACATTGGGCAGCTCGGTGCGGTGCTTCGAAAATCATCGGATGTACTCTCGGAGGGACTCCCCTAGCTGCTGGCGGCAGCTTCGGAGATCCCATGAGTTCCCAGGGCGCACGTACGTGCCTTGGAAGTTTCCCGCGAAAGCCTTAACCAGATCGTCCCAGTCGGAGATCTGCGCAGGAGGCAGATTCTCTAGCCAGGCTCGGGCGGCGTCAGAGAGGAAAAGGGGTAGATTATGGATGATGAGGTTGCCATCATCCGCCCCTCCCAACTAGCATGCCAGTCGGTAGTCCGCGAGCCACAGCTCCAGCCTCGTCTCCCCCGAGTACTTGGTGATGGTAGTCGGGGCTCGGAAATGGGCAGGGAACGGCGCTCGTCGTATGGCCCGGCTGAAGACTCGCGAACCGGGTGGTTCGGGCGAAGGACTGCGATCCTCCTCGCTGTCGCAGCGTCCCCCACGCCTGGGATGGTAGCCTCGGCGAACCTTCTCGTCGAGGCGGGTTCGACGGTCGAGATGGTGGTGCTCGTTGCCGAGGCGATCCTGGGTGGCAGGCGCCTCGTCCCGCGTGCGCTCGGGATGGACCGAGGCTTCCCGCATGCGTCGGGAGGACACCGCGTGATGCTCCGAGGGGTCGGCTCGCCTCCGGGAGGCAGAGCTCTCGGCTCGTCGAACCGCGGCGCCTTCCAGGAGATCCTTGAGTTCGCCCTGGATACGCCGTCCCTCGGTGGTGGATGGCTCCGGCATGGCTCGAAGTAGCATCGCCGTTGCAGCTAGGTCCTGGCCGGACCCGCTGATGGCCGGGGGCAGCGCTGCCCTGGCATTGTCGATGATGCGGCGCTGGACGTCTTGGGCCCGATGACAGGCTCCTCCGGTGAGTGTTCGGCCTGCCCAGTCCTGTTCGATGTTCTGTCGGAGCTGCACAAGCCAGTCTGCTTCCCCGTTGACCCGGGCCTGCATCTCACGAATTTGCTCGAGCTGTATGTCCCGACCCCCCGCAGGGACTGGGACCACAGCTAGCTCCCGCAGGATGTCAACGTGAGATGCGGGCCTAGGGGGATCGTCAACCTCCGGCATATCGAGGTGGTTGCCTTCGTTGTGATCTCCCTGATCGACGTGGAAACATTCGCGACTTGGGCCGTAACCCTCATTGTCAAGGCCATGGCCTTCGTCAGAACAACCGGAGAGACAGTGGTCACATGCGGACATGAAGCCCCGCATGGCACCGGGGTCACCGAGGCCGGAGAAATCCCAACCGGAGTCGAGGTCGTCCTCTTCCTAGGAACCCGCCGGTCCAAAGGTTGAGACGGCTGTCAGTCGGTCCCAGGTCGACCACATATGGTACCCCAGAAGGTTTGGATACGCCTTTACGAAGGCGCTCACCGTAGCGGGGTCGCTAGGTGGATCGAAGCTGAATCGAAAGGGTACGGGATGGAAAATGGACAGTACCTCTTGGTCGATGGACGGTGGTGAAGTCGCATTGGGGGCGGAGCACACCGTCATCTCAGGTACGAGGGTAACGCCCAGTAGATCCTTTGCGAGGGTGCTGGCGTCATCGGTCCGCTTGGGGTTGACACGTTGCGGGGAAGTGACACCCGCCGTCGTCTCAAGTGCGAGGACAATGCCCGACATGTCCCCCGGGGGAGTGCCGGCGTCGTCGACTCGCTCTGGTGCGACAGCCGACAAGGTGCCGCCTCCTGCGTGGCCATGGTTGCCCTGTCTCCGCCTCCTCCGGCGAGGAGGGTGGCAGGGACGACCGGAGTGCTCCTCTTCTGCCGCGGGGAGATGCTGTCGCCGAGCTCGCCGCCGCCGGGCGAGTCGAAGACCGTCGTTGTCATCGCACCGCGAGGGGAGGAGTACCATGTCGTAGCTGCCGTCGAGGGACATGAACTCGAGACTCCCAAAGCGGAGCACCGTCCCGGGCTGAAGAGGTTGCTGAAGACTCCCCATCTGGAACTCAACGGGAAGGTGTTCGTTAACACGCAGCAGGCCCCTACCTGGCGCGCCAACTGTCGACGTTTCGGACCCGGGGGGTCTCTGGACCGAAGAGTGAGATTGTCGCTGCGTGCCCCTTCCCAGATGGGTTGGCGCGGGATGGAACACAAGAGGTGGGTCAAGCCTTGTATTATCCTGCACCAGGGGTGCGGCTCGTAGTAGGGGTTACAAGCACGTCGCGAGAGGGAGAGAGGGAGAGAGGGAGCCTGTTCGTCCGCTCCTTCCCCGCACGAACCCCCTCCAGGATGGCCCTGGACCTCCCTTTTATAGACGCAAGGAGAGGGTTCAGTCGTACAATGGGGGGTGTAGCTATGCGCTAACGTGTCCGGCAGAAAAATGCCTAAGCCCTGTGTACATGCCAACGTGGCTGTCGGGGGAGAGCGTGAGCCCTGTACACGTGATAGCGTGGTCGTCGGAGAAGCGCCTGAGCCCTGTAGGAGCACAGCTGGCAGTGCGGCAATGATCCTGCTGACGTCTCCTTGCTGTCGTAAGGGGCTGAGAGCCACCGGCGTCATGGTTGCACGTGCGGCACCATCATTACCCGTCGCCGGGGTAAGCCAGATGGGACGCCGGTCTTGTTCCTTGTAGCTTGAGCTGGCTAGGGATTGGGTAATGATGTATCCCCTGTTGGCGCGGTCGGTCCGAGCCCAAGGTCGGGTGAGGCGGAGACTTCTCTTGAGGCCGAGGCCGGGGTCGGGTGAGGACGCGATTCCTCCCGAGACCGAGGTCGAGGCCGAGTCCGAGCGTCGGGCGAGGCGGAGACCTCCTCCCGAGGCCGGAGCTTGAGGTCGGGCGAGGCGGAGCTTCCTGTTGCGCCCGAGACCGAACTCGGTGGTTGACTGTGACTTGTTGTCAGCTTTGCCTGGGTGGTTGGCACGACAGTCGGAGCGGGGCGGGCGGCGCTGTTTTCCCGTCATATCGGACAGTAAAAGAGAGGGGCGAAGTGACTGCGGTCACTTCGGCCTGGCCGACTGAGGCGCGTGTGTCAGGATACGGCGTCAGGCGTCCCCTGCATTGAATGCGCCTGCGAAGCGGTCGGTTGGTGAGACGGTCTAGCCAAGGTTGCTTCACAACGAAGCCTGCCCGAGCTGGGCTTCGGGGGAGCCGAGGAGGTGCCCGCTGCCTGAGACGGCCCTCGAGCGAGGCGTGAACTCGTCTAGGACTACTGCTCTAGCCCGAGGCTGGGTTCGGGCGAGGTCTCGTCCCTTGGGTAGACGAAGCCTTGACTTGAACCGTGCCCCGTCAGTTGGTCAGAGGGTGTTTACCAGCCGTGATTAGGAGTGTTGGGGGTACCCCTAATTATGGTACCCGACAATTATACAAAATAATATTTTAGGTGACCATATGGATGAACTACTGGACACGATCTTATAGAAAGGAGGTTATAGAGAACTTCAAGTATAATTGAGGGAGACTTTTAGATAAACTTGTGAAAAGCAAATCATAATCTTCTAGGTGTTGGTTGTATTTTTCGATAGGAGATTATTATCATAGACCATGTCTCTAATTTATACTATAATAAAGCACCAATTTGGACGATCGTCCTGCGTCACACGCGACACACATATGTCTATTCCCTTTCCCCTACAATTGTGTCGTCACCTTATAGATAGACCGTAAAAACTACTTGAACCTCCATTAGTGGGTTGCTACCCTACAAGTGGGTCATGAGTCCAATGCGGCATGAAGTCGTCATGCAGTGCAACGCTGCCACATAGTATCACCCTGCTAGCTAAAGAACGACGAGTGACCGAGTGATCTATAAAAAAGGCGAACAAACTCCTTTTCAAGTCATACCTTTCTAAACTTTTTGGCTAAGATAAAGTGTAATATTTGTTCTTGTATACCATCAAAACATATGGGCATTATATAAATAAAGGCATTGCCTCCGTATAAATACGCAGGGTGTTGATCCCATGGACTCACGATATTTTTCACCTAGGTTGTACCCTCCAAATTTCTTTTAAAGATGATTAAACGCATTCTAAGTTTGGAAAAGAGCTAAAAGGAAGCAATAACATTTATATGTACACATAGTTTTTCTTCTTAAAAGAGAATTCCTTTTTGAGGACGTATGGTTTGAGAACATATTCGTTGCACATAATTGGAGCTGTTGGGCGGCGCGACATATATGGGAGAAGCGGCAGCTCCCATGGCTGGCTGGTGGGGGCGCCTGACGTCCGGAGATGAGGTCGTAGAGAGCCGTCATGTCTGTCCGGGAAGTAGTAGGCGCGCTCGGCACGGAGCTCGGGCGTCGCTGGAACTTGGGGCGCGCTCGGCGCAGAGATAGGGGGAGCACTGGCGCAAGGGAGAGGGCCGGCGCTGGAACTTGGGGCGCGCTCGGCGCAGAGATAGGGGGAGCACTGGCGCAAGGGAGAGGGCCGGCGTCGTGGAGAAGCCGACCGACAACGCAGGAGAGAGTTGGACGCGACACCGTGGTGAAGGGAGTTGACGATGTGGAGGGCCGGGACAACGTCGACGAGGATGGGGGTGACGCGGATGGCCTCGGCCTCGCCGTGTTGGAGGGAGGCGATGACTTTCTGGGCACTAACGAGGACAGGGGCGAGTGGGCGACGACGGCTTGCTATAGGAGGGGGAGGGAGGCCTGGTGGTGGCTGGCCATGGAGGTGGCGGCGACGACAAGGAAGCATAGGAGGTTGGCAGCTGGGGAGAGGAGAGAGAAGAAACCTAAACCTAAGCTCTGATTATCATATTGGAAACTCTAACTCTAAACCAGGGTTGGATGATGTACTAAAAATAGTGGTACATAGACCTAGGCCTAATATAGGGGCAAATACACAATACATAAACTAAAAGTCGTAGCTGATCCAAACAATTTAGCTTATTATTTAGTTAATAAAAAGCCAACAACCCAACTAACAGTAATTTATTTGCTGCCTCCAACTATAGATGGCTAATAAGCACGAGGCCCGCGAGCCCGGCACAAATCCCACGGTTTGGGTCCGATCCGAGCCCGGCACGGCCCGGTTCTATGCGTACCTGGGCCGGCCTGACACGAATAAGCGAGCTGGGCTCGAACAGGAAACTAGGCACGGTGGGCTAGCTCGGTACAGCCCGTTTACCTCTAAGCCCGTTAAGCCCGCTTTTTGTACTAAAACGTGCTTACCGGCCCGCTTAGCTCGCTTTTCGGTCCGCTTTTTCCGTGCTCGGCCCGTTTAGGCCCGCTGTGGATCGGGCTCGGACAGAAAAATGAGCCAGCGAGCTTAGACGCCCCCGATATTCTAACCGTGTCTGGCGGGCCAGGCCCAAAACGAGCCAGGCTTCACTGGGCCCGGGCTGGGCCGGTCCAGACGGCCCATTTGGCCATCTCTACCTCCAACCAGTTAATAACAACTAATGAGGCATTTACACTAGCAGTAACCAACAATCCACTTACTAATAAAGGGTATGTTTGCAAACACCCAGTTTTTAAGAAATTGATTTATAGAAACTAGAGTGATTCTAAATATACCAGTTTATGTCCCAATTTATAGAAATTGGATTATCAGTTTCTTAAAAACCAAAAAACTAATCTTCTCTAGCTAAAACCAACTTTCGTTTGTTTAATTACATCATTGCCCCTGTTGGTTTCATGAAATTTACATCTATTGTCACCGCTTTTTAAATTATAGAGGGTGTATCCTAGTAATTGCCTATAAAAAACTAGAAACTGATTTTTTAAAAAAAATGAGTTCCAAACACCTTTGTCTATCTTCTTCATAAACTAGTTTTTAGAAACTGGAGATAAAAATGGGCTTTAAAAAACTGGTGTGCTTTCAAATAGGCCCGTGATCCAAATAATAACCCTAGCTTTTTACTTGATATGATTTTTTTTAAATATAATTTGATAAAAATATGAAGGTCTCGCACGTAGATGGAGTGAAGTACAGAACAACACCATTATGATTAACAATACCTTCGAAACTGGGACCAAACGGAACACTCATGGTTAATTGTGAGTTATTTGGATTTCATGTCAAGGGAGATCGAGACAACCAGCCTTATTCAGCGACGCCTGCAAATTAAAATGTTCCCAGCGATCACGAAACCCGCACTGCCTAATACATGTCCATGTGTATGGCCCCATTTGGACCCAGCAGCTCATAATCCTGCGGCGGCGGTGTAGATCCGGAGGCGGAGGTCGGCGGCATGGATCCCATCGCCGCCGTTTGGATGAGCTCCATGGCCCCCGCGCAATGCGTGGCTGCTGCTACTCGGTTCATCTCTGTGGCGCTCAGAGTTGCACCGACGACCATGGGTGCAGGCTCTTGAGCTTGCAGTCGCAAGAAACCGTTGCCGACCGAAGCATCGTCGTCTGCGGCTGTGGCGGAGAAGTAGCCGACGATGCTGTCTCGGATAGGCGGCGGCACCGGCACCTGCACTGGAGCGTCGTCGGAGCTGGGGGTCGGCGCCGAGATGGGCATGGACGACGGCACTGATGAGCTCATCTCTATCACCCGCTTCAGGGAGTCCTCTCCCATCTTCACCTGCAAGAGTGCATGCAAAGCTCGCTCGTCGACGCGTTCAAGCATAAAATAAGACGCCGCGCGCGGTCACCGCCGGCCGTATAGTAGTACGTACCTTAGCTCTTAGGGTCTCCATGTCCGCTCTCAGCACCCTGTTGTCGACGTTAGCGTCGTTGTACTTCTGGTTCAGAGCGGCAATGCGCCTCAGCAGGCAAGAATTCTCGGCTTTTAGCTGTGCTACCTGTAATATAATGGTCAAGCATGGCAAAACTGAACAAAAAAAACACGACTACACCAGCAAAACCGAATTAAAAAACCCTTTTTTTTGGAGGGGTTTCAGTAGGCAAATGGAACGACGATCGATGGTTCAGTTTGTGATGCTACGCATCAGTACCTGGTCCTCCAGTTCTTTCAGGTGAGCGGCTTTCCTGTATCTCGAGCGTCTGGCTGATTCTCTATTGGATTCCTTTCTAATTAAAATCAAGTGACAGATCGATAAGCCCAGGAGTAAAAAAAAAACCGTACAATTAATAAGCTGCAAATCAACCGGAATTACCTTTTCCTCACTCTTTCCTCGGTAGGCATCTTGAACCCCAGAATCTCTACTTCTCCGTCCATGTCTTCGTCTGATGGTGAAGGATCTCTCGAGGAAGAGCTAGTAGCAAGCCTCACGCCAAGGCCGCCTGCAGTTTGAGCGTGGTTATTGTTGATTGGATCTTCGCCGTTCATCAGCTTGTTCTGCACTGGATTATTCCTGATGCTGCTACCTAAGTGAGCCAAATCGAGAGTCAGGATATATATCTATATACAAAAGCACGTCTGTAAACAATATAATAATGGCACATATATATATAGTACCTCCAGCAGTGTGGTTGTTTGAGCCTTGAGAACGTTCTGAGGTCACAACACTGGAGGAGGCCGCCTGTGGATGGGTATATATGCCAAAATTTCAAGTTTTAAAATTCAACAAATAAAATCCAACATCACAAATCTCGTGCCCCTAGCTAGCTAGCGCTATATATATATATACAGAACAAGCTAAGCACAGTGACCTGTGATGTGGCATCCTTGTTTGGCAGTTTGTATAGCCAAACATGGCATATATATATATAGCTCATCACATATCTCAACTAACGACACCACATCTCTATAGCTAGATCTTGGATTACCTACCCTCATCACTTTTAGAAGGTGTGTTTGGATGCACTAGATGTAGGTGATACAAACTTAGTACGTCAGAAAAGACACTGGCCGATTTCAGTTATTGCACCCCCTCCAGCTAATAAGACACAATACTATATACAAACCCTACAACCCACAGAGAGTGAGTAAGTACAGGCCGTGTAAAACAGTGTTTTGTACTATTTATACAACAGTGGAGTGCAAAATAAGAGAAAATAAGAGATAAGGACGAGTAAACTGCCAAAGATATAGCAAGGGAATAATAAAGATAGGGAAGAAGAGCGAGCATTGTATATATACCCTCCACATTTTGAAGGCCTCGAGGTCCTCCTCCAGCTTCCTCCTCAGTATGGCATTGTACTCCATGGGGTCCCCTACTACGGCACTACTCACCGCCGCAGGCGCCATCGTCGTTGCCGCCTCTTCCATCACCGGCGGCCTGTCAACATTTAGGGCGGCTGAGCAACAAGAGTTCGGCACCACCACCACCGGCGGCGGTGTGCTTGTCGTCAGAGCCTCCTCTTCTAGTAACCTCTCAAAGGTCCACTCTGTGGCGTGCTGCTGATCCATCATGTCGCCGCCACCCTCCCCGTCACCGTGACCAGCAGCAGCAACGTCTATGACACTGCCGACGACGATGCCGGTTACCGGAGGCTGCTCTCGCTCTGGCTCTGGCGCTGGCGGTGGCAGCAGCTCCCAGAAGGGCCCGAGGATCTCCTCCATTGAGATGACGTGCTCCATGCCCAATAAGTAACTATCAATGGTTCCAATGCAAGCAAAGGTCAAGGAAGGGAGAAGTAGCAAACACTAGGGATCGAAGGAGGTCGAGGAGGAGGAAGAAGAAGATGCAGTGCAAGGGGAGGGACCCATAGATATGATGGGTCGTCGGCGGCATATCTCTATGCACCCATATGAGTTAATTATGCTAGCTATAGCTGCTTGAAGGAGATCGAGGAGTAGGCTTGGATGCTCTTCTTCCCCCCCTCCCTACTTATCTAGTGCTGGGCTCTCTCTCTCTCTCTAGCTGTGCCCCCTGCAGAAACTTCTGGAGAGGAAAAAAATGCATCGGCCTTGCACTCAATGTGAACCTGCAGGGCAGCAAATAGGACAAGTGATTTTGTTTGGAAAGGCTAACAGAAAGCAAAGTTAGGTGGTGCGCTACGAAGTTACCGTGGGTTTTATCGTGACGCTACATGCATGTGTATTTTTGTTTTAACCACACGTGTTAGCAATAAGCCAAGCGTGTACCCATGCATGCCCGTGTGTTCTACTATACCTTTAAACCACTGGATTGGATAACGAGTTTTGCACTGGCTTTGTGTGCTAACTACACACCATGCCTTACCAACATCAAAACATGTATTGTATTGCACTTTCTGTTCTACCTACATACACCTTTGAGGTTCATATATGTACGTGGACGACGACGAACTACGTGCAAGAAACACAAAAAGGGTACACGATCTTTACTTTTTTTTATCGTGATAATGACAATATATGCGTACAAGTAATCTGCTGTCCAAATTAAACGAAAGGAAAGCATAAACAGAAATCTCAGATTACGTGCTATATATATATATGAGGATATATCCTCATATATATGTACGTAGTTTTAGGTTTTTGTTTTTTTTCGTGTGACTTGCTATATTTTGGAGCACTTAATCTAGACTAGTTATCCAATAAACGATGCTTATTATTAATTTGTAACCTTTCTTATCACTGATTAATTAGCCAACAGGCTACACTTCTCCGCTCAGCTAGCTTTTCCCTTATATAACAAGTGTGCACATAGAAACATAATCTTTTTTCTTTTGAACGAACGGCACAAAGGTAGTCCACATTACCATAAAAATAGAAGAGTCCGAACAAGGTTTCCTAGGACGCTCCCCAAAAATGGGGGCAAGCAAAACTCGGCTAAACGGTTTACAAATTTTTATGATCTCCTGAGGCTGTGCTTACATAGTCGGCATGATTGTCTGGAACTGTATGGCGCCGGTGCCCTGAAGAATGGCCTCCACCAAGAATAATCTTCACCATCAATTGTGGAGATTTGCCTAATTGGACCAAAAATAATTGACTGCGTTTAGAAATGCAAGGATAACGAAAGGAGATTTGGTTAACCGGTTTACGTTCTTGGCGCTTGGAGGATGTCGATTCAGTGCCAGATGTCGAAAGCGGTGAAGAGTCGGTCTCATAATACATCACCTTCTTCATCCACTTCTTCTTCTTGTTGTCCTTCTTGTGCGACTTGGAGGAGCCATATGATTCTTCCTTCTTTCCCTTGTGCTTCTCTCTCAAGGGCACTCTTTCTCCCGACGACATCTTCTCGTTATTGTTGGAGGGTTCTTCCGACATCACTTCGAGGCGTTAGACTCTTAATGAAGTGTCGAGCTCCGATACCAATTGAAAATCACATAGAGTGGGTGAATAGGCGAAACCTAAAATTTAACACTTTAAACACAAACTTTAACCCCAGTTAGGCGTTAGAACGAGAATAAGAATAATCAGAGTGAGTGAGAGAGAGTTCTTCTTGCACAAGTTGCTCAAATTATTGTGGAATTACTTTGAGAGTAACTTAGTTGATATGGAATCAAGTGCAAGCAAGAGAACTAGAGAGAGGGGAGAGGAAGAAACAAATCATAATCGAGGATCAAACACAAAGAACATGGGTGATTTGTTTCCTGAGTTTGGTTCCTAAGAACCTACTCCCTATTGAGGAGTACACTAAGGATGGTTCTCTTTCAACCCTTTTCCTCTCCCAAACGTTCACTTAGACTGGTTGAGTGTTCTTCTCAATCTCGACAAACACTTAGTCCCCACAAAGATCACCACACACTTAAGTATCTCTTGCTAGCATTACAAATGAAGAATGGGGGTGAGAGTGAGAAAGAAACTCAAGAACAAGAGCACAAGAACTTGTAACAACTCAAGAACACAAGACACTAAATCTCTCTAACTCAAATCGATCGAATGTGCCGCTTTTGTGGCTTTGAATGCTTGGGAGGTGTTGCAATCAATGTATGGATGTTTTGGTGTAGCTCTTGTGTCTTCAATGTGTTGGTTAAGGTATATTTTTTCAAGAAGTAATGTTGGGAAAACCCATATAGTTTGGTTTTTGTATTGATATATGAGAATGTACAGATTACATGAGTAAGAAAATGGAAAATTACAGTTGTTGGACCCACGACCGGGCTTTTTCTGTTTGTGTGGCCTTCATCCTATAGGAAATGAGTAGCATCTCTTTCTTAAACATTTGTAGGCAGCAAAGTGGAGTGGGTGGTGTTCCTTTGAAGATCCACCCATTCCTGGTTTTCCAAATGCACCACAACATGGTTATAATGGTCTCCATTCTCCATTGTATTGTCATTTGATCCCTGACACACTGAATCACAATGTATTGACGGGAGGCACGTCATGGAGTGATTCCTATTGTCTGCCAACATCTCTTCTCATAGTTGCATTTGAAGAAGAGGTGGATAATTGATTCTTCTTTCTACAGAATACATTTCTCACAGATGTAAGAATCAAGCACCATGCCTTTTCTTTTGAGGAGGGACTTTGTGTTTAATCTATCTTTTAGCAAGAGCCAACAACACTTTTTGTTTGGGTTCACATTTTGAGTCCCAAAGCCACATATTACGGGGTGACCTGACACCTAACCCATCATGTGTTTGCATGCCTTGGTTGGGGTGTATTTATATCCCCCAATTACCTAAATAGTCGTTGGGGTGGTTGGGCAAAAATTGCACTATCAGGTAGTATACTAGACCTCAAACAGTACCGGTCTGTTGCATGACATGTGGGGCCAGTGGCATATAAGGAATGAGTATATTTTTCAATAGCATACAAGGAATTTCCCCACATTAATATAGGAAGGCCATTTCTCTTTCAGTCGAAGATGCATGTGGCTAACGCTTGTAGACCATGGGAGTCGAACACAATATCCCACCCCTCATTGCAGAACACCCAATCTAGTCTAGCAGGGTTGGTTGCCTTCTCTCGTTGCTCTAGGTGAATTTTTTGGTTTGGACGTGTATTTCCCTTAACTCGTAGAAATTTAGCGTTCTACGAAATAGTCTCATGCGCCACAGGTTAAGGTTTCGATTGTTTTTGTCTTGTGATTGGTAGATCAAATTAAAATTGCTAAGGACGAGCCACTTGTGACCATCCTTAGGTTAGAGATGTCTCAATTCATGAAAGAACGCTGGTTTTTGGTTGTCACGAGTTATGATAGTGATGAGGAAGGATGTGTTGGAGCTCTTCAGTTTAATGTCTGTCGAGACCGAGGGGCGCTTGATGTTAACATTTGTGACTTCGACGCGGTCCTGATCCCACATTAGTAGAATACCCCCCTTAGTCCCAGCAGTTAGTTTGTAGAATAAGTTTTTTAAGCTTATATCCTCTGAGGAAGGCAGCGAGCACATTATTGATAGTTGCCAGCTCGGTCTCCTGGAGGCACACTAAATGATATGCGTAGAGAAAAATTCATGCACCAAAACACATCTCGTCGGTGAGTTCAGTCCCCGCATGTTCTAACATATTGCTCTAAAGTCTTGATTCAGGAAGACGACATACTCTTAGTTTGCCTCTTTGCATAGACCGAAGATAGACATTGTTCATCTATAAACGGCTTACAGGGTGCAACATGGCACCAAACATTTGGGCCAAAATCGTTAAGGTAGCGAAGTGGAGTAGTTCTAAAGACAAAACTAGAACAAAACTAAAGTACATGTCAGCTCTGTAGCATGACAGAAGGTACATAACACGACATGTTTTTTGACGATGCCACACACTTGACTTGATGCATAGAAGGTTGGAGTTCTCTAGTGCAGTAGCAGCAACCAATAGAATTCGGTGCCGGCCGCTACACCCTTAGCAACATTGAGGTCGTCCACCTCCTGCCCCATCATTTCTATCAGGGTGTCATCCATAAGCTCCGTGAGCTCAATTCCAATGCCAAACAAGTTAGTCAAAGCGTTGATGGTGCTTTTCAAGAGTGGCCCCTTGTACATTGCAGCATAGGCCTTGAGCGCCTGATCAATCGACATGTGATCCTCCGTGGAGATGCCATGTTTGTGGCATAAGTTGATTTGTGCATGGCACATTACTGGTATCACATGTCTTTTGGCCAGCTGCACGCTTCGACGAGTGTTGGTCATGTCATATGCCCTATGGCGCCTTGGCTGACGCAACTGTGACGCCTTCTATAAAACTGGTAATGTTGACGTCATGAAGAAGTGCCTAAGGGCTAGAAGATGGCCCCCAATCCCAACAATTGGTTCTAGGCTTGGGGTCGTTGGAAGTGGCCTGTGTTGGGGTCAAGAGCGCCTGACGACGATGGCCAGGGTCGGGATGGCTCGCAGCGCCTGGAGCCAAGACATAGAAACATAATCTTGCACATGTTGCAATAATAGGCTACCTTAAGGCATAATCTTAGATAGCGATAATACACCTTCTGATACCCCCGTACCCCGAGAGCCCATGTCTCGGTGGGACCATGCTCTGTTTGGTTAAGTCTATGGTTTTGTAGGCCTTCAGGACCTTTAGACCAGGGACCAAGTCCTCAGCTTAGTTAAGTTTGGGGCTCCTATAGGCTAGGACCCAAAACCAAAGACCCTAGGATATTCCTCAATACGTTCTCAAGGTGAGACGTCCCTGAGCAGCAATCTTGGGGCACAACGATCCTAGGCGGTATAGCTCCTATGGTATGTGCACATCCAAACATTTTTTGGATGGTGGCATGGTGCCACATAGACATGGTAACTAAGGTTTACATCCATTGTATTAAAAGTGATGAACGATATTTTGGTCAAGAAAGTCTATTGTTCTCACGCCTAAGGGTACAAGTGTATCCGTGGCCATTGTATTATTGTGTGTAGGCATACTTGTAGGTATTATAAAGTATAGGCATATACACTATTATCAACAGTGTTATACTCCACGAACTCCTCTACCTACCGCTATGGCAGGACAACATCTATCACTACAGCAAGACATACTCGATATTGTGGTATGATCGAAGTGTGCACTACATACGACTCCATGTCTACAATAAGATATATATGAGTAGTCGAACCTCTGCTGAGCAAAGCCCATCGTCCAACAGACATGCAATCTTCCACCCCTTGTGCTATAAAAGAGAGGAGTAGAATAGCATAAATGATAGGTACAAAATTCAACGGTCTAGAATTCAGAGTCCATGGTGAACGAAGCCAAGTTCATGTAAGACCATTACTCCAAGGGAGATTTAGACTAGAACCCTCACTATAACCAAAGTAGATATGGAGCTAGTTAGTTCTCTTGCTTATATAATATCTTAGTGTGTAATCTTCACCTCTACTTTTATCAGTTCATCCATCACAAAGAGAATATAGGGTATTACATGTTTGTGGCTAGAATCTCTATAAACCATTTGTGTTCTTGTAGCTTTGGCAGTGCCCTGATCCAGCGAGCCTCCAACCTACGTCCCTAGGTATCTTTCTATTGACACATTTCTCGAGTACCTATGATAGCCTAGTGTAGTAGTTGCAAATAGGCCAAACAAATGTTGGTCATGCTACAATATTACGAGTAAACCTAGTTGCAACTCGGTTCCAACTCACACTACCACCCGTGCATATGGATTACAATATTGTAGTGCAATGAATTGCAAATATCACATAGAAACATAATTGCAAAATCAAACATAGTCCAATAGAAACTTCATATTTACATGAATCACAACTATAAGTTATGTTCTGAACACGATGTCACTTCTTTAAAGGGGCAATTCCCTGTAGCCATCGAAAAATATTTTCATCCCTTGTGTGCCACTGGCCCCACATGTCATACACACACAAAATCCCTATATGCCACTCCATGATACACAAGGGATGAAAATAAATTTTGATGGCATACAGGGAATTAATACCAACAATCGGTGTGTCCCACTTAAACCCATACGATAAAAAGTCATGTAGTTGCAAGAACTAACGATACAGTTGTAACTTCATATATGAACAGTTTATAAACGGTTCATGTTTTTAGTGTATTGTCGCTTCTGCTATTGAATAAACTATACATGTGTTGACATCCACGTGGATCTCATGCGACATTGCATGTATCGGTAGAAAAAGATCGAATTGAACGTGCACAGTAACGACACGGTCGGCGCATGTGCGCATTTTATGTCTGTGTGCAATATAATCACTATATATATTCACTGATTTTTACTCATAATAAAGTGTGGTATTTATGGTGACATTATTATAGATTTTTTTTTGTACATACACTTCGACGCACTTAATAATCTAAACTCATATATAGAAAACCAATCATATTGTTATGTTTCAAGGATACATTTTCCGAAATAAAACATTTTGGCTTTTGTAAAATACAAGTTTTGCTATACATTTAGATATATAATGTGTCTAGATACATAGCAACAATAATGTATTTGAAAAACTAAATATCATGTAACTAAAAATAGAAAGAGTACATCATAAAATACACATGACCGGCTATTACTTTCTGCTAGTTTTGTTTATATCTTCAACGTTTCTTGTTGAAGCGTACAAGAAATGGAAAATATGACAAGACTTGTTTTAGAAATAGAAGTTAGTTGGTATGATGACGTTCCATTCAAATCCAAAAAGAAAAAGGTTAACAAGAATTGTATGTATGTGCTACTTGAGATACAAATAGTTATACTGGTATTGTAAGTTTCTGCCTTTTTTATGACCACTAATATATGTTAGTCTATATTAATATAAATTCAAGTAAAGGGTAAAAATAAAAATAACTGTTGCAACTTTGTACTAGGCACCACATTGTACTAACACATAATTAAGTCTCAAATTCATTACATAAATGTGTTGTGCTAATCTCTTTTCCTAAAATATTAATGTACGGTTGCCCTTCTCAACAAAGTAGCTAGCCTATTAGAATTCCGTACTGTATCTGATTTGCATGCATGTGTTGATGTGTACAATATATTTTCTCATGCATGTTGAGTCGTTCAAATGTTGTGTAATTTGGGGTCAAAGAAAGAATATCCATTTAGAACGACGATCGTGCCGCCTCATCCAGGGGCACATCTTGTTCAAATGACCCCAATCATGTTTCCTAACGGTGATTATGCTCCTCTGTGCAAAACATATGAACACTGTCTTCTGCTCTGCTAATATAATATATGGGATCTTGATTTATTCATTTGAGCATTCAACATAGGGACACAATTATTTTCACTACACAACAACCAACAACCCTGAAAGCCAAAAATGAAAGGAAAAAAATCTTAATTTCTTTGCTAACGAAAATGGTTGGTTCATGGCAATGCGGCCTTCAGGTTCTTGGCGAACTGTTCTAGCTTCTTCAATCCTTCTTCTGGAGAAGCAGCTTCCTCCAACGTCTTCATCATTGCGCTACCGATAATCACACCATCTGCGCCCCATCCTGCAATCTGAATAGCAAATAAACAAAGCGGGCAAGGGTGTCACGGATCTGCGTTGAGTAAGAAACAACCCCAGATCATGGAAAGATCGCAATTACGGTTTACCTGCCGGACATGCTCTGGAGTCGACACACCAAAGCCAACAGCCACGGGTTTTTCTGTCACCTATAAAAGCAACATATTTTGTATTAGCATTGTGTCCTTCGGACAGTACAGAGGCATTAACACTACCCCACTAAATAGCATTAGATAAGGATAATGCAATTGCAAACCTTCTTGATATCCTGAAGAAGAGATTGCACCTTGCCGCTTACATTTGCACGTGTACCAGTAACTCCAACAGTGCTTACCTGAATAGCACACACATATGTTAGCAGCTGACTCATCATTTGACCATCAAAAACCCGATCCCAAGGGGGACAACTTTATCCGACTCCCCAGGATATTGCTTTAAGAAGAGGCCATCAAATTTATTAAAATATACGCAATAGTAGTAAAGTTGCTTTATTACTACTCCATTATGTTTTTCAGACAGCTATCGCCATAATATCAATCTCGGTGGCTGAGAGTAAAGTTTCAGGGAAGTATGCCAGAGCAGATACATGTGTTCTCGAGGTTTAAGCTGCCAACTTGAAATGGCATGGGTTATTCAAAATTTTAGTAGACTAAATATGTAATAAGTACTCCAATTGTTCTTGGATCTTAGGTACTGCAATTGTTCTTGAATCTTATGTATGTATAGTAGTTGGAGTTGGACTATTCTAAACGGCCAAATTATGTATTAGGAACAAAACAAACTTTCTAGAAGTAGCTACAGAATCAAAAACTTACAAGATAAATAAATCCTTCTGAAGCCTGTGCAATTTTCTCCATTCTTTCATTTGGTGTAGTCGGTGTTGTCAATAGCACCTGCATATATTCATGCAAAATGAATCCTATTAAACAGCTAGTGTAAAAACAATGTTACCTCAAACCGCACAGACGAATGAGGAATAATTGTTATTCACCCACAATCAGCACCGAGAACAGAGCAACGGATACTATGGCATTATGGACATGATCATGAGTTATGAGCTCATGATAGAGCCTGCACTTTTGAACTTCTGTACATTATGCTTATTATACATAAATATATATTCAGGTGTGCCCTCCCTTACTGTTTTCATCAGTGAAATAAGGAAATGAAATTAATAGTTAAATATTGTAGCTTAAAAAAATAGAGGGGAAAATGTAACCACACAGCTTAGGAACTATTGAAATATACATGTAGTCTCCATATTCTTACATCAGAATGTGCAATTAAATAAGCACAAAACAGGATAGAGAGGGACAGAGGGTTAAAAGGTATCTTCAAGTTAGAACTATATCTGGTGAAACTAGAGGGGCCAAATGCACTTATGTTTGGTGAAGTTAGAGAGAGGCTAGATGGACCAATATTTGGTGAAGTTAGAGAGTGGTTAGATGGACTTATATTTGGGATCAGAGGCATTACAATTTTGTATCAGCATTTAAATGACAAGTATCTAATGTGGACCTCTCTTTAAACAAATAGAGAGTTCAGTGGTGCGCAGAAAAATGGCAAGACAAAACAGACACTAACATCTACAGGGTTAAGGTGTACATCACAGTATTAAGAGGGGACCTACCAGCTCTAGGTTGTTTTTGGCAGCCTCACTCCTCAAGACATCTGTCTCTTCCAAAGGAACATCCGGTACCACGAGACCTGAATGACAGTAATACATCGATTATCACAGTGAACATGAATTTCTGAGAAGCTAACCCAACTCTTGTACAGGTTTTCTGTTAGGAAGATTTGTTAGTATTGTTACCTGAACAGTGCTATGTGTTAGCATACAATGGAGGAACTAATACTTCAGTAAATTAATGTGATAAGTATTAGCCTATAATGATATTTTAACGGGAATGAGCATCACAAGAATAAGAAATATATTACCATGTACTCCAGCTTCTCTAACAATACTCATGAAGTTGGGGACACCACGCTTCAGAATCGGGTTGTAATATGTGAAAAGCGCTACAGGGCAGGACAGGTCAGGTATCACCCCCTTTGCCATGGAGATGACATCCTCAAATGTGGTGCCCTTTGCCAGAGCGCGTGTCGCGGAGGCCTAAAACAGCGTAAACCAAAACAGAGGAATAAGCAGGAGCATACATAGACAACACAGTACAAGAACAAATCAGTAGAGGCATACCAACCGACCTGAATAACAGGGCCGTCAGCCAATGGATCGGAGTAAGGCACACCCAGTTCGATCACGTCTGAACCACACGCATCAAGGATCCTGAGTGCTTTTGCTGTGGTGGCCAAGTCAGGGTCTCCAGCAGTGATGAAGGGAATCAAGGCAGTCTGGAGAGTTTTCAGATAGCAGTGAGCTCAAACCAAACAATATAAAACGGGAGAAAAAGTAGGGGTGAACAAAAAAAATCAACGCCGATACAGAATGATAAATGTCATATAACCTCATTACCTTTAGTACTGCTCCTGTTGCACTACAAAAATCTAAGGGCTGATTTGGCGACCAGCGATCACGAGTGGATCCATGGTGAATGATCCCCTCGTGATCTCTGGTCACCAAACCAGCCCTAAGGTCTAGTTTGGAACCCAAATCACCCCTCTTTTCCCGGAGTGAGAAATCCCTCCAGATGATATTTAAATAAGATATTTAGTTATATATATGGGGTTTTCGTTTGCCTCTCCTTTCTTCCAAACTAGCCCTAAGTGTAATGTCACACACATATGGATTGCTCTTACTTCTTAGCGCCATATATACAGTGCAGAGGAAAGAAACGTGGCGATCGATGAAATCCATCGAGCACTGGTTCACTTTTTTTTAACAGAGGATAACCCCATAATAGAAATACAGCAGGTCCAGATACATCAAACTAGAAAAACCACGCATAGCATTGGGAATGGGGCGCCGGGATGTAACGCTAACATGACCGAGGCAGGGATGGAGTTGGACACAGTCCTGGTTCTTCCGATCTCAACACGACAAAACAGCGTGAGACAACCCGCAACGCCTCTCATACCCATAGCCGTGCCTGCTCTGTAGGGTCAGACTACGGGGCGCGATATTTTTTTTTGGGGGTCCTATCTTTCTGAAAAGAAAAGGAAATGAAGGATTCGTCGAGGAGTGTACCTTCCCCTGCTGCCTGAGCTCAGCGAAGGTGCCGGAGATGCTGCGCTTGTCCTCCGCCACAGCGGCGGCCGCCGCCGCCGCGGCCCTGACGGCGACCACGGGCGCGGCGCTCCGGAACGAGACCCTACCAGTCGCCGCGGCGCGCCGCCTCGGCCCCGCGGCGGAGAACGACGCCGACCCCGCGGCGGCGGCCTTGAGCGCGAAGGCCATGGCGGATTTTTGTCGTGTGGGTGGGTGGGTGGTGGTGGAGGCGGGCGCTGACTGGGTGCGCGGGGTGGCGCCTCACGTGAGCGACCGCGGGGTGTTCGACGCCGTGCGTGGATAAAACGGGTGGGTGGTGGTGGCCGGGTGATGCTGCTGCCGGTATTAGTAAGGACTAAGGAGGGCCCTGGGCCCCCTCCCGTGGTTGGTGGGCCGAGACGGATGAATCGCACGGGCGCCTGTGGGCCACCTGCGCCGGTGGACAGGCACACGGTCGTTGCCTTCTGTGCTGTGGCCGTCTGATTCTATGGATGGATAGATGATGGATCTGTTACGTTGCATTTGCAGCCACGTGCGCGTTTAATGACGTTTTCCGTGTCAACCATGCAAGTTCTTTTTTTTTTCAGAGAAGCATGTGAATTATCTCTCTATCTTTTGGAGAGCCGTGTGGATTCTTTGTTCACCAAGAGTGTGTTTCGCGAGGGGTAAAATTTAGGGATTAAATATATACATGCCATCTAACTTTTACTTTTACAAAGAAAAAATAAATAGTTAGTTCATCTCGATGACATAGAACTGTTTGGCATAGCTACTGTTTATTAGAAAAACAGCTTATCTTAGAAGCTGGTAAAAAGCAATTTCTGTTTATTGACTATTTTTAGTTTATTCTGATAAGCATCTAAACTGATAAGCTGCTGCAGAAACTGATTGTTTGGTGCTTCAATATGTGAAAAACTGAAAATAAGTTATGTGAAACAGGCCAAGGGTGGTATGAAAATGAACTATTATTTAAATTTAGACGCATCACAATTCACATCACACGTATGAATTGAGTTGAACATACGAACATCCAGGCAATCCACTTTGGCCGCACCTCCTCCCTAAAAACAGAAGAAAAGATCACTAGCTCATAAAAAAAACAAGAATTGCCCTTGTTGGTTGGGAGGTAGAGTTGGATTTGAAGCTAGGCTCTCTCGCGGTGGACGCCGCCGGTCCTTGCCCTCCGCTGATACTACCGGGAGATCCGAGAGGAAGAAGCAGCGCAGAAAGCAGGAGGCGCCGTGCGCTTGCCGACAATGGTCAAAAGTAGCCGTAGGAGCGACGGCCTGTGAATCTGCCGTTCTGCAGACCGTAGTTGCCGCTTGCCGGTGCTGCTGCCGAAGTGGGAATTGGCGACACCCTCGCAATGGCCCGATCCTCTTTTCCGTCCCAAAGCAAGTATATATTTATAAGATTTTGACGAAGAGGTCAATACTAATAGAAGGTTACATGTATGACTTTATAGAGATTTATCGATGCATTCTGTGAAGGGAGAAGACAGAAAATGACAGCTACAGTTTGGTGGTCTCCGTATCTAGAGGTATATTTATTTTAGTATAAATTTTAGACAATAAAAAGGTTTAGGCTAATAATGTTTTTTAGTGACTAAGAGTATCTCCAATTGGTATGTAAAAAGATTCATAAATCTTAGTTTAAGGAGTTATAAGAAGAAAAAAAACATGTCTCTAATAGTACCCTAAATAATGTTGCTAAATTTAAAAAGTTATTATTTTATCCCCACATTTGGCAATCCGAGAGGGACTCAAAGCACTTTCTCGTGCGAAATTAGTATTCTATGTCTTCTGTTTTTATTCTCTTTTATTTTTTATAAAAAAAACTCCCGGCTACTACGTGGAAAGGAATTTTGCTTCATGTTAGACTTTTTTGTTTCTGCGGTTTGCAATTTTTTGTCATACTTAGAATCGACTGATCATAGCGATATGTGTCTGTTTTGTACGTAGATTTTAGAACCATTGCAAAAACAATATCATGTTTCATGGGAAGAACGTAAATATTTCTAGAACGTGAGAGGGAGAAGAGTTTCTAGCTCATATAATTTAGAATATTTGGCAGCTAAAATAAAGAACTACTAGAGAACACATATTTTTTTACTCCCTACTATCATTTAGTAACTTCTCACATCGGAGTTTTTTTTTACAAAACTACTCGAGATGCTATAAGGACCTGTTTAGAAGCACCCACTTTTTAAGAAACTGGTTTATGGAAATTAGGTGGTTCCAAACATACCAGTTTATGCCTCTGTTTATAAGAATTAGATTCTCAACTTTTTAAAACCAAGAAGTTAACCTCTCTTAGCTAAAAGATAAAAATCAGTTTCTAAAAGCTGGCTTGCTCTCAAACAGGACATAAATGAGAGGAAATAATGTGGAAAACTACTTCTAACCAGAGGAAGAGGTAACTTTGATAATTTTTATAGCTGGTTTATGGAAATTAGGGTGGTTTCCGCGCTTCGGCGTTACCCATGGTCCGGTGGGAGCACCACCCGGGAGCGGCGTGCCTCCTTTCAAAATGTCGCCTCTCCTCTCCTCCCCACCCTCAATGGGATGTTTCAGCCCTGTGCGTCCGCGTCGGTTGCTTTTGGACCGGTAAGGCAGAGCTCGTCGGTGGCGGTGGCGAGGAAGTCGAAAGAGCCAAACTTGATGCTGCTCGCGGGGGTGAAGGTTTCGACCCTGGCAGATGCTAACGAACTGGCCAACAGAGTGAAAAAGTCACTTTGGCGCGCTTGTGACCCCTACCTAGCGCGCCAACTGTCGTGGTTTAAGAAATAGGTGAACAATAGTTTTGTGTTGGGTGGGGATGCAAGCGCGGACTCGCTCCGAATAGTGGATCACAAAGATTCGAGCAAGAAACTGAGACATGTGGTTTATACTGGTTCAGTCTTGCACCCTAGTCTACTGTAGTGTTGACCGTAGTATTGCTTTGAGGCGTGTTACACTGGTGTGCTTGTGTGCGTAGGGAGAGAGACCCCCTTTTATACTTCAAGGGACGGTCCTTACAAGTGAGTGAGAGAGAGAGAGTTCTTTAGCTAACGCCCTCAGCCACAATGCGTAGTGGAGCCCTCTAGGGTCAAGCTTAGGACGTGCCTGCGCACGGTATGGCTCTTTCTGCAGGCCGTGTGCTTCTGTATTCCTCGCATGGCGCTTTATCCCATCCATCTATCGTGTGTGACCCTGTAGCTTGCTCTATGTCCATACCGCGCGTACCAGATGGGTCCACAGAACGTGCTCTCGGTAAGACCGAGGTTCTAGCTAGTTCAGTATGGCTTCATCTTCTGTCAGCTCCCTTGCGTCACCCTCCAGCATGCGCGAGCACACACTAGGTGTGTCATCCTATCCTTTCCGGTACGTGGGGGGAGACTTTGATGCAGTGACTCCCCTTAGCGCTATACACATGACCGGGCATGGTTTGGTGTCAACGTGTCCAATTACGATCGTTGTGGACCCATAACGTCAATCTGGGCTCCCTTCTCATTGATCTGTTTGGTCGTTTGCTCTGCCTCTCTGAAAGGGAATTAGGCTTACACCTATTTTCCTAAATGATTTTGGTGGTTGAATTGCCCAACACAAATATTTGGACTAACTAGTTTGCTCTAGTTTATAAGTTCTACAGGTGCCAAAGGTTCACAATAAGCCAATAAAACGACCAAGAAAAGGGTTCAACAAAGAGAGTAAGGGATAACCGAAGGCAGCCCTGGTCTGGCGCACCGGACTGTCCGGTGTGCCACCGGACAGTGTCCGGTGCACCACCGGACAGTGTCCGGCGCACCAGGGAACTCCAAGCAGAACTCTTCACCTTCGGGAATTTTCAGAGAGCTCCGCTATAATTCACCGGACTGTCCGGTGTACCACCGGATAGTGTCTGGTGCCCCAAGGAAGAGCAACTCTGAACTCGCCAGCTTCGGGGATCCGCTCCGCTATAATTCACCGGACATGTCCGGTGCACAACAGACTGTCCGGTGTGACAGCGAGGGAATGGCTAGTTCATGCGCAACGGTCGACTGCAACGCATTAAATACGCGCCAGCGCGCGCAGAGGAGCAGAGCACGCGCGGGTGGCACACCGGACAGCCTACAGGGCCTGTCCAGTGCACCACCGGACAACCAGGCGGGCCCACAAGACAGAGCTCCAACAGTTGGAACCCTTTGGCCTGGTGACGTGGCTGGCGCACCGGACTGTGTCCGGTGGCGCACCGGACTGTTCGGTGCGCCCGTCGACAGCAGCCTCCACCAACGGTCAAGTTTGGTGGTTGGGGCTATAAATACCCCAACCACCCCCACATTCAAGTCATCCAAGTTTTCCAGCTTCCAACCACATTACAAGAGCTAGCATTCATTACAAAGCACACCAAAGAGATCAAATCCTCTCTCAACTCCACACAAAGCTTTAGTGATTAGAGAGAGTGATTTGTCGTGTTCATTTGAGCTCTTGCGCTTGGATCGCTTCTTTTCTTTCTCATTCCTTCTTGAGATCAAACTCACTTGTAATTGAGGCAAGAGACACCAATTGTGTGGTGGTCCTTGCGGGAACTTCGTGTTCCATTTATTTGAGAAGAAGAAGCTCACTCGGTCCGAGGGGTCGTTTGAGAGAGGGAAAGGGTTGAAAGAGACCCGGTCTTTGTGACCACCTCAACGGGGAGTAGGTTTGCAAGAACCGAACCTCGGTAAAACAAATCCGCGTGTCACACTCCTTATTCGCTTGCGATTTGTTTTTGCGCCCTCTCTCGCGGACTCGTTTATATTTCTAACGCTAACCCGGCTTGTAGTTTGTGATTAAGTTGTAAATTTCAGTTTCGCCCTATTCACCCCCCTATAGGCGACTTTCAATTGGTATCAGAGCCCGGTGCTTCATTAGAGCCTAACCGCTCGAAGTGATGTCGGGAGATCACGCCAAGAGGGAGATGGAGACCAGCGACAAGCCCACTACAAGCCACGGGAAGGCTTCATCCGAAGAGTCCCGCAACAAAGGGAAGGGGAAGGAGAAGAAACCCTCTTCCCACAAGTCGCATCAGAGTGGTGACAAAAAGAAGAAGATGAGGAAGGTGGTCTATTATGAGACCGACACTTCATCACCATCGACCTCCGGCTCCGACGCGCCGTCCGTTACTTCTAAGCGCCATGAGCGCAAGAAGTATAGTAAGATTCCCCTACGCTACCCCCATATTTCAAAACGTACTCCTTTACTCTCCGTTCCATTAGGCAAACCACCGGTTTTTGACGGTGAAGATTATAATATGTGGAGTGATAAAATGAGGCATCATCTAACCTCACTCCACACAAGCATTTGGAATGTTGTTGAGTTTGGTGTACAGGTACCATCCGTGGGGGATGAAGACTACGACTCGGACGAAGTGGCCCAAATTCACCACTTTAACTCCCAAGCCACCACTATACTCCTCGCCTCTCTAAGTCGAGAGGAGTATAATAAGGTGCAAGGGTTAAAGAGTGCGAAGGAAATTTGGGACATACTCAAGACCGCGCACGAAGGAGACGAGGTGACAAAGATCACCAAGCGAGAGACGATCGAGGGAGAGCTCGGTCGCTTCATGCTTCACCAAGGCGAGGATCCATAAGCTATGTACAACTGCTTGAAGACCTTGGTGAACCATGTGCGCAACCTCGGGAGCGAAAAATGGGATGACCATGAGATGGTCAAGGTTATTCTTAGATCCCTCGTATTTCTTAACCCTACGCAAGTTCAATTAATTTGAGGTGATCCTAGATATAAGCTAATGTCTCCCGAGGAGGTTATAGGAAAATTTGTGAGCTTTGAGCTAATGATTAAAGGCTCAAAGAAAATCATCGAGCAAGGCACTTCCTCCACGCCCGAAGCACAACCGGTGGCATTCAAGGTGACGGAGGAGAAGAAGGAGGAGTCTACATCAAGTAGACAACCAATTGAAAGGGAAATGTGCCCTTGGGCCATTTCTAAGTATTTTGGTGATTGAGTGCCAACACAAATACTCTTGTGCTAATCTATGCAAAGGTGTGGACAAAGTGCAAAACATGTCAAAAGGTATGTTTCTAGACTTAGTACATTATATTATGGACTAATGTATTGTGTCTAAGTGCTGGAAACAGGAAAAATCAATTTGGAAAAGACTTGGCTGCTCAGTTAAGACCTGCTCAGTCTGGGTGCACCGGACTGTCCGGTGGTGCACCGGACAGTGTCCGGTGCGCCAGGCTGGCTCTATCAACTGGCTGCTCTCGGGACTTCGTCGGCGGTGTACGGCTATAATTCACCGGACTGTCCGGTGGTGCACCGGACTGTCCGGTGAGTCGTTCACAGGCGAACTCGTCGCTCTCGGGAGATGATTAACGGCGTACGGCTAAAATTCACCGTACTGTCCAGTGGTGCACCGGACTGTCCGGTGAGCCAACGGTCGGCCAGGCCAACGGTCGGCCGCGCGATCCACGCGGGACATGTGGCCGAGCCAACGGCTAGAAGGGAGCACCGGACTGTCCGGTGTGCACCGGACAGTGTCCGGTGCGCCAACGGCTCTCAAGCGCCAACGGTCGGCTTCGCCAATTAAGGAAGGAGATCCGCACCGGACAGTGTCCGGTGGTGCACCGGACTTGTCCGGTGCGCCAGTCGACAGAAGGCAAGAATTGCCTTCCCTGATTGCTCTCAACGGCTCCTAGCTGCCTTAGG
The DNA here is from genome assembly GCA_029449295.1 of Zea luxurians. Lineage (NCBI taxonomy): Eukaryota > Viridiplantae > Streptophyta > Magnoliopsida > Poales > Poaceae > Zea > Zea luxurians. The sequence continues at coordinate 3,105,054 of JAOPSE010000044.1, forward strand.
GCTATAAAAGGGACCCCTTAGCGCATGGAGAAGACATCCAAGCAACCTTAGAGCATTCTTGATCATCCACACTCAGTTTTCACGCATTCGTTTGTCATTCTCAGTGATTCAAGCTCCGTTCTAGTGAGAACTTTGAGATAGTCTTTTGAGCTCGATTCTTGGCCGTGTGTGTGCGTAGTTTGCTGTGGATTTGTGTGTGTTGCTTCCCTCCCTTACTCCGTGCTTATTGTGAACTTCAAGTGTAAGGGCGAGAGACTCCAACTTGTGGAGATTCCTCGCAAACGGGAATAGTAAAGCAAACAAAACACCGTGGTATTCAAGTGGGTATTTGGACCGCTTGAGAGGGGTTGATTGCAACCCTCGTCCGTTGGGACGCCACAACATGGAGTAGGCAAGCGTTGGTCTTGGCCGAACCACGGGATAAACCACTGTGCCAATCTCTGTGATTATTCTCTTGTGGTCATTGTGTTTTGTTGAAGACTCCTCTCCAGCCACTTGGCGATTATTGTGCTAACACTTAACCAAGTTTTTGTGGCTTAACTTTCAAGTGTTACAGGATCACCTATTCACCCCCCCTCTAGGTACTCTCAATTGGTATCGGAGCCGTTCTCTTCACGAAGGGACTAATCGCCCGAAGAGATGGATCCTAAGGGGAAGGGAATCATGATCAACGACAAGGAGAAGGAGTCCTTCGTCAACGAGCCAAAGGATGACAAGCCTACTGACTCAGGCTCGGGCTACAAGCGGAAGGAAGGGAAGAAGAAGAAGACGAGGCGCATCAAGGAGATCGTCTACTACGACAGCGATGAGTCTACTTCTTCCCAAAAGGACGAAGACAACGACTACGACAAACGAAAGACGGTTAACTCAAACTTTTCTTTCGATTATTCGTGTATTCCTCAAAGTTCAAATTCACATTTGCTCTCCATTCCTCTCGGCAAGCCTCCACACTTTGATGGGGAGGACTACGGATTTTGGAGCCACAAAATGCGTAGTCACCTATTCTCTCTCCATCCAAGCATATGGGAGATTGTTGAGAATGGAATGAAATTTGATAGCTCGGATAGTCCTATTTTTATTAATGAACAGATTCATAGAAATGCACAAGCTACTACTGTGTTGTTAGCCTCCTTGTGCAGGGACGAGTATCATAAGGTGAGCGGCTTGGATAATGCCAAGCAAATCTGGGACACCCTCAAGATCTCTCATGAGGGGAATGACGTCACTTTGCTCACCAAGATGGAGTTGGTAGAAGGCGAGCTCGGAAGATTTGCAATGATAAGGGGCGAGGAGCCAACCCAAACATACAACCGGCTCAAGACCCTTATCAACAAAATAAGGAGCTACGGAAGCACGCGATGGACGGACCACAACGTCGTCCGCCTAATGCTAAGGTCCTTTACCGTTCTTGATCCACATTTGGTGAATAATATTCGTGAGATCCCAGGTACACCAAAATGTCGCCCGAAGAAGTCCTTGGAAAATTCGTAAGCGGGCGAATGATGATCAAGGAGGCGAGGTACGTGGACGACGCTCTAAATGGTCCAATCAATGAGCCTCAACCCGTTGCCCTCAAGGCAACAAGAAGCAAGGAAGCGCTACCTAGCAAGGTGGCACAAATTGAGGCGGTCGGACTTAATGATGAAGAGATGGCCCTCATCATCAAGAGATTCAAGACGGCGCTAAAGGGTTGCAAGGGGCAGCTAAGCAAGACCAAGACAAAGGGGAAGCGCTCATGCTTCAAATGTGGTAAGCTTGGTCATTTTATTGCTAACTGTCCCGACAATGATAGTGATCAGGATCAAGGGAACAAGAGGGAGAAGAAGAAGAACTATAAGAAGGCAAAGGGCGAGGCACATCTTGGCAAGGAGTGGGATTCGGATTGCTCCTCGTCCGACTCCGACAATGAAGTACTCGTCGCCACCGTCTTCAACAAGTCATCCCTCTTCCCCAACGAGCGTCACACATGCCTTATGGCAAGGGAGAAGAAGGTATGTACTCGAAACTCTACTTATGCTTCTTCAAGTGAGGACGAATCTAGTGATGAGGATGAAATAGATTATTCATGTTTATTTAAGGGCCTAGATAGAACCAAGGTAGATAAAATTAATGAATTGATTGATGCCTTGAATGATAAGAATAGGCTTTTAGAAAAACAAGAGGACTTGTTGTATGAAGAACATGACAAATTTGTAGAAGCACAAAAATCTCTTGCGTTAGAAGTTAAGAGAAATGAAATGCTTTCTTGTGAATTATCTTCTTGCCATGAGACAATTTCTAGCTTAAGGAGCATTAATGATGATTTGAATGCTAAGTTAGAAATAGCTAGTAAATCAACAACTTGTGTAGAAAATGTTGTTATTTGCAATAGATGTAAAGATTTTGATATTGATGCTTGTAATGAACACATAGCTTCTATTGCAAAGTTAAATGATGAAATGGCTAGTCTTAATGCCCAACTTAAGGCTAGCAAAAGTGACTTTGATAAACTAAAATTTGCTAGGGATGCCTACACGATTGGTAGACACCCCTCAATTAAGGATGGGCTTGACTTCAAGAGGGAAGCCAAGAACTTAACAAGCCATAAGGCTCCCATCTCCGCCAAGGAGAAAGGGAAAGTCCCTATGGCAAGTAGTACTAAAAGGAACCATGCTTTTATGTACAATGATAGAAGACAGTCTCATAGGAGCTGTAATGCTTTTGATTCACATGCCTATGATTCTTATGCTATGTTTGCTTCCAGTTCTTCCTATATGCATGGTAGAGATATGCCTAGGAAAAATATTCATCATATGCCTAGAAAGAATATTGTTCATGTTCCTAGGAAAGTTATGAATGGGCCCTCTACAATTTATCATGCTTTAAATGCTTCCTTTGCTATTTGTAGAAAGGATAGGAAGATAGTTGCTAGGAAATTAGGGGCAAAATGCAAGGGTGATAAAACTTGCATTTGGGTCCCTAAGACAATTGTGACTAACCTTGTAGGACCCAACAAGAGTTGGGTACCTAAGACCCAAGCCTAAATTTGCCTTGCAGGTTTATGCATCCGAGGGTTCAAGCTGGATTATCGACAGCGGATGCACGAACCATATGACGGGGGAAAAGAAGATGTTCACCTCCTACGTCAAGAATAAGGATTCCCAAGATTCAACCATATTCGATGATGGGAACCAAGGCAAGGTGAAAGGTTTAGGCAAGATTGCAATATCAAATGAGCACTCTATCTCTAATGTGTTTTTAGTTGAGTCTCTTGGATATAATTTACTATCTGTCAGTCAATTATGTAATATGGGATATAATTGTCTATTTACAAATGTTGATGTATCTGTCTTTAGAAGATGTGATGGTTCACTAGCTTTTAAGGGTGTACTAGACGGCAAACTTTATTTGGTTGATTTTGCAAAAAAAGAGGCCGGTCTAGATGCAAGCTTAATGGCTAAGACTTGCATGGGCTGGCTGTGGCATCGCCGCTTAGCACATGTGGGGATGAAGAACCTTCACAAGCTTCTAAAGGGAGAACATGTGATAGGTCTAACCATTGTACATTTCGAAAAAGATAGACCTTGTGCAGCTTGTCAAGCAGGGAAACAGGTGGGAGGCTCTCATCACACCAAAAATGTGATGACAACATCAAGACCCTTGGAGATGCTTCATATGGACCTCTTCGGACCCGTCGCCTATCTGAGTATAGGAGGAAGTAAGTATGGTCTTGTTATAGTTGATGATTTTTCCCGCTTCACTTGGGTATTCTTTTTGCAGGATAAATCTGAAACCCAAGGGACCCTCAAGCGCTTCCTCAGGAGAGCTCAAAATGAGTTTGAGCTCAAGGTGAAGAAGATAAGAAGCGACAACGGGTCCGAATTCAAGAATCTTCAAGTGGAGGAGTACCTTGAGGAGGAAGGGATCAAGCACGAGTTCTCCGCTCCCTACACACCACAGCAAAATGGTGTGGTAGAGAGGAAGAACAGGACGCTAATCGACATGGCGAGGATGATGCTTGGAGAGTTCAAGACCCCCGAGCGCTTTTGGTCGGAAGCCGTGAACACGGCTTGCCACGCCATCAACCGGGTCTACCTTCACCGCCTCCTCAAGAAGACTTCGTATGAGCTTCTAACCGATAACAAACCCAATGTTTCGTATTTTCAAGTTTTTGGGAGTAAATGCTACATTCTAGTGAAGAAGGGTAGAAATTCTAAATTTGCTCCCAAAGCTGTAGAAGGGTTTTTATTAGGTTATGACTCAAATACAAAGGCGTATAGAGTCTTCAACAAATCATCGGGTTTGGTTGAAGTCTCTAGCGACGTTGTATTTGATGAGACTAATGGCTCTCCAAGAGAGCAAGTTGTTGATCTTGATGATGTAGATGAAGAAGATGTTCCAACGGTCGCAATTCGAACCATGGCGATTGGTGATGTGCGACCACAGGAACAAAATGAGCAAGATCAACCGTCTTCCTCAACTACGGTGCATCCCCCAACCCAAGATGACGAACAGGTACCTCAAGTGGAGGCGCATGATCAAGGGGGAGCACAGGATGTTCAAATTGAAGAGGAAGAAGCACCTCAAGCTCCTCCAACCCAAGTTCGAGCGACGATCCAAAGGGATCATCCCCTCGACCAAATATTGGGTGATATTAGCAAGGGAGTAACTACTAGTTTAAGATTAGTTAATTTTTGTGAGCATTACTCTTTTGTCTCTTCTATTGAGCCTTTCAGGGTAGAAGAGGCCTTGCTAGATCCGGACTGGGTGTTGGCCATGCAGGACGAACTCAACAACTTCAAGCGCAATGAAGTTTGGACACTGGTGCCTCGTCCCAAGCAAAATGTTGTGGGAACCAAGTGGGTGTTCCGCAACAAACAGGATGAGCACGGGGTGGTGACGAGGAACAAAGCTCGACTTATGGCAAAAGGTTATGCCCAAGTCGCAGGTTTGGACTTTGAGGAGACTTTTGCTCCTGTGGCTAGGCTAGAGTCTATTCGTATATTGCTAGCATATGCTGCTCACCATTCTTTCAGGTTGTTCCAAATGGATGTGAAGAGCGCTTTCCTCAACGGGCAAATCAAGGAGGAGGTGTACGTAGAGCAACCCCTTGGCTTCGAGGATGAACGGTACCCCGACCACGTGTGTAAGCTCTCTAAGGCGCTCTATGGACTTAAGCAAGCCCCAAGAGCATGGTATGAATGCCTTAGAGACTTTTTAATTGCTAATGCCTTCAAGGTTGGGAAAGCCGATCCAACTCTTTTTACTAAGACTTGTGATGGTGATTTATTTGTGTGCCAAATTTATGTCGATGACATAATATTTGGTTCTACTAATCAAAAGTCTTGTGAAGAGTTTAGCAGGGTGATGACGCAGAAGTTCGAGATGTCGATGATGGGCGAGTTGAACTACTTCCTTGGGTTCCAAGTGAAGCAACTCAAGGACGGCACCTTCATCTCTCAAACGAAGTACACTCAAGACTTGCTAAAGCGGTTTGGGATGAAGGACGCCAAGCCCGCAAAGACTCCGATGGGAACCGACGGACACACCGACCTCAACAAAGGAGGTAAGTCCGTTGATCAAAAAGCATACCGGTCTATGATAGGGTCTTTACTTTATTTATGTGCTAGTAGACCGGATATTATGCTTAGCGTATGCATGTGTGCTAGATTTCAATCCGATCTTAAGGAGTGTCACTTAGTGGCGGTGAAGCGAATCTTTAGATATTTGGTCGCTACGCCCTGTTTCGGGATCTGGTATCCAAAGGGGTCTACCTTTGACTTGATTGGATATTCAGATTCCGACTATGCCGGATGTAAGGTCGATAGGAAGAGTACATCAGGGACGTGCCAATTCTTAGGAAGGTCCCTGGTGTCATGGAATTCTAAGAAACAAACTTCCGTTGCCCTATCCACCGCTGAGGCCGAGTACGTTGCCGCAGGACAGTGTTGCGCGCAACTACTTTGGATGAGGCAAACCCTCCGGGACTTTGGCTACAATCTGAGCAAAGTCCCACTCCTATGTGATAATGAGAGTGCTATCCGCATGGCGGAAAATCCTGTCGAGCACAGCCACACAAAGCACATTGACATCCGGCATCACTTTTTGAGAGACCACCAGCAAAAGGGAGATATCGAAGTGTTTTATGTTAGCTCCGAGAACCAGCTAGCCGATATCTTTACCAAGCCTCTAGATGAGAAGACCTTTTGCAGGTTGCGTAGTGAGCTCAATGTCTTAGATTCGCGGAACCTAGATTGAAATATAACATACTTGTGTCTATGCCTTTGATCATGTTCCTTCTGCATTTTGTTGTTTATTTTTGGTGCTCAAGTTGTACAAGCACTCCCCGGACCTCACAAGTCCTTGTGCAAGTGAAGCACACATTTAGGGGGAGCTATGTTACAACTTGACCCCTTGAGACTAACCATGTGCTTGAGTTTGCTTGATTTAGTCTCAAAGGTGGATTGAAAGGGAAAGGTGGACTTGGACCATAAAAGACTTCCACTGCACTCCGATGAGAGGGTAACTACTTCCAAGTTCATCTCGAGAACTCTTATTGCCGTTGGACTCTTATTTGGAGATTTGGTGAGGCAATGGGGTTAAAGGGCCAAGATTGATCCCGTTTTGGTGCTTGATGCCAAAGGGGGAGAAAATAAAGGCCAAAGCAAGTAATGGATCAGCTACCACTTGAGAAGTTTTGAAAATAGTAGAATAGAGCTTTTTGTTTTGGCAAAACTCCCTTATTGGTTCTCGTGTCAAAAGTTGGCTTTTCTGTGGGGAGAATGGTGAAAAAGGGGGAGTTGTTAAAATCTTTGGTCAATTTCTATTGGAAATGCTCTCTTCATGTCTCTACAATTGTATTTGAGCTAGAGATAGGAGTTTGGAGTTGATTTGCAAAAACAAACCAAGTGGTGGCAAATAGTGATCCATATATGCCAAATTTGATCAAAACAACTTTGAGTTCTTATTTGGATTGATTTTGCACTTGTTCTAGTTGCTTTATGTTGTGTTGGCATAAATCACCAAAAAGGGGGAGATTGAAAGGGAAATGTGCCCTTGGGCCATTTCTAAGTATTTTGGTGATTGAGTGCCAACACAAATACTCTTGTGCTAATCTATGCAAAGGTGTGGACAAAGTTCAAAACATGTCAAAAGGTATGTTTCTAGACTTAGTACATTATATTATGGACTAATGTATTGTGTCTAAGTGCTGGAAACAGGAAAAATCAATTTGGAAAAGACTTGGCTGCTCAGTCAAGACCTGCTCAGTCTGGGTGCACCGGACTGTCCGGTGGTGCACTAGACAGTGTCCGGTGGTGCACCGGACAGTGTCCGGTGCGCCAGGCTGGCTCTGTCAACTGGCTGCTCTCGGGACTGTCGGCGGTGTACGGCTATAATTCACCGGACTGTCCGGTGGTGCATCGGACTGTCCGGTGAGTCGTTCACAGGCGAACCCGTCGCTCTCGGGAGATGATTAACGGCGTACGGCTAAAATTCACCGGACTGTCCAGTGGTGCACCGGACTGTCTGGTGAGCCAACGGTCGGCCGGGCCAACGGTCGGCCGCGCGATCCACACGGGACACGTGGCCAAGCCAACGGCTAGAAGGGAGCACCGGACTGTCCGGTGTGCACCGGACAGTGTCCGGTGCGCCAACGGCTCTCAAGCGCCAACGGTCGGCTTCGCCAATTAAGGAAGGAGATCCGCACCAGACAGTGTCCGGTGGTGCACCGGACATGTCCGGTGCGCCACTCGACAGAAGGCAAGAATTGCCTTCCCTGATTGCTCTCAACGGCTCCTAGCTGCCTTGGGGCTATAAAAGGGACCCCTTGGCGCATGGAGAAGACATCCAAGCAACCTTAGAGCATTCTTGATCATCCACACTCAGTTTTCACGCATTCGTTTGTCATTCTCAGTGATTCAAGCTCCGTTCTAGTGAGAACTTTGAAATAGTCTTTTGAGCTTGATTCTTGGCCGTGTGTGTGCGTATTTTGCTGTGGATTTGTGTGTGTTGCTTCCCTCCCTTACTCCGTGCTTATTGTGAACTTCAAGTGTAAGGGCGAGAGACTCCAACTTATGGAGATTCCTCGCAAACGGGAATAGTAAAGCAAACAAAACACCGTGGTATTCAAGTGGGTCTTTGGACCGCTTGAGAGGGGTTGATTGCAACCCTCGTCCGTTGGGACGCCACAACGTGGAGTAGGCAAGCGTTGGTCTTGGCCGAACCACGGGATAAACCACTGTGCCAATCTCTGTGATTATTCTCTTGTGGTCATTGTGTTTTGTTGAAGACTCCTCTCCAGCCACTTGGCGATTATTGTGCTAACACTTAACCAAGTTTTTGTGGCTTAACTTTCAAGTGTTACAGGATCACCTATTCACCCCCCCTCTAGGTGCTCTCACCAATCGACGCCTCCAAGCTCGACAATGAGGAAATGGCGCTTATCATCAAAAGCTTCCGCCAAATTCTCAAGCAAAGGAGGGGGAAGGATTACAAGTCCCGCTCCAAGAAGGTTTGCTACAAGTGTGGTAAGCCCGGTCACTTTATTGCTAAATGTCCATTATCAAGTGATAGTGACAGGGACAACGACAAGAAGGGAGAAGAAAGGAGAAAAAGAGGTACTACAAGAAGAAGGGCGGCGATGCCCATGTTTTCCGGGAGTGGGACTCCAACGAGAGCTCCACCGACTCCTCCGACGACGAGGACGCCGCCAACATCGCCGTCACCAAGGGACTTCTCTTCCCCAACGTCGGTCACAAGTGCCTCATGGCAAAGGACGGCAAAAAGAAGAAGGTTAAATCCAAATCCTCCACTAAATATGAGTCCTCTAGTGATGATAATGCTAGTGATGAGGAGGAAAATTTGTGTACTCTTTTTGCCAACCTAAACATGCAACAAAAAGAAAAATTAAATGAATTAATTAGTGCCATCCATGAGAAGGATGAACTCTTGGATTCCCAAGAGGACTTCCTAATCAAGGAAAACAAAAAGCATGTTAAGGTTAAAAATGCTTATGTTCTGGAGGTTGAAAAATGTAAGAAATTAACTAGTGAGCTAAGCACATGCCATGATTTGATTACCAACCTTAGAAATGAAAATGCTAGTTTAAATGCTAAGGTTGATTCTCATGTTTGTAATGTTTCAATTCCCAATCTTAGAGATGATAATGTTGATTTGCTTACTAAGATTGAAGAATTGAATGATTCTCTTGCTAGCCTTAGAAATGAAAATGAAAAATTAATTGCTAAGGCTAAAGATTTTGATGATTGCAATGTCACTATTTCTAACCTTAGAAGTGAAAATGATATATTACATGCTAAGGTTGTAGAATTAAAATCTTGCAAACCCTCTACATCTACCGTTGAGCATGTGTCTATTTGTGCTAGATGTAGAGATGTTGATATTGATGCTATTCATGATCATATGGTCTTAATTAAACAACAAAATGATCATATAGCAAAATTAGATGCTAAAATTGCCAAGCATGAACTTGAAAATGAAAAATTTAAATTTGCTCGTAGTATTCTTTATAGCGGGAGACGCCCTGGCATCAAGGATGGCATTGGATTCCAAAGGGGAGACAATGTCAAACTTAATGCCCCTCCTAAGAAATTGTCTAACTTTGTTAAGGGCAAGGCTCCCATGCCTCAAGATAACGAGGGTTACATTTTGTACCCTGCCGGTTATCCCGAGCACAAAATTAGGAGAATTCATTCTAGGAAGTCTCACTCTGGCCCTAATCATGCTTTTATGTGTAAGGGTGAGACATCTAGCTCTAGGCAACCAACCCGTGCTAAGTTGCCTAAAAGGAAAACTCCTAGTGCATCAAATGATCATAACATTTCATTTAAAACTTTTGATGCATCTTATGTTTTAACTAACAAATCCGGCAAGGTAGTTGCCAAGTTTGTTGGGGGCAAACACAAGGGCTCCAAGACTTGTGTTTGGGTACCCAAAGTTCTTGTTTCTAATGCTAAAGGACCCAAAACCGTTTGGGTACCTAAAGTCAAGAACTAAAATTGTTTTGTAGGTTTATGCATCCGGGGGCTCAAGTTGGATCATCGATAGCGGGTGCACAAACCACATGACAGGGGAGAAGAAGATGTTCTCCTCCTACGAGAAAAACCAAGATCCCCAAAGAGCTATCACATTCGGGGATGGAAACCAAGGTTTGGTCAAAGGTTTGGGTAAAATAGCTATATCTCCTGACCATTCCATTTCCAATGTTTTTCTTGTTGATTCATTAGATTACAACTTGCTTTCCGTTTCCCAATTATGTCAAATGGGCTACAACTGTCTATTTACTCACGTAGGTGTCTGAGAGCACCTAGAGGGGGGGTGAATAGGTGATCCTATAAACTTAAAACTTAATGCCACAAAACTTGATTAGGAGTTAGCACAATAATGCCAAGTGGCTAGAGAGGAGTCTTAGCAAAACACAAAAACCACAAGAAGATCAACACAGAGATGGCACAGTGGTTTATCCCGTGGTTCGGCCAAGTCCAACGCTTGCCTACTCCACGTTGTGGCGTCCCAACGGATGAGGGTTGCAATCAACCCCTCTCAAGCGGTCCAAAGACCCACTTGAATACCACGGTGTTTCGCTTAGCTTTACTATATCCCGTTGCGAGGAATCTCCACAACTTGGAGTCTCTCGCCCTTACAATGAGAATCAAAGTGAAAGCACTAGAGTAAGGGAGGGAAGCAACACACACAAATCCACAGCAAATACGCACACACACGGCCAAAACTCGAGCTCAAATGAATATATCAAAGTTCTCACTAGAACGGAGCTCGAATCACTAAGAATGACAAACAAGTGCGCAAAGACGGAGTGTGAATGATCAAGGATGCTTAGAGGTTGCTTCGGTGTGCTCCTCCATGCGCCTAGGGGTCCCTTTTATAGCCCCAAGGCAGATAGGAGCCATTGAGAGCAATCCAAAAAAGCAATTCTTGCCTTCTGTCGACTGGCGCACCGGACAGTCCGGTGCACCACTGGACACTGTCCGGTGCGGATTTCTTTCCCGATTTGGCGAAGCCGACCGTTGGCGATTCAGAGCCGTTGGCGCACCGAACACTGTCTGGTGCACACCGGACAGTCCGGTGCTCCCTTCTAGCCGTTGGCTCGGCCACGTGTCCCACGCAGATCGCGCGGCCGACCGTTGGCTCACCGGACAGTCCGGTGCACCACCGGACAGTCCGGTGAATTATAGCCGTACGCCGTTAATTGCTTCCTGAGAGCGAAGACTTCACCTGTAAATGGCTCACCATACAGTCCGGTGCACCACCAGACAGTCCGGTGATTTATAGTCGTACACCGCCGTCGAAGTCCCGAGAGCAGCAAGTTCGCCAGAGCGAGCCTGGCGCACCAGACACTGTCCGGTGCACCACCGGACAATCCGGTGCACCCAGACTGAGCAGACTTTGGCTGAACAAAGCCATCTCTTCTCCAATTTGATTTCTCCTGTTTCTAGCACTTAGACACAATACATTAGTCTTCAAATCAATGTACTAAGTCTAGAAACATACCTTTACTCTTGATTTGCACTTCTTGAGTCCTTTGCACAAATTAACACTTAAGCACTTGTGTTGGCACTCAATCACCAAAATATTTAGAAATGGCCCAAGGGCACATTTCCCTTTCAATCTCCCCCTTTTTGGTGATTTATGCCAACACAACAAAAAGCAACTAAAAGAAGTGCAACATCAATACAAATGAGAACTCAAAATTGTTTTGATTCAAATTTGACATATATGGATCACTCTTTGCCACCACTTGGTTTTGTTTTTGCAAATCAACCTCAAATTCCTATCTCTAGTTCAAACACAATTGTAGAGACATAAAGAGAGTTGTTCCAAGAGAAATTGATCAAAGATTTCAAAAACTCCCCCTTTTTCCCATAATCAACATTCTCCCCCACAAGAGGCCAACTTTTGACAAGAGAGACAATAAGAGAGTTTTGACAAACCAAAAGCTCTATTCTACTATTTTCAAAATTTCTCAAGTGGTAGCTGATCCATTTCTTGCTTTGGCCTTATTTTCTCCCCCTTTGATATCAAGCACCAAAACGGGATCAATCTTGGCCCTTTAACCCCATTGCCTCACCAAAATCTTCAATTAAGAGTACACAGGCAATAAGAGTACATGAGATGAACTTGGAATTTGTTACCCTCTTATCGGAGTGCAGTGGAAGTCTTTCATGGTCCAAGTCCACCTTTTCCCTTTCAAACCTCCTTTGAGACTAAAGTAAGAAAACTCAAGCACATGGTTAGTCTCAAAGGGTCAAGTTGTAGCACGTCTCCCCCTAAACATGTGCATCACTTGCAAATAAACTTGTGAGGTCCGGGGAGTGCTTGTACAACTTGAGCACCATAATTAAACAACAAAATGCATCAGGAACATGATCAAGGCATAAACACATGTATGCTACAAATCAATCCAAGTTCCGCGAATCTAAGACATTTAGCTCACTACGCAACCTGCAAAAGGTCTTCTCATCTAGAGGCTTGGTAAAGATATCGGCTAGCTGGTTCTCGGTGCTAACATAAAACACTTCGATATCTCCCTTTTGCTGGTGGTCTCTCAAAAAGTGATGTCGGATGACAATGTGCTTTGTGCGGCTGTGCTCAACAGGATTTTCTACTATGTGGATAGCACTCTCATTGTCACATAGGAGTGGGACTTTGCTCAGATTGTAGCCAAAGTCCCGGAGGGTTCGCCTCATCCAAAGTAGTTGCGCGCAACACTGTCCTGCGGCAACGTACTCGGCCTCAGCGGTGGATAGGGAAACGGAAGTTTGTTTCTTAGAGTTCCATGACACCATGGACCTTCCTAAGAATTGGCACGTCCCCGATGTACTCTTCCTATCGATCTTACATCCAGCATAGTCGGAATCTGAGTATCCAATCAAATCAAAGGTAGACCCCTTTAGATACCAGATCTCGAAGCAAGGCGTAGCGACTAAATATCTAAGAATTCGCTTCACGGCCATAAGGTGACACTCCCTTGGATCAGATTGAAATCTATCACACATGCATACGCTAAGCATAATATCCGGTCTACTAGCACATAAATAAAGTAAAGACCCTATCTTTGACCGGTATGCCTTTTGATCAACGGACTTACCTCCTTTGTTGAGGTCGGTGTGTCCGTCGGTTCCCATTGGAGTCTTTGCGGGCTTGGCGTCCTTCATCCCAAACCGCTTTAGCAAGTCTTGCGTATACTTCGTTTGGGAGATGAAGGTGCCGTCCTTGAGTTGCTTCACTTGAAACCCAAGGAAGTAGTTCAACTCGCCCATCATCGACATCTCGAACTTCTGAGTCATCACCCTGCTAAACTCTTCACAAGACTTTTGGTTAGTAGAACCAAATATTATGACATCGACATAAATTTGGCACACAAATAAGTCACCATCACAAGTCTTAGTGAATAAAGTTGGATCGGCTTTCCCAACCTTGAATGCATTAGCAATTAAAAAGTTTCTAAAGCATTCATACCATGCTCTTGGGGCTTGCTTAAGTCCATAGAGCGCCTTAGAGAGCTTACACACGTGGTTGGGGTACCGTTCATCCTCGAAGCCAGGGGGTTGCTCCACGTACACCTCCTCCTTGATTGGCCCGTTGAGAAAAGCGCTCTTTACATCCATTTGGAACAACCTAAAAGAATGGTGAGCGGCATATGCTAGCAATATACGAATAGACTCTAGCCTAGCCACAGGAGCAAAAGTCTCCTCAAAGTCCAAACCTGCGACTTGGGCATAACCTTTTGCCACAAGTCGAGCCTTGTTCCTCATCACCACCCCGTGCTCGTCTTGTTTGTTGCGGAACACCCACTTGGTTCCCACAACATTTTGCTTGGGACGCGGCACCAGTGTCCAAACTTCATTTCTCTTGAAATTATTGAGCTCTTCCTGCATGGCCAACACCCAGTCCGGATCTAGCAAGGCCTCTTCTACCCTGAAAGGCTCAATAGAAGAGACAAAAGAGTAATGCTCACAAAAATTAACTAATCTTGAACGAGTAGTTACTCCCTTGCTAATGTCACCCAAAATTTGGTCGACGGGATGATTCCTTTGAATCGTCGCTCGAACTTGGGTTAGAGGGGCCTGAGGAGCTTCTTCTTCTTCAACTTGGACATCCTGTGCTCCCCCTTGATCACATGCCTCCTTTTGATGAACCTGTTCATCGCCTTGAGTTGGGGGATGCACCATTGTTGAGGAAGAGCGTTGATCTTGCTCATTTTGTTCCTATGGCCGCACATCTCCAATTGCCATGGTGCGTATTGCGGCCGTTGGAACGTCTTCTTCATCTACATCATCTAGATCAACAACTTGCTCTCTTGGAGAGCCATTAGTCTCATCAAATACAACATCGCTAGAGACTTCAACCAAACCCGATGATTTGTTGAAGACTCTATACGCCTTTGTATTTGAGTCATAACCTAATAAAAACCCTTCTACAGCTTTGGGAGCAAACATAGAATTTCTACCTTTCTTCACCAGAATATAGCATTTGCTCCCAAATACACGAAAGTAAGATACATTGGGTTTGTTACCGGTTAGAAGCTCATACGAAGTCTTCTTGAGGAGGCGGTGCAGGTAGACCCGGTTGATGACGTGGCACGCCGTGTTCACGGCTTCCGACCAAAATCGCTCGGGGGTCTTGAACTCTCCAAGCATCGTCCTCGCCATGTCTATGAGCGTCCTGTTCTTCCTTTCTACCACACCATTTTGTTGTGGTGTGTAGGGAGCAGAGAACTCATGCTTGATCCCTTCCTCCTCAAGGTACTCCTCCACTTGAAGGTTCTTGAACTCGGACCCGTTGTCGCTCCTTATCTTCTTCACCTTGAGCTCAAACTCATTTTGAGCTCTCCTGAGGAAGCGCTTGAGGGTCCCTTGGGTTTCAGATTTATCCTGCAAAAAGAATACCCAAGTGAAGCGGGAAAATCATCAACTATAACAAGACCATACTTACTTCCTCCTATGCTTAGATAGGCGACGGGTCCGAAAAGGTCCATATGAAGCATCTCCAAGGGTCTTGATGTGGTCATCACATTTTTGGAATGATGAGAGCTTCCCACCTGTTTTCCTGCTTGACAAGCTGCACAAGGTCTATCCTTTTCGAAATGCACATTAGTTAGATCTATCACGTGTTCTCCCTTTAGAAGCTTGTGAAGGTTCTTCATCCCCTAATGTGCTAAACGACGATGCCACAACCAGCCCATGCAAGTCTTAGCAATTAAGCACGCATCTAGACCGGCCTCCTCTTTTGCAAAATAAACTAAATAAAGTTTGCCGTCTAGTACACCCTTAAAAGCTAGTGAACCATCACATCTTCTAAAGACAGACACATCTACATTTGTGAATAAACAATTATATCCCATACTGCACAATTGACTAACGGATAACAAATTATATCCAAGAGATTCTACTAAAAACACATTAGAAATAGAGTGTTCAGATGAAATAGCGATCTTCCCTAACCCTTTCACTTTGCCTTGGTTCCCATCATCGAATATGATTGAGTCTTGGGGATCCTTGTTCTTGACGTAGGAGGTGAACATCTTCTTCTCCCCCGTCATGTGGTTTGTGCATCCGCTGTCGATAATCCAGCTTGAACCCCCGGATGCATAAACCTGCAAGGCAAATTTAGGCTTGGGTTTTAGGTACCCAACTCTTGTTGGGTCCTACAAGGTTAGTCACAATGGTCTTAGGGACTCAAATGCAAGTTTTATCTCCCTTGCATCTTGCCCCTAATTTCCTAGCAATTACCTTCTTATCCTTTCTACAAATAGCAAAGGAAGCATTGCAAGCATGATAAATTGTAGAAGGTTCATTAATCTTCCTAGGAACATGAGCAACATTTCTCCTAGGCATATGATGAATGACATTTCTCCTAGGCATATTTCTACCATGCATATAGGAAGAACTTGAAGCAAACATGGCATGAGAATCAAAAGCATCATAACTTCTAAAAACATTTCTAAAATATCTCCTATCATGGTACATGAAAGCATGGTTCTTTTTAGCACTACTAGCCATAGGGGCCTTCCCTTTCTCCTTGGTGGAGATGGGAGCCTTATGGCTTGTTAAGTTCTTGACTTCCCTCTTGAAGCCAAGACCATCCTTAATTGAGGGGTGTCTACCAACCGTGTAGGCATCCCTTGCAAATTTTATTTTATCAACTTCACTCTTGCTAGTCTTAAGTTGGGCATTAAGACTAGCCACCTCATCATTTAATTTAGAAATTAAAACTAGGTGTTCACTATAAGCATCAATATCAAAATCTTTACACCTATTGCAAATCATAACATGTTCAACACAAGAGTTAGATTTATTTGCTTCTACTAGTTTAGCATTTAAATCATCATTAACACCTTTTAAAGTAGAAATGGTTTCATGACAAGTAGATAGTTCACAAGAAAGCATTTCATTCCTTTTAACTTCTAGAGCAAGAGAATTTTATGCACTAACAAATTTATCATGCTCTTCATACAAAAGATCCTCTTGCTTTTCTAATAACCTATTCTTATCATTCAAGGCATCAATTAATTCATTAATTTTATCAACCTTGGTTCTATCTAGGCCCTTGAATAAACATGAATAATCTATTTCATCATCATCACTAGACTCATCCTCACTTGAAGAAGCATAAGTACTAGTATTACGAGTGCTTACCTTCTTTTCCCTTGCCATGAGGCAAGTGTGATGCTCGTTGGGGAAGAGGGATGACTTGTTGAAGGCGGTGGCGGCGAGTCCTTCGTTGTCGGAGTCGGACGAGGAGCAATCCGAATCCCATTCCTTTCCAAGATGTGCTTCGCCCTTCGCCTTCTTGTAGTTCTTCTTCTTTTCCCACTTTCCACTCTTCTTTTCCTGGTCACTGTCATTATCGGGACAATTAGCGATAAAATGACCAATCTTACCACATTTGAAGCAGGAGCGCTTCCCCTTCGTCTTGTTCTTCTTGGGATGCTCCTTGCGGCCCTTTAGCGCCGTCTTGAAGCGCTTGATGATGAGGGCCATCTCTTCATCATTAAGTCCCGCCGCCTCAACTTGCGCCACCTTGCTAGGTAGCGTCTCCTTGCTACTTGTTGCCTTGAGAGCAATGGGCTGAGGCTCATGGATTGGACCATTCAATGCGTCGTCCACGTATCTCACCTCCTTGATCATCATCCGCCCGCTTACGAACTTTCCAACTACCTCCTCGGGCGTCATCTTCGTGTACCTGGGATTCTCATGAATATTGTTTACTAGATGAGGATCAAGGACGGTAAAGGACCTTAGCATTAGGCGGACGACATCGTGGTCCGTCCATCGCGTGCTTCCATAGTTCCTTATTTTGTTGATGAGGGTCTTGAGCCGGTTGTACGTTTGAGTTGGCTCCTCGCCCCTGATCATTGCAAATCTTCCAAGCTCGCCCTCCACCAACTCCATCTTGGTGAGCATGGTGATGTCGTTCCCCTCATGTGAGATCTTGAGGGTGTCCCATATCTGCTTGGCATTGTCCAAGCCGCTCACCTTATTGTACTCTTCCCTGCACAAAGATGCTAAAAGGACAGTAGTAGCTTGTGTATTTCTATGGATTTGTTCATTTATAAACATGGGACTATCAGTACTATCAAATTTCATTCCACTCTCGACTATCTCCCATATGCTTGGATGGAGAGAGAACAAGTGACTATGCATTTTGTGGCTCCAAAATCCGTAGTCCTCTCCATCAAAGTGAGGGGGTTTGCCGAGTGGAATGGAGAGTAAATGAGTATTTGTACTTTGCGGAATACGAGAGTAGTCAAAAGAAAAGTTCGAATTGACCATTTTCCTTCTCTCGTAGTCGTTGTCGTCGTTGTCCTTTTGGGAAGAAGTGGACTCGTCGATGTCGTCGTAGTAGACGATCTCCTTGATGCGCCTTGTCTTCTTCTTCTTCCCATCCTTTCATTTGTAGCCCGAGCCTGAGTCGGTAGGCTTGTCATCCTTCGGCTCGTTGATGAAGGACTCCTTCTCCTTATCGTTGATCACAATTCCCTTCCCCTTAGGATCCATCTCTTCGGGCGATTAGTCCCTTTCTTGAAGAGAATGGCTCCGATACCAATTGAGAGCACCTAGGGGGGGTGAATAGGTGATCGTGTAAACTTAAAACTTAATGCCACAAAACTTGATTAGGAGTTAGCACAATAATGCCAAGTGACTAGAGAGGAGTCTTAGCAAAACACATAAACCACAAGAAGATCAACACAGAGATGGCACAGTGGTTTATCCCGTGGTTCGGCCAAGTCCAACGCTTGCCTACTCCACGTTGTGGCGTCCCAACGGATGAGGGTTGCAATCAACCCCTCTCAAGCGGTCCAAAGACCCACTTGAATACCACGGTGTTTCGCTTAGCTTTACTATATCCCGTTGCGAGGAATCTCCACAACTTGGAGTCTCTCGCCCTTACAATGAGAATCAAAGTGAAAGCACTAGAGTAAGGGAGGGAAGCAACACACACAAATCCACAGCAAATACGCACACACACGGCCAAAACTCGAGCTCAAATGAATATCTCAAAGTTCTCACTAGAACGGAGCTCGAATCACTAAGAATGACAAACAAGTGCGCAAAGACGGAGTGTGAATGATCAAGGATGCTCAAAGGTTGCTTCGGTGTTGTCGGGGACCATAATTAGGGGTACCCTCAAGACGCCTAATTCTCAGCTGGTAACCCCCATCAGCATAAAGCTGCAGAGGCCTGATGGGTTTGATTAAGTCAGGGATCAGTCCATACGAGCGACTTGATCACGCCACGCCCGAGCCTAGCCTCGGGCGAGGGCAGCCGACCCTGAGATGTTTCCGTCTCGCCCGAGGCCTCCTCTTTCACGGCAGACGCATCTCCGGCTCGCCCGAGGCCATGCCTTCGATAAGAAGTAACCCTGACTAAATCACCGCGCCGACCGACCAAATCACTGGGGCCTTTAACGCAAAAGGTAAGACTGACGGGTAGCCAGGCTTGGCCGAAAGCGCCAGAGGAAGCTCCGCCCGACCCAGGGCTCGGACTCGGGCTAAGGCCCCGGAAGACGGCGAACTCCGCTCCGCCCGACCCAGGGCTCGGACTCGGGCTAAGGCCCCGGAAGACGGCGAACTCCGCTCCGCCCGACCCAGGGCTCGGACTCGGGCTAAGGCCCCGGAAGACGGCGAACTCCGCTCCGCCCGACCCAGGGCTCGGACTCCACCCCGACCTCTGCCGAACGACCTCCGCCTCGCCCGACCCAGGAGCTCAGGTTCGGCCTCGGCCATGCAGGACAGACTCGACCTCGGCCTCGGAGGAGCCTCCACGTCGTCCGACCTAGGACACAAGCCCGCCACGTCAACAGGAAGCGTCATCATCACCCTACCCCGAGCCGGCTCGGGCCGCAGAGAACAGGACCGACGTCCCATCTGGCTGGCCCCGCCAGATAGGCAATGATGGCGCCCCGCTGGACCGTGACGACGGCGGCTCCCTGAAAGTTCCCTTTGACCCGGGAACAGGATCTGGATGTCGCCTAGAGGGGGGGGGTGAATAGGCGAATAAAACTTATTACTTTAAAACTTAAATTCTTACTCTACTCGAAGACTTAGTACGCAGTGGAGTGAAAAGACTCTTCGAGTAGGTTGCAGCGGAATCAGAGATCCTGTCTCAAAAGTGTCCTGCACTTCAAATAAAGCTTATACCACAGATAAGTATTGAAGTGCAGATATAAAGACGAGTAAGACAGAGAGTCAGGATACAATACAGAACAGAGCACACAGACGCAAGAATTTATCCCGAGGTTCGGCCAAGCCTGAAATGCTTGCCTAGTCCTCGTTGGAGTTAGCCACACCTGGGCTTGGAGTCTATTTCAACTCCTTCCTCCGTTTGCTCAGATCTGTCAGAATGACAGATAGAGCCTTTCACTATTGAGTGGGGTTACAACAGAACCGCGGCTGCTTACAAACTTCTTGGCAGCACCCCGGCAGAGTAACGATACGCTCAAGACCTTGCTCTAGCTCTTAGCAGCACTACTCCTCTCTCTGAAGGCTTATAGCTGTGCCTTCTACACAAACTATAGAGTTACACACAAGAGGGAGAGCGAGAATTGATCCGAGTGATGTCTACACTTGTTGGCTGCACTTGTATATTGCTGGAGGCGCCTAGGGGTCCCTTTTATAGGCACAAGGAGCCTAGGAGCCGTTTGAAGCAATTCTGGAAGGCCAACCTTGCCTTCTGTCGTCGGGGGCACCGGACAGTCCGGTGCACACCGGACATTGTCCGGTGCCCGATCTGTTTCCATATCTGGCACTTCCGACCGTTGCAAACCATCGGAGATCTCGGAGCCGTTGGCGCACCGGACATGTCCGGTGCACACCGGACAGTCCGGTGCCGTCTTCCGACCGTTGGCTCGGCCACGTGTCCCGCGCGGATTGCGCGGCCGACCGTTGGCCCTGGCCGACCGTTGGCTCACCGGACAGTCCGGTGCACACCGGACAGTCCGGTGAATTTTAGCCGTACGCCGTCGGCGAATTCCCGAGAGCGGCCAGTTCGAGTCGAGGCAGCCTGGCGCACCGGACACTGTCCGGTGCACACCGGACAGTCCGGTGCTCCAGTCCGAGCTGAGACTTGGCTGCACACAGCCAAGTCATTTTCTCCTCTTCTTTCTTCTTCTTCTTTCTGTTTCTAACACTTAGACAAATATATTAGTACACAAAACCAATGTACTAAGTCTAGAAACATACCTTCTCTCAATTATTACATCTATAGCATTTCACATGCATGAGCTTCGATGTTGGACTCATAAATCATCAAGTCTGCTTGACTTGATCTAGATTGACATTTCTTGGCTCCAACATCCTGCAAAGATCACATAGAACATCTCCAAACCTAGGAACGACCCAAACTAAAGATCAAGGTGAACTTAGCTCTTTTAGGCTGCTTCCAGTTCTGGTTTTGACACTTGTTCTCCTTCTAGTGACCTTGAACTCCTTCTTAGAGTTTGGTCTTGAGCCTTATGACTTACACCACATAACTGTAGCTGTTGCTTCATTGGTTGTAAGTCACGTCCTTATGTAGTGATCCTTGGTGTGTTATAGCTCTTCTCAACTCGATCACCCTTGACTTTGCAAGCCTTCTTCTTCACCCTTGGCTTTGGGTTCCTCAGCCTCCTTGACCTTCTCCCGTGCACTTGGTACCTCGAAGCTTCTCTTGCCTCCGTCCTTGGCTTGATCAGTTGTCTCCGAGCTTCGCACCCGAGTCTCACTTTATGCAATGTCCATCCTACTTGTGATGTCCATCATGTATCCATAATCCAGTTCTTGGACCATCACAATTGTTCACTTGTGTTGAACCCTGTAGGCTTTACCTTAAGCACCTGTTCAACACTTAGTACACTCGTTAGTCCTTTAATTGAGTTGTCATTCAAACACCAAAACTCACAAGAGAGCTTTCAATCTCCCCCTTTTTGGTGATTGATGGCAACACAATTAAAGCTTACATAAGAATAAAATTTGAAGCACAAATTTTGAATTCTAAGTTTATAGAATGCTCCCCCTAAATATGTGCTTACTTCAAAAACATAATCTGCACCTCAGACGCCAATTTGCACATACTTAGGCAATTCGAAACATTTCTACACCTTAGCACTTTTTAGGATGCATTGTGTCAAGAATCAAATCATGATACTATACCACACAAATGCACATAATCAAACACACAAATGCACATAATCAGAGTTAAACACCATTCAAATTAGTGGATATATCATAGGAATATCAACCTACCACTATTCACAATTAAGATACTAATTTAAACTAAGATACCAATTTAAAGCAATCTTAAAGCACCATTAACCACATGACTGTCTATTTCAGAATGAACACAATAGATGCCAATTAATTCATAGCAACGGAAGCATTAGTCCATATGATGCAACACATATAATAACTGCAAGAAGCATATGAATATCACACTTGACAAAGCTCAAACTAACACGTCACCCCTTAGGACACGCAGGATAAGCTTTCCTCTCAGGTTGAGATAAGCTAAGCTTTCCTCTCAGGTTGAGATAAGCTTTAATACACACAAATTCTCCCCCTTTGACATCAAACACCAAAAACTATACTCAAGCAAGAACATAGGATGATGTCAAGGGACAACAGGGTGTTAAGGAGGAAAAGCGACCATCAAGACTCCCCCTTACTTATTGAACATATGCCCTACCAACATTTAGGTAAGATACATATATGCAAAAAGATTAATACTCCCTTTTGTACCTTTACCATATTGTAGTGTACTTCCCATCTTGAAAGTAGTTAATCTCTTGAGAGCTTCTCCATACTTGTGCCTGATTCTTTCTCCTAACTTTTTCTTGTTGCTAAGACACCAAACTTAGAACAAGTTATAGTATTGGGCACAAGAAGAAACTTCTATTCTCATGATTATCAAAAGATGTCAATTGAAGCGAACTATTACGGCTACCACTTGAAAGATACCGATTTAAAGATACCAATTGCAAAGTTCATTTATCCAATTGAAAGTTCCCTTATTATCATGGCTCATCTATTATCACCAGATATTATAGAGCATGAGCAATCTAAAGATATGCACTTACTCACAACTTGAGATACCAATTTCTTGACTTACAGAGGTACCCAAGTCCTGATTGCTCCATTTCTTGCACATTTTCTCTTTTCCACCTAGAGACTACACAAGATTGCTCAAGAAACAGTTAGTCTCACAAGTTATGTGTGCTCCCCCTCAAGTTCTGCATTAAGTATTTGAATGACTTGCACTTTGCACATTCTAGCTTCCTTAGAACTAGAGGGAATCACAACATGTCTTGGTCAAAGCCTACTTTATCACTTTTATCACACATAGATGCCAATTTGAATATCAAATGAAAAGCCACTTAACATCATTTGAAAGCTAAATGAAAGGTTGACTAAATACAACAATGCATGCCTCAGTGGCACATAAGCCAATTTGATACTCACAGGAAGTCTAACATTTACACGCAACTTAGACATGCTTAACTATCATTGGAGCACATATACCAAATGAAAGACAACACGATCATGTCTAAAGCACATCATAGTTAAGAAGGTTCTTTAGGTACACCAAAAGAAACAACATTCTAATGCATAAGCCACGATATTACCAATGAAATGCAAGAACATAGCTATGATCACTATCAATGGAATTTCAAGATAAACATTAAAATTGCACAGTTCCATTTTCCACACCTTTGCCTTTATGAGAGCACTAGTTATCACCAATTCGGGGCTCCTTTTGCTTACGCACCTCATAGCTCAAAGGGGCACGACATGGATTTGAAATTCACACAATACTAAACTAGGGAGATCATGTGAACATGCACTAAACAATAATGTCATCTTTGCACATAGCATGACTTAACAAGTTTACAGGTTTATCCATATACACCAAGAGAGTTGATCGTTGTGGATATAACAAATGAAAGAACTACCCATGAATGATTCAAAAGATATATCCTATATAACACCAGTCATGATTAAGCAAACATCATTATGATTCATTTAACGCAGGCAATCATAAAGCATAACTACTCTAAGGACAGGTAGCACATCAAGCCAACTTAAGAGCAATACTAAATTGCAATGATGTACTTAAAATACACAGGTACCGTCCTTTGGAGAGCAGGTTTTAGATTCTCATCAAGGTCCTTTACTTGATTCACCAATAATGATTCAGGACCTACACACCTTATTTCACTTGAGATGAACATGGGATTAGTGTTTCATAATAAAGGCACCAAAACAATTAACAGCTTAAGCATAGAGTTTAAGATAACCGTCTTAAGCTCTCCCATGGTCTCCAGTCCATCTCAAGGTACCTGCATGGTCTAGTTAGCACAGTTTGGTACCCATCTTGGGATGGGTCCATAATGATCATCTAAATGTGCCTTTTGTACCCAAATTGCCTTTGTGCTAGTTCTAGGTGATCTCGTTATAGATCTAGCACAAGTGTATGATTTGAGTCTCCTACCCGAATAAGATTGACACAAATTCACTTGCTTAGGGATCTTACCTTTATAACATACCTTGGATAGATGACCCTGCTCACCACACTTGTAGCAGAAGCGTCGCTCAACTTGACACGGCGCTTGCTGTGTGTCATTTTCCTTGGTGAGGGTCACCTTGGAGGATGCACATCCTTGATCCTTCATGACCGGACATGAAGTGATCGTGTGGTCCTTTTTGTTGCATCCAAAACAACTCCTTGTCCCTTCATTCTTGTCTTTGTACGGACAAGATGCGATGAGGTGGCCTAACTTCTTGCACTTGAAACACCTCCTTTTTCCTTTTCCCTTTTTGTACTTGATTGACATGGAGAGAAGGTCAGTGCAAACAACATGATTAATTGAATCTTTACCCTTTTCCTTTTTCATGTTGATTTCTTCATTTATAGCTTTGGGAACATTCTTCTTGTTGAGCTTAACACTTGCTGCAGTTTTTCCTTTCTCAAGCTTCTTCACCACGCGCCCGTGGATATCTTGAGAGAGTTGAGCTAAGCGTCTTCTCCTTAGTTGTCGTTGCTTCTTATTCCCACAGAGTTTCTTTTGTGACCCTAAAACTTGTTGCTCAATCAATGATTGGCTTTCTTTTGAGCAACAGGGGTTAGCACATGATGATATACAATTCAAATGCGCACACGTGCGAGAATTGGGTTCACATGAATTTAAGCTTGAAATTACAACCTCATGAGCAATATTAAGCATGATATGGTCATCAACTAATTCATTATGAGAATATGACAACATATCATACTTTTTACCTAGAGCACATTTTTCTAAGTTCATTGTTTCTACTTGACTCTTAAGCATGGCGTTTTCCATTTTAAGTTGAGCAACACAGGATAAAGCATCATTATTTCTTTGCTCAAATAAAATAGATTCATACCGTTGGACCAAATCGTCATGAGAGCACTTTAGCTCCTCATGTTCTTTGGTCATCTTCTCCAGGCTGTTGTTGGTTTTGATGAGGGTCTCCTCTAGCCTGAGAAGCGTCTTGCCTTGTTCCTTGTTCCTTCTCAACAACTTAACCAAGAGAGCTTTGTCCGCTTTGTTGAGATGGTTGTAGAAACGGCGAATCTCCTCTTCTTCCATATCATTGGTCTCATTTTCCCTGTCATTATTATTAGTGGAAGCAATACAGGAAAATGTACCTTGTGGTGATGAAGACTCATCCTCGCTGTCATCCTCATATTCCTCCTCATCATTGCTTTCGTCTCCATCATCATTGTTAGCAATAAGACACTTATAACTAGTGGAAGACAAACCTGTCGACGAGGTGGATTCATCGTTTGGTGCCCATCGTTCTTGATCTTGTCCTTTTGAAAGGTTAGTATCACAAGCAATATGGGGAGTAGAAGCAGTACAATTTGCCACACAATATTTTACTTTAATTCTATTCCATAAATCATGAGCATCAACAATTAAATCATTACCACTACTCATGATGGCAAAATAAGCACCTCTAGAAAGAGAATCAACTAAGATGCTGCAAGCACGGTGATTGAGAGAAAAACATCTTAGTTCATCATTAGAGGGATTTTTACTAATATCAGATGGAAAAATACTTCTCCTAAAGATCTGTCTCAAATCAGGATCAACACTCATGAAAGCATTATAAATAAAGACAGACCAAGATTTATAATTAGAGCCATCGCCTAAAAGAAGTTCTACAGTTACCTCTTGTGACGACATCGTTATCTCCGGACGGCTAAGCCCACACTGGAGAGAACCTGGTTCTGATACCAATTGAAAGTTCCCTTTGACCCGGGAACAGGATCTGGATGTCGCCTAGAGGGGGGGGGTGAATAGGCGAATAAAACTTATTACTTTAAAACTTAAATTCTTACTCTACTCGAAGACTTAGTACGCAGTGGAGTGAAAAGACTCTTCGAGTAGGTTGCAGCGGAATCAGAGATCCTGTCTCAAAAGTGTCCTGCACTTCAAATAAAGCTTATACCACAGATAAGTATTGAAGTGCAGATATAAAGACGAGTAAGACAGAGAGTCAGGATACAATACAGAACAGAGCACACAGACGCAAGAATTTATCCCGAGGTTCGGCCAAGCCTGAAATGCTTGCCTAGTCCTCGTTGGAGTTAGCCACACCTGGGCTTGGAGTCTATTTCAACTCCTTCCTCCGTTTGCTCAGATCTGTCAGAATGACAGATAGAGCCTTTCACTATTGAGTGGGGTTACAACAGAACCGCGGCTGCTTACAAACTTCTTGGCAGCACCCCAGCAGAGTAACGATACGCTCAAGACCTTGCTCTAGCTCTTAGCAGCACTACTCCTCTCTCTGAAGGCTTATAGCTGTGCCTTCTACACAAACTATAGAGTTACACACAAGAGGGAGAGCGAGAATTGATCCGAGTGATGTCTACACTTGTTGGCTGCACTTGTATATTGCTGGAGGCGCCTAGGGGTCCCTTTTATAGGCACAAGGAGCCTAGGAGCCGTTTGAAGCAATTCTGGAAGGCCAACCTTGCCTTCTGTCGTCGGGGGCACCGGACAGTCCGGTGCACACCGGACATTGTCCGGTGCCCGATCTGTTTCCATATCTGGCACTTCCGACCGTTGCAAACCATCGGAGATCTCGGAGCCGTTGGCGCACCGGACATGTCCGGTGCACACCGGACAGTCCGGTGCCGTCTTCCGACCGTTGGCTCGGCCACGTGTCCCGCGCGGATTGCGCGGCCGACCGTTGGCCCTGGCCGACCGTTGGCTCACCGGACAGTCCGGTGCACACCGGACAGTCCGGTGAATTTTAGCCGTACGCCGTCGGCGAATTCCCGAGAGCGGCCAGTTCGAGTCGAGGCAGCCTGGCGCACCGGACACTGTCCGGTGCACACCGGACAGTCCGGTGCTCCAGTCCGAGCTGAGACTTGGCTGCACACAGCCAAGTCATTTTCTCCTCTTCTTTCTTCTTCTTCTTTCTGTTTCTAACACTTAGACAAATATATTAGTACACAAAACCAATGTACTAAGTCTAGAAACATACCTTCTCTCAATTATTACATCTATAGCATTTCACATGCATGAGCTTCGATGTTGGACTCATAAATCATCAAGTCTGCTTGACTTGATCTAGATTGACATTTCTTGGCTCCAACATCCTGCAAAGATCACATAGAACATCTCCAAACCTAGGAACGACCCAAACTAAAGATCAAGGTGAACTTAGCTCTTTTAGGCTGCTTCCAGTTCTGGTTTTGACACTTGTTCTCCTTCTAGTGACCTTGAACTCCTTCTTAGAGTTTGGTCTTGAGCCTTATGACTTACACCACATAACTGTAGCTGTTGCTTCATTGGTTGTAAGTCACGTCCTTATGTAGTGATCCTTGGTGTGTTATAGCTCTTCTCAACTCGATCACCCTTGACTTTGCAAGCCTTCTTCTTCACCCTTGGCTTTGGGTTCCTCAGCCTCCTTGACCTTCTCCCGTGCACTTGGTACCTCGAAGCTTCTCTTGCCTCCGTCCTTGGCTTGATCAGTTGTCTCCGAGCTTCGCACCCGAGTCTCACTTTATGCAATGTCCATCCTACTTGTGATGTCCATCATGTATCCATAATCCAGTTCTTGGACCATCACAATTGTTCACTTGTGTTGAACCCTGTAGGCTTTACCTTAAGCACCTGTTCAACACTTAGTACACTCGTTAGTCCTTTAATTGAGTTGTCATTCAAACACCAAAACTCACAAGAGAGCTTTCACTCCCAGCTCCCTTACGAAAGCAGGGGGACGTCAGCAAGGGCCCAACCTCTCCGACAGCTGTCCCTCCGCCCGGCTCCATTGCTTCTCCGACAGCCACGACGCCACACTAGCTGGGTGCCAAGATCTCTCCGGCTGCCACCTTGGCATGTACTTAGGGCACTAGCACTCCCCCGCTAGACACGTAGCACCTTGCTACACCCCCATTTGTACACCTGGATCCTCTCCTTACGCCTATAAAAGGAAGGACCAGGGCCTTCTTAGAGAAGGTTGGCCTCGCGGGGACGAAGGGCAGGGGCAGGCGCTCTCTCGGGGCCGCTCGCTCCCCTCACCCGCGCGGACGCTTGTAACCCCCTACTGCAAGCGCACCCGACCTGGGCGCGGGACGAACACGAAGGCCGCGGGATTCTCCGACTCCCTCACGACCCGGCTCCGGCCACCTCACACTCGCTCTCTCCCCCCTTCGCGCTCGCCCACGCGCTCGACCCATCTGGGCTGGGGCACGCGGCACACTCACTCGTCGGCTCGGGGACCCCCCGGTCTCGGAACGCCGACAGTTGGCGCGCCAGGTAGGGGCCTGCTGCGTGTTGACGAGTAGATTCCCGTCAAGCTCCAGATGGGCAGTCTCCAACGACCTCTTCAACCCGGAACGGTGCTCCGTTTCGGGAGTCTCGAGTTCATGTCTTTCGACGGCAGCTACGACATGATACTCCTTCCACCGCCGCGCGACAGCGACAATGGTGGCGGACAGCCCGCCCGCCGGCGGCAGAATCGACGACGTCTTTCCCGCGTGGGGGAAGGACAACTTTCGAGCTCGCCCCATCCTCTCCCTCGCCATCGGAGGAGGAGGCGGGGCAACCAAAGCCGAGCGGGAGGCTGCGCTCAGTCGACTGTCGAGCAAATCGACATCCCCAGCGCCCCAACGGAGGACGCGTCGGGCATCACCCGCGCGTTTGAGGCGAAGACGAGCGCCGTCCCCCCCGCGTCACGCCGATCCCGAGCAAGTGGACGACGCCAGCACGCTCACGGAGGGCCTGCAGGACGTCGCCCTCGCACCCCGGACGACAGCACGATCAGCCCCCGATGCGACTTCGTCGCTCCTCGTCGACCAAAAGGTACGGGCTGATTCCCATCCTTCGTCATTTCGACTCGACCTCAACCCACCTGGCGACCTCGCTTTGGCGGGCGCTCACGTTGAGGCGAGTGCAACCTCTCTGGGGTTTCGTGTGCGGTCGCCTTGGGACCGATTGACGGGTGTCTCGACCTACGGACCCTCTGGGTCCGAGGAAGATGACGACCCCAGCACCTGTTGGGATTTCTCTGGATCTGGCAACCCCAGTGCCATGCGGGATTTCATGACCGCATGTAACTACTGCCTCTCCGACTGTTCCGACGGCAGCCGCAGCCTTGGCGACAAGGACTGCGGCCCGAGCCGCGAATGTTTCCACGTCGAGCTGGGGGATCCCTCCGGAGGCAGCTGTCTCGGCATGCCGGAGGATGGTGATCCCCCTAGGCCAGCGCCTCGCGCCGACATCCCGCGGGAGCTAGCTGTGGTCCCCGTTCCGGCGGGGGGTCACGACCCACAGCTCGAGCAAGTCCGCGGGGCGCAGGCCGGGCTCGATGAGGGAGCAGGAGCGCTCGAGGCAATCCGCCGGAACGTCGGGCAGGTATGGGCGAGCCAGCCCCCGGCCGGAGGAATACGTCACCTGCCCCAAGGTCTCCAGCACCGCATCGCCAACGATGCCAGGGACAGATCGCCACCCGCATCCGGCGGAACCGGTCAGGACCTGGCAGCCACAGCGATGCTCCTCCGCGCGATGCCGGAGTCATCAACCACCGAGGGTCGGCGAATCCAGGGAGAGCTCAAGCATCTCCTGGAAGGCGCTGCGGCCCGGCGGGCCGAGAGCTCTGCCTCCCGAAGGTAGGGGTACCCCTCGGAACCTCGTGCCGCGACTTCCCGACTCACACGGGAAGCCTCGGTCTACACCGGGCGCACGCGCAACACCGCGCCTGCGGCCCCGGACCACCTCGGCGACGAGCATCCTCATCGCGACCGATGGGCCCGCCTCGACGAAAGGGTGCGCCGAGGTTATCACCCCAGGCGTGGGGGACGCTACGACAGCGGGGAGGATCGGAGTCCCTCGCCCGAACCGCCCGGTCCGCAGGTCTTCAGCCGAGCCATTCGGCGGGCGCCGTTTCCGCCCCGATTCCGACCCCCGACTACTATCACAAAGTACTCGGGGGAAACGAGACCGGAATTGTGGCTTGCGGACTACCGCCTAGCCTGTCAACTGGGTGGGACGGACGACGACAACCTCATCATCCGCAACCTCCCCCTGTTCCTCTCCGATACCGCTCGCGCTTGGTTGGAGCACCTGCCTCCGGGGCAGATTTCCAACTGGGAGGATCTGGTCCAGGCTTTCGCCGGCAACTTCCAGGGCACGTACGTGCGCCCCGGGAATTCCTGGGACCTCCGAAGCTGTCGGCAACAGCCGGGGGAGTCCCTTCGGGACTACATCCGGCGATTCTCGAAGCAGCGCACCGAGCTGCCCAACATCACCGACTCCGATGTCATCGGCGCGTTCCTTGCCGGCACCACCTGCCGTGACCTGGTGAGCAAGTTGGGTCGCAAGACCCCCACCAGGGCAAGCGAGCTGATGGACATCGCCACCAAGTTCGCCTCTGGTCAGGAGGCGGTCGAAGCCATCTTCCGAAAGGACAAGCAGCCCCAGGGCCGCCCGTCGGAAGATGCACCCGAGGCGTCTACTCCGCTCGGCGCCAAGAAGAAAGGCAGGAGGAAGTCGCAAGCGAAACGCGACGCCGCCAGCACGGACCTTGTCGCCGCCGCCGAGTACAAGAACCCTCGGAAGCCCCCCGGAGGCGCCAACCTCTTCGACAAGGCACTAAAGGAGACGTGCCCCTACCATCAGGGGCCCGTCAAGCACACCCTCGAGGAGTGCGTCATGCTTCGGCGCCACTTCCACCGGGCCGGGCCACCCGCAGAGGGTGACAGGGCCCGCGACGACGGCAAGAAGGAAGATCACCAAGCAGGAGAGTTCCCCGAGGTCCGCGACTGCTTCATGATCTACGGAGGGCATGCGGCGAACGCCTCGGCTCGGCATCGTAAGCAGGAGCGTCGGGAGGTCTGCTCGGTGAAGGTGGCGGCGCCAGTCCACCTAGACTGGTCCGACAAGCCCATCACCTTCGACCGGGATGACCACCCCGACCACGTGCCGAGCCCAGGGAAGTACCCGCTCGTCGTCGATCCCGTCATCGGCGACGTCAGGCTCACCAAGGTCCTGATGGATGGAGGCAGCTGCCTCAACATCATCTACGCTGAGACCCTCAGGCTCCTGCGCGTCGATCTGTCATCCGTCCGAGCAGGCGCTGCGCCCTTCCACGGGATCATTCCCGGGAAGCGCGTCCGGCCCCTCGGACAGCTCGACCTTCCTGTCTGCTTCGGAACACCCTCCAACTTCCGAAGGGAGACTTTGACGTTCGAGGTGGTCGGGTTCTGAGGAACCTACCACGCAGTGTTGGGAAGGCCATGCTACGCGAAGTTCATGGCCATCCCCAACTACACCTACCTAAAGCTCAAGATGCCGGGCCCCAACGGGGTCATCACCGTCGGCCCCACGTACAAACACGCATTCGAATGCGATGTGGAGTGCATGGAGTACGCCGAGGCCCTCGCCGAGTCCGAGGCCCTCATTGCCGACCTGGAAAGCCTCTCCCGAGAGGTGCCGGACGTGAAGCGACATGCCGGCAACTTCGAGCCAGCAGAGACGGTTAAGGCCGTCCCTCTCGACCCCAGTGGCGACACCTCCAAGCAGATTCGGATCGGATCCGGGCTCGACCCCAAATAGGAAGCAGTGCTCGTCGACTTTCTCCGCGCAAACGCCAACGTCTTTGCGTGGAGTCCCTCGGACATGCCCGGCATACCGAGGGATGTCGCCGAGCACTCGCTGGATATTCGGGCCGGAGCCCGACCGGTCAGACAGCCTCTGTGCCGATTCGACGAGGAAAGGCGCAGGGTGATAGGCGAGGAGATCCACAAGCTGATGGCAGCAGGGTTCATCAAAGAGGTATTCCATCCTGAATGGCTTGCCAACCCTGTACTTGTGAGGAAGAAAGGGGGGAAATGGCGGATGTGTGTAGACTACACTGGTCTGAACAAAGCATGTCCGAAAGTCCCCTACCCTCTACCTCGCATCGATCAAATCGTGGACTCCACTGCAGGGTGCGAAACCCTGTCTTTCCTCGATGCCTACTCAGGGTATCATCAAATCAAGATGAAAGAGTCCGACCAGCTCGCGACTTCTTTCATCACGCCCTTCGGCATGTACTGTTATGTCACAATGCCTTTTGGTCTGAGGAACGCGGGTGCGACGTACCAGCGGTGCATGAACCATGTGTTCGGCGAACATATCGGTCGCACGGTCGAGGCCTACGTCGATGACATCGTAGTCAAGACGAGGAAAGCCTCCGACCTTCTCTCCGACCTTGAGCTGACATTCCGGTGCCTCAAGGCGAAGGGAGTCAAGCTCAATCCCGAGAAATGCGTCTTCGGAGTGCCCCGAGGCATGCTCTTGGGATTCATCGTCTCCGAGCGGGGCATCGAAGCCAACCCGGAGAAGATCGCAGCCATCACAAACATGGGGCCCATCAAGGACTTAAAAGGCGTACAGAGGGTCATGGGATGCCTCGCGGCCTTGAGCCGTTTCATCTCGCGCCTCGGCGAAAGAGGCCTGCCCCTGTACCGTCTCTTAAGGAAGGCCGAGTGCTTCACTTGGACTCCCGAGGCCGAGGAGGCTCTCGGGAACCTGAAGGCGCTCCTCACCCAGGCGCCCGTCTTGGTACCCCCAGCTGATGGAGAAGCCCTCCTGGTCTACGTCGCCGCTACCACTCAGGTGGTCAGCGCTGCGATCGTGGTCGAAAGGCGGGAAGAGGGGCATGCCTTGCCCATTCAGAGGCCAGTTTACTTCGTCAGCGAGGTGCTGTCCGAGACCAAGATCCGCTACCCACAAGTCTAGAAGCTGCTGTATGCAGTGATCCTGACGAGGCGAAAGCTGCGACATTACTTCGAGTCTCATCCGGTGACTGTGGTGTCATCCTTCCCCCTGGGGGAGATCATCCAGTGCCGAGAAGCCTCGGGACGGATCGCGAAGTGGGCGGTGGAAATCATGGGCGAGACAATCTCGTTCGCCCCTCGGAAGGCCATCAAGTCCCAGGTACTGGCGGACTTCGTAGCCGAATGGGTCGACACCCAGTTGCCGACGGCTCCGATCCAACCGGAGCTCTGGACCATGTTTTTCGACGGGTCGCTGATGAAGATGGGAGCTGGCGCGGGCCTGCTCTTCGTCTCGCCCCTCGGGAAACACCTGCGCTACATACTCCGCCTCCATTTCCCGGCGTCCAACAATGTGGCTGAGTACGAGGCTCTGATCAACGGGTTGCGAATCGCCATCGAGCTAGGGGTCCGACGCCTCGATGCACGCGGCGACTCACAGCTCGTTATCGACCAAGTCATGAAGAACTCCCACTGCCGCGACCCGAAGATGGAGGCCTACTGTGACGAGGTTCGACGCCTGGAAGACAAGTTCTACGGGCTCGAGCTTAACCACATCGCCCGGCGCTACAACGAGACTGCGGACGAGCTGGCGAAGATAGCCTCGGGGCGAACGACGGTTCCCCCGGACGTCTTCTCCCAGGATCTGCACCAACCCTCCGTCAAGATAGGCGGCACGCCCGAGCCCGAGGTGCCCTCGGCCCCGTCCGAGGCAGCCTCGGCCCAGCCCGAGCCATCCTCGGTTCGACCCGAGGAGCCCTCGGCCCCCGAGGGCGAAGCACTGCACATCGAGGAGGAGCGGAGCGGGGTCATGCCAGATCAAGATTGGCGGACCTCGTACCTGCAATATCTCCGCCAAGGAGAGCTGCCCCTCGGCCGAGCCGAGGCTCGGCGGGTAGCGCGACGCGCCAAGTCGTTCGCCTTGCTGGGCGATGAGAAGGAGCTCTACCACCGTAGCCCCTCGGGCATCCTCCAGCGATGCATCTCCATCGCCGAGGGTCAGGAACTCCTGCGGGAAATACACTCGGGGGCTTGCGGCCATCACGCAGCACCTCGAACCCTCGTCGGGAACGCTTTCCGCCAAGGCTTCTACTGGCCGACGGCGGTGGCTGACGCCACTAGAATTGTCCGCGCCTGCGAAGGGTGCCAATTCTACGCGAAGCAGACCCACCTGCCCGCTCAGGCTCTGCAGACGATACCCATCACCTGGCCCTTCGCTGTGTGGGGTCTGGACCTCGTTGGCCCTCTGCAGAAGGCGCCCGGGGGCTACACGCACCTGCTGGTCGCCGTCGACAAGTTCTCCAAGTGGATCGAGGTCCGACCCCTGAACAGCATCAGATCCGAGCAGGCGGTGGCGTTTTTCACCAACATCATCCATCGCTTCGGGGTCCCGAACTCCATCATCACCGACAACGGCACCCAGTTTACCGGCAAAAAATTCTTGGATTTCTGCGAGGATCACAACATCCGGGTAGACTGGGCCGCCGTAGCTCATCCCATGTCGAATGGGCAAGTGGAACGTGCCAACGGCATGATTCTACAAGGGCTCAAGCCTCGGATTTACAATAATCTCAACAAGTTCGGCAAGCGATGGATGAAGGAACTCCCCTCGGTGGTCTGGAGCCTGAGGACGACGCCAAGCCGAGCCACAGGTTTCACGCCGTTCTTCCTGGTCTACGGGGCCGAGGCCGTCCTGCCCACTGACCTGGAATACGGCTCCCCGAGGACGAGGGCCTACAACGAAGAGAGCAACCAAGCTAGCCGAGAAGACTCGCTGGACCAGCTGGACGAGGCTCGGGACAGGGCCTTACTACACTCGGCGCGGTATCAGCAGTCCCTGCGACGCTACCACGCCCGAGGGGTCCGACCCCGAGACCTCCAGGTGGGCGACCTGGTGCTTCGGCTGCGGCAAGACACCCGAGGGAGGCACAAGCTCACGCCCCCCTGGGAGGGGCCGTTCGTCATCGCCAAAGTTCTGAAGCCCGGAACGTACAAGCTAGCCAACAGTCAAGGCGAGGTCTACGGCAACGCTTGGAACATCCAACAGCTACGTCGCTTCTACCCTTGAGATGTTTCCAAATTGTTCATATACCTTGCACCCACGCAAAGTTTAGTCAACAAGGAAGGGTCGGCCTCGCCTCGGCAAAGCACGACCCTCCCTCGGGGGCTAAAAGGGGGGAAACCCCCTCTGCGTCAAAATTTTCCTCGAACAAAAAATCTCTTTTACCAGAACATCTTTCGTGCTTTTTGACTACTTCGAAAAGTGGGTCCTGGAAACGACGGAGTACACGTAAGCAGTCAAGGCTGACCGAGCCGAGGGACTCCTACGCCTCCGGGATACGGATACCTCACTCATCACCTTCTGTGATAAGTAACTCGCGTTCGGATAAGGTGACTCCGTGGATCGAACAAGTCCCTACGTTCGGAAGCTCTTCTGTCGAAGCGATTCTTCGAGTTTTCTCGACTAAGTCGGTGATAGGGCCTCATGGACGAGTGAAGGTGCGCGTAAGCGGCGAGGGCGACCGAGCCGAGGGACTCCCACGCCTCCGGGATATGGATACCTCACTCCTCACCTTCCGCGAGAAGCAACTTTCGCTCGCACAAACATCCCTGTTACCGACAAAAAGTCCAGATGCTTGGAACAAGAGGAAAAGGGACGCAGCTTTACAACACAGCAAGGGTGTGTGTTCTGGCCTCGACGGCCGCACAAAGCACACGCTACAAGACAGGCTGATCCTGCAGGCTCAGGTCTTGGCGCTGGAAGGGGGCGGCGACACCCTCGGCATCGACAGCACCTTCGGCAAGGCCCGAACTAGCCTCGGACGGCGACGCGGTCCGAGGGCCTCCGCTCCAAAGGACGGCGTCATTACCACGCCCGGGCGATCGTTGTCAGGAACTTCTCCGGGAATTCGGCCCGAGCAGGCGGCTCGGCCAGCCACCTCCGGGGCCTCGGCCAACCACCTTCCGAGGGCACGAGCCCGGTCCGAAGCCTCTGCTGACCGACTCCGGTGTCGATCCTGCCAACGGACAACCCGGCTAGGCTCCGGCCAACCAGGTTTCATTCCCGAGCTAACTCTGCCTCTGCCCATGCTGATATCGCTACCCCCGGCCTCGGCTCGTCGAAGAGCGGCCGAGGGGTCTCTTTAACTAAGCTAGAGGAGCCTCGGACGACAGGGCCGACCGAGCCGAGGGACTCCTACGCCTCCGGGATACGGATACCTCACTCGTCAGCTTGACACGGGGCGACTCATGCTTAGTGAAGCGGTTCAGACAATCAGCTGACGAGTCTTAATGCTCGGAAATGAGGAAAAAAAACACGGCTCCGTGCCATAATTACATACATGTTCAGGCCCCGAAAGCCAAAAATGAACAAAAAACCCGGCACTCGAAGTGCCATTACAAACGGAACTCCGGTTCCGCCCCCGCGGGCACGGACAACCTCCCCGCCAGGGAAGCCCGAGGAGCAACGAGCTCTGGGCGAATCACCAGCAAACGCGGGGCGCCCCTAAGCACCCCGGCAGATCCTCGCAGCCGCCCTCGCCGCGAATGCGAGGGAGAAGACGGAATGTTGCATCCTAGCTGGGCAGCAACAGTTCCCCTTCCCCGGCATGGCTGGAGGATGTCTCCGCCGTGGGGCTAAAAGGCGATTGCCACCACCAGAAGCTGGAAAATGAGGTGGCCCGCCGACCCGCGTAGGAGGTGGGGCCCCGGCTCGCCTCGCTCCCCGCCCCGGCGAGGATGACGAACACCCTCAACACTGAGGGCGGGGCCGGGACCACAGCCCGGTTTGCCCCTCCCATTCGGGAGCTGGAGGCCACCGTCTTGGGTGTTCACCAGCGGAGGGGAGCCGCTGGGCTGTGTGATGAAAATCCTTGAAGCCGAACGATGGCCAAAAGGTACCCGCTCCCAAGGAGTGGTGTCCCCCGACGATGAGGCACGGGGACGGCGGTTTCCCCCATCCGGGGGCTTGAAAGGTGGAAAGACACAATGCATAAGGGAGGAAGGAAACATGGTCGCCCTACGAAAGGGGTCGCCCTCCTTTTAAAGGCAACTCTCCGTGCTTGCGCCCCCAACCGTCACGGGCTGAGTCTTCTCCAACACGCCTCCAAAGCCCTCCCCTGCGGCGCGGGGGCTGGGGCCCACCTGTCATGCGGACCGGCTCCGAGCAAAAGAAGCCGGACTGCCGTGCGCGGCGTGCGCGCAACCACCCAGCGGTTACAAGTGACCCTCCACTTTTGCCCAGACCAACGGGCGAAGGGGGCGGGCAGCCATGCGGGCGGCATGCAACCGCGCCAAGTGGACGCGCCTCTCCGACTCCTGACAGGCCAGCATGAAGGCTCAAGCCCACGCGTCGTGCAACCGGCGCGCCGGATGCTGCATGTAAGCCACTATGCCACTTGCGCCACCACCGCACCTCCTCGGTTGCGGAACCAATACCGCGACCCGAGGCGGCCCAGCGCACGGCCCAGCTGCGCCAGCCTGACGCAGCGGTCAAATACGGTCAAAAGTGGGCCGGCAGTAATGACAGTAGCAGGCGCGCAAGAGCAGCGGTCACGCCATCAGCCAAGCTCACGTCCCATCCGGAGGCAGCAAGAGAACCCCCTCTCTCACGGTGTGAAGACGACACGCCCGTGACCCGTTCCTCGAACGGCTCGCGCACGCAACGGCAGCCTCGCCGACCGCTCGCCCCGGCGCATTAACTCCGCGGCTCGACGGGCAGCGCTATTGGCGGGAGCAGCTGGCGACGTTTCGCCTTCGCCAAAACAACCACACCGAAAAAGGTACGCCACGACGTTTAATTTCGAATCCTTTTTCCCTTTTCCTTC
Source organism: Zea luxurians (assembly GCA_029449295.1). Lineage (NCBI taxonomy): Eukaryota > Viridiplantae > Streptophyta > Magnoliopsida > Poales > Poaceae > Zea > Zea luxurians. The sequence goes on from JAOPSE010000044.1 coordinate 3,142,666, forward strand.
TTTCTCTATCTCTTGCAACAGGGACCGGGAAAGGGGATACCCCCAAAGGGATCCTTCCCCGTGAAGGAACTAGGCTCCGAGCCTCCTTACTGATCAGGGGTTCGAAGGCTGGCCCCCCGAAGGGTTCAACAGCCGCCTCAGATCGCGTGGGCCCGACACCCACTACTGGTCAGGGGTTCGAAGGTCGGCCCCCGAAAGGTCCCACGACCGCCTCAGGCTACTCGGGCTCCGCGCCCATTACTGATCAGGGGTTCGAAGGCTGGCCCCCCGAAGGGTTCACAGTCGCCTCAGACACCGAGCGAGGGATGACCAGGGGTACGTTCGATACATAACCAAGGCTCGGGCTGCGCTCCCGAGGTACCCTAGGACATTTCCGAGACCAGCGGGAACGACTCTGTAACGGAATCCCATCGGAGGGAGGCAACGAGCCCTCGGACCCCGTCGCCAGGGGACCGGGTCCGGCAGATCACCCGCAGGTACTTTTGGGCGTGCCTCCGGGCCCCTAGCCGACCCCCAACGAACGGGGCACGGACGTCCACTCGGATTACCCGATCGCAGCTCACCGGAGACACCATGTTCGGTGCCCATCGAGGGTAACATGGCGCTCTCCCCCCTCCTCCTTGCGGAAAGGCGACGTAGGGGCATATATAAAAAAGCCGAGTCTGTCCCTGATCGTCCTCTCGCTCTGTGCGGAGGCTCGGGGGCTGCTCTCGCAAACCCGGCTCCGGCCGAACCGTTGACAGCGTCAACATACCAGCCCGAGAACTTGGGCCCCGACAGTGCACCCGGGCTACGGCCTGTTCGCATGAGGGAACCGCCAGACCAGCCGAGGCATTACGCAAGGCATTAAGACCTCGAAGGAGTGAAACCACTCCTCCGAGGCCTCGGGGGCTACACCCGGTGGGTGCGCTCGCGCGCACCCACCGGAACAAAGTACAACCGAGAAAGGCTGGTCCCCTTGCAAAAAAGTGCGACGAAAGCCTCCAAGCGAGTGTTAACACTCCCTTCGAGGCTCGGGGGCTACTGTCGGGGACCATAATTAGGGGTACCCTCAAGACGCCTAATTCTCAGCTGGTAACCCCCATCAGCATAAAGCTGCAGAGGCCTGATGGGTTTGATTAAGTTAGGGATCAGTCCATACGAGCGACTTGATCACGCCACGCCCGAGCCTAGCCTCGGGCGAGGGCAGCCGACCCTGAGATGTTTCCGTCTCGCCCGAGGCCTCCTCTTTCACGGCAGACGCATCTCCGGCTCGCCCGAGGCCATGCCTTCGATAAGAAGTAACCCTGACTAAATCACCGCGCCGACCGACCAAATCACTGGGGCCTTTAACGCAAAAGGTAAGACTGACGGGTAGCCAGGCTTGGCCGAAAGCGCCAGAGGAAGCTCCGCCCGACCCAGGGCTCGGACTCGGGCTAAGGCCCCGGAAGACGGCGAACTCCGCTCCGCCCGACCCAGGGCTCGGACTCGGGCTAAGGCCCCGGAAGACGGCGAACTCCGCTCCGCCCGACCCAGGGCTCGGACTCGGGCTAAGGCCCCGGAAGACGGCGAACTCCGCTCCGCCCGACCCAGGGCTCGGACTCCACCCCGACCTCTGCCGAACGACCTCCGCCTCGCCCGACCTAGGAGCTCAGGTTCGGCCTCGGCCATGCAGGACAGACTCGACCTCGGCCTCGGAGGAGCCTCCACGTCGTCCGACCTAGGACACAAGCCCGCCACGTCAACAGGAAGCGTCATCATCACCCTACCCCGAGCCGGCTCGGGCCGCAGAGAACAGGACCGACGTCCCATCTGGCTGGCCCCACCAGATAGGCAATGATGGCGCCCCGCTGGACCGTGACGACGGCGGCTCCCAGCTCCCTTACGAAAGCAGGGGGACGTCAGCAAGGGCCCAACCTCTCCGACAGCTGTCCCTCCGCCCGGCTCCATTGCTTCTCCGACAGCCACAATGCCACACTAGCTGGGTGCCAAGATCTCTCCGGCTGCCACCTTGGCATGTACTTAGGGCACTAGCACTCCCCCGCTAGACATGTAGCACCTTGCTACACCCCCATTTGTACACCTGGATCCTCTCCTTACGCCTATAAAAGGAAGGACCAGGGCCTTCTTAGAGAAGGTTGGCCTCGCGGGGACGAAGGGCAGGGGCAGGCGCTCTCTCGGGGCCGCTCGCTCCCCTCACCCGCGCGGACGCTTGTAACCCCCTACTGCAAGCGCACCCGACCTGGGCGCGGGACGAACACGAAGGCCGCGGGATTCTCCGACTCCCTCACGACCCGGCTCCGGCCACCTCGCACTCGCTCTCTCCCCCCTTCGCGCTCGCCCACGCGCTCGACCCATCTGGGCTGGGGCACGCGGCACACTCACTCGTCGGCTCGGGGACCCCCCGGTCTCGGAACGCCGACAGGTGTGCTCCTCCATGCGCCTAGAGGTCCCTTTTATAGCCCCAAGGCAGCTAGGAGCCGTTGAGAGCAATCCAGGAAAGCAATTCTTGCCTTCTGTCGACTGACGCACCGGACAGTCCGGTGCACCACCGGACACTGTCCGGTGTGGATTTCTTTCCCGATTTGGCGAAGCCGACCGTTGGCGATTCAGAGCCGTTGGCGCACCGGACACTGTCCGGTGCACACCGAACAGTCCGGTGCTCCCTTCTAGCCGTTGGCTCGGCCACGTGTCCCGCGCGGATCGTGCGGCCGACCGTTGGCTCACCGGACAGTCCGGTGCACCACCGGACAGTCCGGTGAATTATAGTCGTACGCCGTTAATTGCTTCCTGAGAGCGAAGACTTCGCCTGTAAACGGCTCACCGGACAGTCCGGTGCACCACCGGACAGTCCGGTGATTTATAGCCGTACACCGTCGTCGAAGTCCCGAGAGCAGCAAGTTCGCGAGAGCCAGCCTGGCGCACCGGACACTGTCTGGTGCACCCAGACTAAGCAGACTTTGGCTGAACAAAGCCATCTCTTCTCCAATTTGATTTCTCCTGTTTCTAGCACTTAGACACAATACATTAGTCTTCAAATAAATGTACTAAGTCTAGAAACATACCTTTACTCTTGATTTGCACTTCTTGAGTCCTTTGCACAAATTAACACTTAAGCACTTGTGTTGGCACTCAATCACCAAAATACTTAGAAATGGCCCAAGGGCACATTTCCCTTTCAGTGTCACTGTCTTTAGAAGAAGTGATGATTCAATAGCATTTAAGGGAGTGTTAGAGGGTCAGCTATACTTGGTAGATTTTGATAGAGCTGAACTTGACACTTGCTTAATTGCTAAGACTAACATGGGTTGGCTCTGGCACCGCCGACTAGCCCATGTTGTAATGAAGAATCTTCATAAGCTTCTAAAGGGAGAACACATTTTAGGATTAACAAATGTTCATTTTGAGAAAGACAGGATTTGTAGCGCATACCAAGCTGGGAAGCAAGTCGGTGTTCATCATCCACACAAGAACATCATGACGACTGACAGGCCACTGGAGCTCCTACACATGGATCTATTCGGCCCGATTGCTTACATAAGCATCAGCGGGAGTAAGTACTGTCTAGTTATTATGGATGATTATTCTCGCTTCACTTGGGTATTCTTTTTGCAGGAAAAATCTCAAACCCAAGAGACATTAAAGGGATTCTTGAGACGAGCTCAAAATGAGTTCAGCTTAAGGATCAAGAAAATTAGAAGCGACAACGGGACGGAGTTCAAGAACTCTCAAATTGAAGGCTTCCTTAAGGAGGAGGGCATCAAGCATGAGTTCTCCTCTCCCTACACGCCACAACAAAATGGTATAGTGGAGAGAAAGAATAGAACTCTATTGGACATGGCAAGAACCATGCTTGATGAGTACAAGACGCCGGATCGGTTTTGGGGCGAGGCGGTTAACACCGCTTGCTACGCCATCAACCGGTTATATCTACAACGAATCCTCAAGAAGACATCATATGAACTCCTAACCGGTAAAAAGCCCAACATTTCATATTTTAGAGTCTTTGGTAGCAAATGCTTTATTCTTGTTAAAAGAGGTAGAAAATCTAAATTTGCTCCTAAGACTGTAGAAGACTTTTTATTAGGATATGACTCAAACACAAGGGCATATAGAGTCTTTAACAAGTCCTCAGGACTTGTTGAAGTTTCTTGTGACATTGTGTTTGATGAGACTAACGGCTCTCAAGTAGAGCAAGTTGATCTTGATGAGATAGGTGAAGAAGAGGCTCCGTGCATCGTGCTAAGGAACATGTCCATTGGGGATGTGTGTCCTAAGGAATCCGAAGAGCCCATTCAAGCACAAGATCAACCATCCTCCTCCACGCAAGCATCTCCACCAACTCAAAATGAGGACGAGGCTCAAGTTGATGAAGGAGAGAATCAAAATGATGAGCCACCTCAAGATGACGGCAATGATCAAGGGGGAGATGCAAATAATCAAGACAAGGAGGATGAAGAACCAAGGCCGCCACACCCAAGAGTCCACCAAGCAATCCAACGGGATCACCCCGTCGACACCATCCTCGGCGACATTCATAAGGGGGTAACCACTAGATCTCATGTTGTACATTTTTGTGAGCATTACTCTTTTGTTTCCTCTATTGAGCCACACAGGGTAGAGGAAGCACTCCAAGATTCGGATTGGGTGGTGGCGATGTAAGAGGAGCTCAACAATTTCACTAGGAACGAGGTATGGCATTTAGTTCCACGTCCTAATCAAAATGTTGTAGGAACCAAATGGGTCTTCCGCAACAAGCAAGACGAGTATGGTGTGGTGACAAGGAACAAAGCTCGACTTGTGGCCAAGGGATACTCCCAAGTCGAAGGTTTGGATTTTGGTGAAACCTATGCACCCGTAGCTAGGCTTGAGTCAATTCGCATATTATTAGCCTATGCTACTTACCATGGCTTCAAGCTTTATCAAATGGACGTAAAGAGTGCCTTCCTCAATGGACCAATCAAGGAAGAGGTCTATGTTGAGCAACCTCCCGTCTTTGAAGACAGTGAGTACCCTAACCATGTCTATAGGCTCTCTAAGGCGCTTTATGGGCTCAAGCATGCCCCAAGAGCATGGTATGAATGCCTAAGAGATTTCCTTATTGCTAATGGCTTCAAAGTCGGCAAGGCCGATCCTACTCTATTCACTAAAACTCTTGACAATGATTTGTTTGTGTGCCAAATTTATGTTGATGATATTATATTTGGGTCTACTAACAAATCTACATGTGAAGAATTTAGTAGGATCATGACATAGAAATTTGAGATGTCGATGATGGGGGAGTTGAAGTATTTTCTAGGATTCCATGTCAAGCAACTCCAAGAAGGCACCTTCATTAGCCAAACGAAGTATACTCAAGACATTCTAAACAAGTTTGGGATGAAGGATGTCAAGCCCATCAAGACTCCCATGGGAACAAATGGGCATCTCGACCTCGACACGGAAGGTAAATCCGTCGATCAAAAGGTATACCGGTCGATGATAGGTTCACTGCTCTATTTATGTGCATCTCGACCGGACATTATGCTTTCTGTGTGCATGTGTGCAAGATTCCAAGCCGACCCTAAGGAATCTCACCTTACGGCCGTAAAACGAATCTTGAGATATTTGGCTTATACTCCTAAGTTTGGGCTTTGGTACCCTCGGGGATCCACTTTTGATTTAATTGGTTATTCGGATGCCGATTGGGCTGGGTGTAAAATTAATAGAAAGAGCACATCGGGGACTTGCCAGTTCTTGGGAAGATCCTTGGTGTCTTGGGCTTCAAAGAAGCAAAATTCGGTCGCTCTTTCTACCGCCGAAGCCGAGTACATTGCCGCAGGCCATTGTTGCGCGCAACTACTTTGGATGAGGCAAACCCTGCGGGACTATGGTTACAAATTAACCAAAGTTCCTCTTCTATGTGATAATGAGAGTGCAATCCGCATGGTGGATAATCCCGTTGAGCATAGCCGCACTAAATACATAGCCATTCTGTATCATTTTCTTAGGGATCACCAACAAAAGGGGGATATCGAGATTGCATATATTAACACTAAAGATCAATTAGCTGATATCTTTACCAAGCCACTAGATGAACAAACTTTTACCAAACTTAGGCATGAGTTAAATATTCTTGATTCTAGAAATTTCTTTTGATGTCTTGCACACATAGCTCATGAATATACCTTTGATCATGTTTCTTTTATATATATGCTATGACTAATGTGTTTTCCAGTGAATTTCAAACCAAGTCATAGGTATATTGAAAGGGAATTGGAGTCTTCGGCGAAGACAAAAGGCTTCCACTCCACTCATCCTTCGCCGTCGCTCCAAGCAATTCTTCGTCTTTGGTATAATCTTCACTTAGATGTTTTATTTGCCAAAGGGGAGAAAGTAGTTACTAAAGGGCTTATATTTCACTCAAACATCCGTTTTTGGCGATTCATGCCAAAGGGGGAGAGTATTAAGCCTAAAGCAAAAGGACCGCACCACCACCCTAATTTTAAAACTAATGATATTTGATTGGTAAAGTTTCAAATTGGTATCTTATTGTGTTCAAAAAGAGGAGAAGAATAGCACTTTCAAAAATTAGTATCTTAAAACCCTCTTGAACACTAAGAGGAGAATTTATTGAGGGGGAGTTTTTGTTTAAAGTCAAAGGAAAAGCATTTGAAATAGGGAGAGAAAATTTCAAATCTTGAAAATGCTTCGCAAAATCTTACTCATTTAACTTTGACTATTTGCAAAAAAGACTTTGAAAAAGGATTAACAAAAAGAATTTGCAAAAACAAAACATGTGGTGCAAGTGTGGTCCAAAATGTCAAAAATTAAAGAAACAATCCATGCGTATCTTGTAAGTATTTATATTGGCTCAATTCCAAGTAACCTTTGCACTTACATTAAGCAAACTAGTTCAATTATGTACTTCTATACTTGCTTTGGTTTGTGTTGGCATCAATCACCAAAAAGGGGGAGATTGAAAGGGAATTAGGCTTACACCTATTTTCCTAAGTGATTTTGGTGGTTGAATTGCCCAACACAAATATTTGGACTAACTAGTTTGCTCTAGTTTATAAGTTCTACAGGTGCCAAAGGTTCACAATAAGCCAATAAAATGACCAAGAAAAGGGTTCAACAAAGAGAGCAAGGGATAACCGAAGGCAGCTCTGGTCTGGCGCATCGGACACTGTCCGATGCACCAGGAAACTCCAAGCAGAACTCTTCACCTTCGAGAATTTTCAAAGAGCTCCGCTATAATTCACTGGACTGTCCGGTGTACCACCGGACTGTGTCCGGAGCCCCAAGGAAGAGCAACTCTGAACTCGCCAGCTTCGGGAATCTGCTCTGCTATAATTCACCGGACATGTCCGGTGCACACCGGACTGTCCGGTGTGACAGTGGGGCAACGGCTAGTTCGCGCGCAACGGTCGACTGCAACGCATTAAATGCGCGCCAGCGCGCGCAGAGGAGCAGAGCACGCGCGGGTGGCACACCGGATAGCCAGGCGGGCCCACAAGATAGAGCTCCAATGGTCGGAACCCTTCGGCCTAGTGACGTGGCTGGCGCACCGGACAGTGTCCGGTGGCGCACCGGACTGTCCGGTGCGCCCGTCGACAGCAGCCTCCACCAACGGTCAAGTTTGGTGGTTGGGGCAATAAATACCCCAACCACCCCCACATTCAAGTCATCCAAGTTTTCCAGCTTCCAACCACATTACAAGAGCTAGCATTCATTACAAAGCACACTAAAGAGATCAAATCCTCTCTCAACTCCACACAAAGCTTTAGTGATTAGAGAGAGTGATTTGTCGTGTTCATTTGAGCTCTTGCGCTTGGATTGCTTCTTTTCTTTCTCATTCCTTCTTGAGATCAAACTCACTTGTAATTGAGGCAAGAGACACCAATTTTGTGGTGATCCTTGCGGGAACTTCGTGTTCCATTTGTTTGAGAAGAAGAAGCTCACTCGGTCCGAGGGATCGTTTGAGAGAGGGAAAGGGTTGAAAGAGACCCGGTCTTTGTGACCACCTCAACGGGGAGTAGGTTTGCAAGAACCGAACCTCGGTAAAACAAATCCGCGTGTCACACTCCTTATTCGCTTGCGATTTGTTTTTGCGCCCTCTCTCGCGGACTCGTTTATATTTCTAACGCTAACCCGGCTTGTAGTTTGTGATTAAGTTGTAAATTTCAGTTTCGCCCTATTCACCCCCTCTAGGCGACTTTCACTCTCAGACTTGCTCGGCAGGGACTTGGTCGGTCGCCCCGCCTCGAAGACTTACTCGGCGGGGCTTGTTCGACTGCTCCGCCTCGCAGACTTGCTCGATGGAGATTTGGTCGGTCGCTGTAATACCCAATTCTTAGGCAATAAGAAAGTAGGGTTAAAAGGTGTAAATAGGGGTGCTCATCCTTTATGAACAAAATAAAATAAATAAATGCATGGCATGATGTTGTCTTTTTGTAATAAGTGCATAATAATGGGAATCTGAATATTTAAACCCAACTGGAATTCAAAATTTAGCATGAAGAAGTGGGAAGATAAACCTAGAAATTAAATTATATTTGGCTTCTGTGTTGAACTTTTCTTTGGGTTAACTTAACTTAGAATATATATATATTCTCTAGGTAGGATGAGTTGAGACTATCCTTTAGTCAAAAAAATATGTAATGATATCCTTAAAACATGTGAATTAGATATATAGTCATAACACGATTTCTCATGCACAATAAAACAAGTGGGTTATGGCTTTCAATAACTAGGAAGTTTAAAATATTTAAATGAATGTTGTAGAAATAAATTAAATGTTTCTACAAAAACATGTTGAAATTTAGACGTGAAGTAGTTTCAGAAATTGAAGTTCAAAACTTGAGACAAATTCAACAAAAATCTGAAATAGGGAAAAGAAATAAGAAACAAAAAAAAAGAAAAAGAGAACCACTGGTCTTGGGCCAATTTCACCTGTCTCGGCCCATCTCACTCGCGTTGCCAGCCACCCTGCTCGGTCGCGCGCTTGCTCTGGTGCACTGACCGTTGGGCCCTCCCGTGCGACCCATCTCTCTAACGCGCCGCGCCGCTGACTGATGGACACCGACGGGCGGGGTCCACTTGCAGGCCCGTCTTCTCCCCAAGCTCGCGCGCCCCGTGACCGAACTCCGCGCAACAGTCGGCGAGGTCCCGACCCCCTTTTGTCGGCTGATAATCTCGTGGTTGTTGGGGGTCGGACGCCTTCCCCTGCATATAAAAGCGAACCTCGCCGTGACCCTTCCCAACGCCACGCACCAGAGAGCATAAACAAGATCGTGTGTGAGAGAGTGGAAGCGTCACCGCGGATGTCACGCTTGGCAACCTCTCAACCCTCGGGCTCTAGCGTGCGCTGCCAGGAAGCACGGCAAGGGAGCCATGGTGGTTGGGCTCGCTCTCTTCCCCCTTGTGTGCCTGGCCCCATCCCTATCTCATCCTTCGCGTCGGCCGCCATCGATGGCGCCCGGTTCTTCCTTGTCGGCGGATCCGTATCCGCGGTCTCCTCTGTGTCCCTGCAGATCCTGGTCCGCCGGCCCGCGACCCAAGGCAAGAACATGTGCACAGGCGTGAGCATCCGAGTGTGATTGCCATTGCGGGTGAATCGAGCGCATGGCGATGTCGAGTCTTCAGCGCAGCGGAGGCATGGTCGGACCCGCCGTGAAGCCGTCGCGGCCAACTCCGGCTTCACGGACTCTAACCTGATCCGTCTCGTCACCGACCGCACGGCCTCCGCGCTCGAGTCCATCGTCTTCGTCGCGCCCGGCGTGCTCATCTTGGCGGCTTCGTGGTACTGCTGTTCTCAGAGCCTAGGAAAGAAGACGACCTCGTGAGCGTCCGATTTGGATCGTGCGGATGGGAATAGATCCAGGGTTAGCCCAGTGTGGGCCATCGATCGTCAGTTTGAGGGCTCGGATTTGATGCAAGGTACCCTCTCACTCAATTAGATCCAGGCCGTTGGGATGTCATCGGATGGCTGTGGGTGGATACCGGTTCATAAGTGTGCGATGTGATCTGGTCCATCCAAGTGTGATCGGGCGGTGGAGATTGAAGCATACCCCTTCGGCCCGTACGTTTTACAAAAGAGACCCCCTGCTTTAACCAAATCAACCCGCCATCCTAGTTTGATCGTGGCTGTGTCTTTGCGCATTCTGCAAGATAGCCCCTGGTTTTCCTAGAATTTGGCGCCTAGTCCAGAGAACAAAAAAAAACCAGAGAAATGAATTTAGAAATAGATTTTTAGTATTAAATAAATGCCAGAATTTGATAAATTCATAGAAAATTCATACTTGCTCCAAATTAATCCATTCCACTTTCTAAAATTTTGTAATTTTATTATCTATCACTTAGAGCCTCTGTTTTGACATAAAAACAGTAAGAAAATTTATTTCTCATTTAATTCCATTTCAAACACATAAAACCTTTAAAAATTCATAACTTAAAATCTACAACTCCAAAATTAATAATTCTTGTTCCTGTGATCATATTTCAACATGTAGATTAGTAATATATATTTTGCATATATGATTGGTGTAATGTTAATTTTGCATATACCATGTTTGTCTGTATTGCTACGTTTAGCAGTGAGGACACGTGTCATCTGAAGAGCAAGTGGTACCTGGAATCTCAAGTCCCAGGCAAGTTGTGCCCTTGATCACTTCTTTTTACCCACTCATGTTCTAATTAATCATAATGATCTGCATAGGTTAATTTTGATGGGACCCAATAGGTTACCTTAGTTTGTCTATCTTTATACCTTGTTTACCACTGAACCTTCTGGGTAGTACTTGCTAGTGCTATATATGGTTTTGGGTATGGAGATACATTATTCATGATTACACTTTTGTTATCAGTTGTTATTTACTGTTCATGATAAGATCATTATGTTAATTGGAACATGGAGAACCACCCGGGAAAACAGTGCTACCACAAGGGAGGAATGGGACCCCTTGGCTGATTAATTAGGAAAGCTAGTGGAAGACTACCTTACCCGAAAGGGGCAAGGGCAGTAGGGGAGTGGTCAGTGTAGGGAGGCCCTCGGGAGGATTTTGCTGCGATGGCAGTCCTGCAAGGGATTCCTGTTAGGGAGGCCCTCGGGAGGATTTTGCTGCGATAGCGGTCCTGCAAGGGATTCCTGCATTGGAGCTTCCTATAAACTGTAGCGGGTTTTCTGAAGCTAGTGGAACTTTGTAAAGGCCTCGTAGTGTTACCCTGCCTCGCCTCCTCGGTAGAGGTGTATGGGATTGGCCGTCTCTTGGCAGATGGATAACACGACTTGTGGGTAAAGATGCGCAACCTCTGCAGAGTGTAAAACTGGTATACTAGCCGTGCTCACGGTCATGAGCAGCTCGGACCCTCACATGATTAATTTATGGAACTAAATTCAATTTGTCATATGCATTGCATCGCAGGTGATGTTGTTACTTTTGTTCTACTACTTAATTGGGTTTGGTATTTACTTATACTTAGTAACTGCTAATAAAATTTTGACTAACTTTAAAAGCAATGCTCAGCTCTAACCATCCTCTTTGGTAAGCCTTACACTTCACGTGAGCTCCCACCTTTGGCGAGTTCATGCACATTATTCCCCACAACTTGTTGAGCGATGAACGTATGTGAGCTCACTCTTGCTGTCTCACACCACCCCACAGGTCAAGAACAGGTACCACAGGATGAGACGCATGGAGGATGCTGCGAGGTGTTCGCGAGAGGTCTAGGCCGTCGTCTCCCAGTCAACTTTGGGTTGCTGGACCGTTGTCTCCTTATAATGTAATTATTTATTTATTTTGTATAGAACTCCTGTTATATATAAAGATGTGACATTCGATCCTGTGTCATGATTCATCATATGTGTGAGACTTGGTCCCAGCACACCTGGTGATTATGTTCGCGCCCGGGTCTTGGTGCCCCGAAATCCGGGTGTGACAGTCGCCCCACTTCACAGGGTTGCTCCATAGAGACTTGGTCGATAAATAGGCCATAGAGAGGTTTACGGGTCTTGCCTCGGCTACCCCTTTCCTAGGTACCTGATAGAAGGGTTATATGGACATATACCGGTTTTACTCCTTGGGTATAGTTTGGGTACTCTAGTATTGAGCTTAATCCATATGTATTGAGGTGGATTAGGTGTTACTTAAATTAATTTACACCCTCACCTCAACACATGTGAATTGAGGTCAATACTAGAGTATCCAAACAAAACCTGTATATAAGGAATCTCTACACTCCTTATAATAGAGTGCAGACAAAAAGAAGTCAGAGACTCAACCATATATGTGTCTTATGTATTTCTCTGTGTATGTGGTTTGCTGGGAAGAGAATGAGTTTCTACGACTTCTGGTGGCTCTACTACGACCCTGTTTGGTTCAGCTTTTTTCTGACCAGCTTTTCTGAAAATCTGGCTGTGGGGAGAATCTTAGTATCATTACGATTATGTGTGGAGGAAGATAAAGTTATTCATAGGGCTCAGGATCTAGAAAGTAACGGATTCCTACTATTACAACGACTCAACCGATTATGTGTTTATGTTGATTTTGGATGGTTTTTGTCCCAACGAATTTTATAGAAGCTGGCTGAAAAGCTGAGCGTTTGGCAGTCTGCAGCAGCTTTTGGTGGCCAGAAGCTGCTAGAAACCGAAACAAACAGGCACATTGTACGGGAGAAAAAGGACAGGGAAACGAAAAAAAGTAATGTTTTTTTACTGGTTCTGCAAAACTTGTCTTGTGCCTCTTGTTCGTGTGCTCTGGGTTCTGCAAATCTTGTCGGATCGCCGGTCACCGGGCCGTTCCACTGCCCCAGCCCAGACAGACGTTACGGCAGCCGAACGCGGTCCTTTTTCCGCGAGGCCCAGTTCCGTACTGTTTCTATCTCAGGAGTGTATGGCCCACATAACTCATGGCCCATAGCCCTTCGCCTCTTTCCCCTTCCCCTGCCTCTACTAAAGAAACGCCCGACGGCAGCCTCCGCTTCCTCCTACAGCTTCACACTTCCCCAGCAGAGCAGGCAAACCGCTCCCAGTCCCAGCCTCTCACCTGAGGTGACTGGCGTCTCTTGTCGCGAGCCGCCAGAAGCTTCGGCCCCTGACGCGTGGGGGCCCCGTCCGCCCCCGCCCCCACGTCGCCGGCCATGGCGGGGCAGCCACCGCCGTCCGGGGGCTCCGAGGACGACTTCCTCGAGCACTTCTTCGCCTTCCCCTCCGCGGCCTCCGCCGGCGCCGCCGGGGGCCACGCGGGCGCCGGTGCTGGCGGGGACCACCCCTTCCCCCTCGCCCTCAGCCTCGACGCCGCCGCCGAGGCCAAGCCGGTGAGCTCCCAAGCCCCAAGCCCCGCGGGACTGGCCCCTTCACCTTCACCTACCTTGCTCCTGCTGTTACTAGTCGCCCAAGTGGGAGCGGGCGTGCTCGCGAGTGAATTAACAAGTGCCTGGCTGAGTGTGTCTGGGTGCCTTTCGCAGGACCGTGATCCCGTGCAGCTCGCCGGCCTCTTCCCGCCGGTGTTCGCTGGCGCCGGCGGCGTGCACCAGCCGCACCTCCGCGGCCCACCGCCTCCGCAGGTAGCAGCCGCAGGACCAATTTGGCGCCCCAGCTGAATGCTATGCTCCCCTCCTTTTTTTTTCTCCTCCCCCTCGGGAATTTTCGATGCTGCTGCTGATACTTTGCCGTTTCCACGCAGATGTTCCAGGCGCAGCCGAAGCCGGGCGAGGGAGGCATGGCGCCGCAGCCGCCAGCCCCGCGGCCCAAGGTGCGCGCGCGGCGGGGGCAGGCCACCGATCCCCACAGTATTGCGGAGAGGGTAAATACCTGGTGAACCTCACCCTTTGGATGTACAATAATTGCAATTTAGGCCGCGCTTTCGTAATCTCGTTGCAGACGCTTGCGCAATCTGCTGTTGATGTAGCCAGTAGTGCCTTTAGTGGCCCACGAGATTTCAGGCGCCGTTTTCTGTTATCAGGAACTTGCTTTCCCCCGTGCTTCTCTCGGGTGTGAATTAGATTAGCGGATGTAAATGGGCGTGTTTAAGGGCATGTTTGGTTTCACTCAGATAAGCATTATCAGCTAAACTTTAGTTATCTTGAAACCAAACAGTCTCGATAATGATAGATAAACTTTAGGTAGAGCTCATATTTTATTATCTCATCATCTTCTGAACTCCAGCTAATGGCCGCTAATACTGGGTGATTGACTCGTATACCATGATTTTCACCTGTCCTGGACATAGTCCCGCGAAATTAAAAAAGGTATCTATATCCTTTTGTCTGTATTAGCTAGTTCATTATCTAGGAAACCAAACACCTCACTGCTAACTAAACTTTAGCTAGCTAATAATACTTTCAATTAAACTTTAGCTAGCTAAAGTTTAGCTGAGGTGGAACCAAACAGGGCCAGGGCCTAAGGGAAATGTTGTTTTCGTATCTTGCTGTCGGGTGGACGATGTGGTGGAGGCATATGGCGTGCTGTTTAAGCATCATGAGCTACTTGCAGCATAACCATGATGTTGCATTGTATTCCAAGTCACCACCTTTTGGACAGTTCATACATCAAACTGGAAACTTGTTTTCTACTGAGTGTGCTATGATTACTGGAGAAGTATCTAATGATTGTGTTTCAAGGTGTAAACCACTTATTAATTCGGTAATGCATTACTTTGGCCTTAAAAAAATGGAAAGACTGCCTTGTTGCTTGTCTTTTACTTGTGTTAACTTCCATGTCTTTGTTTTTCCAGCTGAACTTTTTATATTACATTGAAGTCTTTGTGAATTCTCATAGGGCGTTCTTGTCAGTTTTTTCTTTAAAACCTCAATGTGTTCCGATGCAGCTAAGGAGAGAGAGAATTGCAGAAAGGATGAGGGCATTGCAGGAATTGGTCCCCAACACAAACAAGGTAATAATTCATGCCACATTTCCAGATGCCATACTTGCGCGTTTGACATGCCTGCCATGGAATTTTCAGCAAGTGGCCCAGGCTTATCAAAGTGCGTCTAGTTCTTTTTGTCTTAGGAACATGATTATTTGCGTAGATGGTAATTCTTGTTCCTTGATAAGTACATAACCGTGTTCACCAACCGTGTTTTGCATATCGCTTGAAATGATATGAATCCCACTTTTGGTTCAGTCGAATAATTATGTGGTTATTGTGAACGATAAATGATATCCTATTAACTGGATAGTGAGCTATGATCTGTTATTTCGAAAAAAAAAGTTGAGATAGCAAACTTGATGTATTGCTTCAAACTGTGCAGACAGATAGGGCAGCCATGCTAGATGAGATCCTTGATTATGTGAAGTTTCTTAGGCTTCAAGTAAAGGTATGCTTTTTTTTACGCGCAATGTTGCCTTTAATACTGTAAGCAACAGTGAACGCCCAATGTCTTTTATCGATTTAAATACGGATCGCTGTACTTAAATTTCAGGTTCTGAGTATGAGCAGACTGGGTGGTGCTGGCGCGGTTGCGCAGCTGGTTGCTGATATTCCACTCTCAGTCAAGGTAAAATAGACAAGAATACATAATTTTAGAGCAACAGCTCATCATGAAATTAGTTTGATTGAAAACCATGGTCCGTTTCCACAAATTATTCGACCCCTTTCGCTTATGTAGAACAGAACAAAGATTTATGTTTTCCTGCCAACCTTTGTTTTATATAGCACGGACGCGCCGATAGTGGCGAATGATACATGAGAGCGCTTTCTTGACTAACAATACTGTCCAGATTCACGGTATTTCTGCATTCACGAGCCGCACCGCACCGTACCTCCTCCTACGCTCACTCTAAACTGAACCTTTGTGCTCGAACGACCAGGGCGAGGCAGGCGACGGCGGGGGCGCGCCGCAGCAGCAGCAGCAGCAGCAGCAGCACGTGTGGGAGAAGTGGTCGACGGACGGCACGGAGAAGCAGGTGGCGAAGCTGATGGAGGAGGACATCGGGGCGGCGATGCAGTTCCTCCAGTCCAAGGCGCTGTGCATGATGCCGGTCTCGCTCGCGATGGCGATCTACGACACCCAGCACCCCCTGGACGGCCACGGCCACGGCCACTCGCTGAAGCCCGAGCCCAACGCGTCATCCTAGTACAGTAACATCGTCCTTAGCGTGCCTTCCAATTCCAACCCACCCCCCCTTCTCCTTCTCCCTAAAAAGTACTGTTAGGCGCCGATATTATCCGGAAGAAAAAGAGAAGTGTATGATATACCGAGCGTGCGTTTCCAGTGTGCTGACCCGTGGGATAGGAGAGGACCGTAAATTGTTGGTATATGATGATGTAGCCTCCTGTTTGCCTGTTCTGTTTGAAAATCAAAGCAATGTTCTGCTCATTGTTCGGTTGCAGGGATGTGGTAAGCAATGGTTCTGCTCATGCTCATGCCTATGCTCATGCATACAGGTTTCAATGTGCCTATGAGTGCAAGTGATGGGCAGCAGAGAGTCTGGCCTGCTCTCACGCTGCCTGTTTCCTTTTGGGCGTTGTAGTGCACTGGCGGCCATAGACTTGTGTGGGTGGTGGTAGGGCCGCCCGCCGGTCGCCCCTTTTGGTAGTGGGTGTTTGGACCAATGGAAAGAGGCTGCTGATGTACGTGCGGGTAATTCTGAGCGAGCAAACGGTTGACGAAATCTGAAGGAATGTGTTCAGATGGAGGGTGATGCGAATGGAGAGTGGCGGTGGTGGGTGGTGATAGCTTGTCTTTTTTTTAAAAAAAAAAAAAATAGAGTGGGAGCGGAGGTCTGGGTCAATGGAGGCCCGAGCGTGCGATGATCGGCTGGGCGCTAGTGGGGAGCGTGCTCCTCCGGGTCTTGGCTTTTCTGCCTACAAGTCGCCGTCTTGATAAGAACTGCCTGTTAAAGCACGGGCGGGAGCTACCGTATATTCCTTCTGCTAGGCTGACTTAACATGTGATCCAGAGGATTCATGCGTGCTGCCACCTTCTTTTTTTTTTCTTTTCTCGGAGGAGAGAGTGTGTCTGTGTGTGTGATGTGGGTAACAGCTGTTGTCATCACACTGTTCATCGCCGTCGACGGCACGGCAGGGTTTGGCTTTCCTTTATCCACCGTGCTGTCATTGCTAATCCGATCATTTTTGTCATCAGTCAGGGATGTTTGACACTGGGCTGTGTCAGGTTCACTTCACCTGTTGTTGACTACTTGTTGACAGCAAGGTCGTCGTAATTAAGAATTGGAGTCGTCGTGGGTTCCAGGATCCTTATTAGGATCTTAATGAGTTTCACTTTGACCGTCCAATCTCTACTATTAAGTACCACGTGTCTTTGTGTTTTATACTCTATATTCAAAACGTAGCAACATACGTGTATTTTACTAATTGCTTAGTAATATAGGTGGTTCCAATAAAAGCTGTTGGCCACTAAAAGCTGCTGCGGACTGCCAAATGCTCAACTTTTCAGCCACCTTCTATAAAATTCGTGAAAGGAAAATAGGGTCAAAACTTTTCCTATATGAATTTTGGTGGTTGAATTGCTCAATATAAATTATTGGACTAACTAGTTTGTTCTAGAATATATGTTCTACAGGTGCCAAAGATTCACAACAAACCAATACAAAGACAAAAGAAATGGTTCAAAACAAAGGAGCAAAGTTAAACCGAAGGCAGCCCTGGTCTGGCGCACCGGACTGTCTGGTGCACCAGGGAGGATTCACTCGAACTTGCCAGACTCAGGAATTCGGGGAGCCGCTCCGCTATAATTCACCGGACTGTCCGGTGTAACACCGGACTGTCCGGTGTGCCAGCGGAGCAACGGCTACTTCGCGCCAACGGTCGTCTGCAAATGAACAGTAAAAGCAAATAGTGCGCGCCTGCGCGCGCAGAAGTCAGAGCAGACGCCAGAAGGCGCACCAGACAGCGAACAGGACCTGTCCGGTGGCCCCACATGTCAGAGCTCCAACGGTCGAGCGCGCAGAAGTTAGAGCAGACGCCAGAAGGCGCACCAGACAGCGAACAGGACCTGTCCGGTGGCCCCACATGTCAGAGCTCCAACGGTCGAACCCTAACGGTTGGGTGACGTGGCTGGCGCACCGGACAGTATCCGGTAGCAGCTCCTCCCAACGGCCACTTTGGTGGTTGGGGCTATAAATACCCCCAACCACCACACTCCAAGGCATCCAAGTTTCAGCCATTTGCATTCAATACAAGAGCTCTAGACTTCATTCCAAGACACAAACAAGAGATCAAATCCTCTCCCAAGTCCAAAGTTCATTTCAATTAAATAGTGACTAGAGAGAGTGACATTTGTGTTCTTTTGAGTTCTTGCGCTTGGATCGCTTTTCTTGTTCTTTCTTTCTTGTTCCCAACTCAATTGTAATCAAGGCAAGAGACACCAATTGTGTGGTGGTCCTTGTGGGGACTTGGTGTCCCGATTGATTGAGAAGAGAAGCTCACTCGGTCTAGGTGACCGTTTGAGAGAGGGAAAGGGTTGAAAGAGACCCGGTCTTTGTGACCACCTCAATGGGGAGTAGGTTTGCAAGAACCGAACCTCGGTAAAACAAATCACCACGTCTCACTCTTCTTTTGCTTGTGATTTGTTTTCGCCCTCTCTTTCGGACTCGTTTATATTTCTAACGGTAACCCTGGCTTGTAGTTGTGCTTAAGTTTATAATTTTCAGATTCCGCCTATTCACCCCCCTCTAGGCGACTTTCAATTGGTATCATAGCCCGGTGCTTCATTAGAGCTTAACCGCTCGAAGTGATGTCGGGAGATCACGCCAAGAAGGAGGTCATGACCGGCGAGAAGCCCGCTACAAGCCACGGGAAGGCTCCATCAAGGGAGTCCGACTCCAAAGGAAAGGGAGAATCACACTCCCACAAGTCGCATCGGAGTGGCGATAAGAAGAAGATGAAGAAGGTGGTCTACTACGAGACTGATTCTTCGTCGCCATCCACCTCCGGCTCCGACGCGCCGTCCGTAACTTCTAAGCGCCATGAGCGCAAGAAGTTTAGTAAGATCCCCCTACGCTACCCTCGCATTTCTAAACGCACTCCATTCCTTTCCGTTCCATTAGGCAAATCACCGGTTTTTGACGGTGAAGATTATAACATGTGGAGTGACAAAATGAGGCATCACCTAACCTCACTCCACACTAGTATTTGGGACATTGTTGAGTTTGGAGTGCAGGTACCATTCGTAGGGGATGAAGACTATGACTCAGACGAAGTTGCCCAAATTCAACACTTCAACTCCCAAGCCACCACTATACTCCTCGCCTCTCTAAGTCGAGAGGAGTATAACAAGGTGCAAAGGTTGAAGAGTGCCAAGGAGATTTGGGATGTGCTCAAAACCGCGCACGAAGGAGACGAGGTGACCAAGATCACCAAGAGGGAAACGATCGAGGGGGAGCTCGGTCGTTTTATGCTCAACCAAGGAGAAGACCCGTAAGCCATGTACAACCGGCTAAAAACCTTGGTGAACCAAGTGCGCAACCTCGGGAGCACCAAGTGGGATGACCATGAAATGGTTAAGGTTATTCTTAGATCACTCGTATTTCTTAACCCCACTCAAGTTCAATTAATTCGTGATGATCCAAGATATAAACTAATGTCTCCTGAGGAAGTGATAGGAAAATTTGTGAGCTTTGAATTGATGATCAAAGGCTCAAAGAAAATCATTGAGCAAGGCTCCTCCTCCACACCTGAGGCACAACCCGTCGCATTCAAGGTGGCGGAGGAGAAGAAAGAAGACTCTACACCGAGTAGGGTCTGAAAGAGAATTAGGCTTACACCTATTTCCTAATTGATTTTGGTGGTTGAATTGCCCAACACAAATAATTAGACTAACTAGTTTGCTCTAGTCTATAAGTTCTACAGGTGCCAAAGGTTCACAATAAGTCAATAAAAAGACCAAGAAAGGGTTCAAGAAGAAAGGAGCAAAGAAAACCGAAGTGCTCCCTGGCCTGGCACACAGGACTGTCCGGTGTGCCACCGGACAGTGTCCGGTGCACCACCGGACAATGTCCGGTGCACCAGGGAAGCTCGACTTCAAACTCTTCACCTTCAGGTTTTCCAGGCGCACCTCCGCTATAATTCACCGGACTGTCCGGTGCGCCAGCGGAGCAACGGTCATCTACGCGCAACGGTCGACTCTGCAAAGCAAACAGTGCAAGTCAGATGTCAGAGCAGACGGACAGAGGGGCACCGGACTGTCCGGTGTTGCACCGGACTGTCCGGTGCCACATGAGGACAAAGCCTCCAACGGTCGACCAGCTCCAACCCTGACGAACAGGCTGACGTGGCGGCTCACCGGACACTGTCCGGTGGCGCACCGGACTGTTGAAAGTTCCCTTTGGCCCGGGAACAGGATCTAGATGTCGCCTAGAGGGGGGGGGTGAATAGGCGAATAAAACTTATCACTTTAAAACTTAAATCTTACTCTACTCGAAGATAGGATCGCAGTGGAGTGAAGAATCCTTCGAGTAGGTTGCAGTGGAATTGAAGTTCCTGTCTTACGAATATCCTGCACTTCAAGGAAAGCTAGTACCACAAGTAAGTAGTGAAGTGCAGATATATAAGCGAGTAAGACAGAGAGTCAGAGTACAATACAGAACAGAGCACACAGACGCAAGGATTTATCCCGAGGTTCGGCCAAGCCTGAAATGCTTGCCTAGTCCTCGTTGGAGTTAGCCACACTTGGGCTTGGAGTCTATTTCAACTCCTTCCTCCGTTTGCTCAGATCTGTCAGTATGACAGATAGAGCCTTTCACTATTGAGTGGGGTTACAACAGAACCGCGGCTGCTTACAAACTTCTTGGCAGCACCCCGGCAGAGTAACGATACGCTCAAGACCTTGCTCTAGCTCTAAGCAGCACTTCTCCTCTCTCTAAAGGCTTATAGCTGTGCCTTCTACACAAACTATAGAGTTACACACAAGAGGGAGAGCGAGAATTGATTCCAATGAAGTCTACACTTGTTGGCTGCGCTTATACATTTCCTCCATGCGCCTAGGGACTCCTTTTATAGCCCCAAGGCAGCTAGGAGCCGTTGAGAGTAAATCCGGAAGGCCATCCTTGCCTTCTGTTGTCGGGGGCACCGGACAGTCCGGTGCACACCGGACACTGTCCGGTGCCCGATTTGTTTCCTTAAACAGCAAAGCCGACCGTTGCAGACCGTTGGCAGATCTGGAGCCGTTGGCGCACCGGACATGTCCGGTGCACACCGGACAGTCCGGTGCCTCCATCTAGCCGTTGGCTCGGCCACGTGTCCCGCGCAGATCGCGCGGCCGACCGTTGGCCCGGCCGACCGTTGGCTCACCGGACAGTCCGATGCACACCGGACAGTCCGGTGAATTATAGTCGTACGCCGTCGGCCAATTTCCCGAGAGCGGCCACTTCGCGCGGAGTCAGCCTGGCGCACCGGACACTGTCCGGTGCACACCGGACAGTCCGGTGCACCAACCAAAGCTGAGTCTTGGCTGTTCACAGCCAAGACTTTTTCTCCTCTTTTCTTTTCTTCTTCTTTCTGTTTCTAACACTTAGACAAGTATATTAGTACACAAAACAAACGTACTAAGTCTAGAAACATACCTTCTCTCAATTATTATATCCATAGCATTTCACATGCTTGAGCTTTGATGTTGGATTCATAAATCATCAAGTCGGCTTGACTTGATCTAGATTGATATCTCTTAGCTCCAACATCCTGCAAAGGTCACATAGAACATCTCCAAACATAGGAACAACCCAAACTAAAGATTAAGGTGAACTTAGCTCTTTTGGGCTGCTTCCAGTTCTGGTTTTGGCACTTGTTCTCCTTCTAGTGACCTTGATCTCTTTCTTAGAGCTTGGTCTTGAGCCTTATGACTTACACCACATAACTGTACCTGTTACCTCATTGGTTGTAAGTCACGTCCTTATGTAGTGATCCTTGATGTGCTATAGCTCTTCTCAACTCGATCACCCTTGACTTTGCAAGCCTTCTTCTTCACCCTTGGCTTTGGGTTCCTCAGCCTCCTTGACCTTCTCCCGTGCACTTGGTACCTCGAAGCTTCTCTTGCCTCCGTCCTTGGCTTGATCAGTTGTCTCCGAGCTTCGCACCCGAGTCTCACTTTATGCAATGTCCATCTTACTTGTGATGTCCATTATGTATCCATAATCCAGTTCTTGGACAATCACATTTGTTCACTTGTGTTGAACCCTGTAAGCTTTACCTTAAGCACCTGTTCAACACTTAGTACACTTGTTAGTCCTTTAATTGAGTTGTCATCCAAACACCAAAACTCACAAGAGAGCTTTCAATCTCCCCCTTTTTGGTGATTGATGGCAACACAATTAAAGCTTACATGAGAATAAGATTTGAAGCACAAATTTTGAATTCTAAGTTTATAGAATGCTCCCCCTAAATATGTGCTTACTTCAAAAACATAATTTTGGCCTCAGACGCCAATTTGCACATACTTAGGCAATTCGAAACATTTCTACACCTTAGCACTTTTTAGGATGCATTGTGTCAAGAATCAAACCATTATGCTATAACACACAAATGCACATAATCAGAGTTAAACACCATTCAAATTAGTGGATATATCACAGAAATATTAACCTACCACTATTCACCATTAAGATACCAATTTAAACCAATTTAAAGCACCTTTATTCTAAAACCACCGTTAACCACATGACTATCTATTACACTATAGAAGCCAAATAATTCATCGCAACAGAAACACATCGCAACAGAAACACATCGCAACAGAAACACTAGTCCATATGAGCAACACATATAATACTGCAGGAAACATATGAATTACACTTGGCAAAGCTCAAACTAACACATCACCTATTAGGATAGGCTTTCCTCTCAGGTTGAGATAAGCTTTAATACACAAATTCTCCCCCTTTGACATCAAACACCAAAAACCATACTCAAGCAAGAACATAGGATGATGTCAAGGGACAGCAGGATGTTAAGGAAGAAAAACGACTATCAAAACTCCCCCTTACTTATTGAACATATGCCTTATCAACATTTAGGTAAGATACATACATGCAAAAAGATTAATACTTCCTTTTGTACCTTTACCATGATGTAGTGTACTTCCCATCTTGAAAGTAGTTAATCTCTTGAGAGCTTCTCCACACTTGTGCCTGATTCTTTCTCCTAACTTTTTTTGTTGCTAAGACACCAAACTTAGAACAAGTTATAGTATTGGGCACAAGAAGAAACTTCTATTCTAATGATTATCAAAAGATGTCAATTGAAGCAAACTATCACGGCTACTAATTGAAAGATACCAATTGCAAAAGTTCATTTATTATCATAGCTCCATGATATTAAGAATAAGCATCTATTATCACCAGATATTATAGATCATGAGCAATCTAAAAATATGCACTTACTCACGACTTGAGATACCAATTTCTTGACTTACAGAGGTACCCAAGTCCTGATTGCTCCATTTCTTGCTTATCTTCCCTTTTCCACCTTGAGACTTGGTCTATCAATTACATCACAAAAAGATACCAATTGAATAGATGAGATAATACAACTTATGACTAGTGGAAACAATGCATGCCTCATGATATATAACATTTAAAAACACCAAGGCACGCTTCATACATGATGATCATTGCAACACATATACCAATTGAAAAACGACAGGATCATGCATATAAAGCACAATGTCTAAGCACACCATGATTAAGAAGTATTTTCTTAGGTACACCAAAGGAAACAACATTTTAAAGCATAAAGCACCTAAGCCAAGATACTACCAATTGAAAGGCAAGAACATAGCTATGATCACAATCAACGGAACTTCAAGATATTCAATGAAATTGCATAGTTCCATTCTCCATACCTTTGCCTTTTACCTGAATGCCATGAGATTCATTCTTTTAGGTAGTGTGTAGTGAGAGCACCTGTTGTCACCAATTTAGGGCTCCTTTTGCTCATGCACCTCATAGCTCGAGAGGGTGCATTAGAGACACAACATGGATTTCTTGTTTTGGTATATACAGAGTACCAAGACAAAGTAATCATGTGAACATGGACTAAACAAAACTATCATGCTTGCACATAGGTTAATCATTAAAAAAACCACATAGCATGACTTACAAAAAGATACATGTTTATCCACATACACCAAGAGAGTTAATCATGGTGGATATATCAAATGAAAAGCTACCCATTGAATGATTCATGAGATATAACCTATAAAGCACACAATCACGATTAAGCAAGCATGATTATGATCTTGGAAATCATGGATCATTAATTGAAAGATATTCAACACAAGCAATCTCAAAAGCATAACTACTCCAAGGATAGGTATAGCACGACAATCCAACTTAAAAGCAATGCTGATTAGAAATAATGCACTTAAGATACACGGGTACCATCCTTTGGAGAGCAAGTTGCAGATTCTCATCAAAGTCCTTCGCTTGATTCACTAATAATGATCAAGGACATCTACAACTTATTTAACTCGAGATGAACATGGGATTAGTATTGCACAATAATTCAACCTTGGGTCAATAAATAGACATTAAAATTGATAGCTTAAGCATAGAGTTTGAATTAACCATCTTAAGCTCTCCCAGGGTCTCCAGTCCATCTCGAGGCACCTGCATGGTCTAGTTGGCACGGTTTGGTACCCATCTCGAGATGGGTCCATAACGTTCATCTAAAAGGGCCTTTGGTACCCAAATAGCAGTTGTGCTAGTTCTAGGTGATCTCATTACTGATCTAGCACAAGTGTATGATTTGGGTCTCCTAAGCGAATAAGATTGAGATAAACTTACTTGTTTAGGAACCTTACCCTTCTTACATACCTTAGGTAGATGACCATGCTCACCACACATGTAGCAGAAGCGTCGCTCAACCTGACTTGACACTTGTTGTTTGTCTTTTTGCTTAGTGAGGGTCATCTTGGAGGGTGCACGTCTTTGATTCTTCATGAGCGGACATGAAGTGATCATATGGTCCTTATCGTTGCATCCAAAGCATCTCCTCATTCCTTCATCCTTGTCTTTGTGTGGACAAGACGCAATGAAGTGACCTAATTCCTTGCACTTGAAGCACCTCCTTTTTCCTCTTCCCTTTTTGCTCTTGGATGACATAGAGAGATGATCAGTGCAAACAACATGACTAATTGAATTTTTACCTTTTTCCTTGTTCATGTTGATTTCTTCATTTATTGCTTTAGGAACATCCTTCTTATGGAGTTTAACACTTGCTGCGGTTTCTCCCGTCTCAAGCTTCTTCACCACGCGTCCGTGGATATCTTGAGGAGGTTGAGCAATGCGTCTTCTCCTTAGTTGCTTTGCTTTCTTGTTCCTTTCTTTTGATCCTGCAGCTTGATGCTCATTCAAAAATTTGCTTTCTTTTGAGCAACAGGGGTTAGCACATGGTGATATATTATCTAAATGTGCACATGTGCAAGAATGAGGTTCACATGAATTTAAGTTTGAAATTACAACCTCATGAGCAACATTAAGCATGATATGGTCATCAACTAATTCATTATGAGAATAAGATAGCATATCATATTTTTCACTTAGAGCAAGTTTTTCTAAATTTATCATTTCTACTTGACTCTTAAGCATAGAATTCTCAGTTTTAAGTTGAGCAACATCAGATAATACATCATGATTATTTCTTTGCTCAAATAAAATAGATTCATACCGTTGGACCAAATTATCATGAGAGCACTTTAGCTCCTCATGTTCTTTGGTCATCTTCTCCAGGCTGTCGTTGGTTTTGATGAGAGTCTCCTCTAGCCTGAGAAGCGTCTCGCCTTGTTCCTTGTTCCTACTCAACAACTTAACCAAGAGCACTTTGTCTTCTTTATTGAGATTGGTGTAGAACCGGCGAATCTCCTCTTCTTCCACATCACCGGTCTCATTTTCCCTGTCATTATTATTAGTGGAAGCAATACAGGAAAATGTACCTTGTGGTGATGAAGACTCATCCTCGCTATCATCCTCATATTCCTCCTCATCATTGCTTTCATCTCCACTATCATTGTTAGCAATAAGACATTTATAACTAGTGGAAGACAAACCTGTCGGTGAGGTGGATTCATCGTTTGGTTGCCATCGTTTTTCTTCTCCCTTTGAAAGGTTAGTACCACAAGCAACATAGGGAGTAGAAGTAGTACAATTGGCCACAAAATATTTTTCTTTAATCCTATTCCATAAATCATGAGCATCAATAATTAAATCATTATCCCTACTCATGATGGCAAAATAAGCACCTCTAGAAAGAGAATCAACTAAGATGCTGCAAGCACGGTGATTTAGAGAAAAACATCTTAGTTCATCATTAGAGGGATTTTTACTAATATCAGATGGAAAAATACTTCTGCTAAAGATCTGTCTCAAATCAGAATCAACACTCATGAAAGCATTATAAATAGAGACAGACCAAGATTTGTAATTAGAGCCATCGCCTAAAAGAAGTTCTACAGTTACCTCTTGTGACGACATCGTTATCTCCGGACGGCTAAGCCCACACTGGAGAGGCCTAGCTCTGATACCAATTGAAAGTTCCCTTTGGCCCGGGAACAGGATCTAGATGTCGCCTAGAGGGGGGGGGGTGAATAGGCGAATAAAACTTATCACTTTAAAACTTAAATCTTACTCTACTCGAAGATAGGATCGCAGTGGAGTGAAGAATCCTTCGAGTAGGTTGCAGTGGAATTGAAGTTCCTGTCTTACGAATATCCTGCACTTCAAGGAAAGCTAGTACCACAAGTAAGTAGTGAAGTGCAGATATATAAGCGAGTAAGACAGAGAGTCAGAGTACAATACAGAACAGAGCACACAGACGCAAGGATTTATCCCGAGGTTCGGCCAAGCCTGAAATGCTTGCCTAGTCCTCGTTGGAGTTAGCCACACTTGGGCTTGGAGTCTATTTCAACTCCTTCCTCCGTTTGCTCAGATCTATCAGTATGACAGATAGAGCCTTTCACTATTGAGTGGGGTTACAACAGAACCGCGGCTGCTTACAAACTTCTTGGCAGCACCCCGGCAGAGTAACGATACGCTCAAGACCTTGCTCTAGCTCTAAGCAGCACTTCTCCTCTCTCTAAAGGCTTATAGCTGTGCCTTCTACACAAACTATAGAGTTACACACAAGAGGGAGAGCGAGAATTGATTCCAATGAAGTCTACACTTGTTGGCTGCGCTTATACATTTCCTCCATGCGCCTAGGGACTCCTTTTATAGCCCCAAGGCAGCTAGGAGCCGTTGAGAGTAAATCCGGAAGGCCATCCTTGCCTTCTGTTGTCGGGGGCACCGGACAGTCCGGTGCACACCGGACACTGTCCGGTGCCCGATTTGTTTCCTTAAACAGCAAAGCCGACCGTTGCAGACCGTTGGCAGATCTGGAGCCGTTGGCGCACCGGACATGTCCGGTGCACACCGGACAGTCCGGTGCCTCCATCTAGCCGTTGGCTCGGCCACGTGTCCCGCGCAGATCGCGCGGCCGACCGTTGGCCCGGCCGACCGTTGGCTCACCGGACAGTCCGATGCACACCGGACAGTCCGGTGAATTATAGTCGTACGCCGTCGGCCAATTTCCCGAGAGCGGCCACTTCGCGCGGAGTCAGCCTGGCGCACCGGACACTGTCCGGTGCACACCGGACAGTCCGGTGCACCAACCAAAGCTGAGTCTTGGCTGTTCACAGCCAAGACTTTTTCTCCTCTTTTCTTTTCTTCTTCTTTCTGTTTCTAACACTTAGACAAGTATATTAGTACACAAAACAAACGTACTAAGTCTAGAAACATACCTTCTCTCAATTATTATATCCATAGCATTTCACATGCTTGAGCTTTGATGTTGGATTCATAAATCATCAAGTCGGCTTGACTTGATCTAGATTGATATCTCTTAGCTCCAACATCCTGCAAAGGTCACATAGAACATCTCCAAACATAGGAACAACCCAAACTAAAGATTAAGGTGAACTTAGCTCTTTTGGGCTGCTTCCAGTTCTGGTTTTGGCACTTGTTCTCCTTCTAGTGACCTTGATCTCTTTCTTAGAGCTTGGTCTTGAGCCTTATGACTTACACCACATAACTGTACCTGTTACCTCATTGGTTGTAAGTCACGTCCTTATGTAGTGATCCTTGATGTGCTATAGCTCTTCTCAACTCGATCACCCTTGACTTTGCAAGCCTTCTTCTTCACCCTTGGCTTTGGGTTCCTCAGCCTCCTTGACCTTCTCCCGTGCACTTGGTACCTCGAAGCTTCTCTTGCCTCCGTCCTTGGCTTGATCAGTTGTCTCCGAGCTTCGCACCCGAGTCTCACTTTATGCAATGTCCATCTTACTTGTGATGTCCATTATGTATCCATAATCCAGTTCTTGGACAATCACATTTGTTCACTTGTGTTGAACCCTGTAAGCTTTACCTTAAGCACCTGTTCAACACTTAGTACACTTGTTAGTCCTTTAATTGAGTTGTCATCCAAACACCAAAACTCACAAGAGAGCTTTCAACTGTCCGGTGCGCCCATCGCCAGCAAGCTTCTCCAACGGCTACATTTTGGTTGGTGGCTATAAATACCACCCCAACCGGCCACTTCAAGGTGTGGGAGTCCAAGCAACATTCGTAGTCATCTAGTTGACATACTCAAGCCCTCCCAACCACATATATTCATTGATCCATCCTATACACAAGATTTAGACCACTACAACCAACACAAGTGCCACAAAAGAGAGAGCAAGCAATTGAGAGCTACTCAATTGAGTTTAGCCCTAGTGCCTTGTGAGATTCATTGAGAGATAGTCTGTGCTACATCTTTGTGTTCATTTGAGCGTGGAGTTTTGACTCCCATTGAACTTCCTCCAAAGTTTTGGAGGCTTATAAAAGCTAGCAAGAGACACCAAAGAGTGTGGTGGTCCTTGCGGGATCGAGAGTGATCCTTAAGAAGAAGAAGAGCTCACCGATCCTTGTGTGATCGGGGGAGAGAGGGAAAGGGTTGAAAAAGACCCGTCCTTAGTGGACTCCTCAACGGGGACTAGGCCTTCGAGGGCCGAACCTCGGTAAAACAAATCACCCGTGTCATTTGTGTTTATTGCTTGTGATTTGTTTGCTTTCCTTAACTCTAAGTTTTCTTGTACTATTATTTGTTAATATCATTTGGTGTTGCTTCAAGTTAAATTCTCATTTAGTGAAGCAACACTTCGCAAGAAACAACTTAACTTATTGCTCTTCCCATCTAAGCCTTCTTGCTTTGTTATTCATATATCTATCAAGTTGTATTGATTATCAATTCCGCATTATTTAAGCGCAACACTTTTTACAAGCAAGAACTTAGTTTTTATTCTCCGACATTTGTATATCTTGTTCTAACCACTAATCAAGGGATCTAGTTGGGGGATAAAGTTTTTGTTTTCAGGTTCCGCCTATTCACCCTCCTCTAGGCGACTTTCAATTGGTATCAGAGCCAGACACTTCATCTTGAGTCTAACAACTCGAAGTGATGGCTCGTAGAAGATCCTAAAAGAACAAGAAGACCCAGGAGAACACAACTCGGAAGGAGGTAACTCTTGAGATTTTATTTGGTGATTGTTCTAACTATGATTCATGGTCTACTAGTGTGCTAAATGCTTTTAGAACCATAGATCCTCGATTAGAACAAATTATAGACAAGAGTATCTTTCCTTCAAGTTATAATAAAGAAATTGTTTCCGAAGAGGATCAAAGATGTTATCGCTTAAACTACTTAGCTTTTGACATCTTAAGCAATTCTCTTAGCAAAGAAGATTATCGTGCCTTCATATCAAATTATGACGAATCCATTCATGATGCGCATGATATTTGGACTAGAATTAAAACTAAATTTGATGAGTCCAAACATGTTAGTTCATTTTGTACCTCTACTTCCTTTGGTCTTTGTGATACTAACCCTTGCAAGGAAGAAGAAGAAAATGAACGATGGAGACCAAACGATGAATCCACCTCTCCAAAAGGTTTGTCTTCCCATTTCGATTCCCACATATATTGTGTGGCTAATGAAAATGATAGCAGAAGGACAAATGAGGATGAGGAGGAAGAAAGAAGCTTCTTGCATCTCTACGCTCGCCTAAACCAAGAAGACAATATGATCATGCTCAAACTTCTAGAAAGAGCGAGAGAGCAAAGCGAAGCTCGTCAAAGGCTAGAAAGTATCCTCTCCATGAAAATGCAATGCTTTGACGAGTTGACTAAAGAACATGAGGAGCTAAAGTGCTCTCATGTTGATTTGGTCCGAAGGTATGAAACTATTTCAATTGAGCAAGATAACGCTTTACATTGTATCGCTCAATTAGTAAATAGGAATACCTTGCTTAAGGACCAAGTAGAAAAGCTAAAAATTGAAAATCTAGCTTTTCAAGAAAGATATGATATGCTCCTATGCTCTCATGAAAATCTTAGAGATGATCATATCATATTAAACATTGCTCATGAGGTTGTGATAGAAAACTTAAAATCCCAACAACCTCACATATGCACATGTATTCAAATTGATACTATATTATCATGTGCTAATGCTTGTTGTCCGTCGACAAGCAAATCTTCTCTTGAGCTAGAATTTGCAGGAACAAAAGATGATACATATCAAAAGCTCAAAGAAGAAAATGAGAGGCTAAAGATGAGCTTGACACAACTTAAAGGGAAATGTGTTGCTCAACCTTCTCAAGATAACCGTGATCACATGGTGAAGAAGCTTGAGACGGGAACAACCGTGGCATGCACTACATCCCTTAAAGAAAATGTCAAGGACTTGAGGATTGCCAAGAGGAGGAAACAAAAGAAGAAAATCAATACCTCCTCCAAAAGCCTCAACCATGCCTCCATACAAGGTAACATCCAAGGTAATGATCAAGCCACACTTCACACTAAGAAAAATAAGAAGTGTAGTGAATGCTTTGAAGAGGGACACTTGATTAGGTCTTGTCCCTACATTAAAAATGGTTTGATTATTAAGGATGATAAACTTTGTTTTAAATGCTCTAAGAATGGACACTTGTTTAGATCTTGTCCCCATTTGAAACAAAGAGGCATAGGGTTAGAAAAGAAAGTCTTTACTAACCATGTAGCAGGCAACAAACAAGGAAAGAAGAAAGCTTCAAAACTTGAAAAACGCCTGTGCTACACATGCCGAAAGAAGGGACATCAATGCAAGGATTGTCCCATTGGTAACAATCCCTCTCCTAGCTTGTCAATTAATTCTCATATAACTAGGCAACCCAAAATTGCAACTTGTGCTAAAAAGGTAATGAGTTTACCTAGTGCTAACACAAAGGACTTTTGGGTTCCTAGATCTTTGTTGACTAAGCTTGATGGACCCATCAAGCGATGGGTACCAAAATATGCTTGACAAGCTTTGTAGGGGAAGGAGATGATATGAAACCTTGGGGTGCTTGAGAGAGTTCATTCAATTATTTTTAACTCAAGCTATCAATCTTCAATGACCTATATCCGAGATTGACCCAAGGTTATTCTTCAAATTACTATGTCTTTAACTCATATCATCTCGAGGAAGATATTGATGTTGTAGGAAATAAAAGAATTATCTTGTGCGGAAAAATCAAGACCTATAACATGGAGGAAAGCCGAAGAATGGTAACACTTGTGTTTTGAGTGCAAGTAATTTAAATTATCATTTCTTATGTGTCTTGTGTAGTCACATAGAAAAATGAAGCACTTCAAATGTCCTTAAAATTGTATTACCTTTCTTTCAAGAATTTCCTCTCATATGGTAGATTGCATACTCATCATTTCCATCCTATGGCAATCTACATGCTTTAATTATTGCAAAAACCTCATGGCATGTTTTACACTAATATTCCTATTATTGCCTTGATTCTAGATATAGAGAGATATTTCAAGTTCCTAAAAGAATAAGGTGTCATGTAAGGAATTCAAATCCTTAGGACACTTATAAAAGGAAAACTCTCTCTATAACTAGAATAGTGAGACCAATGATTTTATCTAAATAACCCAAGTAGTCTCACTTGTAGAGAATAGGTTTCTCTTTGGAAAAGCATGTAATCTAACATGAAAAGAAAAATCAATCCAATTATTTATGATGTACTTCTACTTGCTTAAATTGGATTTGATTCTTTCACATTTATCGCTTTCCATATCATGAATTAGATTTATTCCCTTAATCTTAAAGGATTGTTCATGCTTGTTTTATGAGTTAAAATTGAGCATAACATCATCTATGGATAATCTAGTTCATGCTTTGAAGTTTCCATGCTTTTAATAATCTAGCTTTTCATTCCCTATCAAAAATGATTAAAAAATGGAAACTAGTGCTTGTGCTACTAATAACGTATCTCTTGAGCCTACTTATAAATATCCAAAAGAGAAAGTGCACAAGCCTCATGGGTTGCTCGTCACCCAAAGGAAGAAAGGTAAAAGCAAAGGTATGGGAACTCATCCTCCTAATCAAATGTAGTTCCCTTCAATGGTGATTTACTCTAAATTATCATTCTTGAAGAATAGATTCTTTGTTGGACAAAAATTTATCTAGATGTGCATTCAATCTCATTCTTTTAAATGCACTTGTCCATTATAATCTAATTCATGCCTTTGTTACATTTGTATTCATATTGATATGCTTCTAAATTATTATGTTAAATATGAAGAAGTAAAATTCCTATGATTGATCAAAAAGTTTAAAAAGGTGCTCATTCCTCTTTTATGATAACGTGCACTAACGTTAAGGATTTTACTTCATGTCTATGTGACTCATGGATGATGAATTGTATTTATTTCCTATCTAAAGTAATCATCTTCCATCATATACTCCCTTGTGCTATTAACATCTTTCTTGAGTATTTTCAATAAGTTTGAAAGGAAAAAGAAACAACTACAAAGGGAGGACACTCACATGAAAGGAAGAACATCAAGGACAACAACACCTACTTGGACAATAAGGTCTTCACAACAATCAATGGTGTGGTTGTAAGCATTCTAAATCCTTTCATAATGAGATTACCAGGCTTAAGTTATTTATTGCAAATTTTATAAGCCTTGATCAAGATGTATAACGCTTCTCCCTATATGTCTTTAAGAGTGAATGCATTTGTAAACCCTGGAATCTAACTCCTAAAACCCTTGTCGATTGAGAAATAATAAAAGAATCATTTATGATTATGTATCTTATTAAAAGAGGCATATTTCCTTTAAATAAATGCTTTTTAGGAGACTATATATATATATATAAAAAAACCTTATATGAGTAATGTAACTATAAATACTTCCTTGAAGTGTCTAAATTAACATATGTTATATATATTACTTTCATAAAAAAAAATACAATTTCGAGTATATAAGTGACATATTCAAATCATTTTCATAAATAAAATAATAAATAGATTAATAAAAGTATATTCATGCATTCATGTTGAAGTTTTGACTGTGCAATTATTTGGAATTAGAAAAAAATTGAAACCCAGATTTAAAACTCAATTTAAACCATATCCAAACATGAAAGAAAATAGAAAACTGAAAATGAAAATAAAGAAAAGACTGGGCCAAATGGGCCGAATTCCCCATGCCCAGCCTTATCGCCTGTCTGCCTCACCGCGCGCAAACGGACGATGTGCGGCTCTCCCCTCATCCACTGACTGCGGGGCCGCGTCGTCAGGAACATCTTCTCCGCGCTGGTCGCTGCGGACTCGCTCGAGAACAGATGAGCGCAGAAATCGCGCAGGCCGGCCAATTCCCTCCCTATCCTGCCGGCTACGAGTCCGTTCCGCTGACCGTTCCAACCGCCCAGCCGGAATCCCCTCGCTGCAGGGTATTAATAAGACCAAACCCCCCCGTCGTCAACGCGTCGGGATTCTCCGTGGCACCATCTTTCGCATTGGTGCTTGTCTCCGCTTCCACGCCGACCTGCTACATTCCACCTTCGTCCTCGAGCTGGCGGCAACCACCGCCTCGGTGAACTCCGGCTTGACGGACCCCAACTCGGTCCATCCCATCACCGACCGCACGACCTCCTCGTGGATCCAGTTCGGGGGGCTGCAGATCACGCCGTGGATGGAGCGACCAGGGGAATCATCGCTGTGCAGCGCGCC
The DNA here is from genome assembly GCA_029449295.1 of Zea luxurians. Lineage (NCBI taxonomy): Eukaryota > Viridiplantae > Streptophyta > Magnoliopsida > Poales > Poaceae > Zea > Zea luxurians. The sequence goes on from JAOPSE010000044.1 coordinate 3,176,647, forward strand.
GCCATGGCTGGGCCTCAACGCACAGACATGGGTTACTTGTGGTCCGTCATCGGGATGTCGTCGCGACCTCATCAGTGGTAAGCGAATCTATCGCTATGTTGTCCCTTTACCCGTTCCTGGTTCGCCAGCCACAGGTAGACTTGGGCTCGCACGGTGGTGGCAGCTGGTCAGTGCGCTACTGTGGCCTCGATCGCCTTGACTGACTGGCCGATGTGAGAGGAATGCATGGGGAGCTTGGGCATCGAGGATTGTGCTTTGACAGGGCATCCGCCGCGGAGGGTTCCCTAGCCACCATGCTTCATGGCCGGTGTAAGGGTAGACGAGGGAACAAATGAGAGTTGGCCAGTTGGGATAGAATAGAGACGCAGGAGCGCGTGAGGTTGAAGAGGGTACAGGGACCGTCCATCTCGTGATGGGCGTTTGTGATTAAAAGAGAATATACTCCTTTGATGAAAGGATCGGTGCCGTCAATCTTGGATCCAACCGCCCAGATCGCGTACCGGTTCATTAAGCGCCTAATATAATCTGTACCATCGGATTGAAATCCAGCGGCTCAGAAAGAACCATACCCCTTCATCCTGAGACTTTTGCATAAGAGCCCTCAGACTCTTTTTAAATGAACCCGCCGTCCTATGCGGGGGATGACTGTGTCTTGCGGATTTAGCGCCGAACCCCCTGCCCTTTTACAAATTTGAGGCCCAGTCCACTGCTGTTTTAAAATGAGTAAAGGAATTAGAAAATGATTTTTAATACAAAAATAATTATTAGAACTTAGATAATTCATAGAAAATTCATTTTAGCTCCAAATTGGACCATTCCAGTTTCTAAAATTTTGTAATAATATTCTTCATCATTTAGTGCCTCTGTTTTGTCATGAAAACAATTAGAAATTTAATCTCTCACTTAATCCATTTTAAGCACATAAGACCTTTGGAAATTCATAACTTAAAATCTATAACTCCAAAATTAATAATTCTTTTTCCTGTGATCTTATTTTAATATGTAGATTATTAATATGTATTTTGGCATACATGTTTGGTGTAATGATTATTTTGCCTATACACTGTTTGTTTGTATTACTACGACTAGCAGTGAGGTCACGTGTCACCTGAAGATCATCCTGGTACCTGGATTCTCAAGGCCCAGGCAAGTTGTGCCCTTGATCACTTCTTTTCACCTACTCATGTTCTAATTAATCATAATGATCTGCATAGGTTAATTTGATGGGACCCAATAGGTTACCCTAGTTTGTCTATCTTTATACCTTGTTTACCACTGAACTTTCTGGGTAGTACTTGCTAGTGCTATATGTGGTTTTGGGTATGGAGATACACTATTCATGGTTACACTTTTGTTATCAGTTGTTATTTATGGTTCATGTTAATGTTAAGATCATTATGTTAATTGGAACATGGAGAACCACCCGGGAAAACAGTGCTACCACAAGGGTAGTATGGGATGCCCTTGGCTGATTAATTAGGAAAGCTAGTGGAAGACTACCTTACCCGAAAGGGGCAAGGGCAGTAGGGGAGAGGTCAGTGTAGGGAGGCCCTCGGGAGGATTTTGCTGCGATGGCGGTCCTGCAAGGGATTCCTGCACTGGATCTTCCTATAAACTGTAGCGGGTTTTCGGAAGCTAGTGGAACTTTGTAAAGGCCTCGTAGTGGATCCCTAGCCATTCACCTCGGAAGTGTCTAAGGGCTTTGCAAACCCTGGCGACATGGGATACACGACTTGTGGGTAAAGATGCGCAACCTCTGCAGAGTGTAAAACTGGTATACTAGCCGTGCTCACGGTCATGAGCAGCTCGGACACTCACATGATTAATTTATGGAACTAAATTCAATTTGTCATATGCATTGCATTGCAGGTGGTGTTGTTACTTTTGTTCTATTACTTAATTGGGTTTGGTATTTACTTATACTTAGTAACTGCTAATAAAATTTTGACCAACTTTAAAAGCAATGCTCAGCTCTAACCATCTTCTTTGGTAAGCCTTACACTTCACGTGAGCTCCCACCTTTGGCGAGTTCATGCACATTATTCCCCACAACTTGTTGAGCGATGAACGTATGTGAGCTCACTCTTGCTGTCTCACATACACCACAGGTCAAGACCAGGTACTGCAGGATGATGCTCATGGAGGATGCTGCGATGAGTTCGTGAGAGGTCTAGGTCGTCGTCTCCCAGTCAACCTTTGGGTTGCTGGACCGTTGTCTCCTCATAATGTAACTATTTATTTGTATAGAACTCCTGTTATATATAAAGTTGTGACATTCGATCCTGTGCCACTATACATCATATGTATGAGACTTGGTCCCAGCATACCTGGTGTTTATGTTAACCCCGGGTTTTGGACCCCTAAAATCCGGGTGTTACAGAAGTGGTATCAGAGGAATGTTGACTGTAGGACGAAACCTAGATAGAACTGGACAACCAATACTTACTTACCTTTGCTACTCTGATTCTTTCTAAACTTTTCTTAATCTTTTCTCATCTAATTCCGCTTTACTCTGATTATTCTTACCTTTCCCTTCTAAAGACAAATGTGGATTTCACACTTTGAAATCTTGTGCCTAAAGTGACGTTAGGAATAGGAGACCTACTCTTAGGAACAAAGACAAAACTATTTTTATCTATATGCTTGAATGTTTGTTCTTATGATACTTGTCTGATTTGGATCTTTGATTGAGTGTGATGAGTTGTGGAATAATGTCCACAATTGCATCTGCATATACACATAAGTATAAAATATATTTATAAAATAACTAGACAACTTAGTTTGTCCCCATTGGAACATATCTAGCTTAAGAGATTTATCTTATCATAAAAGCTCTCATTCTAACCAATTCATCTTATCTTAAAAGATTCTCCCTTATCTTAATAGATCCATCTCATCTTAAAAGATACTCATCTTATCTTGAAAAGATTTTATCCTTATCCTAATAGATCTAACTGGCCTCAGAAGATTCTATCTTATCTTTATGGATATGTCTTATCCTAATAGGCATACTTATCCACCCTAGTTCATCAATCATGATCTAATGCGAATTAATTAGATCTTATCTAGTTAAACTGGTCATACCAATCTAATTTAGATCTCATCTAACCTAATATGATCTAATCTAAAGTGACTTATCAAACATGCTAGATAATACTGATGAAATAGATTAGACTCTACTCCTATAAACATGTCTTAACTTAGTTCACCCCGCACTAAATTAAAGAACGACAAGACCAACTTGGCCTCATGCAACTATCCTAACCATCCGATGGTTGCATAATCCCTCTGTGTTAACCTACTAGAGCTTCTAACTTACCTACACCATATGATCCATACTACCCCAACAGATTCTAATAAGACATATCCTACCCTAGTGGATTTATCTAAATTAAACTAGTCTAACCTAGTTATATACAACCTAATCTAGATTTTATCTAATCTATTATGATCCAACCTAGTGTGAGTTACTTAATGCAGATACAAAGGATAAGGCCATACTCCTAAATCACTTAAGCCTAAGTTAGTGTCATAGATCAACTCAGCCATACACTCCCAATAAGTTGCACAATCCGTTTGTGTGAACCTATTGATTAAAAAAAATGCCCTACTCATATACCCAACTACCTTAACTATATCTCCCTAGCTCAAATGAAGACACTAAGATTGGAGACCGAAGATGATCAACCTCATTAAGAAAAGAATAAACACCAACTCAAGTCTTCAAGGATCAAGAGGGATCACCAGATGAGTCAAAAGCCACAATCTTGGATGAAGTCTTTCCTTACCACACTCTTTCTTACCCAAACCTCTCTATGCTTTAAAGACATCTTCTATTTTACATAATAAAGTAGACATACATATATTATCCATGCTCTCCTATCACTTACTAATAATAAAAAGAGAGACTCTTGATTTTGAACTAATTAGAAACTAAAAGCTAAATTTCAAATCACTCTTCCTATATCCTCTTTCTTACAAAACTCGAGGACGAGATTATTTTTAAGGGGGGTAGGATTTGTAAACCCTGGAATCTAACTCCTAAAACCCTTGTCGATTGAGAAATAATAAAAGAATCATTTATGATTATGTATCTTATTAAAAGAGGCATATTTCCTTTAAATAAATGCTTTTTAGGAGACTATATATATATATAAAAAAAAAACCTTATATGAGTAATGTAACTATAAATACTTCCTTGAAGTGTCTAAATTAACATATGTTATATATATTACTTTCATAAAAAAAAATACAATTTCGAGTATATAAGTGACATATTCAAATCATTTTCATAAATAAAATAATAAATAGATTAATAAAAGTATATTCATGCATTCATGTTGAAGTTTTGACTGTGCAATTATTTGGAATTAGAAAAAAATTGAAACCCAGATTTAAAACTCAATTTAAACCATATCCAAACATGAAAGAAAATAGAAAACTGAAAATGAAAATAAAGAAAAGACTGGGCCAAATGGGCCGAATTCCCCATGCCCAGCCTTATCGCCTGTCTGCCTCACCGCGCGCAAACGGACGATGTGCGGCTCTCCCCTCATCCACTGACTGCGGGGCCGCGTCGTCAGGAACATCTTCTCCGCGCTGGTCGCTGCGGACTCGCTCGAGAACAGATGAGCGCAGAAATCGCGCAGGCCGGCCAATTCCCTCCCTATCCTGCCGGCTACGAGTCCGTTCCGCTGACCGTTCCAACCGCCCAGCCGGAATCCCCTCGCTGCAGGGTATTAATAAGACCAAACCCCCCCGTCGTCAACGCGTCGGGATTCTCCGTGGCACCATCTTTCGCATTGGTGCTTGTCTCCGCTTCCACGCCGACCTGCTACATTCCACCTTCGTCCTCGAGCTGGCGGCAACCACCGCCTCGGTGAACTCCGGCTTGACGGACCCCAACTCGGTCCATCCCATCACCGACCGCACGACCTCCTCGTGGATCCAGTTCGGGGGGCTGCAGATCACGCCGTGGATGGAGCGACCAGGGGAATCATCGCTGTGCAGCGCGCCGCCATGGCTGGGCCTCAACGCACAGACATGGGTTACTTGTGGTCCGTCATCGGGATGTCGTCGCGACCTCATCAGTGGTAAGCGAATCTATCGCTATGTTGTCCCTTTACCCGTTCCTGGTTCGCCAGCCACAGGTAGACTTGGGCTCGCACGGTGGTGGCAGCTGGTCAGTGCGCTACTGTGGCCTCGATCGCCTTGACTGACTGGCCGATGTGAGAGGAATGCATGGGGAGCTTGGGCATCGAGGATTGTGCTTTGACAGGGCATCCGCCGCGGAGGGTTCCCTAGCCACCATGCTTCATGGCCGGTGTAAGGGTAGACGAGGGAACAAATGAGAGTTGGCCAGTTGGGATAGAATAGAGACGCAGGAGCGCGTGAGGTTGAAGAGGGTACAGGGACCGTCCATCTCGTGATGGGCGTTTGTGATTAAAAGAGAATATACTCCTTTGATGAAAGGATCGGTGCCGTCAATCTTGGATCCAACCGCCCAGATCGCGTACCGGTTCATTAAGCGCCTAATATAATCTGTACCATCGGATTGAAATCCAGCGGCTCAGAAAGAACCATACCCCTTCATCCTGAGACTTTTGCATAAGAGCCCTCAGACTCTTTTTAAATGAACCCGCCGTCCTATGCGGGGGATGACTGTGTCTTGCGGATTTAGCGCCGAACCCCCTGCCCTTTTACAAATTTGAGGCCCAGTCCACTGCTGTTTTAAAATGAGTAAAGGAATTAGAAAATGATTTTTAATACAAAAATAATTATTAGAACTTAGATAATTCATAGAAAATTCATTTTAGCTCCAAATTGGACCATTCCAGTTTCTAAAATTTTGTAATAATATTCTTCATCATTTAGTGCCTCTGTTTTGTCATGAAAACAATTAGAAATTTAATCTCTCACTTAATCCATTTTAAGCACATAAGACCTTTGGAAATTCATAACTTAAAATCTATAACTCCAAAATTAATAATTCTTTTTCCTGTGATCTTATTTTAATATGTAGATTATTAATATGTATTTTGGCATACATGTTTGGTGTAATGATTATTTTGCCTATACACTGTTTGTTTGTATTACTACGACTAGCAGTGAGGTCACGTGTCACCTGAAGATCATCCTGGTACCTGGATTCTCAAGGCCCAGGCAAGTTGTGCCCTTGATCACTTCTTTTCACCTACTCATGTTCTAATTAATCATAATGATCTGCATAGGTTAATTTGATGGGACCCAATAGGTTACCCTAGTTTGTCTATCTTTATACCTTGTTTACCACTGAACTTTCTGGGTAGTACTTGCTAGTGCTATATGTGGTTTTGGGTATGGAGATACACTATTCATGGTTACACTTTTGTTATCAGTTGTTATTTATGGTTCATGTTAATGTTAAGATCATTATGTTAATTGGAACATGGAGAACCACCCGGGAAAACAGTGCTACCACAAGGGTAGTATGGGATGCCCTTGGCTGATTAATTAGGAAAGCTAGTGGAAGACTACCTTACCCGAAAGGGGCAAGGGCAGTAGGGGAGAGGTCAGTGTAGGGAGGCCCTCGGGAGGATTTTGCTGCGATGGCGGTCCTGCAAGGGATTCCTGCACTGGATCTTCCTATAAACTGTAGCGGGTTTTCGGAAGCTAGTGGAACTTTGTAAAGGCCTCGTAGTGGATCCCTAGCCATTCACCTCGGAAGTGTCTAAGGGCTTTGCAAACCCTGGCGACATGGGATACACGACTTGTGGGTAAAGATGCGCAACCTCTGCAGAGTGTAAAACTGGTATACTAGCCGTGCTCACGGTCATGAGCAGCTCGGACACTCACATGATTAATTTATGGAACTAAATTCAATTTGTCATATGCATTGCATTGCAGGTGGTGTTGTTACTTTTGTTCTATTACTTAATTGGGTTTGGTATTTACTTATACTTAGTAACTGCTAATAAAATTTTGACCAACTTTAAAAGCAATGCTCAGCTCTAACCATCTTCTTTGGTAAGCCTTACACTTCACGTGAGCTCCCACCTTTGGCGAGTTCATGCACATTATTCCCCACAACTTGTTGAGCGATGAACGTATGTGAGCTCACTCTTGCTGTCTCACATACACCACAGGTCAAGACCAGGTACTGCAGGATGATGCTCATGGAGGATGCTGCGATGAGTTCGTGAGAGGTCTAGGTCGTCGTCTCCCAGTCAACCTTTGGGTTGCTGGACCGTTGTCTCCTCATAATGTAACTATTTATTTGTATAGAACTCCTGTTATATATAAAGTTGTGACATTCGATCCTGTGCCACTATACATCATATGTATGAGACTTGGTCCCAGCATACCTGGTGTTTATGTTAACCCCGGGTTTTGGACCCCTAAAATCCGGGTGTTACAGCATTGACTCAATTCTTTCTATTGCAAATACTTGATGCATATCAATGAGGGGGAGCATCCTTCTATATCTTGATTTTGTTGAGACTATCGCTTTATCTTAAATAATCTCATATAGTCTCTTGCATGAGAAAGAGTTTCTCGTGAGGTATGCTACTATATCTTGATTATGTTTCTCATGAAGTAGCATATTTGTTGGATTCTCCCACTCTAAGCTTAATTGATAAAACTAATGTGTATGTTGTTCTTTTGATCACACCTGTTATTTATTTGATCATTGAATAACTTCAATTAACTCTTATGTTGCTTAGTGCATTATTTAATTTCAATCAATATCTCTTGATGTGCACTAAGTTAAAAGGAGAATTCATGTTTCATTTATGTAATTGGTGATCCACTTGTTATATGCTAACCATGGCTTAGATAAGGATCACTAGTTGTAAGAACTCTCTTTTGTGCAAAATATTTCCGTATATTGTCATTGAGTATAGGTCTTAAGCATCTAAGACTAAGGACAAAGCACAATGAAGAGAGCGTCCCTATGTGAAGGTACAAAATGGTAAAACTACTTCTTTCTATTTACACATGTACCTAAATCTTCCTTCTTATAAGCATTCTTGGCATATCTTATATAAAAGGAAGAGAAAGCATGTCCATGCATTATCCCTGCTTCATACTTAGCTTAACCTCTCTAATTTTTTTTACTCCTGCATCAATGCACCCTTTGTTAAAACTAGATGAAGTGATTTTATTGTCAAAGAGCTTAAAGCTTAACCTTGTAACGAGGATAAGCTGCCTTTGTTCCAAAGGTGGATGGTCCTTAAGTCTCTTTGAAATCCTTAAGGGAAAATGCTTAAATTATTCATAACATGCTTTCATAAGTGCATAAACTGTCATGAGCATCACACCTATACTATGACACAATGCACTTCACTTCCTGTATGATATAGATATGTTTGCATTAACCTAATTTTGTGCAATTGGTATTTAAAGGCCAAAATATGTGTTCCTCTCCATGCACATTTTTAGGGGGAGCAATCTATATTATATAGAACTATGATCATGCTTAATTTGACATATCCTTTTGATCATATCTCTTTTATATATGCTATGACTAATGTGTTTTCAAGTGAATTTCAAACCAAGTCATAGGTGTATTGAAAGGGAATTGGAGTCTTCGGCGAAGACAAAGGCTTCCACTCCGCAACTCATCCTTCGCCGTCGCTCCAAGTCACGCTTCATCCTTGGGAGAGAGTATGAAGTAAAAGGACTCCGGCTTTGGTATAATCTTCACTCATATGTTTTATTTGCCAAAGAGGAAAAAGTAGGTAGTAAAGGGCTTATATTTCACTCTAAGTATCCGTTTTTGGCGATTCATGCCAAAGGGGGAAAAAGTATAAGCCCAAAGCAAAAGGACCGCACCACCACCCTAAATTTAAAATTTTTCGATTGGTAAAATTCAAATTAGTATCATGATTTTTCAAATTGGTATCTTATTGTGTTTAAAAAGAGGGGATTTCAAAAATTGGTATCTTGAAACCCTCTTGAACACTAAGAGGAGAATTTATTGAGGGAGAGTTTTGTTTAAGTCAAAGGAAAAGCATTTGAAATAGGGGGAGAAAATTTCAAATCTTGAAAATGCTTCTCAAAATCTTATTCATTTACCTTTGACTACTTGCAAAAGGACTTTGAAAAAGATTTACAAAAAGAATTTGCAAAAACAAAACATGTGGTGCAAGCGTGGTCCAAATTATCAAAAATTAAAGAAACAATCCATGCATGTCTTATGAATTTATATTGGCTCAATTGCAAGTAACCTTTGGACTTACATTATGTAAACTAGTTCAATTATGCACTTCCATACTTGCTTTGGTTTGTGTTGGCATCAATCACCAAAAAGGGGGAGATTGAAAGGGAATTAGGCTTACACCTATTTCCTAATTGATTTTGGTGGTTGAATTGCCCAACACAAATAATTAGACTAACTAGTTTGCTCTAGTCTATAAGTTCTACAGGTGCCAAAGGTTCACAATAAGTCAATAAAAAGACCAAGAAAGGGTTCAAGAAGAAAGGAGCAAAGAAAACCGAAGTGCTCCCTGGCCTGGCGCACCGGACTGTCCGGTGTGCCACCGGACAGTGTCCGGTGCACCACCGGACAGTGTCCGGTGCACCAGGGAAGCTCGACTTCAAACTCTTCACCTTCGGGTTTTCCAGGCGCACCTCCGCTATAATTCACCAGACTGTCCGGTGAGTCACCGGACAGTGTCCGGTGCGCACCGGACTGTCCGGTGCGCCAGCGGAGCAACGGTCATCTACGCGCAACGGTCGACTCTGCAAAGCAAACAGTGCAAGTCAGATGTCAGAGCAGACGGATAGAGGGGCACCGGACTGTCCGGTGTTGCACCGGACTGTCCGGTGCCACATGAGGACAAAGCCTCCAACGGTCGACCAGCTCCAACCCTGACAAACAGGCTGACGTGGCGGCTCACCGGACACTGTCCGGTGGCGCACCGGACTGTCCGGTGCGCCCATCGCCAGCAAGCTTCTCCAACGGCTACATTTTGGTTGGTGGCTATAAATACCACCCCAACCGACCACTTCAAGGTGTGGGAGTCCAAGCAACATTCCTAGTCATCTAGTTGACATACTCAAGCCCTCCCAACCACATATATTCATTGATCCATCCTATACACAAGATTTAGACCACTACAACCAACACAAGTGCCACAAAAGAGAGAGCAAGCAATTGAGAGCTACTCAATTGAGTTTAGCCCTAGTGCCTTGTGAGATTCATTGAGAGATAGTGTGTGCTACATCTTTGTGTTCATTTGAGCGTGGAGTTTTGACTCCCATTGAACTTCCTCCAAAGTTTTGGAGGCTTGTAAAAGCTAGCAAGAGACACCAAAGAGTGTGGTGGTCCTTGCGGGATCGAGAGTGATCCTTGAGAAGAAGAAGAGCTTGCCGATCCTTGTGTGATCGGGGGAGAGAGGGAAAGGGTTGAAAAAGACCCGTCCTTAGTGGACTCCTCAACAGGGACTAGGCCTTCGAGGGCCGAACCTCGGTAAAACAAATCACCCGTGTCATTTGTGTTTATTGCTTGTGATTTGTTTGGTTTCCTTAACTCTAAGTTTTCTTGTGCTATTATTTGTTAATATCATTTGGTGTTGCTTCAAGTTAAATTCTCATTTAGTGAAGCAACACTTCGCAAGAAACAACTTAACTTATTGCTCTTCCCATCTAAGCCTTCTTGCTTTGTTATTCATATATCTATCAAGTTGTATTGATTATCAATTCCGCATTATTTAAGCGCAACACTTTTTACAAGCAAGAACTTAGTTTTTATTCTCCGACATTTGTATATCTTGTTCTAACCACTAATCAAGGGATCTAGTTGGGGGATAAAGTTTTTGTTTTCAGGTTTCGCCTATTCACCCCCCCTCTAGGCGACTTTCAGGGTCCCCATCGACGCCTCCAAGCTCAACAATGAGGAGATGGCGCTCATCATCAAGAGCTTCCGCCAAATCCTCAAGCAAAGGAGGGGGAAGGACTACAAGCCCCGCTCCAAGAAAGTATGCTACAAGTGTGGTAAGCCCGATTATTTTATCGCTAAATGTCCATTGTCTAGTGATAGTGACAGGGATAACGATAAGAGGGGGAAGAAGAAGGAGAAGAAGAAGTATTACAAGAAGAAGGGTGGCGGTGCCCATGTTTGCCGGGAGTGGGACTCCGACGAGAGCTCCACTGACTCCTCTGACGACGAGGACGCCGCCAACATCACCATCAACAAAGGCCTCCTCTTCCCCAACGTCGGCCACAAGTGTCTTATGGCGAAGGACGACAAGAAGAAGGTAAAATCAAGATCCTCCACTAAGTATGCCACTTCTAGTGATAAGGATAATTCTAGTGATGATGAGAATAACTTGCTTACTCTTTTTACCAATCTTAACATGCAACAAAAAGAGAAATTGAATGAATTGATTAGTGCTATTCATGAGAAGGATGAACTCTTGGATAGCGAAGAGGACTTCCTTATTAAGGAGAACAAAAACATGTTAAGACTAAAAATGCTTATGCTCAGGAGATAGAGAAAAATGAAAAATTAACTAGTGAGCTTAGCATTTGCCATGACACTATTTCCAACCTTAGAATTGAGAATGCTAATTTGATTGCTAAGGTTGAGAAGTCGAATATTTGTGATGATTCAATTGCCAATCTTAGAAATGATAATGCTAGTTTAATTGCCAAGATTGATAAAATGAATGCCTCTCTTGCTAGCCTTAGGAATGAGAATGAAAAATTAATTGCTAAGGCTAAGGAATTAGATGTTTGCAATGCTTCTATTTCCAATCTTAGAGATGAGAATGCCATTTTACATGCTAAGATTGTTGAATTAAATGATTGCAAACCCTCTACATCTACCGTTGAGCATGTTTCTATTTGCACTAGATGTAGAGATGTTAATGTAGATGCTATCCATGATCACCTTGCTATGATTAAACAACAAAATGATCATATAGTAAAACTAGACGCTATAATTGCCGAGCATGAATTAGAGAACGAAAAATTTAAATTTGCTCATAGTATGCTTTATAGTGGGAGACGCCCTGGCATTAAGGATGACATTGGCTCCAACAGGGAGACAATGTCAAGCTTAATGCCCCTCTTAAAAGATTGTCCAATTTTGTTAAGGGCAAAGCTCCCATGCCTCAGGATAACGAGGGTTATATTTTGTATCCTGCTGGTTATCCTGAGGATAAGATTAGGAGAATTCATGCCAAGAAGACTCATTCTCACCATGCTTTTATTTATAAGAATGAGGCTTCTAGCTCTAGGCGTTCCACATATGTTAAAATGCCTAAGAAGAAATCTCCTATTGCATCAAATGATCATAATGTTTTATTCAAAACTTTTGATGCTTCTTATGTGCTAACTAACAAATCAGGCAAGGTAGTTGCCAAATATATTGGGGGCAAACACAAGGGCTCCAAGACTTGTGTTTGGGTACCCAAGGTGCTTGTTTCTAATGTAAAAGGACCCAAGACCGTTTGGGTACCTAAGAACAAGGCCTAATTTTTTTTTGTAGGTTTATGCATCCGGGGGCTCAAGTTGGATCATCGACAGCGGGTGCACAAACCACATGACTGGGGAGAAAAGAATGTTCTCCTACGAGAAAAACCAAGATCCCCAGAGAGCGATCACATTCGGGGATGGAAATCAAGGTTTGGTCAAAGGATTGGGTAAAATTGCTATATCACCTGACCATTCTATTTCCAATATTTTTCTTGTAGATTCTTTAGATTACAACTTGCTTTCTATTTCTCAATTATGCAAAATGGGTTACAACTGTCTTTTTATGGATACATGTGTTATTGTCTTTAGAAAAAGTGATGATTCAGTAGCTTTTAAGGGAGTATTAGAGGGACAACTATACTTAGTTGATTTCAATAGAGCTGAACTCGATACTTGCTTAATTGCTAAGACTAACATGAGTTGGCTCTGGCACCACCGACTAGCCCATGTTGGAATGAAAAATCTTCACAAGCTTCTAAAGGGAGAGCACATTTTGGGACTAACCAATGTTTACTTTGAGAAAGATAGGATTTGTAGCGCATGTCAAGCAGGGAAGCAAGTTGGTGTTCATCATCCACACAAGAACATCATGACAACTGACAGGCCACTCGAGCTCCTTCACATGGACCTATTCGGTCCGATAGCTTACATAAGCATCGGCGGGAGTAAGTACTGTCTAGTTATTATGGATGATTATTCTCGCTTCACTTGGGTATTCTTTTTACAGGATAAATCTCAAACCTAAGAGACTTTGAAAGGATTCTTGAGATGGGCTCAAAATGAGTTCGGCTTGAGGATCAAGAAAATAAGAAGCGACAACGGAATGGAGTTCAAGAACTCTCAAATTAAAGGCTTTCTTGAGGAGGGCACCAAACATAATTTCTCTTCTCCTTACATGCCACAACAAAATGGTGTAGTGGAGAGGAAGAATAGAACTCTATTGGACATGGCAAGGACCATGCTTGATGAGTACAAGACTTCGGATCGGTTTTGGGCCGAGGCGGTCAACACCGCTTGCTACGCCATCAACCGGTTATATCTACACTGAATCCTTAAGAAGACATCATATGAACTCCTCACCGGTAAAAAGCCCAATGTTTCATATTTTAGAGTCTTTGGTAGCAAATGCTTTATTCTTGTTAAAAGAGGTAGAAAATCTAAATTTGCTCCTAAGGCTATAGAAGGTTTTTTACTTGGTTATGACTCAAACACATGGGCATATAGAGTCTTTAACAAGTCCACTGGACTAGTTGAAGTTTCTTGTGACATTGTGTTTGATGAGACTAACGGCTCTCAAGTAGAGCAAGTTGATCTTGATGAACTAGATGATGAAGAGGCTCCGTGCATCGCGCTAAGGAACATGTCCATTGGAGATGTGTATCCTAAGGAATCTGAAGAGCCTCCACAAGCACAAGATCAACCATCTTCCTCCATGCAAGCATCTCCACCAACCCAAGATGAGGATGAGGCTCAAGATGATGAAGGAGAAGATCAAGAAGATGAGCCACCTCAAGAGGAGGGCAATGATCAAGGGGGAGATGCTAATGATCAAGACAAGGAAGATGATGAAGATCCAAGGCCGCCACACCCAAGAGTTCACCAAACAATCCAACGAGATCACCCCGTGAACACCATCCTAGGAGACATTCATTAGGGGGTAACCACTCGATCTCGTGTTGCTCATTTTTGTGAACATTACTCTTTTGTTTCCTCTATTGAGCCACACAGGGTAGAGGAAGCACTTCAAGATTCGGATTGGGTGTTGGCGATGCAAGAGGAGCTCAACAATTTCACAAGGAATGAGGTATGGCATTTGGTTCCACGTCCTAACCAAAATGTTGTAGGAACCAAGTGGGTCTTCCGCAACAAACAAGATGAGCATGGTGTGGTGACGAGGAACAAAGCCCGACTTGTGGCCAAGGGGTATTCACAAGTCGAAGGTTTGGATTTTGGTGGAACCAATGCACCCGTAGCTAGGCTTGAGTCAATTCGCATATTACTTGCCTATGCTACTTACCATAGCTTTAAGCTTTATCAAATGGACGTGAAGAGTGCCTTCCTCAATGGACCAATCAAGGAAGAGGTCTATGTTGAGCAACCTCCTGGCTTTGAAGATAGTGAGTACCCTAACCATGTCTGTAAACTCTCTAAGGCGCTTTATGGGCTCAAGCAAGCCCCAAGAGCATGGTATGAATGCCTAAGAGATTTTCTTATCACTAATGGCTTCAAAGTAGGCAAGGCCGATCCTACTCTCTTTACTAAGACAATTGAGAATGATTTGTTTGTATGCCAAATTTATGTTGATGATATCATATTTGGGTCTACTAACAAATCTATTTGTTAAGAGTTTAGTAGGATCATGATACAAAAATTCGAGATGTCTATGATGGGGGAGTTGAAGTATTTTCTAGGATTCCAAGTCAAGCAACTCTAAGAGGGCATCTTCATCAGCCAAACGAAGTACATTTAAGATATACTTACCAAGTTTGGAATGAAGGATGCTAAGCCCATCAATACACTCATGGGAACCAATGGGCATCTCGACCTCGACACGGGAGGTAAATCCGTAGATCAAAAGGTATACCGGTCGATGATAGGATCTTTACTTTATTTATGTGCATCTCGACCGGATATTATGCTTTCCATATGCATGTGTGCAAGGTTCCAAGCCGATCCTAAGGAAGTTCACCTTAGGGCCGTAAAGCGAATCTTGAGATATTTAGTTCAAACACCTAAGTTTGGTCTTTGGTACCCCAAGGGATCCTCTTTTGATTTATTAGGATATTCCGATGCTGATTGGGCAGGGTGCAAAATTGATAGGAAGAGCACATCAGGGACTTGCCAGTTTCTAGGAAGATCTCTGGTGTCTTGGGCTTCAAAGAAACAAAACTCAGTAGCTCTTTCTACCATCGAAGCCGAGTACATTGCCGTAGGCCATTGTTGCGCGCAATTGCTTTGGATGAGGCAAACGCTTAGGGACTATGGCTACAAGTTTAGCAAAGTCCCTCTCCTATGTAATAATGAGAGTGCAATCCGCATGGCAGACAATCCCGTTGAACACAGCCGCACTAAGCACATAGCCATTCGATATCACTTTTTGAGAGATCACCAACAAAGGGGGATATCGAGATAGCCTATATAAACACCAAAGATCAATTGGCCGATATCTTTACCAAGCCACTAGATGAGAAAACCTTTACCAAACTTAAGAATAAGCTAAATATTCTTAATTCTAGGAATTTTGATTGATTCTTTGCACACATAGCTCATTTATATACCTTTGATCATATCTCTTTTATGACTATGACTAATATGTTTTCAAGTGTATTATTATGCTTAGTCATAGAATTGAAAGGGAAATGGAGTATTCGGCAAAGAAGGCGCTTCCACTCAACTCCATTGATATTTGCCCGTATTCCGCATTGTTCTCCACTTTGGTATAATCTTCACTCATATCTATTTATTTGCCATTGGGGAGAAAGTTAAAGGGCTTATATTTCACTCACAAGTATCTGTTTTTGGCGATTCATGCCAAAGGGGGAGAAAGTATGAGCCCAAAGCAAACGGACCGCACCACCACCGAATTTTAAAAATGAAGTTTTCAAATTAGTATCTTATTGTGTTAAAAAGGGGGAGTGTCTTCAAAAATTTGTAAAACCCTCTTGAACACTGAGAGGAGAATTTTATTGAGGGGGAGTTTTTGTTCTAGTCAAAGGAAAAGCATTTGAGACAGGGGGAGAAAATTTCAAATCTTGAAAATGCTTCTTTCAATCTTATTTATATACCTTTGATTATTTGCAAAATGTTTTGAAAAGAATTTTATAAAGGATTTGCAAAAACAAAACTCGTGGTGCAAGCGTGGTCCAAAATTTTAAATAAGAAGAAAACAATCCATGCATATTTATTGAAATAATTCTATTGGTTTCATTCCAAGCAACCTTTGCACTTCCTTATGCAAACTAGTTCAATTCTGCACTTTTATATTTGCTTTGGTTTGTGTTGGCATCAATCACCAAAAAGGGGGAGATTGAAAGGGAAATAGGGTCAAACCTTTTCCTATATGAATTTTGGTGGTTGAATTGCCCAACACAAATTATTGGACTAACTAGTTTGTTCTAGAATATATGTTCTACAGGTGCCAAAGGTTCACAACAAACCAATACAAAGACAAAAGAAAGGGTTCAAAACAAAGGAGCAAAGTTAAACCGAAGGCAGCCCTGGTCTGGCGCACCGGACTGTCCGGTGTGCCACCGGACAATGTCCGGTGCACCAGGGAGGATTCACTCGAACTTGCCAGCCTCGGGAATTTGGGGAGCCGCTCCGCTATAATTCACTGGACTGTCCAGTGTAACACCAGACTGTCCGGTTTGCCAACGGAGCAACGGCTACTTCGCGCCAACGGTCATCTGCAAATGAACAGTAAAAGCAAACAGTACGCGCCTGCGCGCGCAGAAGTCAGAGCAGGCGCCAGAAGGCGCACCGGACAGTGAATAGTGACTGTCCGGTGCACCACCGGACTGTCCGGTGGCCCCACATATCAGAGCTCCAACGGTCGAACCCTAACGGTTGGGTGACGTGGCTGGCGCACCGGACAGTGTCCGGTGGCGCACCGGACTGTCCGGTGCGCCCGTCGACATCAGCCCCTCCCAACGACCACTTTGGTGGTTGGGGCTATAAATACCCCCCAACCACCACACTCCAAGGCATCCAAGTTTCAGCCATTTGCATTCAATACAAGAGCTCTAGACTTCATTCCAAGACACAAACAAGAGATCAAATCCTCTCCCAAGTCCAAAGTTCATTCCAATCAAATAGTGACTAGAGAGAGTGATATTTGTGTTCTTTTGAGTTTTTGCGCTTGGATCGCTTTTCTTCTTCTTTTTTTCTTGTTCCCAACTCAATTGTAATTAAGGCAAAAGACACCAATTGTGTGGTGGTCCTTGTGGAGACTTGGTGTCCCGATTGATTGAGAAGAGAAGCTCACTCGGTCTAGTTGACCGTTTGAGAGAGGGAAAGGGTTGAAAGAGACCCGGTCTTTGTGACCACCTCAACGGGGAGTAGGTTTGCAAGAACCGAACCTCGGTAAAACAAATCACCGCGTCTCACTCTTCTTTTGCTTGTGATTTGTTTTCGCCCTCTCTTTCGGACTCGTTTATATTTCTAACGCTAACCCCGGCTTGTAGTTGTGCTTAAGTTTATAATTTTCAGATTCCGCCTATTCACCCCCCCTCTAGGCGACTTTCAATTCGTTTGTGTAAAAATCATTCAAGATCAACATAAACACATAATCGGTTGAGTTATTGCAATAGTAGTATCCGTCACTTTATAGATCCTGAGTCTTATGGACACCTTTATCTTCCTCCGCACATAATTCTAATGATACTTAGATTATCTACACAACTAGATTCTCCGGCAGCCTGTTTGGTTCAGCTTTTTCTGACCAGCTTTTCTGAGAATCTGGCTGTGGAGAAAATCTGGTTGCGTAGAGAATCTGAGTATCATTAGGATTACGTGCGAAGGAAGATAAATGTGTCAATAGGACTTAGGATCTAGAAAGTGACGGATTCATACTATTGAAACGACTCAACCGATTATGTGTTTATGTCGATTTTGAATGGTTTTTACCCAAACGAATTTTATAGAAGCTGGCTAAAAACTGAATATTTGGCAGTCCGCAACAGCTTTTGGTGGCCAGAAGCTGCAAAAGCTGAAACAAACATGGGTAAATCTATTAACTCAGAGAGGTGAGAAGGGGAGGACATCTTCAGGAATCAGGACCAAGATGCAGGACGACGGTGGTCGATGAAGTGGAGTCGAAGGTCGGTGCAGCTACGTCCTAGGATCCTCCTCTCTCCTGTAGTTTAGGAACATGAGATAGCAGCTCGAAGGCTGGTGCAGAGGAAGCATTAGGGCCTACCGGCGTCACGGCAGGGCGGTTTCGATAATTAAGAATGTGTTTGGTTACAATGATAGGACGGGACGGGATGAGACGATCCCTCAAATAAGGTTGTTTGGTTTAGGGTCAAAGGTTTCCTAGTGTTGTCCCCAGTTGTCCCTTAAAATTGGAGGGACGAGAGGGAATGTCCCTATCCTGGCTGTCCCGCAACGAAACGATAGAACCTGTGGAGGCTAGAGTTTGCAGAGGCAGAAAAAACATTGGCTCTCGTGTTGACGCCTTGCCTCGTTTATGTAGCGCCAAAACCACAACCAGAGGATAGGGTTGCGCCCACGATCAAGACACACACGACTAAGATAGGGATCAGCCTCAGTCCTCTTGAACGAGATCAGAGAACACACCCAAGAGGAGTACCAACATGGAGTCCAGTCCACTGCTAGAAGAATCATTGGCAAGCACGAGAGCCCTTGCTCCGCTTTGTAACAGATTCAATCATCAGTAAATACTTGAGGACCCACCTAAATGGTCTCCCAAACTCTGAAACTCATCAGAGCAAGGCCATCGGAACAGTAACACCGTAAACTTCCCTCTGACCTACAAACTTACTTGCCGTGGGAATGAATGAAACCACGACATGTTACACCCGCGATCAGATCAGGTATGTTAGGATAGGGATTAGGGATTGGACTCGGTCTTCTTGACCGAGCTATAGAACACACTAAACAGGAGTAGCTTAGCCTTACATGCATACATGGGATCGACTACTGGATGTATCAGATGCCGGAAATTTATCTGCATCTGCCGTCGCCGACGTGTCTTCAATTGGACCTGTTGGAGAAATTAAAGTAGCTAGCACACTGCTCTTTGAGATCCGGACCTAGCTAGCTGGTGCGTTTGGTTGTTGGGGTGGAGATGATCCGAATGTTCGGTTGATGCATGCATGGAGCGAGACGATGATTCTGTATGGGTACCGATAACGATTCATGATTCAGAGCTGCATGCGCCTCAATACAATACAATGCACCAACAGGATCTGAGATTGCTGCGGGCTTTTCGATACAAAGGTGGCTTTGCAGCAGTACCCAGTTCGTTTCCCATAATAGTTCACCGCGCAAAAGCACGCCATGCATGGACTCGTCCCATAATCTTGCCTTTTTTTTTTGTTGAAGAGACTTAGAGCTCACGCAAATGTTGAATGGTGCAACGAAACACATCTACTCGAGTATATATATATATTTGTTTAGGTACGTCACACGTAGGGTCTAGAACGTGCTAGAGCTGTAGTTGAGAGCTTTGTTTGCTATGATATACACATACAACATCACCCTGCAGTAGGTACATACATACATACATACATATATATTCAGAAGAAGATTGACGAGACGACAATGAATGGCGTGAAGCTCTTAAGATGGGGTTTGGTTCCGGAGTGTCATAGTTGTTGTTTATTTTGGATTGATTTCATGTAGGACGGAATGAATCTAAAAATAGAAAAAAAAATTATGCTTAAATGTTGAATCATTTGGCTCATCAAAATTTTCTAGACGGGAGCCGTTCTATCTATCTGGCTGGCTCCAGAACCAAACATTATCCGAGAGAAACATCTGTCTGGGGACCAACCGCTCAAACTTCCCTTGTTGCTACGGTACTTGTTTTGCTCTGCTGCTTGTGACGCGCCCAGCGCCCTCCTTGTTTTCTACTTGCTTCACTGATGATATATATATATATATATATATATATATATACACACCATATAAGTTGAGGAGGATGCTCCAATAACTACCATTCTACACGGTTCCACAACGACAGCATGTTGGAAAACCATGTCTGATAGTATTAGGAGCTTGATAGTTTATTCAGTCAGAACGGTGCATCGATGACGACGACACAACACGCGCGCGGTTTCCGTAAACCTTATCTTTTAAGGTACATGTGTAGAAGCACATTAAGGTACTGAAACTTGCGGCTGAGACAGAGCCCATAATCATCGTCGTTCCCAGGTAAGGCTCTTTGTCTGCTAATAAGGCCATGCCTCTAATCTTTTTTTTTTTTTGTGGTGAGTTCCCTAGTACTACATAATAATGTGGCCATTATTGTAGCTGAGCAGGTTGTACTGCGGACTGCTGCTGATCTTGTGGAAGCAAGCTCACGGAACCAGTGTGTTCCAAGTAGTTGTCAGTGAACAGACTTTTAGGATTGGGCAGCCAATTGTTTTCAGGCTAGAAGGCTGTTCAATCCTATCACTCCCGGTATTAAAGACGCAAGCAATGGGCCAGGCATCCGATCCAATTGCAGGAGTCCAGAATTCCTTAGGATGCAAGCACTCCACCTCTAAATGCATGCTCATACCTACGCTCCGCTCCAAAAAGTTCACCTGCCAAGGGAAAGGAGTCATCTGGCGCTGTTCATGAGGAGACCATGGGTGGTCTTGTCTATGCAATGAACTACCTGTCGCATGACATTCGCCAGAGGTCATCCAAACCATCAAAACATGGAAGATATCCTCTGCAAAACTGAGCACTTCGTCATAAAATCTGCAACGGCACAATAATTTTGTCAACATGATTGTGAGCGATGCTATAGCAACAGGGTATGGTAATATCTATACTGTTTTTTTTTTTCAGCATGCCGATGTAATGAATGATAGGTTGATATATAAGGGGCCAACATTCATGTTTGTGCTGATATATCTCTGCTTTCTTTTTACCAGACCACAATCAATGCCTATGTGTTGACGGGAACGACGACTCGTATATATGCTTCTGTTCATGGTGGTGTTGGTACTGTCGATCCCAAGTTTAGTTTGGGAAAAATCGTGCGGCAGCAATAAACAAGAATCTCGTTAGTTAGCGGTTCCTTGCTTTGTCTAAATGGTTTTTAAGTTGGTTTTTGAGTCTAATAAAGTAGTTACATCTCACTTTAAACTTAACTGCTATGATAGAGGAGGCCTGTTCTATTTTTCTCTTTTAGATTTTAATAATAATGTAGTTGTGAACCATGTTAATCATTTGGGTAATGACGATGAGCTCGATGTACACGTTTATGTAGTGTTAATTTTTAAAACATCTTTCGGCTATATATATAATATAATTTTTTTGAATACGACAAGATTGGTGCATGATAAATAATTACTCTGCCCAAGTTTTATATTATGTTCACCTCAAATAATAAAACTTAAAACTAGAAAATTACAGTTCTCATGGAAAAAAAGACATGTTTTCCATGGGAGACAATTGCATATTTGGGACTCTAAACAGTGTGTTTCGCAATAATGCCACCCGAAAGATTTAATCCGTAAAAAAGGTACTATAAACCTTCTCTAATTGATTATACTGCCATTTAACGTATATCCTTCCTTTTTATAATCTGATCTCATGTATTTTCTGCCTAACAAGACACTTTTACCCCTTTATTAATTATACACATTTATTATTTGAAGATATAGCCACCAGAAAACACGAACGAACAGAACCCAATTGAATCTCCTCCTGATTCTCTCGCCAATCGCCATGGATCCCGCACATGCTGCAGCCGTTGCCCGGGGATCTCGAATAGCGACCTCCATGCCAGAGCACACACCGAGCTTTTCCTTGGAGGAGGAGCCCTCGTGGCCCGTGCAGTCCTCCGGGGTCGTCCTCGCTGTGCCGGTCACCAGGGTCGCCCTCGCTTGACGGCCATGGATGTCGTATCGTCGCCCATGGATGTTGTATCTGAGAACGTGACTATGCCCATGGATGCTGGATCGTCACCCACTACGATTGTTCTCGTTAGATCTTTGCTCCCCAATATTTCTTCTCCGACAATACAGTACAATCTCCCTATACTTCCTGTCCAAAGGTGATTGTTATTGTTAGAGCTGTTTTTGCTATGTCATTTTTTTGCTATGCCATACTGCTGTCCATGACCATCTCTGTTGGCGAGCAGGAGCAGCTGTTTGCGTGCAGCACCTGTCGGTGAGCAGCGAGCCAGCAACTGCAGTGTTCGTTCGTGTTTTCTGGTGGCCATATCTTCAAATAATAAATGTGTATAACTAATAAAGGGGTAAAAGTGTCTTGTCAAGGAGAAAAAACATGAGATCAGATTATAAAAAGGAAGGATATACGTTAAATGGTAGTATAATCAATTAGAAAGGTTTGTAGTACCTTTTTTACGGATTAAATCTTTCGGATGACATTATTGTGAAGCGCACTGTTTAGAGTCCTAAATATGCAATTGTCTCGTTTTCCATGAGTAATACCTCAAATAATAAAACTTGAAACTAGAAAATTATGTTCACCTCAAATAATTAATCTGCCCAATAGTGTTACCGTTTTTTATATACGATCGTCTTTACTCGAGATCGTATGGAAAAAGACATGTTTTTGCCACTGATACATGTATATCCCATAAGTCAACACGCCAAGTCAGCTAACATGTAGGATAAACTCTCTTTTACACGGTTACATACCTGCATGAGAGTCAAACTAACTTTTCTGAGATACAAAATATAGATTTTGAGCGAGACTTCTAACCATACTAGTTGTGTGTCCGTGCGTTGCAACGGGAACATATAATACCATTGATAGCTTATGTACGTTGGGATGAGCATCAACATATATCTGACCGGATCTTCTTCTTCCTTAGGGATCTGGAGAAAAGCCTGTTCGGAAGCCAAACATGTTAAGACCTGATCATGTGCTGCCCTTGTGTCTCTGATCATCATCAGCACACTGTTCAACGCTTGTATGAGTCTTGTTAATTTGCATGCCTCGTGCATAGTGTCTCAACCATCAATTCATTATGGTATACAGAATTGGTGTGAGTTGTGACAGACATTATCAAATTCATATAAATTATTTTAAAGAATCAATATAGAGTTTTATATGATAGAGAAATACATGTGGATTAAAAAATGCTAAACAAAAGATCTAAAATATAACAGTTCGATCAAGTTGCATAAGATGTACAATTTTCCAATTGCTTCTGCATTTGGAAGTCCACCTTTCTATGTTATCTTTGCTATTTCTGACTTAATAGAATCCAAATTGTATTGAACACTAAGAAAACTACAAAATGAGATGGAGTTGTGTTGACTGAAAAACATATGTATGTAGCATTTGGAATAAAAAAAATACACTTTAAGTATTCAAGTACCAGATAATGCCAAACAAGGGATTAATTCCACAGAGCAAAGTACAAAATCCATGACAAGATATTTCATAATAGATTTAAAAAAGGAAGGCTTTTGCTTAAAATATGAGGCCTTAATCTCAAAATGTGTATATGTGATATTGAACGGGTCACCACCAATGCCTACACAAGTTGACTGCCCCAAACCTACAACTGTTGTTTGAAACACTCGTCAACAGAAATCAGACATGCATTAACCAAACATAGTCAGGTGCTCGTGCGTTGCCACGACTCACAAATTATTAATCTTTATTTTTGCATAATTTTAGATTTTTACCGTTTAAATGTGGGAGAGGAGAGAGAGGTGAATGGAATAGTAGAGATAAGATTTATAAGAAATAGAGATCTGCACCAAGAACATAAACACAAATTAATTAGCATATTCTTGCCCCCTCAAGTAAAATCATGCATCAATAGTATGGCAACAATACAAATCCGGTGTGCATACTACAGAACAGGAACGTAGGCATTACCTTAATTAAAAAAGTAATGTGCTAGTATTAGTAGTACCTTCTAGGGTTGAGTCTTCCTCAACACCCTTGTATGCCCAGTGGCATGATGCAATGATGTTCTCAGACGCATATCTTGCGATATTTATTTATAACCATTCAAAAACTCAGAGAGTAATCTTACTTTACGAAGGATTTGAAACATAAAGAAAATTATGAAAATTACTGTATTAATCAACGAAAAAACACTCGATGCAACAACATACAAAGATCAATTAAATGCCTAAGCACAAAAAATCTGAATGTGAAGCAAAGCATATATACATATCTGGACATACAGTCTGGTTCTTGCCGCATGCTTCCCAGCTGGACACTTCTCCGATCATTCTCTGCGCTACCGAGCGAATAAAGGTCTGAATAATTAACATTTAGCTTCTCTCTTTCTCTTTATCTATAGAAAACTCTTATCCTAGTTCCATATCATTATGTTTTTCTTCAGTGTGTCGATGTAACCGGCTACGCTGTCTCCATAGAAGTCGTCTTTAGTCGGCTAGATGATGCTGGCGTTCCAAACTGGGCAATTAGTAAACAAAACAGAGCATGCCCTAGCATCTAGGTTCCTATAGATTTCAAGATCATGACTGATGATGTCCAGTATTTGACATACGTACATAGTGTAAAACAGTCTTCCTTGCGTACCAGTGGAAGTCGACGGTGTTCCCTCCTTTGTCGGAGTGAAGTGGCTATGGAGTACAGGTAGTAGTTGTGTTAGCAGTCAGTAGCATGAGCGATCAGCCACATTGTTGATCTGATCAAACACACCAAATAGAGCACATCAAACCTTGCTTGCGGTTTGTACTACCTAGTGTATGTCTCTGATGAAGTGCGAGATGAACATGAGCGCTTGTGTTATATTATCTGCACTGCAGAAAAGCAACGTTCATGACTGTTAATGACAAATTGTCCAAAACTTTGCAGAATTGGAGCATGCACATACGAGTAGCAGAGTAGCGACATTACATTATGGGGGAGAAGATCTCCCATAGGTGGGGAGCTGGGAGGTACAGTTGTTGATGGCGCCCACGACGCACAGGCCCTTGACACCATCCTTGTCCTTGTAGTCCCCTGATGAAACAGAAAAAAACGACGCATGACGACCATGAGCACAAGATTGCGTCAGATTCATCTTGGAACGAGGGGCGTGGTCGCTTACCGTCGTAGTTGTAGGTGCAGAGGAAGTAAGAAGAATTCGTTAATTACTGTTATAGAGAATAAAATGAAGTAGATGGCTTAATCTAGGCTGTCGAATGTCATTATCATAAGGCATATCCACTATGCTGCAAGCCTGGAACCTTTTATTCACGTAAAGTAAGCATGTGATGTGAACTCCGTCATGCTAGCTTCATACAAGTTACATACACTCAAAGAAGTTGCCAGGAAACCAACATTTTTGTCTCTTGTATCTAGTCTTGCACTGGGGGCAGCATTGGTTCCCCTCGCGCTCATACTCATAGCATGGGTGGCAGACAGGGAAGGCACACTCATTGCAGGCAACAAAGACATCGCCAGTGGCTGAAACACCTATAGAGTCACCACAAATCTGGCAGACCTGCCCATTCGCACTCTTTGTGGGCTTAGCCTGCATTAGCGAGATAACGACAAAGTCAGCACACATGCAATCAGAAATTCAGCATTAGAGGACACCTCAGTGACTCATGCACTTTACTGGTGAGCAACAGACTGTAAAAATCAACCTGTGATCAAGTGTCTATTAGTCTTGAAGTCGAGGCTAAGATCAAAATGCCAGGAAGGTAATTTCGAATTTACATAAGATGAACTAATTCAATGGTGTAGTAGTCATAAACAAAGGCACGCTGCAGCATGGCAAAGAAGGATCTAATTCACTGTCGGTCCATGGTAATTATGACAAGGAATTGTTGAGGCATGGGTAAACATAGGGATCTAAACAATCTGAGGCTCCATTTCACTGGATCTCCAAGACAGCGAAACATGAACAGTATATCATTACCTATTGCCGATTTGGCAACTATTCGAAGAATTGGACCGAGCACGAACAGTTCAGAAATTGCTAGGAGGACATGTCTGATCTGGTGAATTACACGGCGCAACGGAAGCATCGCTGAAATGGACAGGCAAAATCTACGAGCAGAGACACGCAGAAGCGACCGCATTTGAGGGGCGAACCCCAAGCGTTAGACTAAAGACTAACACCTTGGCCTAGATCCATTTGGCCCAGATCTAAGCGTTAGAAATGCTTAGATGTTGAATCATTTGGCTTATCAATTTTTTTTTTGGACAGGAGCGGTTCTATCTATCTGGCTCCAGAACCAAACACTATCCGAGAGAAACATCTGTCTGGGGGATCAACCGCTCAAACTTTCCCTTGTTGCTACAGTACTTGTTTTGCCCTGCTTGTGACGCGCCCTCCTTGTTCTCTACTTGCTTCACTGATGATATATATATATATACACACACCATATAAGTTGAGGAGGATGGTCCAATAACTACCATTCTACACGGTTCCACAACGACAGCATGTTGGAAAACCATGTCTTATAGTATTAGGAGCTTGATAGTTTATTCAGTCAGAACGGTGCATCGATGACGACACACTACGCGCGCGGTTTCCGTAAACCTTATCTTAAGGCACATGTGTAGAAGCACATTAAGGTACTGAAACTTGCGGCAAACATGCCTATAGAGCAAGTGAAAGAATTCTTCAATGGTTGCTAGTACAAAGGTTGTGTGTTGTAGCATACGTAAAGAAGGGTATTTAAAGGCAACACTGCAAGGGTTTGATTGAATGTCTGAGCGGCAGCGGCTGAGACAAGAGCCCATAATCATCGTCGTTCCCAGGTAAGCCTCTTTGTCTGCTAATAAGGCCATGCCTCTACTCTATTTTTTTTGTGGTGGTGAAGATTGGTTCCCTAGTACATAATAATGTGGCCATTGTGGCTGAGCAGGTTGTACGGCGGACTGCTGCTGATCTTGTGGAAGCAAGCTCACCGAACCAGTGTGTTCCAAGTAGTTGTCAGTGAACAGACTTTCAGGATTGGGCAGCCAATTGTTTTCAGGCTAGAAGGCTGTTCGATCCTATCACTCCTGGTGATAAAGACACAAGCAATGGGCCAGCCATCCGATCCAATTACGGACATGTTCGGTTAGCTCTCAATCCATATGGATTGACTGTGATTGGATAGGTTTAAATCTCCAGTAAGTTGAACTTCTTCTAATTTTTTTAATCGCATCTAATCTATATTTAATGGGAATAACCGAACAAGCCCCACAGGAGTCCACAATTCCTGAGGATGCAAGCACTCCACCTCTAAATGCATGCTCATACCTCCGCTCCAAAAAGATCACCTGCCAAGGAAAAGGAGTCATCTGGTGTTGTTCATGAGGAGACCATGGCCCATGGGTGGGGTGGGTATGTCTTTTGTCCCTAATGTTATCTTTGTCTTGTCTACGCAATGAACTACCTGTCGCAGGACATTCGCGAGAGGTCATACAAACCATCAAAACATGGGCTCGTTTGGGAAGCTGGTAATAGGTACCCCGGTCAGTTATCACCGGCAGGCAATACCTGCACACTTTTTGTCCCCGTCTGGTGCTTCCCTGTGGGGCTTGAGTGCCCTGTTGCCGTTTGGAAACCACGGGTATTCTTCAAACAGAACAGACTACATCTGTATGACTATATGTACACATACATGGAACAACAACTTACAATATCCATACCTATGAATACATATGCACATTTTTTGTCCTCGCCTGCACATTTTTTGTCTGTATTTATTAACCAGAGTCTGAACATAAGTACAGACTGAACATTTTTCTAAGATTTAGACTCTGAACAGACTGAGTATTCTCCAAACAGAAGAACACTGGACCTGCGAGGGGTAAGACAGCCCCCGGACATTGTATTAAGAAGACCTTCTCAAGTCAAGAAACCCCTGCCCCACCCATACACAGCGGCATCGAAGCCCATGTGAGAACGACCACGATCGAGGCTGAGCCTTAGACATGTGCTTTAGCGTGGGACAGACGAGGGGATTTTTTTAACCACAGCCTGAAATTCGCTCCCACAGGGAGTCGAACCCAGGACCTGAGGAGTGAGGAGTGCTACTCAGACTACCTAACCAACTCAGCTAGAGGCCCTTTCGCCAAACAGAAAAACAGACTACATACAAAATTTAACTACTTGCTTAGGCGGGTCCCAACATAGTTTGCAGCATATCCATTTGGTGGTGCAGTTGGCGGGGTCGAAACAAAATAGTTTTCAAAGATAAGTTCCAAAGTAACCCCTGATTCTTCCTGCAGAAAGACGAAAAGCAGGAAACAACATAGTTTTCGAAGACAAGTTCCAAAGTAGCCACGGATCCTTCCTGCAGAAAGACAGGAAGCAGAAGCCTGCGAGAAACCACATACAACACAAATTAGCTATGTTTGCAAGAAATATAACACAAATCTGATAGGATGCTAAAACACCAAACCAACAATGCCTTAGTCTTGTTCAATCTTGATAAAACCATCTTGTTCAGTCTTGTTAAAACTACTATGTAAAGCAGTCAAAATCACTACTAACTTGTTTGGTTTTATTTGAGAGATAAAAAATAACACATCCATTTATTCCATTGAAAACAAATAGGATACTCGATTGCACGCAGCTAGCAGCTCTCTGACGTAGATCGATCACCGTAGCCAAGACAAGCGCATGCTCAGCACTAACTTGATTTGATATCCCTTTCCAGTTTCCATCTCCATCTACACCTTACCGCAAAGATTTTGAGAAATGAAACAAAGAATCAAACAATACCAAACCAAGTTGTGCATGGCCGAGAGAATAGCAGGGACAGGTGCTAACAAGAGTTCATCATTCTTTTCTTCCTCTAACAAAAATTGTATAGCTTCCTCCTCCCAGAAACTCATTATCTGGTATATAGAGATCTCTACTACTTATTAAGTTAGCAATAGTAGCCTACCTTTTTGTGTTCTGCCATTCTGCGATCTCAGCCGTCCATTCTACCGTTCTACAATCTCAGCTGTCCAATCCGGCACACCAGTTTTCCGCACGCAGAAAAAAAATCAAACCGTGGCTGCCTAGGGATCGAACCTTGGATCTATTGAGCAGAATGCCTAGCCTTCCACCCTCTAGCCAACATGACTCATGTTGAATTGTGTACAACTTCAACTAAACCATCTTTTGTGTTAAACCCACCGTCCACTCTGTATGCTCACTGAGTCTAGAAAAACATTTATAGCTTGGCCCCTGATCTTTCTGGAATTTGGGACGCAGTCCAGGAAATAAAGAAAATAGGGAAAAGGAGTTTAGAAATTGATTTTTAGTTTAAAAATAATTGCAGAAACCCATTTAATTCATGGAAATTTCATATTAAATCTAAATGAGTTCATTCCAATTTCTATAATTCTATAATATTATTTTTATCACATAATACTTCTGTTTTGTCATGAAAACAACAATAAAATTGATTTCCTAATTAATCCTATATCAAATACATAGAAACTTTGTAAATTCGTAACTTCCTCATTTTAATTCCAAATTGAATCGTTCCAGTTGTGTTAGTCTCGTATGAATATTTACTACGCAGTAACAACATTGATTATACCATGTTTCATACTTTTATAATTAGATATTTATTTATCCTATGTTAATTGGGTTAATCTATGTCTATTGTATTAATTTATTTAATATATTAATATAGTATTCTAACTTTGTGGTTATACGATGTTTGACCATTAGTCTTGCAAACACACACTTACCTTTTTGTTTAAGCAAAAGCGTATGGTGGTACGTGTCCAATGACTAACGATGTATGAGAGAATTTTTTCCGGTATGTGTGAAACGTGCTCTCCAATAATGAGACCGTACAAATCGTGATATATATCAAAGTCTGCATGATACTGATGGTTGCAATGTAGTGGTGAAACAAATAGATTATAAATAACAAAAATTATGTATGCCCAGAATCACAAATTGATTATGAAACATTTTCTCATAACGGTATAACACATATTTTGTATATAAGTTATCGTAGTATACTGGTATTATATATTCCCGTTGCAACGCACGGGCATTCAGCTATCATGTATAGAAGTCTGCACGGTACTGTTGGTTGCAATGTAGTGATGAAATAGTTAGATTGAAATAACAAAATTTATGTATGGCTAGGATCACAAATTAATTACGAAACATTTTCACATAACAATATAACACACATTTGTTCATAAGTTATCATGATATTAAATGTTTCCGTTGCAACGCACGGGCACCCACCTATATATGTTTATGTCTACATCTATGACAGGAAACACATCTACTACATCTCTCTCCAAGCTCACTTACTACCATTGCACAATGCGTAGTAGTAGATAAGTATCACCGATATTCTTGAATTATATTTTTGGATGGAGGTAATATTATTTAAAGAAGAGCTTTGCATGCTATTTCTTTTGTTTGAATAATGCATTATACTTAAATTCTCTTTTTTGCATGTGTGAAATTTTTTCTTCGTAATATTTTTTTCCCATGGATAAGACTTGTGAGTCATTTTCATAAACCAACGCCAAGCATGAATCCATGTTTCCTACTTCAAACCCCGAACAAACTCCATGAGCAGGAGGCATTCGCGTTGTCGTCGCTCATCGATGACGAGAAGAAGCTTGGCGACTGTCAGTTCGACCTCTAAAAGCAGTCTTACGTGGTCGCATGCGCCGCTGTGTATGACAAGCTCCCGCGAAGCTGTCGCTTGGACGCGGTCCAGAGCAGCTGCACCGCGTTGTCCATCGTTAAGCAGGGGGGCCTCATGGTTGTCGCCAACGTCGACGACTCTCGGGTTGTTCTGGACACCGCATCCGACGACGACGCCATCACGCCGTCCAGCTCATCGTCCACCTGAAGCCCAACCTGCCACGTAAGTCGCTACTGGCCGGGCATGAATTCTTGTGCGCTGGGACGATGGACGTTGCTGACGTTGTGCGAGTGTCCTCGAACATG
Source organism: Zea luxurians (assembly GCA_029449295.1). Lineage (NCBI taxonomy): Eukaryota > Viridiplantae > Streptophyta > Magnoliopsida > Poales > Poaceae > Zea > Zea luxurians. The sequence goes on from JAOPSE010000044.1 coordinate 3,207,656, forward strand.
ATGTATTTAGTGGAATAGCGCATTCGGTGGTACAACGGCCAGGGGTACTACCTCGCTGATGAGCCCTGGGTGCACTTCGTTTGGCAGCCCAACCAAGAGTCATCGGTACTCGTCATGTCGCGTGCGTTCGACGACTACTATATCGAGGATTGTGGCGTCATCTTGGCGCCGGAGGTGACACAGAGGAGGATCGACAACAGTGACCAGTTCGTCATCCTCGCCACCGTCAGGGTAGCTTTTGTGCCGGCCTGCCTTTAATTCTCTTCGCAAACACATACACACTTACCTTTTTGTTTAAGCAAGAACATATGGTGGTGCATGTCCGATGACTAATGATGTACGAGGGAATTTTTCCGGCATGTGTGGAACGTGCTCGTGCTCTCCAATGATGAGACCATACAAATCATGACATATATCGAAGTCTGCATGATACTGATGGTTGCAATGTAGTGGTGAAATAACTAGATTAAAATAACAAAATTTATGTATGGCTAGGATAACAAATTGATTATGAAACATTTTCTCATAACAATATAACACAGATTTTGTATATAAGTTATCGTAGTATACTGATATTATATATTTCCGTTGTAACGCACGGGCATCCAGCTAGTATAATTATCATGATTAATGTATAATATGGCATTAAAATATATAATTATCAGTATAGTATGTATGGCATGATGAAAGATATAAATGCATTGTTTTTTACCAAATTATCAAGGTATACCACTTCATCATTGCCCTTAGTAGAGTTGCATATAAGGGGCTACATTTTAATATTCTAATACTCCTTTGCTAATAGTGCTGCAAATAATTTGGTTCAGAGAAACATAACATCAACCACATTTTTTTGTTAAATTATCTTAGACACATTGTGGATCGGTGCCCTAAAAGGAAATCCTGAACACAGCGTGCAAGAAACATTCAACAAATGAATATCGAGCCATTATATTGCAGACACAACCTTATATAATGTCAACAATTTCATATGACAAGCTAGCATATATTCATACTATACTGGTAATTATATATCTGAATGATGCAAAATAACTGGCATTACCTTCGGAATGATGCAAAAGTTAAAGAAAGCTTCTTTATCTCCTCTTCACAAAACTACAGAGAAAAAACTCAATCATTAATTTGAGACCAGCAAAGCTAGATTGAAGATTAGATTTATATGACATCAATCTTTACATGAATATCTATCATTCTATCTTGCTCCTGCCTTCTTCCTCTGCGTTGGCTAGATCTGGAGGAGGCTTGACGGTAGGCTTCTTCCTCTGCATCGATGGAGAGGTCGTCGTGCCTAGAGGAGGGGCGGTGGCGTGCGCCGGGTCGTTGGACGAGCTGCACGTGGCCTCGGGCTCCACGTCTTCTTGCTCAGAGTCGGCAGTGGGTGAAGGCGGCGGCTGGATCCGAAGGAGAACGAGGTGAGACGGAGAGACGACGAGCGGGAGAGAGGAGGCATGAAGCGAGTGTTGCGTTAACGGTTGGTGAAGGTGGTGGCTAGATCCAGAGGAGGACGAGGCGAGATGGAGGTGAATCAGGTGATGTGTCGGTGGCGACTGGATCTAGAGGAGGACAAAGCGAGACGGGGATCAGACGAGACGAAGACGAGACGAGACGAGGCCGCGAGACGGGGTTTGCGTGCCCGACCTTCTGATGCGTGTTTTTTCTACCCGTGAAAACCACCGCGAACCGGGGTCACGATTCCCTTTCCGTGGACTTCCAAACTCCGAGGTAACCGCAACCGTATTCCGTTACACGGGGGATGGAGAAGCTGGATTTTGGCCGGTAAACCAGCCGGTTTTGAGCCTCCCAAACGAGGCCGAAGATATCGTCTGCAAAACCGAGCACTTCGTCATTCATAGAATGCCACGATAGGAAGGGCAACAAAAAAGAGAGTCTACAGCGGCATAATAATTTTGTCAACATGATTGTGAGCGATGCTGTAGCAACAGGGTATGGGTAATACATATACTGTTTTTTTCAGCATGCCGATCTAATGAATGATAGGTTGATACATAAGGGGCCAACATTTATTTTTGTGCTGATATATCTCTGCTTTCTTTTTACCAGACCACAATCAATGCCTATGTGTTGATGGGAACAACGACTCGTATATATGCTTCTGTTCATGGTGGTGTTGGTATTGTCGATCCGAAGTTTAGTTTGGGGAAAACATGTCCGAAGTTTAGTTTGGGGAAATAATTAATCTGCCCAAAAATTATATTATGTTCACCTCAAATAATAAAACTTAAAACTAGAAAATTATGTTCATCTCAAATAATTAATCTGCCCAAAAGTGTTACCGTTTTTTATATGGGGATCGTCTTTACTCGAGATCGTATGGAAAAGACATGTTTCTTTTAAAGATTAAGCCTTGCCACTGATACATGTATATCCCATAAGAGCATCTCCAAGAGACTCTTTATTTTTGACTCTCTATTTGATTTTTTATTTATCTCTCCATAAAAATTAAACTGTATATATAACATCTCATTCCAACACACTCTTCAACATGCAAGTTAGCTTGGCTAGCGAGAGTTGCTAGCCAAATTTGACTAGTGAAGGTGTCGGCGTTTCGACCCCGGGGGGTCCCTGGACCGATGTGTAAATTGTCGCCGCGTGTCCCAGCCCAGATGGGTCGGCGCGAGACGGAGCACGAAGGGGGGAAGGAGACAGGCAAAAGGGAAAACCCGTGGCCTTCGTGTTGTCCTGCGCCCAGGTCGGGTGCACTTGTAGTAGGGGGTTACAAGCGTCCGCGTGGGAGAGAGCGAGAGACTTACGCGTCGGCCCGTTCTCCCGCTCGGCCAACCTTCTCGTACGAGAGCCCTGGACCTTCCTTTTATAGGCGTAAGGAGATGGTCCAGGTGTACAATGGGGGATGTAGCAGTGTGCTATCGTGTCTAGCAGAGAGGAGCTAGAGCCCTAAGTATATGCCGTCGTGGCAGCCGGAGAGATTTTGTCGCCCTGTTCATGTGATGTCGTGGCCGTCAGAGGAGCGCTGGAGCCTTGCGGAAGGACAGTTGTCGGGGCTGTCGAGTCCTTGCTGACGTCTCCTTGCTTCCGTAAGGGGCTGAGAGCCGCCGTCGTCATGGAGCACGCGGGGCGCCATCATTATTTGTTTACCGGGACGAGCCAGATGGGACGCCGGTCTTGTTCCCCGTAGCCTGAGCTAGCTAGGGGTAGGGTAATGATGGCCCCTCCTGTGACGTGGTCGGTCCGAGCCCTAGGTCGGGCGAGGCGAAGGCTCCTCCGAGGCCAAGGTCGAGTCCGTCTTCCGAGGCCGAGGTTGAGTCCGAGCCCTGGGCTCGGGCGAGGCGGAGTTCGTCGTCTTCCGGAGCCGAGGCTGAGTCCAAGCCCTGGGGTCGGGCGAGGCGGAGTTCGTCGTCTTCCGGAGCCGAGGCTGGGTCCGAGCCCTAGGGTCGGGCGAGGCGGAGTCCGTCGTCTTCCAGAGCCGAGGCTGGGTCCGAGCCCTGGGGTCGGGCGAGGCGGAGTCCGTCGTCTTCCGGAGCCGAGGCTGGGTCCGAGCCCTGAGGTCGGGCGAGGCGGAGTCCGTCGTCCAGCGTCGAGGTTGAGCCCGAGCCCTGGGGTCGGGCGGGGCGGAGCTTCCTATGGCCCCCGAGGCCGGACTTGGCTGCTGTCGGCCTCACTCTGTCGAGTGGCACAGCAGTCGGAGCGACGCAGGCGGCGCTGTATTCTTGTCAGTTCGGTCAGTGGAGCGGCGAAGTGACTGCGGTCACTTCGGCTCTGTCGACTGAAGAGCGCGCGTCAGGATAAGGTGTCAGGCGATCCTTGTGTTGCATTAAATGCTCCTGCGATACGGTCGGTCGGCGTGGCGATCTGGCCAAGGTTGCTTCTCGGCGAAGATTGGGCCTCGGGCGAGCCGAAGGTGTGTCCGTTGCTTGAGGGGGCCCTCGGGCGAGACGTGAATCCTCCAGGGTCGGCTGCCCTTGCCCGAGGCTGGGCTCGGGCGAGGCGAGATCGCGTCCCTTGAGTGGACAGAGCCTTGACCTTAATCGCACCCATCAGGCCTTTGCAGCTTTGTGTTGATGGGGGTTACCGGCTGAGATTAGGAGTCTTGGGGGTACCCCTAATTATGGTCCCCGACAGTAGCCCCCGAGCCTCGAAGGGAGTGTTGATACTCGCTTGGAGGCTTTTGTCGCACTTTTTTGCAAGGGGACCGGCCTTTCTCGGCTGCGTTTTGTTCAGGTGGGTGCGCGCGAGCGCACCCGCCGGGTGTATCCCCCGAGGCCTCGGAGGAGTGGTTTGACTCCTTCGAGGTCTTAGCACGTTTCGTGATGCCTCGGCCGGTCTGGTTGTTCCCTCATGCGAACTGGCTGTAGCCCGGGTGCATAGTCGAGTCCCAAGTTCTCGGGCTGGTATGTTGACGCTGTCAACGGTTTGGCCGGAGCCGGGTTTGCGAGAGCAGCCCCCAAGCCTCCGCACAGAGCGAGAGGACAGTCAAGGACAGACTCGACTTTTTCATACGCCCCTGCGTCGCCTTTTCGCAAGGAGGAGGGGGGGGAGAGCGCCATGTTACCCTCGGAGGGCACCGAACATGGTGTCTCCAGTGAGTTGCTAACGGGTAATCCGAGTGGACGCCCGTGCCCCATTCGTTAGGGGTCGGCTAGTGGCCTGGAGGCGCGCTCCAAAAGTACCTGCGGGTGATTTTCCGGACCCGGTCCCCTTTTGACGGGGTCCGAGGGCTTGATGCCTCCCTCTGGTGGGATTCCGTTACAAAATCGTTCCCGTCGGTCTCGGAAATGTCCTAGGGTACCTCGGGAGCGTAGCCCGAGCCTTGGTTATGTATCGAACGTACCCAGGGTCATCCCTCGCTCTGTGTGCTCTGAGGCGGCTGTCAGAACCCTTCGGGGGCCAGCCTTCGAACCCCTGATCAGTAGTGGGCGCAGAGCCCTAGTGGCCTGAGGCGGCCGTTGAACCCTTCCGATGGGCCAACCTTCGAACCTCTGACCAGTAGTGGGCGCGGAGCCCGAGTGCTCTGAGGCGGCTGTTGAACCCTTCCGAGGGGCCAGCCTTCGAACCTCTGATCAGTAGGAGGGCTCGGGGCCCGCTTCCTTCGCGGAGAAGGATCCTTTCCGGAGTATCCCCTTTCCCGGTCCCTGTAGCAAGAGAGAGAGAAAGAGGAAGTGGAAAAGGATATGAAATCGAACGACGTGGCACACCTTTTTTGACGCGGTCATTATGGTGGAGGTGAAGCGTCGCCTGCTTCGCCTGCCAAAGGTGCCGCCTGTCCTGCCGCAGAGTTAATGCGATGAGACGAGTGGTTCGCGGGGCAGCCGTTGTGCGTGCGCGAGCCGTTCGGGGAACGGAACACGGGCGCGTCATCTTCACGCCGTGGGAGAGGGCTCTCTCGCTGCCCCAGGAGGGGACATGAGCTTGCTGACGACTTGACTGCTGCTTCCGCCCGCCTGCCACCGCCATTACTGTCGGCCCATTTCTGGCCGTATCGACCGTCGCGCCTTCTCCCGCGGCTGACTGACCCGTGACCGATATGCTCGGTTGGCACTGTCGGGTCATGCGCAGGGTCGCCTCGAGTCGCGGCACCGGTTCCGCAGTCGAGAAGGCGTGGTACTGGCGCGAGTGGTGGTGCAGTTTCTTGCACGTAGTAACCGGCGCGCCGATTACATGACATGTGGGCCTGGGCCTCCATGCTGGACGCGTCGAAGTCGAAAGGGTGCGCCCCCTTGGTGCGGCTGCATGCCGCCTGCATGGCGGTCCGCTCTTTCACCCGCTGGTCTGGGCGAAAGTGGAGGAGCGCTTGTAACCGCTGGGCAGTTACGCGCACCGCGCACGGCGGTTTGGCTTCTTCTGCCCTGGGCCAGCTTGCGTGACGCGTGGGACCCAGCCCCCGTGTCGTAGGGGGAGGACCTTGGAGCGTGTTGGAGAAGACTCGGTTCGCGCCGGCTGAGGACGCAAGTGGGGAGAGTTGCCTTTAAAAGGAGGGTGACCCCCTTGGAAGGCAACCATGTCTTCGCACTCCCTTCATGCATCGCGTCCTTCCACCTTCCGAGCCCCCGGATGGGGAGCGCCCGTGGTTCTTCCGCCTTGTCGTCGTTGGAGGAACGCAACTTCGCGGAAGTTGGTACCTTTCAGCCATCGTTCGGCTTCAAGGATTTTCATCAGGCAGCCCGGCTGCATCCCCTCGCCGGTGGTCACCCAAGACGGTGACCACCAGTTCCAGGGTGGGGAGAAGCAAGCCGGGTTGCGGCCTCTGCCCCTCCCTCAGCTTCAAGGATGTTCATCATCAGTGCTGGGGAGGGGAGTGCGCCGAGTTGGGGCCTGTCTCCGCGCGGGCAGCGGCCCGCTCCTTCCCTCGGTGATCGGGGGGAAGGGCGTTCGTCGTTCGTGGCTAGGCCTAGGCGTTCGGTCTTAACCGATATTTTGGTTCGGGTATTTCGGTTTTTAAAAAATTCGGTTTCTGCAAATTGGAGATCGAAATTGCAATGGAAAAATCAAGAACCGACAATTCGGGTACCCGAACGATCGGTTCGGTCTTTGATAAAAAACCGAGCTAACCGAGTTCACACATCATCGTTCTCTATCAGACTTATCACCACACAGCAGCAAAGCAAAGCAATGGGACCATATCCTGACATCCATGAGAGCGAGGCAGTGAAAGTGAAACCTCCAGCGCGCGCCTTGAGGCGATTCCGGTGATGGGTTCACCCCCTATGCTTGCCCAGTCGGACGTCCTGGCGTCCTGCAGGAGCATGAGCCCGACGGAGATGACGGTGGTGAGCAGCAGCGTGGGCACCTGCTCCACGGCGTCGCTTATCCTCGGCACCTGCCTGGCGGCGCTCTTGGCCGTCACGGTGAGTCGGCGAGCAGCGGCGCGCCCAGGATCGCCACGGCGGCCTTGTTCGCGACTCGCGAGCACCAGTCGGTGATAGGTAAAGGCTGAGCTACAGAAGGGAGATATATGATTTATATCGGGTAGTTCTGATAGTTCGGGTAGCTGATCATAAAACCCGAGCAAACCAATCTAAGCATCGGTCTTTGCAGATCAACAACCGATTTGAGAACCGATGACCGATATTTCGGGTATTTCGGTTTCGGTCTCGGGTATTTCGGTCTCGGTCTTCAGTCTCGGTTTTTTTGCCCACCCCTATTCGTGGCGCTGGCAGCTGCCGCGTGTCCGGCTCTCCGGCCTGAGCGGCTTCGGCGCTGCTTCCGGTGCCACCTCCCACCGAGGCAGCCGAAAGAGGTTTCTCCGCCGACGAGATAGCCGGCGCCACCCGCGGACTGACCTCCAACTCTACGGCCTTCTGCTTGTCCTCGCCCCTTGGGCGGGGACGCGGGCGAGGGCCTTGTCGCAGCAGCGTCTGTCCTGAGGTCATCGCTGCTGCTGTTTGGCCGCCCGGAGCAGAAGTCGTTGTCGCTGCTTGATAGTCGCCTAGAGGGGGGGGGGTGAATAGGGCGAAACTGAAATTTACAAAAATAATCACAACTACAAGCCGGGTTAGCGTTAGTAATAAAGAAACGAGTCCGCGAGAGAGGGCGCAAAACAAATCGCAAGCAAATAAGAGTGTGACACAAGGATTTGTTTTACCGAGGTTCGGTTCTCGCAAACCTACTCCCCGTTGAGGAGGCCACAAAGGCCGGGTCTCTTTCAACCCTTCCCTCTCTCAAACGATCCCACGGATCGAGTGAGCTTTCTCTTCTTCTCAATCAAACGGGAACAAAGCTTCCCCGCAAGGGCCACCACACAATTGGTGCCTCTTGCCTTGGTTACAATTGAGTGAAGATCTCAAGAACAAATGAGAAAGAAAGAAAGCAATCCAAGCGCAAGAGCTCAAAAGAACACGGCAAATCTCTCTCGCTAGTCACTAAGGGTTTGAGTGGAATTGGAGAGGATTTGATCTCTTTGTATGTGTCTAGAATTGAATGTCTAGCTCTTGTAAGTGGTTGAGAGTTGGAAGACTTGGATGGCAATGAATGTGGGGTGGTTGGGGTATTTATAGCCCCAACCACCAAAAGTGACCGTTGCTGGAACTCCTCTGTTCGATGGCGCACCGGACAGTCCGGTGCACACCGGACAGTCCGGTGCCCCTGCCACGTCACCAGTGCCGTTGGATTCTGACCGTTGGAGCTTCTGACTTGTGGGCCCTCCTGGGTGTCCGGTGCACACCGGACATGTACTGTTTGATGTCCGGTGCACCGGCATGGGCGTGCCTGACGACTGCGCGTGCTGCGCGCGCATTTAATGCACCGCAGGGAGCCGTTGGCGCCGCAGAGAGCCGTTGCTCCGCTGGTACACCGGACAGTCCGGTGCACACCGGACAGTCCGGTGAATTTTAGCGGAGTGGCTGTCGAGCGAACCCGAGGCTGACGAGTTCCGGCGGCCGCGTCTCCTTGGAGCACCGGACATGTCCGGTGCACACCGGACAGTCCGGTGAATTATAGCGCGCCGGCTTCCGAGAAATCCCGAGGGCGAAGAGTTTGAAGTCGAAGTCCTCTGGCCGCACCGGACAGTCCGGTGCACACCGGACAGTCCGGTGCCTCCGGCCAGAGCAGCCCTCGGTTGCCTTGCTGCTCCTTTGTTGAATCCAACACTTGGTCTTTTTATTGGCTGATTGTGAACCTTTTGCACCTGTATAACTTATGCACTAGAGTAAACTAGTTAGTCCAATGTTTGTGTTGGGCAATTCAACCACCAAAATTATTTAGAACTAGGTCTAAGCCTAATTCCCTTTCAATCTCCCCCTTTTTGGTGATTGATGCCAACACAAACCAAAGCAAATATAGAAGTGCATAATCGAACTAGTTTACATAATGTAAGTGCAAATGTTGCTTGGAATTGAGCCAATCTAAACTTATATGATGCGCATGGATGGTTTCTTTGTTTTTGACATATTGGACCAAATTTGCACCACGAGTTTTGTTTTTGCAAAGTCTTTTGTAAATTCTTTTCAAAGTACTTTTGCAAGATAGTCAAAGGTAAATGAAAAAGATTTTGCAAAGGATTTTCAAGATATGGAATTTTCTCCCCCTATTTCCAATGATTTTCCTTTGACTAAGCAAAACTCCCCCTCAAATAAGGTCTCCTCTTAGTGTTCAAGAGGGTTTTAAGACATCAATTTTGAAAATACTCGTTACTCCCCTCTTAGAACACAAAGGGATACCAATTTTGAAATTTATCAATAAAATTATCAAATTTATGAAATTAGGTGGTGGTGCGGTCCTTTTGCTTTGGGGCTCATATTTTCTCCCCCTTTGGCATGAATCGCCAAAAACGGAATCATTAGAGCCCAATGAAGTACATTCTCCCCCTTTGGTCATGAAATAAATGAGTGAAGGTTATACCAACGTTGGAGAGATGATGCGGAGCGACGGCGAAGGATGAGTAGTAGAACGGAGTGGAAGCCTTTGTCTTCGCCGAAGACTCAAATTCCCTTTCAATACACCTATGACTTGGTTGAAATACACTTGAAAACACATTAGTCATAGCATATATAAAAGAGACAAGATCAAAGGTATATTCATGTGCTATGCGTGCAAGACTTAGCAAAAGAAATTCCTAGAATCAAGAATATTAAGCTCATGCCTAAGTCGGGTAAAAGATTGTTCATCAAGTGGTTTGGTAAAGATATCGGCTAATTGATCTTTAGTATTAATATAAGAAATCTCGATATCCCCCTTTTGTTGGTGATCCCGAAGAAAATGATACCGAATGGCTATGTGCTTAGTGCGGCTGTGCTCGACGGGATTGTCGGCCATTTTGATTGCACTCTCATTGTCACATAGCAAAGGGACTTTGGTTAATTTGTAACCGTAGTCCCGCAGGGTTTGCCTCATCCAGAGCAATTGCGCGCAACAATGGCCTGCGGCAATATACTCGGCTTCGGCGGTAGAAAGAGCGACCGAATTTTGCTTCTTTGAAGCCCAAGACACCAGAGATCTTCCCAAGAACTGGCAAGTCCCCGATGTGCTCTTCCGGTTAATCCTACACCCCGCCCAATCGGCATCCGAATAACCAATCAAATCAAACGTGGATCCCCGAGGGTACCAAAGCCCAAACTTAGGAGTAAAAGCCAAATATCTCAAGATTCGTTTTACGGCCGTAAGGTGTGATTCCTTAGGGTCGGCTTGGAATCTTGCACACATGCAAACGGAAAGCATAATGTCCGGTCGAGATGCACATAAATAAAGCAATGATCCAATCATCGACCGGTATACCTTTTGATCCACGGACTTACCTCCCGTGTCGAGGTCGAGATGCCCATTAGTTCCCATGGGTGTCTTGATGGGCTTGGTATCCTTCATACCAAACTTGCTTAGGATATCTTGAGTATACTTCGTTTGGCTAATGAAGGTGCCCTCATGGAGTTGCTTGACTTGGAATCCTAGAAAATACTTCAACTCCCCCATCATAGACATCTCGAATTTCTGTGTCATGATCCTACTAAATTCTTCACATGTAGATTTGTTAGTAGACCCAAATATGATATCATCAACATAAATTTGGCATACAAACAAATCACTATCAAGAGTCTTAGTGAATAAAGTAGGATCGGCCTTGCCGACTTTGAAACCATTTGCAATAAGGAAATCTCTAAGGCATTCATACCATGCTCTCGGGGCTTGCTTAAGCCCATAAAGCGCCTTAGAGAGCCTATAAACATGGTTAGGATACTCACTGTCTTCAAAGCCGGGAGGTTGCTCAACATAGACCTCCTCCTTGATTGGTCCATTGAGGAAGGCACTCTTTACGTCCATTTGATAGAGCTTGAAGCCATGGTAAGTAGCATAGGCTAATAATATGCGAATTGACTCAAGCCTAGCTACGGGTGCATAGGTTTCACCAAAATCCAAACCTTCGACTTGTGAATACCCCTTGGCCACGAGTCGAGCTTTGTTCCTAGTCACCACACCATGCTCGTCTTGCTTGTTGCGGAAGACCCACTTGGTTCCTACAACATTTTGATTAGGACGTGGAACTAAGTGCCATACCTCGTTCCTCGTGAAATTGTTGAGCTCCTCTTGCATCGCCATCACCCAATCCGAATCTTGTAGTGCTTCCTCTACCCTGGTTGGCTCAATAGAGGAAACAAACGAGTAATGTTCACAAAAATGAGCAACACGAGATCGAGTAGTTACCCCCTTATGAATATCGCCAAGGATAGTGTCGACGGGGTGATCTCGTTGTATTGCTTGGTGGACTCTTGGGTGTGGCGGCCTTGGTTGTTCATCCTCCTTGTCTTCATCATTTGAATCTCCCCCTTGATCGTTGCCGTCATTTTGAGATAGCTCATCTTCTTGATTTTCTTGTTCAACATCTTGAGCCTCATCCTCAACTTGAGTTGGTGGAGATGCTTGCATGGAGGAGGATGGTTGATCTTGTGCAATTGGAGGTTCTTCGGATTCCTTAGGACACACATCCCCGATGGACATGTTCCTTAGCGCTATGCATGGAGCCTGTTCTTCACCTACATCATCAAGATCAACTTGCTCTACTTGAGAGCCGTTAGTCTCATCAAACACAACGTCACAAGAAACTTCAACGAGTCCTGAGGACTTGTTAAAGACTCTATATGCCCTTGTGTTTGAGTCATATCCTAGTAAAAAGCCTTCTACAGTTTTAGGAGCAAATTTAGATTTTCTACCTCTTTTGACAAGAATAAAACATTTGCTACCAAAAACTCTAAAATATGAAATGTTGGGCTTTTTACCGGTTAGGAGTTCATAAGATGTCTTCTTGAGGATTCGGTGAAGATATAACCGGTTGATGGCGTAGCAGGCGGTGTTGACCGCCTCGGCCCAAAACCGATCCGGTGTCTTGTACTCATCAAGCATGGTTCTTGCCATGTCCAATAGAGTTCGATTCTTCCTCTCCACTACACCATTTTGTTGTGGAGTGTAGGGAGAAGAGAACTCATGCTTGATGCCCTCCTCCTCAAGAAAGCCTTCGATTTGAGAGTTCTTGAACTCCGTCCCATTGTCGCTTCTAATTTTCTTGATCCTTAAGCCGAACTCATTTTGAGCCCGTCTCAAGAATCCCTTTAAGGTCTCTTGGGTTTGTGATTTTTCCTGCAAAAAGAATACCCAAGTGAAGCGAGAATAATCATCCACAATTACAAGACAATACTTACTACCGCCGATGCTTATGTAAGCGATCGGGCCGAATAGATCCATATGTAGGAGCTCCAGTGGCCTGTCGGTAGTCATGATATTTTTGTGTGGATGATGGACACCAACTTGCTTCCCGGCTTGGCAAGCGCTACAAATCCTGTTTTTCTCAAAATGAACATCGGTTAGTCCCAAAATGTGTTCTCCCTTTAGAAGCTTGTGAAGATTCTTCATTCCAACATGGGCTAGTCGGCGGTGCCAAAGCCAGCCCAAGTTAGTCTTAGCAATCAAGCAAGTGTTGAGCTCAGCTCTATGAAAATCTACTAAGTATAGCTGACCCTCTAACACTCCCTTAAAAGCTATTGAATCATCACTTCTTCTAAAGACAGTTACACCTGTATCAGTAAAAAGACAGTTGTAGCCCATTTGACATAATTGGGATACGGAAAGCAAATTGTAATCTAAAGAATCTACAAGAAAAACATTGGAGATAGAATGGTCAGGAGATATAGCAATTTTACCCAAACCTTTGACCAAACCTTGATTTCCATCCCCGAATGTGATAGCTCGTTGGGGATCTTGGTTTTTCTCATATGAGGAGAACATCCTTTTCTCCCCGGTCATGTGGTTTGTGCACCCGCTGTCGAGTATCCAACTTGTGCCCCCGGATGCATAAACCTACAAAACAAGTTTAGTTCTTTGTTTTAGGTACCCAAACGGTTTTGGGTCCTTTGGCATTAGATATAAGAACTTTGGGTACCCAAACACAAGTCTTGGAGCCCTTGTGTTTGCCCCCAACAATTTTGGCAACTACCTTGCCAGATTTGCTAGTCAACACATAAGATGCATCAAAAGTTTTAAATGAAATGGCATGATCATTTGATGCATTAATAGTTTTCTTTCTAGGCAACTTGGCATGGGTTGGTTGCCTAGATCTAGATGTCTCACCCTTATACATAAAAGCATAATTAGAGCCAGAGTGAGACTTCCTAGAATGAATTTTCTTAATTTTACTCTCAGGATACCCGGCAGGGTACAAAATGTAACCCTCGTTATCCTGAGGCATGGGAGCCTTGCCCTTAACAAAGTTAGACAAGTTCTTAGGAGGGGCATTAATTTTGACATTGTCTCCCCTTTGAAAGCCAATGCCGTCCTTAATGCCCGGGCGTCTCCCATTATAGAGCATGCTTCTAGCAAGTTTAAATTTTTCATTTTCTAAGTTATGCTCTCTAATCTTAGCATTAAGTTGTGCTATATGATCATTTTGTTTCTTAATTAAAGCTAGGTGATCATGGATAGCATCAACATTAATATCTCTACATCTAGTACAAATGGAAATATGCTCAACATTAGATGTAGAGGGTTTGCAAGATTTTAGTTCAACAACCTTAGCATGCAACAAATCATTTTTAGCTCTAAGGTCGGAAATAGTAGCATTGCAAACATCAAAATCCTTAGCCTTAGCAATTAATTTCTCATTCTCATTTCTAAGGCTAGCGATGGAAGCATTCAATTTATCAATCCTAGCAAGCAAATTAACATCATCATTTCTAGGATCAATGCAAACATAAGAATCAACCTTAGCAATTAAATTGGCATTTTCATTTCTAAGGTTGTCTAAAGTCTCATGGCAAATACTTAGCTCACTAGACAATTTTTCACATTTTTCTCTTTCTAGAGCATAAGCATTTTTAACCTTAACATGTTTTTTATTTTCCTTGATTAGGAAGTCCTCTTGGGAGTCCAAGAGATCATCCTTTTCATGGATGGCACTAATCAATTCATTTAATTTTTCTTTTTGTTCCATGTTAAGGTTGGCAAAAAGAATACGCAAATTATCCTCTTCATTTTTATCATCATCCTCATCACTAGATGTTTCATATTTAGTGGAGGACTTTGATTTTACCTTCTTTTTGCCGTCCTTGGCCATGAGGCACTTGTGGCCGACGTTGGGGAAGAGGAGGCCCTTGGTGACGGCGATGTTGGCGGCGTCCTCGTCGTCGGAGGAGTCGCTTGAGCTTTCGTCGGAGTCCCACTCCCGACAAACATGGGCATCGCCGCCCTTCTTCTTGTAGTACTTCTTCTTTTCCTTCCTCTTGCCCTTCTTGTCGTCACCCCTGTCACTATCACTTGATAATGGACATTTAGCAATAAAATGACCGGGCTTACCACACTTGTAGCAAACCTTCTTGGAACGGGATTTGTAGTCCTTCCCCTTCCGTTGCTTGAGGATTTGCCGGAAGCTTTTGATGATTAGGGCCATCTCCTCGTTGTCGAGCTTGGAGGCGTCAATTGGTTGTCTACTTGGTGTAGACTCCTCCTTCTTCTCCTCCGTTGCCTTGAAGGCCACGGGTTGCGCCTCGGATGTGGAAGGCTCATCAAGCTCGTTGATCTTTTTGGAGCCCTTAATCATGCATTCAAAACTAACAAAATTCCCGATGACTTCCTCGGGGGTCATTTGTGTATATCTAGGATTGCCACGAATTAATTGTACTTGAGTAGGGTTAAGGAAAATAAGGGCTCTTAGAATAACCTTAACCACTTCGTGGTCATCCCATTTTGCGCTCCCGAGGTTGCGCACTTGGTTCACCAAGGTCTTGAGCCGGTTGTACATGTCTTGTGGCTCCTCCCCTTGGCGAAGACGGAAGCGACCGAGCTCCCCCTCGATCGTTTCCCGCTTGGTGATCTTGGTGAGTTCATCACCCTCGTGCGCCGTCTTGAGTAGGTCCCAAATCTCCTTGGCGTTCTTCAACCCTTGAACTTTGTTGTATTCCTCCTTGCTTAGAGAGGCAAGAAGGATGGTTGCGGCTTGGGAGTTGAAGTGCTCGATTTGGGCCACTTCGTCCGTGTCATAGTCTTCATCCCCTACGGATGGTACCTGTACACCATGCTCAACAACATCCCATATACTTTTGTGGAGAGAGGTTAGATGAAATCGCATTAAATTACTCCACATAGCATAATCCTCACCATTAAAAGTTGGTGGTTTGCCTAATGGGACGGAAAGTAAAGGTGTATGTTTAGGAATGCGAGGGTAGCGTAGGGGAATCTTACTATACTTCTTACGCTCTTGGCGTTTAGAAGTAACGGATGCAGCGTCGGAGCCGGAGGTAGATGTCGATGAGGTGTCGGTCTCGTAGAAGATCACCTTCCTCATCCTTTTGTGCTTGTCCCCATTCCGATGCGGCTTGTGAGAAGAAGACTTTTCCTTCTTCTCCTTGTGGTGAGAAGAGGAAGACCTTTTCTCCTTCCGCTTGGAGGAGATCTTCTTCTTCTCCCTTCTCTTGGTGCGGGACTCTTCCGATGAAGTGCTCCCTTGGCTTGTAGTGGGCTTGTCGCCGGTCTCCATCTCCTTCTTGGCGGGTTCTCCCGACATCACTTCGAGCGGTTAGGCTCTAATGAAGTACCGGGCTCTGATACCAATTGATAGTCGCCTAGAGGGGGGGGGGTGAATAGGGCGAAACTGAAATTTACAAAAATAATCACAACTACAAGCCGGGTTAGCGTTAGTAATAAAGAAACGAGTCCGCGAGAGAGGGCGCAAAACAAATCGCAAGCAAATAAGAGTGTGACACAAGGATTTGTTTTACCGAGGTTCGGTTCTCGCAAACCTACTCCCCGTTGAGGAGGCCACAAAGGCCGGGTCTCTTTCAACCCTTCCCTCTCTCAAACGATCCCACGGATCGAGTGAGCTTTCTCTTCTTCTCAATCAAACGGGAACAAAGCTTCCCCGCAAGGGCCACCACACAATTGGTGCCTCTTGCCTTGGTTACAATTGAGTGAAGATCTCAAGAACAAATGAGAAAGAAAGAAAGCAATCCAAGCGCAAGAGCTCAAAAGAACACGGCAAATCTCTCTCGCTAGTCACTAAGGGTTTGAGTGGAATTGGAGAGGATTTGATCTCTTTGTATGTGTCTAGAATTAAATGTCTAGCTCTTGTAAGTGGTTGAGAGTTGGAAGACTTGGATGGCAATGAATGTGGGGTGGTTGGGGTATTTATAGCCCCAACCACCAAAAGTGACCGTTGCTGGAACTCCTCTGTTCGATGGCGCACCGGACAGTCCGGTGCACACCGGACAGTCCGGTGCCCCTGCCACGTCACCAGTGCCGTTGGATTCTGACCGTTGGAGCTTCTGACTTGTGGGCCCTCCTGGGTGTCCGGTGCACACCGGACATGTACTGTTTGATGTCCGGTGCACCGGCATGGGCGTGCCTGACGACTGCGCGTGCTGCGCGCGCATTTAATGCACCGCAGGGAGCCGTTGGCGCCGCAGAGAGCCGTTGCTCCGCTGGTACACCGGACAGTCCGGTGCACACCGGACAGTCCGGTGAATTTTAGCGGAGTGGCTGTCGAGCGAACCCGAGGCTGACGAGTTCCGGCGGCCGCGTCTCCTTGGAGCACCGGACATGTCCGGTGCACACCGGACAGTCCGGTGAATTATAGCGCGCCGGCTTCCGAGAAATCCCGAGGGCGAAGAGTTTGAAGTCGAAGTCCTCTGGCCGCACCGGACAGTCCGGTGCACACCGGACAGTCCGGTGCCTCCGGCCAGAGCAGCCCTCGGTTGCCTTGCTGCTCCTTTGTTGAATCCAACACTTGGTCTTTTTATTGGCTGATTGTGAACCTTTTGCACCTGTATAACTTATGCACTAGAGTAAACTAGTTAGTCCAATGTTTGTGTTGGGCAATTCAACCACCAAAATTATTTAGAACTAGGTCTAAGCCTAATTCCCTTTCACTGCTGCCGGAGCGGGCGGCGGTGAGCCACCTGGGGTTTCGTCGCCCCGCAGGCCCTCCAATGTGGGAGGTTGTTTGTACCTGTGAGGGCGGAACCGGAGTTCTGTTTGTAATGGCACCTTGAGTGCCGGTGTTTGTTCATTGTGGCTGTCGGGGCCTGAACATGTATGTATTTTTGGCATGAAGCCGTGTTTTTTCCTCATTTCGAGCACTAGGACTCGCCTGTCGGCTAACTGAACCGCTTCACCAAGGGTGAGTTGCCTCGTGCGAAGGTGACGAGTGAGGTATCCGTATCCCGGAGGCGTAGGAGTCCCTCGGCTCGATCGGCCTTGCCGCCCGAGGTTTCTCTTGCTTAGTTAAAGGAACCCTCGGCCGCTCTGCGGTGAGCCGGGGCCGAGGGCAGTGGCGTCAGCATGGACAGAGGCAGAGTTGGCTCAAAAAGAAGACTTCGTCGGCCGGAGTCTGGCTGGGCCGTCCACTGGCGGGACCAGCGCCGGGGTCGGGTTGCCGAGGCCATGAGCCGGGCTGGTGTCCTCGGGGGACAACTGGCTGAGGCTTCGGGGCGGCCGGCCGAGCCGTCTGCTCGGGCCGAATTCCTGGAGGAGACCCTAGCGGTGATAGCCCGGGCGTGGCACTGACGTCGTCCTTTGGAGCGGAGATCCTTTGCCCGTGTTGCCATCCGAGGCTCGGTCGGACTTCGCCGAAGGTGGAGTTGACGCCGAGGGTGCTGCTGCTCCCCCTCCGTCAAGGTCCGAGCCTGCAGGATCGGTTTATCTTGTAGTGCGCGTATGTTTTCTGCGGCCGCCGAGGCCCAAACATACTGTCGGTGTGTTGTAAAGCTGCGTTTCTTTTCCTCTTGTTTCGAATATCAAGACTTATTTGTTGGTAACAGAATTGTTTGTCCGAGCGAGAGTTACTTTTCACGGAAGGTGATGAGTGAGGTATCCGTATCCCGAAGGCGTAGGAGTCCCTCGGCTCGGTCGGCCTTGCCACTTACGTGTACTCTTACTCGTCCGTAGGATTCTGCTATCGATATAGTCGAGAAGGCACGAAAAATCGTTTCGGCAGAAAAGTTCCCGAGCATTAAGACTTGTTCGGTCAGCGGAATCGCTTATCTGAGCGTGAGTTACTTATCGCAGAAGGTGACGAGTGAGGTATCCGTATCCTAGAGGCGTAGGAGTCCCTCGGCTCGGTCGGCCTTGGCTGCTTACGTGTACTCCGTCGTTTTCAGGATCCCACTTTCGAAGTAGTCGAAAAGCACGAAAGACGTTCCGGCAGAAAGACCTTTTCTGAGGAAAATTTTGACGCAGAGGGGGTTCCCCCCTTCTAGCCCCCGAGGGAGGGTCGGGCTTTGCCGAGGCAAAGCTGACCCTTCCTTGATGGTTAGACTTTGTATGTGAACGAGGTGTACGAACGACTTGAAAGCATCTTAAGGGTAGAAGCGACGTAGCTGTCGGATGTTCCAAGCGTTGCTGTAGACCTCGCCTTGACTGTTGGCCAGCTAATGTCCCGGGCTTCAGAACCTTGGCGATGACGAACGGACCTTCCCAGGGAGGCGTGAGCTTGTGCCGCCCTTGGGCGTCTTGTCGCAGCCGAAGCACCAAGTCGCCCACCTGGAGGTCTCGGGACCGAACCCCTCGGGCGTGGTAGCGTCGCAGGGACTGCTGATACCGCGCCGAGTGTAGTAAGGCCATGTCCCAAGCCTCTCCCAGCTGGTCCAGTGAGTCTTCTCGGTTGGTTCGATTGCTTTGGTCATCGTACGCCCTCGTCCTCGGGGAACCGTATTCTAAGTCCGTGGGCAAGATGGCCTTGGCCCCATAGACTAGAAAGAACAGTGTGAAGCCCGTGGCTCGGCTCGGCGTTGTCCTCAGACTCCAAACCACCGAGGAGAGTTCCTTCATCCATCGCCTGCCGAACTTGTTGAGGTCGTTGTAGATCCTTGACTTGAGTCCTTGCAGAATCATGCCGTTGGCATGTTCTACCTGCCCATTCGTCATGGGGTGAGCCACGGCGGCCCAGTCCACCCGGATGTGGTGATCCTCGCAGAAGTCCAGGAACTTTCTGCCGGTGAACTTGGTGCCGTTGTCGGTGATGATGGAGTTCGGGACCCCAAAGCGATGGATGATGTTGGTGAAGAACGCCACCGCCTGTTCGGACCTGACGCTGTTTAGGGGTCAGACCTCGATCCACTTGGAGAATTTGTCGATGGCGACCAACAGGTGCGTGTAGCCCCCGGGTGCCTTTTGCAAGGGACCGACGAGGTCCAGACCCCACACAGCGAACGACCAGGTGATGGGTATTGTCTGCAGGGCCTGAGCGGGTAGGTGCGTCTGCCTTGCGTTTAATTGACACCCTTGGCAGGTGCGGACAATTCTAGTGGTGTCGGCCACCGCGGTCGGCCAGTAGAAACCTTGTCGGAAAGCGTTTCCGACAAGGGCTCGAGGCGCTGCGTGATGACCGCAAGCCCCCGAGTGTATTTCTTGTAATAACTCCTGACCTTCGGCGATGGGTATGCATCACTGGAGGATGCCGGAGGGGCTGCGGTGGTAGAGCTCCTTCCTGTCCCCCAGCAAGACGAACGACTTGGCGCTCCGCGCCAGTCGCCGAGCTTCGGCTCGGTCGAGGGGCAGTTCTCCTCGGTGGAGATATTGCAGGTACGGGGTCTGCCAGTCTCGATTAGGCGGGACCCCATTTCGCTCTTCCTCGACGCACAGTGCCTCACCCTCGGGGGTCGAGGGTGCCTCGGGCTGAGCCGAGGGCGCCTCTAGCTGAGCCGAGGGTGCCTCGGGCAGGGCCGAGGCCTTCTCGGGCTCGGGCGTGTCGTCGGTCTTGAATGAGGGTTGATGTAGGTCTCGGGAGAAGACGTCTGGGGGAACCGTTGTCCGCCCCGAGGCTATCTTGGCCAGCTCGTCCGCAGTCTCGTTGCATCGTCGGGCGATGTGGTTGAGCTCGAGCCCGTGGAACTTGTCCTCCAGGTGCCGAACCTCATCGCAGTAGGCTTCCATCTTCGGGTCGCGGCAGTGGGAGTTCTTCATGACTTGGTCGATGACAAGCTGCGAGTCACCGCGAGCGTCGAGGCGTCAGACCCCTAGCTCGATGGCGATGTGCAACCCGTTGACCAGAGCCTCGTACTCGGCCACATTGTTGGACGCCGGGAAATGGAGGCGCAGCACGTAGCGGAGGTGCTTCCCGAGGCGCGAGACGAAGAGCAGGCCCGCGCCTGCCCCTGTTTTCATCAGCGACCCGTCGAAAAACATGGTTCAGAGTTCCGGTTGGATCGGAGCTGCTGGAAGCTGGGTGTCGACGCATTCAGCCACAAAGTCCGCCAAGACTTGGGACTTGATGGCCTTCCGAGGGGCGAACGAGATTGTCACGCCCATGATTTCCACCGCCCACTTTGCAATCCTACCTGAGGCCTCTCGGCACTAGATGATCTCCCCTAGGGGGAAGGATGACACCGCAGTCACCGGATGAGACTCGAAGTAGTGTCGCAACTTCCGCCGTGTCAGAATCACCGCGTACAGCAGCTTCTGAATTTGTGGGTAGCGGATCTTGGTCTCGGACAGTACCTCACTGATGAAGTAGACCAGCCTCTGGACGGGCAATGCATGCCCCTATTCTCGTCTCTCAACCATGATCGCGGCGCTGACCACCTGAGTGGTAGCGGCGACGTAGATCAAGAGGGCTTCTCCGGCAGCGGGGGTACCAAGATGGGCGCGTTCGTGAGGAGCGCCTTCAGGTTCCCGAGGGCTTTCTCGGCCTCAGGGGTCCAAGTGAAGCACTCGGCCTTTCTTAAGAGATGGTACAGAGGTAGGCCTCTTTCGCCGAGGCGTGAGATGAAACGGCTCAGAGCCACAAGGCATCCCATGACCCTCTGTACACCTTTCAAGTCTTTGATGGGGCCCATGTTGGTGATGGCCGCAATTTTCTCTGGGTTGGCCTCGATGCCCCGCTCGGAGACGATGAACCCCAAGAGCATGCCTCGGGGGACTCCGAAGACACATTTCTCGGGATTGAGTTTTACGCCCTTCGCCTTGAGACACCGGAATGTCGTTTCAAGGTCGGAGAGGAGGTCGGAGGCTTTCCTCGTCTTGACTACGATGTCATCGACGTAAGCCTCGACCGTTCGACCAATGTGCTCGCCAAACACGTGGTTCATGCACCTTTGGTATGTCGCACCCGCATTCCTCAAACCAAATGGCATAGTAACGTAGCAGTACATGCCAAAAGGTGTGATGGAAGAGTCGCGAGTTGGTCGGACTCTTTCATCCTGATTTGGCAATACCCTGAGTAGGCATCGAAGAAAGACAGGGTTTCGCACCCAGCAGTGGAATCCACGATTTGATCGATGCGAGGCAGAGGGTAGGGAACCTTCGGACATGCTTTGTTTAGACCAATGTAGTCTACACACATCCGCCATTTCCCTCCTTTCTTTCTCACAAGCATAGGGTTGGCAAGCCATTCAGGATGGAATACCTCTTTGATGAACCTTGCGGCCATCAGCTTGTGGATCTCCTCGCCTATGGCTCTGCGCTTTTCTTCGTCGAATCGGCGCAGAGGCTGCTTCACAGGTCGGGCTCCAGCTCGGATATCCAGCGAGTGCTCGGCGACATCCCTCGGTATGCCAGGCATGTCCGAGGGACTCCACGCGAAAACTTCGGCGTTCGCGCGGAGAAAGTCGACGAGCACAACTTCCTATTTGGGGTCGAGCTCGGAGCCGATCCGGATCTGCTTGGAGGCGTCGTTGCTGGGGTCGAGAGGGACGGACTTAACCGTTTCTGCTAGCTCGAAGTTGCCGGCATGTCGCTTCACGTCTGGCGCCTCCTTGGAGAGGCTCTCCAGGTCGGCGATGAGGGCCTTGGATTCGGCGAGGGCCTCGGCGTACTCCACGCACTCCACGTCGCATTCGTACGCGTGTCGGTACGTGGGGCCGACGGT
The DNA here is from genome assembly GCA_029449295.1 of Zea luxurians. Taxonomy (NCBI): domain Eukaryota; kingdom Viridiplantae; phylum Streptophyta; class Magnoliopsida; order Poales; family Poaceae; genus Zea; species Zea luxurians. The sequence continues at coordinate 3,229,425 of JAOPSE010000044.1, forward strand.
GATGACCCCGTTGGGGCCTGACATCTTGAGCTTGAGGTAGGTGTAGTTGGGGACGACCATGAACTTGGCGTAGCATGGCCTCCCCAGTACTGCGTGGTAGGTTCCTTGGAACCCGACCACCTCGAACGTGAGGGTTTCCCTTCGGAAGGTTGAGGGAGTCCCAAAGCAGACAGACAGATCGAGTTGTCCGAGGGGTTGGACGCGTTTCCCGGGGATGATCCCGTGAAAAGGCGTCGCGCCTATCCGGATCGAGGACAGATCGATCTGCAGGAGCCCGAGGGTCTCGGCGTAGATGATGTTGAGGCTACTGCCTCCGTCCATGAGGACCTTGGTGAGCCTGATGTTGCCGATGACGGGGTCGACAACGAGCGGATATTTCCCCGGGCTCGGCACGCGGTCGGGGTGGTCGCCCTGGTCGAAGGTGATGGGCTTGTCGAACCAGTCTAGGTAGACTGGCACCGCCACCTTTACCGAGCAGACCTCCCGATGCTCTTGTTTGTGGTGCCGAGCCGAGGCGTTCGCCACTTGCCCACCATAGATCATGAAGCAGTCGTGGACCTCGGAGAACTCCTCTGCCTTGTGATCCTCCTTCTTGCCGTTGTTGTGGGCCCTGCCGCCTTCCGCAGGTGGCCCGGCCTTGTGAAAGTGGCGCCGAAGCATGATGCACTCCTCAAGGGTGTGCTTGACGGGCCCCTGATGATAGGGGCACGGCTCCTTGAGCATCTTGTCGAAGAGATTGGCACCTCCGGGGGGTTTCCGAGGGTTCTTGTACTCAGCGGCGACAACAAGGTCCGCGTTGGCGGCGTCGCGTTTCGCTTGCGACTTCTTCTTGCCTTTCTTCTTGGTGCCGCGCTGAGTGGATGCCTCGGGGACATCTTCCGCCTGGCGGCCCTGGGGCTGCTTGTCCTTCCGGAAGATGGCCTCAACCGCCTCCTGGCCAGAGGCGAACTTGGTGGCGATGTCCATCAGCTCGCTCGCCCTGGTGGGGGTCTTGCGACCCAGCTTGCTCACCAGGTCGCGGCAGGTGGTGCCGGTGAGGAACGCGCCAATGACGTCCGAGTCGGTGACGTTGGGTAGCTCGGTGCGCTGCTTCGAGAATCGCCGGATGTAGTCCCGGAGAGACTCTCCCGGCTGCTGGCGGTAGCTTCGGAGATCCCAGGAGTTCCCAGGGCGCACGTACGTGCCCTGGAAGTTGCCGGCGAAGGCTTGGACCAGGTCGTCCCAGTTGGAGATCTGCCCGGGAGGCAGATGCTCCAGCCAGGCTCGAGCGGTGTCGGAGAGGAACAGGGGGAGGTTGCGGATGATGAGGTTGTCATCGTCTGTTCCACCCAGCTGGCAAGCCAGTCGGTAGTCCGCGAGCCACAATTCCGGCCTCGTCTCCCCCGAGTACTTTGTGATGGTAGTCGGGGTTCAGAACCGGGTCGGGAACGGCGCCCGTCGTATGGCCCGGCTGAAAGCCTGCGGACCGGGTGGTTCGGGCGAGGGACTCCGATCCTCCCCGCTGTCGTAGCGTCCCCCACGCCTGAGGTGGTAGCCTCGGCGCACCCTCTCGTCGAGGTGGGCTCGACGGTTGCGGTGGTGGTGCTCATTGCCGAGGCGACCCGGGGCCGCAAGCGCTGTGTTGCGCGTGCGCCCGGTGTGGACCGAGGCTTCCCGCATGAATCGGGAAGTCACGGCGCGATGCTCCGAGGGGTACCCCTGCCTTCGGGAGGCAGAGCTTTCGGCCCGTCGGACCGCGGCATCCTCCAGGAGATTCTTGAGCTCTCCCTAGATACGCCGCCCTTCGGTGGTCGATGGTTCCGGCATCGCGCAGAGAAGTATTGCTGCTGCAGCCAGGTTCTGGCCGACCCCACTGGAAGCCGGTGGCGGCCTTGCCCTGACGTCGTCGGCAATGCGGAGCTGGATGCCCTGGGGCAGATGACGCGCTTCTCCGGCCGGAGCTCGGTCTGCCCATTCCTGCCCGATGTTCTGCTGGAACTGCTCAAGTGTTCCTGCTCCCTCGTTGAGCCTGGCCTGCACCTCGCGGATTTGCTCGAGCTGTGCGTCCTGACCCCCCGCAGGGACTGGGACCACAACTAGCTCCCGAAGGATGTCAACGCGAGGCGCAGGCCTAGGGGGATCGCCGTTTTCCGGCATACCAAGATGGTCGCCTTCGCTGGGACCCCCTAGATCGACGTGGAAACATTCACGACTTGGGCCGCAGTCCTCGTCGCCGAAGCTGCGGCTACCATCGGAACAATCGGAGAGACAGTAGTCACATGCGGTCATGAAGTCCCGCATGGCACTGGGGTTACCAAGCCCGGAGAAATCCCAACAAAAGTCGGGCTCGTCATCTTCCTCGGAACCCGAGGGTCCGTAGGTTGAGAAGGCCGTCAGCCGGTCCTAGGGTGACCGCATATGATACCCCGGAGGGTTTGAACATGCCTTTATAAAAGCGTCCACCAAAGCGGGGTCGCTCGGTGGGTCGCAGCTGGATCTAAAAGGCACGAGATGGGAATCGGTCGGTACCTCCTGATCGACGGGTGGTGACGAAGTCGCGTTAGGGGGGGACTGCACCGTCGTCTCAGGTACGAGGGTGACGCCCAGCAAGTCCCTCACGAGCGTGCTGGCGTCGTTCGTCCGCTTGGAGTTGGCGTGTCGCGGGGAAACGGCGCTCGTCTCCGTCTCAGACGCGAGGTTGTCGCCCGACGTGTCCCCCGTTGGGGCGCCGGCGCCGTCGACTCGCTCGACAGCCGACGAGGTGCCGCCTCCTGCTTGGCCATGGTTGCCCCGCCTCCTCCTCTGTCGGCGGGGGAGGTGACGGGACAAACCCGAATGTTGTTCTTCCGCCACGTGGGGAAGACGTCGTTGATTCCGCCACCGGCGGGCGGGCTGTCGGCCGCCATTGTCGCTGTCGCGCGGCGGAGGAAGGAGTATCATGTCGTAGCCGCCGTCGAGGGACATGAACTCAAGACTCCCGAAACGGAGAATCGTCCCGGGTTGGAAAGGTTGCTGGAGACTACCCATCTGGAGCTTGACGGGAAGCTGTTCGTCAACACGCAGCAGGCCCCTACCCGGCGCGCCAACTGTCGGCGTTTCGACCCCGGGGGGTCCCTGGACCGACGAGTAAATTGTCGCCGCGTGTCCCAGCCCAGATGGGTCGGCGCGAGACGGAGCACGAAGGGGGGAAGGAGACAAGCAAAAGGGGAAACCCGCGGCCTTCGTGTTGTCCTGCGCCCAGGTCGGGTGCGCTTGCAGTAGGGGGTTACAAGCGTCCGCGTGGGAGAGAGTAAGAGACTTATGCGTCGGCCCGTTCTCCCGCGCGGCCAACCTTCTCGTACGAGAGTCCTGGACCTTCCTTTTATAGGCGTAAGGAGATGGTCCAGGTGTACAATGGGGGATGTAGCAGTGTGCTATCGTGTCTAGCAGAGAGGAGCTAGAGCCCTAAGTACATGCCGTCGTGGCAGCCGGAGAGGTTTTATCGCCCTGTTCATGTGATGTCGTGGCCGTCGGAGGAGCGCTGGAGCCTTGCGGAAGGACAGCTGTCGGGGCTGTTGAGTCCTTGCTGACATCTCCTTGCTTCCGTAAGGGGCTGAGAGCCGCCGTCGTCATGGAGCACGCGGGGCGCCATCATTATTTGTTTACCGGGACGAGCCAGATGGGACGCCGGTCTTGTTCCCCGTAGCCTGAGCTAGCTAGGGGTAGGGTAATGATGGCCCCTCCTGTGACGTGGTCGGTCCGAGCCCTAGGTCGGGCGAGGTAGAGGCTCCTCCGAGGCCGAGGCTGAGTCCGAGCCCTGGGCTCGGGCGAGGCAGAGTTCGTCGTCTTCCGGAGCCGAGGCTGAGTCCGAGCCCTGGGGTCGGGCGAGGCGGAGTTCGTCGTCTTCCGGAGCCGAGGCTGGGTCCGAGCCCTGGGGTCGGGCGAGGCGGAGTCCGTCGTCTTCCGGAGCCGAGGCTGGGTCCGAGCCCTGGGGTCGGGCGAGGCGGAGTCTGTCGTCTTCCGGAGCCGAGGCTGGGTCCGAGCCATGGGGTCGGGCGAGGCGGAGTCCGTCGTCCAGCGTCGAGGTTGAGCCCAAGCCCTGGGGTCGGGCGGGGCGGAGCTTCCTATGGCGCCCGAGGCCGGACTTGACTGCTGTCGGCCTCACTCTGTCGAGTGGCACAACAGTCGGAGCGACGCAGGCGGCACTGTCTTCTTGTCAGGTCAGTCAGTGGAGCGGCGAAGTGACTGCGGTCACTTCGGCTCTGTCGACTGAAGAGCGCGCGTCAGGATAAGGTGTCAGGCGACCCTTGCATTAAATGCTCCTGCGATACGGTCGGTCGGCGTGGCGATCTGGCCAAGGTTGCTTCTCGGCGAAGACTGGGCCTCGGGCGAGCCGAAGGTGTGTCCGTTGCTTGAGGGGGCCCTCGGGCGAGACGTGAATCCTCCGGGGTCAGCTGCCCTTGCCCGAGGCTGGGCTCGGGCGAGGCGAGATCGCGTCCCTTGAGTGGACTGAGCCTTGACCTTAATCGCACCCATCAGGCCTTTGCAACTTCGTGTTGATGGGGTTACCAGCTGAGTTTAGGAGTCTTGGGGGTACCCCTAATTATGGTCCCCGACAGAAGGAGTCAATTTAGAGAGCCGGATAGCTTGGCAAGTTAAATGACTAGTTTGTTGAAGAACTATTTTACTATTAAGTAGATAAAATTTACCTTGAAAAGCTATTTAGCTAGTCTTTTGGAGATGCTCTAAGTCAACAAGCCAAGTCAGCTAACATGTAGGATAAAACTCTCTTTTACACGGTTACATACCTGCATGAGAGTCAAACTAACTTTTCTGAGATCAAAATATAGATTTTGAGCGAGACTTCTAACCATATAAGTGACTTATTCTGAATTTCACTCATCAACCCGGTGTATTTTACTCTTGTTTATTCGCCAATTTATTCCTTCTTAGTTTCTTACAATAAAATGCAAACACACTACACAGTGCTTCGGCTTATATATATAGGTCGGTGAGATCGAAGCGGTTGACGCAGCTAGCATGCATGTCTGAACTCTGAACTGAATCGAGAAATCCAATCAAGCGTAGTCCTTGACCATGCTGGTGTAGTTGGAGAGCTTGTCGTAGTAGCGGTCCCAGATCATGAAGCCGCCGTAGTTGTCGGCCTTCTGCGCGGACGGCGCGACGTCGTAGTAGACGTTCTTGGGGTGCACCCAGCCGTGCGTCATCTCCGACGCCGTCATGCCGACGTAGAACCTGGTGGCCGGGTACGCCGCCGTCCACTCGTCCCACGCGAGGTGCCACCTGGCCTCGCAGTCGGCGTCGTCGTAGATCCGGACGTGGACGCGCTCGAAGATGCCCGTGTCGAGCGCGCGGCGCAGGTAGCCGGCGGGCGGGAAGCCGCAGCGCGGCGTGGCCGTCAGGTGCAGCGGCTTGCCGGGCCCGCCGCGGATGTTGTGCTTGGCGAGCTCGAGCGCCAGCACGTCGTAGCGGTCGGCGGGCGAGCCGCGCTCCAGGAACAGGTCGACGCCGTCGAGCCACGCGTCGCCGAAGGGGCGGCGCACGCCCGGCTTCGACCCGCCGAGGAAGGCGTTCCAGAGGTAGTCGAACAGGTCCAGCGCCGCCTGCGTCGACGGGAGAGAGTAGCCGGAGCCGAAGCCGCCGACGGAGAGCGTCACCGGCACGCCCACGAACTGGCAGTGCTTGATGTCGTCCCCGATGCCGGCCGTCGGGTGCCCCGACAGGTCCAGGTGGTACTGGTAGCCGCCGCGCTGCGGGCCGTAGACGTCGAGGAAGGACATGATGACCATGGTGTAGAGGCCCGAGTCACAGGCCTCGCGCAGCGTGCCCTCGGCCTTGTTCCGGCCCCAGAACACGGTCACCTGCCCGGTCTTGTTCCCCGCGGCCGTGGCTGGGCCGGCCAGGGAGACCAGGGCCACCGCCAACAAGGCTAGCAGGAGGGCCGCTGACGATGCCCTCCTCCGCCGTCCTCCGAGCGCCGCCATTGGTGGATACATGGATCGATGATGGTTTCTTGTTGCTGCTGGTTGCTTCTTGCTCGATCGTCCTGTTGCTTGATCAGCGGTGTGGAGAATTAGGTAGAATCGAGTCAGCTATATATAGGATCGGAGGAGCAGAGTACATTCGAGGGAGAGAGAGACGCGTGGAATTCAGCTGCTGAGAGTTGACCGGGGCACGTTTTTCAGCCAGCTAGCTAGGTTCTGATTGTTCCTTCTCCGGCCGGACCGGACCCGTGTGGAATTGAAGTACACATGGAGGACAGCTCACCAGCAACCTGCTGATCGATATATGCCGAAGCGAAAATGACTTCCATCCACGAAAGAAGAAAAAACAGACACCGTACCGTTCGCGCATTGCGGCGGATTATATTATTATTTTTTTCTATCTCAATATTTTCTCAACTATATTAAAGCACTGGTTTTAATGATCATCTCGCATTAATATTTTTTAAAAAGCCCTGCATTTTAGAATCAACCTGCATTCATATAATCTCTTCTATACTACTATAATAAGAAAATTTATGTAAAAAAATAAGATGAAATTATGTATAAGTGAGTGTTTAAATCTTTGTTGTTGGCTACATATTCACATCCACCTAATAATAGAAACATATATTTTATGTTTTATTAAAATAAAATTTTTCTTATATCATATATATATATATATATATATATATATATATATATATATATATATACTAGGTATGTGTCCGTGCGTTGATATGAGATGAGAGAGCGTGGATAGCGACGTCTAAACTATAAATATAATTATTATTTATTTTTAAATACTAAGATAACTGTGGTCTAGTGGTTAGCTCTAACTCTAAATTTATGGTGCAAAAGAATGTGGAACGTAGGAAGGGTGAAAGGGTGGTAGCCCAGGTGCCCACTAGTACATAATCATGTGTCGGTGGCTCTTGCGTGCATGCCTGTGTCTCTGGTGCCGTCTCGCTCGGCGCACACCGTTTATCATATCCACAGATTGAGGCACATGGTTTTTTATATATATTCTTCGTTAATTTGTTTACCTTATCCGCCGGCAGGTTGACCACCAGGAGAGAGCAGCAGCCACGTCGTTGCTTCCTTTGTGAGTTAACAGCCACTGATATATATACAGTGTCGATTCAGATACTCTCGTTTCAACCATCAAACAGTTAGTCATAGCACCTGCCCAGCGTCGGTCCTATGATTTTGAGGGGCCACATGCGAACTGATCGTGGCGGGCCCTATAAACTATAAAAAAAATTCTATATTATGCAGCAAAGCATATTAATACTTCGTAAATAAATGATGATGTATATTGAAAATAGTTTTTTTAAAATCTAAGAAGCTAGATAAAATACATCGATACAAATTAGCACTTCACATGCTGAAAAATAAGAACGACGATCGCCGAATAACTTAAATTCTGATTGCTCGACTATGCGTATCTGGAGGCTAGCGCAGTGGTGCCAGCTCCCTGGAATCCTGGAGGATTGGATCGGCGAGATGGCGAACGACGATCACGTGGAGGGTGTGGTCTCATAGACGCTCTGGGACGTGAGCGTGATGACTAGGCAGTGGGCAACGCGTGCCACGTTGTCCGTGTGCGCCGTGCGTCCGTGTGCCCAGCCCTCCCGCCCTGTTGGCTACCTATACTATTTTACTATTAGCATATAACCCCTGCTAACGCTACGTTCCTGTGAAGAGGAGGAGAGGGGTGGACGATGACGGTGGTGGCGCGAGGGGAGGGATTGATGGCGGTGGGGACCCGAGGTGGGGAGGGTTAAAGGATGATCAAATAATATTGTTTGTTAGATTTGAGTGAGCAAAATAGATGATATTATTCAACGATATGAACCGTTAATTTTGATGTTATGTTAAATATGAGTGCAATTTGTTTGATGGATTTCGTAAATGTTATAGGTGTGTGGGTTATTTGGTTGGATGGGTTTTGTAAAGTGTAAACTGATGTATTATATAGTTTTATAGATACTAAATATTGGGCCCCTAATAGTTTTGGGCCCCCGGCCGTCGACTCCCTCGCATAGGCTCAAGGCCGGCCCTGCACCTGCCGCCATAATTAATTCTTATGGTAATCCTGAATGACAAAACAAGAATAAAGGCCTGAATTTGTACTCGCTCTGTTTTATCCTGACTCAAACATTCAAGGCTTTGACCATATATTTTAATAAAAAAACATATGGGTTAACATCATGGTTTAAATGCATGCTTTTATAATATATATAGTTGGTTTGCTATAAAAGTACATAGTTCGTGGGCGTACCGATGATAAGTGACAGAGACAGAGACTTTGCCGAGTGTACTCAATAACACTTGGCAAAGAGGGAGCCTTTACCGAGTTACCGCTCGCCTGACACTCGACAAAGAAAGCTCCAGCGGGCCCCCACGATAGCTTCTGTGCGGAGAGCCATAACATGACACTCTTGTTTCCTCTTCATAATAATCAATTAAAAGTACATAGAAAAAAATAAAAAAATACAAAAAATACAAAAATATTTATGATAGTGTTTCTAGAATTTTTTTAGAAACCTTGGGAGTTTATTAGGACCTTTCCTCTTCGTAATCAATTGAGAGTACTAAATTAGTTAAGTGACCAATAAATAGATAAAGCAAGGTTGACATCTTGTTGATTTTGTGGTGAGGCACTTTATGGAAAGCATAAACTTGCCCTCCAATTTTAAATAAAAACATGAAATAGAAAATAAGAAAGGAAATGTTTATGAAACCATTCATTCCTCGCATAAATAAATAACAAGGAAAAGAATAAATAATAATATTGTAAACAATAGAAGTTATATTCACATTAGGAGTAATTTGGACACTTGGAAATTTGAAGTTCAAACATGAATTTGAAATTGAGTTGGAATTTGAAATAGAAAAAAAGAAACAAAATTGTGCCTGCGCTAAGCCAACATCTCCTTCTCCCGGCCCAGCCTTCCCTCGGCCAAGTGGGTCGAACACACCCCATCCCACCTCGCTTCCGCTCAGGTCACGACGCAGAACTAATAGCACCTAGAGGGGGGTGAATAGGTGATCCTGTAAAAATCAAATACTAATAGCCACAAAACTTAGTTATAAGTGTTAGTACGGCTAAGTAGCTTGAAGCGAGCTCTTGCGAACACAAATAATCACAAAGAGGAGAAACACAAGAGACACACAATTTTATCCCGTGGTTCGGCCAAGTAACACTTGCCTACTTCCACGTTGTGGCGTTCCAGTGGACGAGGGTTGCACTCAACCCCTTTCAAGTGATCCAATGATCAACTTGAATACCATGGCTTTCTTGCTTATAGTCTTCTTCCTGTTTGCGAGGAATCTCCATAAGTTGGAGCCTCTCGCCCTTACAAGATTGATCACAAAGAACGCACAAGAGTAAGGTTAGGAAGAGCAACACACAAAATACTCAATTACGCAGCACAATCACGCACATAAGTCACGACTTGAGCTCGAAATGCAACACACGGAGTTCACAACTCAAATGGAGCTCAAAATGGTAACACAAAGAATCAAATGCGTGAAGTTGGAGTCTTGGAGTCTTAGGATGCTTAGTGAATGCTTGAGTGACTCCTCCATGCGCCTAGGGGTCCCTTTTATAGCCCCAAGGCAGCTAGGAGCCGTTGGAGGCTAACTTGGAAGGCCAAACTTGCCTTCTGTCGGGTGGTGCACCGGACAGTCCCTGTAGCTGTCCGGTGCGTGATCTCCTTCATTTTCTGGCGCATCCGACAGTTGGTCCTCGGGATCGGTTGGCGCACCGGACACTGTCCGGTGCACACGGACAGTCCGGTGTGCCCAACCGACCGTTGCTATGGGCCACGCGTCGCCCGCGGATTGCGCGGCCGACCGTTGGCTCACCGGACAGTCCGGTGCATCACCGGACAGTCTGGTGAATTATAGCCACGTCGCCTTTTCCGTTTCCCGAGAGTGACGAGTTTGCCGCGGACGACTCACCGGACCGTCCGGTGCACCACCGGACAGTCCGGTGAATTATAGCCGTACGCCGCCGTCGAGTCCAGAGAGCAGCCTTTTCACGCGGACCAGCCTGGCACACCGGACACTGTCCGGTGTGCCAAGCCGAGCTGGAGTTGGTTGCACAGAGCCAAGTCTTTTTCCAATTCTTTCTTCCCTGTTTCTAGCACTTAGACAAAATATGTTAGTACTTAAAACAATGTACTATGTCTAGAAATGTACCTTTTGCCTTGATTTGCACTTCTCACTTTGTTTAGCACATGGCACTTAGTTAAACGTGTTGGGCACTTAATCACCAAAACATTATAGAAATTGCCCAAGGGCACATTTCCCTTTCAATCTCCCCCTTTTTGGTGATTTATGCCAACACATTAAAAAGCAACCAAAAGAAGTGCAACATCAATGCAATTGAAGACCAAATTGTTTTTGACTGTAATTTGGCATATTTGGATCGCTCTTTGCCACCACTTGGTTTGTTTTTGCAAATCAAATTTATTTTCCTATCTTTAAGTCAAACACACTTGTTTAGGCACAAAGAGAGATATTTCAATGGAAAATTGATCAAGTACCAAAAACTCCCCCTTTTTCCCATAATCAAAAATTCTCCCCACAAGAGACTAAATTTTGCAATAAGAGTATTTTGGACAAATCAAAATTCTAACTCTATTGTTTTCAAAATTCACAAGTGGTAGCTGATCCATTTGCTTTTAGCCTTAATTTCTCCCCCTTTGGCATTAAGCATCAAAACGAGATCGTTCTTGGCCCTTTAACCCCATTGCCTCACCAAAAATGTCAATTAAGAGCAAAAAAGGCAAATAAAGCATAGGAATGAACTCAGAATTAAGTACACCAATACCAGAGTGCAGTGGAAGTCTTTGCATCGTCCAAGTCCATTTTCCCTTTCAATGCACCTTTGAGACTACATAAAAAATACTCAAACACAAAGGTTAGTCTCAAAGGGTCAAGTTGTAGCACATCTCCCCCTTAATATGTGCATCACTCGCAAATGGACTTGTGAGGTCCGGGGATTATGTGTACAACTTGAGCACCACAAATAAACAATAATGGATTTAAATACATAAAGTAACATGATCAAAGGCATAGAACACATGTATGCTATAGATCAATCTAAGTTACGCGAATCTAAGACATTTAGCTCACTACGCAACCTGCAAAAGGTTTTCTCATCCAACGGCTTGGTAAAGATATCGGCTAGCTGGTTTTCGGTGCTAATGTGGTACACCTCGATATCTCCCTATTGCTGGTGGTCTCTCAGAAAGTGATGCCGGATGTCTATGTGCTTAGTGCGGCTGTGTTCAATAGGATTATCCGCCATGCGGATTGCACTCTCATTGTCACATAGGAGTGGGACTTTGCTCAGATTGTAGCCAAAGTCCTGAAGAGTTTGCCTCATCCAAAGTAGTTGCGCGCAACATACTCGGTCTCAGCGGTGGATAGGGCAACGGATGTTTGTTTCTTTGAACTCCAGGACACCAGGGACCTTCCTAGGAATTGGCACGTCCCTGATGTACTCTTCCTATCTACCTTGCACCCGGCATAATCAAAGTCTGCGTATCCAATTAAGTCAAAGGTAGACCCCTTTGGATACCAGATCCCGAAGCAATGCGTAGCAACTAAATATCTAAGAATTCGCTTAACGGCCACAAGGTGACATTCCCTAGGGTCGGATTGATATCTAGCACACATGCATACACTTAACATAATGTCTGTTCTACTAGCACATAAATAAAGTAATGACCCTATCATAGACCGGCATGCCTTTTGATCAACGGACTTACCTCCTTTGTTGAGGTCGACATGCCCGTCGGTTCCCATCGGTGTCTTTGTGGGCTTGGCGTCCTTCATCCCAAACCGCTTGAGAAGATCTTGTGTGTACTTCGTTTGGGAGAGGAAAGTGCTGTCCTTGAGTTGCTTCACTTGGAACCAAGGAAGTAGGTCAACTCGCCCATCATTGACATCTCGAACTTTTGAGTCATCACCCTGCTAAACTCCTCACAAGACTTTTGATTAGTAGAACCAAATATTATGTCATCGACATAAATTTGGCACACAAAAAGATCACCATCACAAGTCTTAGTGAAAAGAGTGGGATCAGCTTTCCCAACCTTGAAAGCATTAGCAATTAAGAAATTTCTAAGGCATTCATACCATGCTCTTGGGGCTTGCTTAAGTCCATAGAGCGCCTTAGAGAGCTTAAATATATGGTCGGGGTACCTGTCATCCTTAAAGCCAGGGGGTTGTTCCACGTATACCTCCTCCTTGATTGGTCCGTTGAGGAAAGCGCTCTTCACATCCATTTGAAACAACCTAAAAGAGTGGTGAGCGGCATAGGCTAATAATATTCGAATAGACTCTAGCCTAGCCACAGGAGCAAAAGTCTCCTCAAAATCCAAACCTACGACTTGGGCATAACCTTTTGCCACAAGTCGAGCCTTGTTTCTTGTCACCACCCCATGCTCATCTTGCTTGTTGCGGAACACACACTTGGTTCCCACAACATTTTGCTTTGGACGTGGCACCAGGCTCCAAACTTCATTCCTATTGAAGTTGTTGAGTTCTTCCTGCATGGCCAACACCCAGTCCAGATCCTGCAAGGCCTCTTCTACCCTGAAAGGCTCAATAGAAGAGACAAACGAGTAATGCTCACAAAAATTAGCTAAACGTGAGCGAGTCATTACTCCCTTGCTGATATCACCCAGAATCTGGTCAACGGGGTGATGTCGTTGGATCATCACTCGGACTTGAGTTGGAGGGGCCCGTGGTGCTTCTTCCTCCATCACTTGTTCTTCATGTGCTCCCCCTTGATCCTGTCCCTCTTCTTGAGGTACTTGTTCATCGTCTTGAGTTGGGGGATGCACCATTGTGGAGGAAGATGGCTGATCTTGCTCTTGTTGTTCCTGTGGTCGCACATCACCTATCGCCATTGTGCGTATTGCGGCCGTCGGAACATCATCTTCATCTATGTCATCAAGATCAACTTGCTCTCTTGGAGAGCCATTAGTCTCATCAAATACAACGTCGCTAGAGACTTCAACCAAACCCGATGATTTGTTGAAGACTCTATACGCCTTTGTATTTGAGTCATACCCTAGTAAAAACCCTTCTACGGCCTTGGGAGCAAATTTAGAGTGTCTACCTTTCTTCACTAGAATGTAACATTTGCTCCCAAATACACGAAAGTAAGAAACGTTGGGTTTGTTACCGGTAAGGAGTTCATAGGAGGTCTTCTTGAGAAGGCGATGTAGGTAGAGCTGGTTTATGGCGTGGCAAGATGTGTTCACAGCTTCCGACCAAAACCGCTCGGGCGTCTTGAATTCTCCAAGCATCATTCTCGCCATGTCGATAAGCGTCCTATTCTTCCTCTCTACCACACCGTTTTGCTGTGGTGTGTAAGGAGCGGAGAACTCGTGCTTGACGCCTTCTTCCTCAAGATACTCCTCCACTTGAAGATTCTTGAACTCGGACCCGTTGTCGCTTCTTATCTTTTTCACCTTGAGCTCAAATTCGTTTTGAGCCCTCCTTAGAAAGCGCTTTAGGGTCCCTTGGGTTTCAGAATTATCCTGCAAAAAGAGCACCCAAGTGAAGCGAGAAAAATCATCAACGATTACAAGACCATACTTACTTCCCCCGATGCTAAGGTAGGCAACGGGTCTGAAGAGGTCCATGTGAAGAAGCTTCAGTGGTCTTGATGCTGTCATCACGTTCTTGCTGTGATGAGTGCTTCCCACCTGTTTCCCTGCCTGGCAAGCTGCACAAGGTCTGTCTTTCTCAAAACAGACATATGTTAGTCCTAACACATGATCTCCCTTTAGAAGCTTATGAAGGTTCTTCATCCTAACATGTGCTAGACGGTGATGCCAGAGCTAGCCCATACTAGTCTTAGCCATTAAGCATGCATATAGATCGACATTCTCTTTCGAAAAATCAACTAAATAGAGCTTGCCGTCTAATACACCCTTAAATGCTAATGAACCATCACTCCTTCTAAAGACAGATACATCAACATTTGTAAACAAGCAATTGTAGCCCATGTGGCACAATTGACTTATAGACAGGAGGTTGTACCCTAATGACTCTACTAAAAATAGATTTGAAATAGAGTGCTCGTTTGTGATGGCTATTTTTCCCAAACCTTTGACCTTGCCTTGGTTCCCATCTCCAAAAATAATCGTATCCTGAGAATCCTTATTCTTGACGTAGGAGGTGAACATCTTCTTCTCCCCCGTCATGTGGTTTGTGCATCCGCTGTCGATTATCCAGCTAGATCCCCTGGATGCATAAACCTGCAAGGCAATTTAAGCTTGGGTTTTAGGTACCTAACTCTTGTTGGGTCCTACAAGGTTAGTCACAATAGCCTTTGGAACCGAAATACAAGTCTTGTCTCCCTTGCATTTGGTTCCCAACTTTCTAGCAACTACTTTTTCATTCTTACATAAAAGCGCAAAAGAAGTGTTGCTAGCATGGAAAACAGCAGTAGGTATGTTACACATTTTTCTAGGCACATGATGCATAATGTGATTTCTCCTAGGCCTACTTCTACCATGAACAAAAGTAGAACTAGAGGCAAACATAGCATGTGAATCAAAAGCATCATGATCATAACTCCTATTATAATTGGAATGACTAGCAGTTTTCCTATTATAAATGAAAGCATGATTCCTTTGAGTACTACTAGCCATAGGGGCCTTCCCTTTCTCCTTGTTGGGAATGGGAGCCCTTTGGCTTGTTAAGCTCTTGCCTTCCTTTCGAAAACCAAGCCCATCCTTAATTGAGGGGTGTCTATCAACGATGTAGGCATCCCTAGCAAATTTTAATTTATCAAAATCACTTTTGCAAGTCTTAAGTTGAGCATTAAGACTTGCCACCTCATCATTTAGTTTAGCAATAGAAATAAGATGTTTATCACAAGAATTAACATCAAAGTCCTTGCATCTATTGCAAATGACAACATGCTCTACACATGAACTAGATTTATTAACTTCCTCTAGCTTAGCATTTAATTCCTCATTTAAACTTCTTAAGCTAGAAACAGATTCATGGCAAGCAGACAACTCAGAAGACAACATTTCATTTCTTTTAAGTTTTAAGGCAAGAGACTTTTGAACACTAACAAATTTGTCATGTTCCTTATACAAAATGTCCTCTTGCCTTTCTAGCAATCTATCTTTTTCATTTAGAGCATCAATTAACTCATTGATTTTTATCTATTTTAGCTCTATCTAGACCCTTAAATAAATCAGTATAGTCTACTTCATCATCAGATGACTCTTCATCACTAGAAGACGTATACTTGGGAGTGTCCCGAACACGTACCTTTTTCTCCTTGGCCATGAGGCAGGTGTGGCGTTCGTTGGGGAAGAGAGAAAACTTGTCGAAGGCTGAGGCCGCCAGTCCCTCATCGTCGGAGTCGGATGAGGAGCAGTTGGAATCCCATTCTTTTCCAAGATGAGCCTCGCCCTTCGCCTTCCTATAGATTTTCTTCTTCTCCTTCTTCCCATGTCTTTCTTGTCCCTGGTCATTTTCATTATCGAGACATTGAGCAATAAAATGATCAGTCTTACCGCATTTAAAGCAGGAGCGCTTTCCCTTTGTTTTGTTTTTGGAGGGGTATTCCTTGCGTCCTTTCAGTGCGGTCTTGAAGCGCTTGATGATGAGTGCCATCTCATCTTCATTGAGGCCGACAGCCTCTACTTGAGCTACCTTGCTTGGTAGTCCTTCCTTGCTGCTAGTTGCCTTGAGCGCAATGGGCTACGACTCGCAGACGGGTAGTGGACCGTTCAAGGCGTCATCCACATATCGTGCCTCTTTTACCATTATGCACCTGCTCACAAATTTTCCGAGTATCTCCTCGGGCGTCATCTTTGTGACCTGGGATTTTCACGAATAAGATTCACAAGATGGGGGTCAATAACGGTAAAGGACCTAAGCATGAGTTGGACGACATCGTGGTCCGTCCATCTTGTGCTTCCATAACTTCTAATCTTGTTGACCAGGGTCTTGAGCCTGTTGTAGGTTTGTGTTGGCTCTTCTCCCCTGATCATGGCAAATCTTCCCAGCTCACCTTCCACCAATTCCATTTTGGTGATCATTGTAGCATTGTTTCCCTCATGTGAGATTTTGAGGGTGTCCCAAATTTGCTTAGCGTTGTCCAAGCCACTTACTTTATTGTATTCATCCATGCAAAGCGAAGCTAACAAGACAGTAGTAGCTTGGGCATTCTTATGAATTTGTTCATTAATGAATACAGGGTTATCAGTGCTATCAAAATGCATCCCATTTTCCACTATTTCACAAATGCTAGGATGGAGAGAAAATAGATGACTATGCATTTTATGACTCCAAAATGAGTAGTCCTCTCCATCAAAGTGTGGAGGTTTTCCTAGTGGAATAGAAAGTAAATGTGCATTCAAATTGTACAACATGCGAGAATAGTCAAAAGAGTAATTTTGATTAACCGTCTTTTTCTTGGATGACGAATCGTCATCATCGTCATCTCTTGGTGAAGAAGAAGATGCATCGCTGTCGTAGTAGACGATCTTCTTGATGCGCCTCTTCTTCTTCCCGTCCTTCTTCTTGTGACTCGAGCTAGAGTCGGTTGGCTTGTCGTCTCTAGGCTCATTGAGGAAGGACTACTTTTCCTTGTTGTTGACCACCATCCCCTTTCCCTTAGGATCCATCTCTTCGGGCAATTAGTCCCTTACGTGAAGAGTACGACTTTGATACCAATTGAGAGCACCTAGAGGGGGGGGGGGTGAATAGGTGATCCTGTAAAAATCAAATACTAATAGCCACAAAACTTAGTTATAAGTGTTAGTATGGCTAAGTAGCTTGAAGCGAGCTATTGCGAACACAAATAATCACATAGAGGAGCAACACAAGAGACACGCGATTTTATCCCATGGTTCGGCCAAGTAACACTTTCCTACTTCCATGTTGTGGCGTCCTAATGGACGAGGGTTGCACTCAACCCCTTTCAAGTGATCCAATGATCAACTTGAATACCACGGCTTTCTTGCTTATAGTCTTCTTCCTGTTTGCGAGGAATCTCCACAAGTTGGAGCCTCTCACCCTTACAAGATTGATCACAAAGAACGCACAAGAGTAAGGTTGGGAAGAGCAACACACAAAATACTCAATTACGCAGCACAATCACGCACACAAGTCATGACTTGAGCTCGAAATGCAACACATGGAGTTCACAACTCAAATGGAGCTCAAAACGCTAACACAAAGAATCAAATGCGTGAAGTTGGAGTCTTGGAGTCTTAGGATGCTTAGTGAATGCTTGGGTGACTCCTCCATGCGCCTAGGGGTCCCTTTTATAGCCCTAAGGCAGCTAGGAGCCGTTGGAGGCCAACTTGGAAGGCCAAACTTGCCTTTTGTTGGGTGGTGCACCGGACAGTCCGGTGCACCACCGGACAGTCCCTGTAGCTGTCCGATGCGCGATCTCCTTCCTTTTCGGGCGCATCCGACCGTTGGTCCTCGGGATCGGTTGGCGCACCGGACACTGTTCTGTGCACACTGGACAGTCCGGTGTGCCCAATCGACCGTTGCTGCGGGCCATGTGTCGCCCACAGATTGCGCGACCGACCGTTGCGCTGGCAACCGTTGGCTCACCGGACAGTCCGGGCATCACCAGACAGTCCGGTGAATTATAGCCACGTCGCCTTTTCCGTTTCCCAAGAGTGACGAGTTCGCCGCGGACGACTCACCGGACCGTCCGGTGAATTATAGTCGTACGCCGCCGTCGAGTCCCGAGAGCGGCCTTTTCACGCGAACCAGCCTGGTGCGCCGGACATTGTCCGGTGCACCACCGGACAGTCCGGTGTGCCAAGCCGAGCTGGAGTTGGCTGCACAGAGCCATGTCTTTTTCCAATTCTTTCTTCCCTGTTT
Organism: Zea luxurians; assembly: GCA_029449295.1. NCBI lineage: Eukaryota > Viridiplantae > Streptophyta > Magnoliopsida > Poales > Poaceae > Zea > Zea luxurians. The sequence continues at coordinate 3,247,286 of JAOPSE010000044.1, forward strand.
CTAGCACTTAGACAAAATATGTTAGTACTCAAAACAATATACTAAGTCTAGAAACGTACCTTTTGCCTTGATTTGCACTTCTCACTTTGTTTAGCACATGGGCACTTAGTTAAACGTGTTGGGCACTTAATCACTAAAACATTATAGAAATTGCCCAAGGGCACATTTCCCTTTCAAGAACCGCACAACGCGTCGACCCCTCACTGACGTGTGGGTCCCGCCCACCAGCACACCTCATGGCCAACTTGTTCTTCTGACTTGTGGGGCCGCACGGTCGGTCATCGTCGTTCTCTACCGTGGCGGGCGCTGAAACAAAGCTCCACAAAATCTGGGTGGAAATCGCAACAAACTTGGGCGCTCGCTGGGGGTTTGTTGGGGTCGGTACCAGGGTATAAAATCTAGCTCATCCTTGCCTAGCTCGTCTCCATTACTACCCTCGGCGTCGAATCGGTAGCTATAGCGTGGTGAAGAAAACTCTTACTGCCGCCCCGGCTTCCGTCACCCTATGCTCCCTTGTGGCCATACTGGTGTGATCGACATTCGCCAACCGGTGGTGATATCGGGCGCTTGGGGTATCGAACCTGGGAGGCGCCTGAGTCCGGTGAATTCCTCACCGGAGTTCGTTGGAGCAGCGAAGCCTTCCTTGGGCGTTGGGCTCGTTAGTAGGCCCCTTGTATTGAGATTTGCATTAGCCCTTGCATTGTTTTGCGCTTGTTTGGCATCCGCATGGTGGGCGCTGGGCTCGTCGGCGAAGCTCCGCCATGACAGCCGCTGCGATGGCGCACCCTGCCGCCTATGGTCGTCGGGTTGAGGGAGATGGGCCCAGGACTGCTAATCTAGAAATGGACGGATAAGAATAGAAGTGGCGTGCCGTTTCAATCATAGGCCATCTCATCCATCAATCTTGCAGGGACGATGTGGATTAGAGGCAGGTTATCGGTTCAGGGGGAGGTGAGGGGAAAGTGTTAGCCGTGGATCAGCGATCTTGCTGCTGAGATTAGAATCAACTTACCCCTTCGTTTTATAAAATAAGAACCATCAACTTTTAATTCAACGCCTTGGGATTGGATACCCCTTCGGCCGTGAAAAACTTCTAAAAAGCCCATGTGCTTTATTGGTATTAACCCACAGTCACCCCGTGTTTAAAGATCATTGCATAATGGTCCAAACATTTGTAAAAGGAACCCTGTGCTCTTATAAAATTCGGGCCACAGTCCACGAGGTATTAAATCCCATGAAATACATTAGAGATAATGAATTTTTAGTATAAAATAAATCCAGAAACTTATTTAATTCATATTTAATTTGTTTTAACTCCAAATTGATCTATTCCAGTTGCATTAAATCCATACTAATATTGTTTATTTCCTGGTAACTTTATTTTTGTTATGAAACCTAAATTAAAATTATGTACCTAATTTCATTTGTACCCGACTCCTAAACCTTTAGAAAATCATATCTTTTAAACCGTAGCTCTGAAATTAGTGATTCTTGAGCCCACCATCTCATAACAACGCTTAGAACATTATTATGCAGTTTCTTCTTATGTTTGGGTGATGTTAATTTTGCCTATACCATATTTGTTTTTATTGCTACGGTTAGTAGCGAGGTTACGAGTCACCTGAAGAGTGTAATACCCACTTTGTAAGAAAAGTCTAAAAAGAGAAATTATGTCACTTTATAGCCATATGTGTTATCCATGTCTATCGTTTCATGTGAACACCACATATAACAGACAAAGAAATGACAAAAGACTCCTAAAAATAATACATGCATCATGCTGGGAATTTATTTTGTGTGCATTTTGTGACAATATGAAAATAATATGACAAGAAATATATTACAATTCCAAAAGGGAAATTTATAATATAAAAGAAAAAGCTAGAATTTAGAAGTGGAGAAAGAAGAGAAAAAAGTATATATACAAAATAAATATTATAAATGGATAAATAAAATAGTGTGTGCAAAATTATACTCTTAATTTGAGGAAGGTTTACCACATAGTAAAATTTGAATTTTGAATTCAAATGGAAAGGAAAAACAAATCATGAAAAGGGAAAAAGAAATAAAAAAAGGAAAACAACACTATGCATTTTGGGCCGACCGACTTCCCTTTTCGGCCCAGGCAGCATTCCCTCCTGCGTGGCCCACCAAGTTTCCACCGCGTGCAGACGCTCCTCAGCGCCGATAGTAGGGCCCCACGGGCCAGTCTCTCGTGCACCCCGCGCACGCTCGGTTCCCAGCGCGGCCCCACCTATCATCAGGCTGGTCGCCGGCTCCACGAACCGCGCGATCCGTGCGGCGGATCCTCCGGCGGTGGTCGCCCACATCGGGTACTCCCACCGCATATATGTGGTCGCGTGCCTAGCGCAGGCATTGCGCTTCTAAACCCTGGACTCGAGACCCCCTTGGCCGCAGCTACTCGTACCAGCAGAGCGAAACCGAGAGAGAGAGGGAAGCGGCCGTGCCATTGCCGCCGTGGTCGGGATCTCGACTGGGGCTTCGTCTGATGACCGAATCCAGGCCGTGGTGGTGTGCGCCACTAGGGGGAAATTGTCCGGTCAACAAGCTGGCGCGGGCAGCGGTGAATTGAAGGCAATTCCTCGCCGGAGTCAAAGCGTCACCGCGATTCCGCCTAACGCTGTGGCCAGCACCGTCCAGACAACCATCCACGGTATGAACTTCCCCCTCTGTTTTGTGGACCCTCCAATTTGGTTTTTACCGGGTAGCTATGGTGGATTGCGCTCGGGAACGAGCTCGGGCGTAGTGCGGTGATGGCGCCGCCGCGGGAAGGCAAACCTCGGTGACCGGAGTTGGGTGGCGCGGCCATAACCACGCGGGTCGTTGATCCTTCGGTCCGGCTGCGATTAGAAGATCATACCCCTTCGTTTGAGTGACTCGCACGGCCGTAGATCTTTGATCTGTCGAAACAGATCGCGTCCTGCTTCATTAAATCGCGACCGTCGATCGTTGATCGAGTGGACGTGCTCATGTACCCGTTTACCGCGGCCGGGATCTAATCCTCACCGTTCGTTTTGGATCGGGCGGCCAGTAAACCCCGATACCCCTTCGGCCATGCCATTATGCAAAAGAAACCCTGTAGATCCCTATATTCAACCCGCCGTCCGCGCCTAGATCTGTCTGTGTCATGTGGAATTTACCCCGAGGTCCCTGCCTTCCTCTGTAATAGTGCGCCCAGTCCAGAGTTCATGAGAAATGGTTAAATAAAATCTGAAAATGATTTTAATGAGAAAAAGAATTGCTAGAACTTATAAAATTTATAAAAAATTCATCTCTAGTCCAAATTAATCCATCCCACTTTCTAAAATTTTGTAATTTTATTCTCTATCACTTAGAGTCTCTGTTTTGTCATGGCAACAGTAAAAAAATAATATCTCACTTAATCCTATTTCAACCACTTAAAACCTTTGGAAATTCATATCTCAAAATCTATAACTCCAAAAATTATGATTCATGTTCCTAGGATTTTATTTTAATATGTAGATTATTACTGAGTATTTTGTTTACATGTTTGGTGTGATGTTAATTATCTCTATACAATGTGCTTGTTTGTATTGTGGCGAGTAGAAGAACCCGTTACTGAGGATCCTGGTGAGCAGTAGAGCTGGGCATTCGGTCTATTAGGGTAATTCGGTTCGGTCTATTCGGGTTTGTGAAATTTTGGGTTCTGAAAAATGAGAACTGAAATTTTCAAAAATATTTTAGGAACCGAACCCGAATAGACTCACAAATTCGGTTCGGTCTATTCGGTCCACCGAATAGACCCGAATTATAGAGAGACTAGTATATTTTGTTAAAATATATACAATGAATAATTAATTGAAAGTACTATTATTACAACAAGTGACTATAAAAATTAGCATACAAAGATATATATACTATTGTTAAGATGATATCATTATTTCTAGCTAATAAGTTCATAAATCATATAATAATACCATCACATATTAAGAGCTTTTTTATATTCCGGGTTATTCGGTCTATTCGGGTTTTAAAGGTTAGGAACCGAACCCGAACCCATACCCCGAAATATAGCACATATAGGAACCGAACCCGAACTCGAAAACCCGAATAGACCGACAATTCGGTCTATTCGGGTTCGGTTCGGGTTCGGGTTCGGTTTTCAGTTTTAAAATGCCCACCTCTAGTGAGCAGCAGATAGAAGTAGCTGAGCAGGAGCTCATTGAAGGCAAGTTGTGCCCTTGACCACTTTTTACCCAATAATGTTCTTTAATATCATTTATTCATGCATAGGTTAATTTTGATGGGACCCGATAGGTCTCCCTAGATTGTTTATCTCATTACCTTGTTTACCCCTGAATCACTTGGGTAGTTTGCTATTGCTTTACATGGTTTTGGGATAATCATTTATTATATCTATGTTCCAATTCTTTTGTTATTCTATTTCTGTTCATGTCAAGATCATTAATGTTAATTGGAACATAGAGCTTAACTTGAGAAACACGTGCCACCAGAAGGGTTTAATGGGACACCCTTGGCTGACTAATTAGGAAAGCTAGTGGAAGACTACCTTACCCGAAAGGGGCAAGGGCAGTAGGGGAGTTGCATGCAAGGAGGTTCTTGGGTTGATTTAGCTGTGATGGCGGTCAGACAGGGGATTCTTGCAAGTGCTCTTCCCATAAACTGTAGCGGGTTTTCGGAAGCTAGTGGAACTTTGTAAAGGCCTCGTAGTGTTGCCCTGCCTCGCCTCCTAGGTAGAGGTGTATGGGAGTCACGATCCCTTGGCAGATGGGTAACATGACTTGTGGGTAAAGGGTATCACCTCTGCAGAGTGTAAAACTGGTATACTAGCCAAGCTCACGGTCATGAGCAGCTCAGGACTCTTTGATGATTAATTTATGGAACTTAAATTCAATTTGTCATTTGCATATGCATGGGTTTATTATTAATTTGTTCTATTACTTTACTTAAGGTTTGGTATTTACTTACAATTAGTAACTGCTAATAAAACTTTGACCAACTAATTAAAAGCAATGCTCAGCTTTAACCCCTGTCATTGATTAGCCTTACACATCACATGAACTCCCACCTTTGTGAGTTCATGCCACTGGTTCCCCATAACTTGTTGAGTTATGATCATGTGTGAGCTCACCCTTGCTGTCTCACACCCCCCCATAGGAGAAGAACAGGTGGTTCAGGAGGAGCCACAAGGCGAGGAGTTTGATATGATCTAGGTGGCGTTTCTCAGTTGACATTGGCGCCAACGACGATCCTTAGTTTGTTTTATATTTATCTTTTATTTTGTAATAAGACTTCCGCTATGTAATAAATACTCTGATTTTTGTGACATTTATCTCTATACACTCTGTTATTATATATGTTGTCTTCTTGGCGCATGTATGAGATGCACCTGGCTTTGTTCCTTAAAGCCGGGTGTGACAGAAGTGGTATCAAAGCAAATGTTGACTGTAGGACGAAACCTAGATAGAAATGGACAAAACCCTTTCCTACTTACCTTATTCTGATTCATTCTATACTTATCTCATCTTGGTCTTATCTCACCTTTTGCTTTTCTACTCTGATTAATCTTATCTTTTCTACTCTAAGACAAGATGGATTTCACACCTTGGAATCCTACCACTATGATCTTTTTTTAAGAGATAGGGAACCTAAGACAAAATTTAAAACTATTTTCTTTATTTAAAAATGATTGGTTGATTGTGCTGATGATAAATGCCTGATTTGCTTCTTTGGTTGATTGAATTATTATAGATGGACATCTTAGCATGTACCACCATAAGGTATTGAGTTAGCTTTAGTAGGTAAAACATTAATCTGCTTAGCTAATAAATTCCCCAAAGTAACATGATTAGTAACTACCTGCCTTGTCTACTATTCTCTTACCATATGTATCTGACTTAGATGGTCAATAATAGGCGGGGTGGTGGAATTGATTTGCCTCCTAATCGACACACTCGGTGGATATATAAACGACCCCAGCCACAGCCAGCAGAGATGAATCCTCCTAACCCTCCACCAGGTGGAGTTGACCCACTGATTGCAGCTCAAATGAGGATGATGCAACAAATGGCGGACACTATGGCAGATATGCGTGCTCAGATGCAGCAAGAACGCTAGGAGATGCGTCAGGAACGAGAAGAGATACGCCAGGAGTTACGCCAGGAACAAGAGGAGATACGCCAGGAAAGAAGGGCGCAACAGCAGCTGCAACAACAATTTCAACAACAACAGCAATAGCAGCAACAGCAACAAGTACCACTGCCTCCACCACCACCACCAGTTCCACCCCATGATAAGCATAGGGAGTTCATGAGTCATAAGCCACCGACGTTTGCAAGCTCTCCTGATCCACTGGACACAGATGATTGGCTGAAGTCCGTAGAGAAGATGTTGAACATTGCTCAATGCACTGACAGGGAGAAGGTTTTATATGCTTCTGGACATCTGACAGGTCCTGCTGCTGACTGGTAGGATTCATATAGTGCTGCCCACGATGCTGCTGATACTATTACTTGGGCAGAGTTTAGTACACAGTTCAGGAACTATCATATACCAGCTAGATTAATGAAGATTAAGAAGAAGGAATTTCTATCGCTGAAGCAAGGAAGCATGTCAGTTAGTGGGTATCGCGACAAGTTTATTCAGTTATCCAGATATGCTCCAGATGAAGTTGCTGAGGATGAGAGGAAGCAGGAACATTTTATTGAAGGACTTAATGGACCTCTACAGTATGCTCTGGTGGCACATACATTCCCATCATTCCAGAGGCTGCTTGATAAGGCTCTAGCTATTGAACACAAGCGTGTTCAGCTGGGAGATTTGAAGAGGAAGGCTATATCTCAAGGACAAGGAAGCAACAATGTTCGTCCTCGCTATAGTTCACCCCAGGGTACACCCGTTCACACTGGCGGAGGCTAGCGCCCAGTTCAGCAATCACCTCAGAGGACTCCACCTCCTCGTCAGGCTACCCCCACTGGCACCCCGACAAAATTCTCAGGGCAGAGTGTAGGCACCACTTGCTTCAAGTGTGGGAAGACTGGACATTATGCAAATGTCTGCCCACAGAGGATTGCTACTACCCCAGTTCAGAATAAGCAACAGACTCCAGGATCTAGCAAGGGATACTCTATTGCGAGGGTTAATCAAGTCAGCGTTGATGCTACTCCTGATGGTGCTGACATCGTACTCGGTATGTTTTACGTTAATGCTATTCCTGCAACTATATTATTTGATTCTGGTGCTACACATTCATTTATGTCTGCTCAATATGCCAACACAAATGAGATACCACTGCTAAAAATGAGAAAACCAATGATAGTAATTACACCTAAAGGGCCTGTTGAGGCAGATCAAATGACACGTAGATTGACATTAACAATTATGGGAAGAGAATTTGGAGCTACTGCTATAATATTAGAGGCAAGCAGTATAGATTTGATCCTTGGTATGTCATGGGTAAGAAAGGCAAAGGCCATTATAGCATGTGGTAGAGGTACCGTAGAACTCACCAGCCCTAAATGAGAAAGATTTCAAGTTAATATTGCAGTAACCATCTCATCCAAACGTGCAATGTTCTTTATACCTGAGGAGTTTGTTGGTGACAACATCCGTGTGGTTAGAGACTTTCCGGATGTCTTTCCAGAGGAGTTGCCAGGGATGCCACCTGATAGAGAAGTTGAGTTTGTTATAGATCTCTTACCTGGAACTGCCCCTATATCTAAACGGCCATACAGGATGTCTATAGAAGAGTTAAAGGAGCTGAAGAAGCAGTTAACTAAATTACAAGAGGCTGGGTACATTCGTCCGAGTTCCTCACCTTGGGGAGCGTCGGTTCTGTTTGTACAGAAGAAGGATGGATCACAGCGAATGTGTGTGGACTATAGATCGCTTAATGACGTTACTGTGAAGAACAAGTATCCGTTACCCCGCATTGAGGATTTATTTGATCAATTGAGAGGTGCAAGGGTATTCTCAAAGATTGATCTTCGATCGGGTTACCATCAGATGAGGATTAGACCATCAGATATTCCTAAGACGGCTTTCTCGACTCGATATGGATTATATGAGTTCACTGTTATGTCGTTTGGATTAACCAATGCACCAGCTTATTTTATGAATTTGATGAATAAGGTGTTTATGGAGTATTTGGACAGATTTGTCGTGGTCTTCATTGACGATATTCTTATTTATTCCAAGAGTGATAGTGATCATGAGGAACATCTGAGGTTGGTGCTACAAAAGCTACGAGATAACCAACTCTACGCCAAGTTTAGCAAGTGTGAGTTTTGGATTGGCGAGGTGCCATTTCTTGGTCATATTATTTCTAATGGAGGAATATCAGTCACTACTACAAATCGTGTTATATGAGACGGTTAATTTTTAGTTATTAAGACGCTTATGATGTGTCCAAATTTGATGGAGTCGCAAAAGATGTTCCGTTTTTAAGATGGTTATAAACCGTCTTAAAAGATATTAAATAAGACATTTTTTAACTTATAACCGTCTAAAAAAGGAATTTGTTACGTCATTTTGCCCAATAAACCGTCTTACATTATGTTTTGTTTAAGACACTTCTTCGAAAGAACTGTCGAAAATACGAACATTATAAGTCACAAAGTATTTATCAAACTGACTAAAATAGCCTATAATAATAGACACTCGCAACAGAAAAACCATCTTATTTAGGAGACTGATATTGGACGTTTTAAAAACCGTCTTATTTAGGAGACTGATATTAGACGTTTTGAGAAATGTCTTATTAAGATTTGAAACGACTTACTTGGCAGTATATTCTTAAATTACCACATTATAATAATTTAAAAGAGAAAAATACATACACATATATTTAATAACACTATAATTAATATAATATAGTTAAATAACATTCAATATCTCATAAATAAGCATTGTCAAATAACTCATACATAAGTGTACTCTAAATTTAAACTTGCTCATGTGGATCCTGCTAAGGTTAAGGAGATAATGGAGTGGAGAGTACCCACTATGTTACTGAGATTCGGAGTTTCTTGGGATTAGCAGGATATTATCAAAGATTTATCTAAGGATTTTCTAAGATTGCTAAGCCTATGACCTCGCTTTTGGAGAAAGGAAGAGAATTTAAGTGGGACGAGAAGTGCCAAGATAGCTTTGATCAATTGAAGAAGAGATTGATGTCGCCACCAGTGTTGGTTATGCCAGACTTACAGAAAGGATTTGATATCTATTGCGATGCATGTGGCCAAGGCTTGGGGTGTGTGCTCATGCAAGAAGGACATGTGATTGCTTACGTGTCTCGTCAGTTAAGGAAACATGAATTGAACTACCCCACTCATGACTTAGAATTGGCAGCCGTTGTGCATGCGCTTAAGATTTGGAGATATTATATTATGGGAACCAAGTGTCAAGTATACACGGATCATAAGAGTTTGAAGTATATATTCACTCAGAAGGATCTCAACCTTAGGCAACGCCGTTGGTTGGAGCTTATTAAGGACTATGATTTGGAGATTCACTATCACCCGGGCAAGGCAAATTTGGTTGTAGATGCCTTGAGTCGAAAGGAGCATGTTCATTCAGCTATTGTTGCCCAGCTACCTAATGAGATTGTTGAGGATTTTAGGAGACTTAACCTGGAGATAGTTGCTCATACTGAAGGAGTTACCATTGATGTGGAACCTACTTTGGAGCAAGAAATCCGCAAAGGACAAATTGGTGATGCTAAAATACAAGAGATTAAGGATCTAATTACTGAAGGTCGAGGTACAGAATTCACAGAGGATGAGCAAGTCACCATATGGTTCAAGGACAGGATATGTGTTCCTGATATTGAAAGCCTTCGTGAGACTATATTGAAGGAGGCCCATGACTCAGATTGTTCTATTCATCCTGGTAGTACCAAGATGTATCAGGATTTGAAGCAGAAATATTGGTGGTATGGATTGAAGAGAGATGTGGCTGCACATGTGGCTATGTGTGATGTGTGTCAAAGAGTTAAGGCTGAACACCAAAGGCTAGCTGGACTACTGCATCCACTGAAGATACCCGAGTGGAAGTGGAAAGAGATTGGTATGGAATTCATTACTGGATTGCCTCGCACCCAGAAAGGATATGATGCTATATGGGTGATTGTGGATAGATTAACTAAAGTGGCTCACTTTATTCCTGTCAAGACTACTTATAAAGGTTCTCAGCTAGCAGAGTTATATATGGCTCAGATTGTGTCGGCGTTTCGGACCCGGGGGGTCCCTGGACCGACGAGTAAATTTGTCGCTGCGTGCCCCTGCCCAGATGGGTTGGTGCGAGATGGAACATAAGTGGAGGAATGAGCCTTGTATTATCCTACACCAGGGTGCTTGTAGTAGGGGGTTACAAGCCTTGCGAGAGAGCGAGGGCGAGAGAGAGAGAGAGTAGGAGAGAGCGAGAGAGAGAGAGGGTCCGACCCCTGCTCGTCTTCTCCAGTCCCTTTGCCGTGCGTCTACTCGTCTCTCCTGCCGTGCGTACGTATGCTCGTATGTTCGTATGCTCGTCCCTCTGTCCCCCCTTTCTTCTGTGGGGCCCTGGACAACCCCTTTTTTAGACGTAAGGAGATGCCCAGCTGTACAATGGGGTGTAGCTAGGAGCTAACGTGGCTGGCAGGGGAGTGCCCTGAGCCCTGTACAGATAACAACGTGGCCGTCGGGGGGATGTCTCGAGCCCTGTAGAGGTAGTATCGTGGCCATTGGAGAAGTGCCTTGAGCCCTGTAGCAGTATAGCTGTTGGTGTTGTATTGATCCTGCTGACGTCTCCTTGCTTCCGTAGGGGGCTTGAGAACCACCGATGTCATGGTTGCATGCGGGAAACCACCATCGCCTGTTACCGGGGTAAGCTCGATGGGACGTCGGTCTTGTTCCTTCGTAGCCTGAGCTAGCTAGGAGTAGGGTAGTGATGCATCCCATGTGGCGCGGTTGATCCGAGCCTAAGGTCGGGTGAGGCGGCAACTCCTCCGAGGCCGAGGCTGGGGCCGAGACCCAGGGTCGGGCGAGGACGTGACTCTTCCCGAGGCTGAGGCCGAGGCCGAGCCCTGGGGTCGGGCGAGGCGGAGATTTCCTCCCGAGGCCGAGCCCTGGGGTCGGGCGAGGCAGAGCTTCCTGTTGCGCCCGAGGCTGAACTCGACCGTTGTCGGTTTCGCCTGGGTGGTTGGCACAGTAGCCGGAGCGGGGCGGGCGGCGCTGTTTTCCTGTCAGATCGGTCAGTGAAAGGGCGAAGTGACTGCGGTCACTTCGACCTTGCCGACTGAGGCGCGCGTGTCAGGATAAGGTGTCAGGCGACCCCAGCATTAAATGCGCACGCAACATGGTCGGCTGGTAAGGCGATTTGGCCAAAGTCGCTTGCACAACAAGGCTTGCCTTTGGCTGAGCCAAGGGTGCGCTCACTATCTGAGGAGACCCTCGGGTGAGATGTGGATTCGTCTGGGACCACTGTTCCGTCCGAGGCCAGGCTCGGGCGAGGTGAGACCGTGTCCCTTGGTAGACGAAGCCTTGACTTTGACCCGAGCTGTCAGTCTTCACGGTTTGCTCTGAAGGTGTTTACCACCCGTGATTAGGAGTGGTGGGGGTACCCCTAATTACGGTACCCGACAGTAGCCCTCGAGCCTCGAGGGGAGTGATGATGCTCGCTTCGAGGCTCTGCCGCATTCTTGGTGAGGGGACCGGCCTTTCTCGGTTATACTTTGTTCCGACGGGTGCGAGCGAGCGCACTCGCCGGGTGTAGCCCCCGAGGCCTCGGAGGAGTGGTTTGACTCCTCCGAGGTCTTAACGCTTTTCATGATGCCTCGGCCGGTCCTGTCGTTCCCTCATGCGGCCTAGCCATAGCCCGGGTGCACGATCAGGTTCCGAGTTTTTAAAGCTGGTTTGTTGACGCTGTCAACAGTTTGGTCGTAGCCAGGTGCGAGAGCAGCCCCCGAGCCTCTGCACGGAGCGAGAGGACGATCAAGGACTTTCTCGACTTTTATTATACGCCCCTTCGTCGCCTTTCCGCAAGGAGGAAGGGGGGAAGCGCCATGTTACCCTCGGAGGGCGTCGATCATGGTGTTTCCGGTGAGTTGCTAACGGGTGATCCGAGTGGACGCCCATGCCCTGTTCGTCAAGGGTCGGCTAGTGGCCCAGAGGCGCGCTCCAAAAGTACCTGCAGGTGATTCGCTGGACCCGGACCCTTTTCGACAGGGTCCAAGGGCTCGATGCCTCCCTTCGGTGGGGTTCCATTACGAGTTGTTCCCGCTGGTCTCGGAAATGTCCTAGGGTACCTCGGGAGCATAGCCCAAGCCTCGGCCATGTATCGGACGTACCCAGGGTCATCCCTCACTCTGCGTGTTCTGGAGCGGCTGTCGAACCCTTTCGAGGGGCCAGCCTGCGAACCCCTGATCAGTAGTGGGCGCGGAGCCCGAGTGCTCTGGGGCGACTGTCGAACCCTTCCAAGGGGCCAGCCTTTGATCCCCTGATCAGTAGGAGGGCTCGGAGCCTGAGTGCTCTGGGGCAGCTGTCGAACCCTTCCGAGGGGCCAGTCTTCGAACCCCTAATCAGTAGGAGGGCTCGGGGGCCCGTTTCCTTCGCGGGGAATGATCCCTTTCAAAATATCCCCTTTCTCGGTCCCTGTGGCAAGAGAGAGAGAGAGAGAATGGAAAAGGATATGAATTTAAAAATCGTGGCGCATCTTTTTTGACACGACCATTATGGCGGAGGTGAAACGTCGCTCGCTTCGCCTGCCAACGGTGTCGCTGGCTCTGCCAAGGAGTTAATGCGACAGGACGGGCGATTCGCGGGGCGTCTGTTGCGCGTGCGCGGGCCGTTCGAGGAACGGGGCACGGGTGCGTCGTTCTTATGCCGTGGGAGAGGGCTCCCCCGCTGCTTCAGGAAAAGACGCGAGCCTGGGGGTGATCTGGCCGCTGCTTCCACCCGTCTGTTGCAACAGTTATTGCTGGTCCGCTTTTGGCCACATCAACTGCCGTGCCTACCCCCACGGCTGACTAACCTGTGACCACTGCACCCAATTGTCACTGTTGGGTCACGCGCGGGACTGCCTCGAGTCGTGGCACTGGTTCCGCAGTCGAGAAGACGCGACATTAGCGTAGGTGGCGGTGCAGTTTCCTCGCACGTAGTGACCGTCGCGCCAGTTACATGGTAGGTGGGACCAAGCCTTCGTGCTGGTCCACCGGAAGTGACGAAGCCGAAAGGGTGCATAACCGTGGTGTGGTTGCATGCTCCCCGCGTGGCGGCTCGCCCTTTCGTCCGTTGGTTCCGGCGAGGATGAGGGAACGCTTATAACCGCAGGGCGGTTTCATGCCTTTTGTGCGGCGGTTTGCCTCCTTCGTGTTTCGGGTTAGCTCGCACGACGTGTGGGGCCCAACCCCCGTGTCATAGGGGAGAACCCTGGAGCACGTCGGTGGAGACTTTGCCCGTGACGCTAAGGGGTGCAAGTGAGGAGATCGGCCTATAAAAGGGGATCGATCCCCGGGCAGTGGCCATGCCTTCGTTCTCCCCTCATGTGTTGCACCCTTCCACCTTTTGAGCCCCCAGATGAGGCGCACCAGCGTCGCCTTGCTCTTGCTGTTGTTGGAGGAGCGCGGCCTCATGGAGATTGGCGCTCTTCAGCCATCGCTTGGCTTCAAGGATTTTCGTCATGCTGCCCGGCTGCATTCCATTACCAATGGTCATCCATAGGGATGATCACCAGCCTGGTGGTGGGGAGAAGCAAGCCGGGCTGCGACCTCTGCCCCGCCCTCAGCTTCAAGGATCTTCGTCATCCGGGCTGAGGCGGAGGAGCGCACCGAGTGGGGGGTCGCCTCCATGTGGGTCGGTGACCCTTTTCTTCCTCCAGCGTTCAGGGGAGAAGGGCATCCTCCAGCCCTGCGGAGGCGTCCTCCAGCCATGCGGGGGAAGGCGAACTGCTGCTCCCTAGCCAGGGTGCAGCTTTCTGTCCTCCACCCGGGCGGTGGTCGTGCCGCGCACGGGCCGGCCACGTCCAGGTCCTCCTTGCACCGTCAGCTGCACCGGGGGGTCACTCAGCACGTCGTACGCCGCGAGGGCGGTGCTCATGTTCTGGGACAGCCTCGGCGAGGACGGGAGTGAGGACCTGCCGGTGCGCTTTGGGGCGGCTGCTGTTCGACGGTGCGGTGTCGGTGGGTTTGATCCCCATGGACGGCGCCCTCCAACTCTTCGGCCTTAATGGCTTGTCCTCGCCCCTCGTGTGGGGATGTGGGTGAGGGCCTTTTCACAGCAGCGTCTGTCCTGAGGTCATCGCTGCTGCTGTTTAGCCGCCCGAGGTGGAGGTCGTTGTCTCTGCTGCTGCAGAGGTCGTCGACGAGCCGCTTAGAGTTTGTTATCCCGCGGGCCCCTTGGTGTGGAGGTTGTTTATACCCGCGGGATTGGAACCGGAGTCCCGTTTGTAGGGGGAATATACTGGGTTTCTGCCTGAGCAAAATGTAACTGCTTCAAGGACTTAGACATTTGCCGTAGGCCGGGAGAACCGCCGAGGGTCCTGCCGACGTCTAAGTCTATGTAGCATAGTTACCCCAAGCATATGTATTTGTTCTTTGTGTCTGTCGAGGCCTAAACATCTGGGAATTCGAGTATAAAGCTATGTTTCTTCCTCATTTCGAGCACTTAGGACTTGCCTGTAGGTGGCCGAACCACTTAACCGAGTGTGAGTTGCCTTGCGCGGAAGGCGACGAGTGAGGTATCCGTATCCCGAAGGCGTAGGAGTCCCTCGGCTCGGTCGGCCTTGCCGCTTAAAGCCTCTCTGGCTCGGTTTTAGAACCTTCGGCCGCTCTGCGATGAGCCGAAGCCGAAGGCAGCGGTGGCATGGACAGAGGCGATGTCGGGTCGAACAGAGGCTTTCTCGATGCGGGAGCAGGTGGATTCCTAGGCCGAGGAGGTTGAAAGCTCTCTTCTGGGTTTTGGTGGTTTGGATGACAACCCAATTAAAGGACTAACAAGTGTGCTAAGTGTTGAATAGGTGCTTAATGCAAAGCTAACAGGGTTCAACACAAGTGAACAAGTGTGATGGTCCAAAGACTGGATTATCTATAGATAATGGACATCACGAGTAAGATGGACATTGCTTAAGTGAGACTCGGTGTGCGTAACTCAGAGACAATCGATCAAGCCAAGGATGGAGGCAAGAAGAGGTTCGAGGTACCGAGTGCACGGGAGAAGGTCAAGGAGACCAGGAACCCAAAGCCAGGGGTGAAGAAGAAGACTTGCAAAGTCAAGGTTGATCGAGTTAAGAAGAGTTATGGTGCATCAAGGATCACTACATAAGGACATGACTTACAACCAATGAGGTAACATCTACAATTATGTGGTGTAAGTCATAAGGCTCAAGATCAAGCTCGAGAAGTGAACGGGGGTTGGGGCTCAGATATGTCAATCTAGATCAAGTCAAGTTGACTTGATGATTTAGAGTCCAACATCGACCTCAAACAAGCCAAATTGGGTAAAACGATGAAAAAGGTTAAGTATGTAAGGTTTGAGTGTTCAACCATTTTGCATACACCTCTTACTACAAGTTTGGTGCTTTGGTTTGCTCTCTAACTCTTTCTGTAGAGAAAGTACCATTCTGAGCTCTGCTGGAGGAGAAACAGAAAAGCTAGGAGAAGAACAAGAAAGATGTAAGTTTCTAGGACTAAATCAATTGGATTATACTCTAAATGTGTTTGTTTAAGTCTCAGGAAAATCCTCCCAAAAGTTGAAGTCAAACGGAGAAAGAACGGAGGAAAAAGCACTTAGTGTGCTGTTGGCTGGTGCACAGGACAGTGAATAGTAGCTGTCCGGTGCACAGGACAGTGAATAGTAACTCTGTCCGGTGCACAGGACAGTGAATAGCGACATGTCCGGTGCACAGGACAGTGAATAGTAACTTGTCCGGTGCATAGGACAGTGAATAGTAACCTGTCCGGTGCACCAACGGCTAGCTGTTCCAGAGAAGGAAACTGCCAATCAGATCTGTTACTGTTCACTGTCCGGTGCGCCACCTGACAGTCCGGTGCACCCGCAACCAGGGAAGGCTAGGAGCTTCCAAATGAAGCTCCAACGGCTCCTAGGCCCTTTGGGGCTATAAAAGGGACCCCTAGGCGCCTCAAACAATAACACAAGTGCAGCCAACAATTGTATACATCACTCGGATCGATTCTCTCTCTCCCTCTTGTGTAAATCTCTCTAGTTTGTGTGAAGGCAAAGTTATAAGCCTTTAGAGAGTGGAGAGGTGCTGCAAAGAGCTAGAGCAAAGTCTTGAGCGCATTGTTACTCTGCCGGAGTGCTGTCAAGAAGATTGTATGCAGCCGCGGCTTTGTTGTAACCCAACTCAACATAGTGGAAGGCTCTATCTGTCATACTGACAGATCTGAGCAAACGGAGGAAGGAGTTGAAATAGACTCCAAGCCCAGGTGTGGCTAACTCCAACGAGGACTAGGCAAGCATTTCAGGCTTGGCCGAACCTCGGGATAAATCCCTGTGTCTGTGTGCTCTGCTCTGTGCTGTGTGCTGTTTCTCTGTCTTATTTGTTGTTTATACTTGCACTTCAATATTTATATGTGGTATAAGCTGTCTTTGAAGTGCGGGGTATTTTAAGGCAGGAACTTCAATTCTGTTGCAACCTACTCGAAGGGTCTTTCATTCCACTGCGATCCAGTCTTCGAGTAGAGTAAGAATTTCCAGTTATAAAGTGATTAATTATTATTCGCCTATTCACCCCCCCTCTAGGCGACATCCAGATCCTGTTCCCGGGCATAGGGAACTTTCAATTGGTATCAGAGCTAGGCCTCTCCAGTGTGGGCTTAGCCGTCCGGAGATGACGATGTCGTCACAAGAGGTAACTCTAGAACTTCTTTTAGGCGATGGTTCTAATTATAAATCTTGGTCTGTCTCTATTTATAATGCTTTCATGCATATTGATCCTGATTTGAGACAGATCTTTAGTAGAAGTATTTTTCCCTCTAATATTAGTAAAAACCCTTCTAAAACTGAACTAAGATGTCTATCTCTTAATCACCATGCTTGCAACATCTTAGTTGACTCTCTTTCTAGAGGTGCTTATTTTGCCATCATGAGTAGTGATAGTGATTTATTTGTTGATGCTCATGATCTATGGACTAGAATTAAAATAAAATATTCTGAGTCCAATTGTACTACTTCTACTCCCTATGTTGCTTGTGGTACTAACCTTTCAAAGGGAGAAGAAAAACGATGGCAACCAAACGATGAATCCACCTCACCGACAGGTTTGTCTTCCACTAGTTATAAATGTCTTATTGCTAACAATGATAGTGGAGACGAAAGCGATGATGAGGAGGAATATGAGGATAATAGCGAGGATGAGTCTTCATCACCACAAGGTACATTTTCCTGTATTGCTTCCACTAATAATAATGACAGGGAAAATGAGACCGGTGATGTGGAAGAAGAGGATATTCGCCGGTTCTACACCAATCTCAACAAAGAAGACAAAGTGCTCTTGGTTAAGTTGTTGAGGAGGAACAAGGAACAAGGCGAGACGCTTCTCAGGCTAGAGGAGACTCTCATCAAAACCAACGACAGCCTGGAGAAGATGACCAAAGAACATGAGGAGCTAAAGTGCTCTCATGATAATTTGGTCCAACGGTATGAATCTATTTTATTTGAGCAAAGAAATAATCATGATGTATTATCTGATGTTGCTCAACTTAAAACTGAGAATTCTATGCTTAAGAGTCAAGTAGAAATGATAAATTTAGAAAAACTTGCTCTAAGTGAAAAATATGATATGCTATCTTATTCTCATAATGAATTAGTTGATGACCATATCATGCTTAATGTTGCTCATGAGGTTGTAATTTCAAACTTAAATTCATGTGGACCTCATTCTTGCACATGTGCACATTTAGATAATATATCACCATGTGCTAACCCCTGTTGCTCAAAAGAAAGCAAATTTTTGAATGAGCATCAAGCTGCAGGATCAAAAGAAAGGAACAAGAAAGCAAAGCAACTAAGGACAAGACGCATTGCTCAACCTCCTCAAGATATCCACGGACGCGTGGTGAAGAAGCTTGAGACGGGAGAAACCGCAGCAAGTGTTAAACTCCATAAGAAGGATGTTCCTAAAGCAATAAATGAAGAAATCAACATGAACAAGGAAAAAGGTAAAAATTCAATTAGTCATGTTGTTTGCACTGATCATCTCTCTATGTCATCCAAGAGCAAAAAGGGAAGAGGAAAAAGGAGGTGCTTCAAGTGCAAGGAATTAGGTCACTTCATTGCGTCTTGTCCACACAAAGACAAGGATGAAGGAATGAGGAGATGCTTTGGATGCAACGATAAGGACCATATGATCACTTCATGTCCGCTCATGAAGAATCAAAGACGTGCACCCTCCAAGATGACCCTCACTAAGCAAAAAGACAAACAACAAGTGTCAAGTCAGGTTGAGCGACGCTTCTGCTACATGTGTGGTGAGCATGGTCATCTACCTAAGGTATGTAAGAAGGGTAGGGTTCCTAAACAAGTAAATTTATCTCAATCTTATTCGCTTAGGAGACCCAAATCATACACTTGTGCTAGATCAGTAATGAGATCACCTAGAACTAGCACAACTGCTATTTGGGTACCAAAGGCCCTTTTAGATGAACGTTATGGACCCATCTCGAGATGGGTACCAAACCGTGCCAACTAGACCATGCAGGTGCCTCGAGATGGACTAGAGACCCTGGGAGAGCTTAAGATGGTTAATTCAAACTCTATGCTTAAGCTATCAATTTTAATGTCTATTTATTGACCCAAGGTTGAATTATTGTGCAATACTAATCCCATGTTCATCTCGAGTTAAATAAGTTGTAGATGTCCTTGATCATTATTGGTGAATCAAGCGAAGGACTTTGATGAGAATCTGCAACTTGCTCTCCAAAGGACGGTACCCGTGTATCTTAAGTGCATTATTTCTATCAGCATTGCTTTTAAGTTGGATTGTCGTGCTATACCTATCCTTGGAGTAGTTATGCTTTTGAGATTGCTTGTGTTGAATATCTTTCAATTAATGATCCATGATTTCCAAGATCATAATCATGCTTGCTTAATCGTAACTGTGTGCTTTATAGGGTATATCTCTTGAATCATTCAATGGGTAGCTTTTCATTTGATATATCCACCATGATTAACTCTCTTGGTGTATGTGGATAAACATGTATCTTTTTGTAAGTCATGCTATGTGTTTTTTAATGATTAACCTATGTGCAAGCATGATAGTTTTGTTTAGTCCATGTTCACATGATTACTTTGTCTTGGTACTCTGTGTATACCAAAACAAGAAATCCATGATTGTGTCTCTAATGCACCCTCTCGAGCTATGAGGTGCATGAGCAAAAGGAGCCCTAAATTGGTGACAACAGGTGCTCTCACTACACACTACCTAAAAGAATGAATCTCATGGCATTCAGGTAAAAGGCAAAGGTATGGAGAATGGAACTATGCAATTTCATTGAATATCTTGAAGTTCCGTTGATTGTGATCATAGCTATGTTCTTGCCTTTCAATTGGTAGTATCTTGGCTTAGGTGCTTTATGCTTTAAAATGTTGTTTCCTTTGGTGTACCTAAGAAAATACTTCTTAATCATGGTGTGCTTAGACATTGTGCTTTATATGCATGATCTTGTCGTTTTTCAATTGGTATATGTGTTGCAATGATCATCATGTGTGAAGCGTGCCTTGGTGTTTTTAAATGTTATATATCATGAGGCATGCATTGTTTCCACTAGTCATAAGTTGTATTATCTCATCTATTCAATTGGTATCGGAGCCAGGTTGGCCCAGTGCATTCTCAGACAAATCTCGGCTCACAATGTGTGAGGGGGAGATTGTTGGGAATAGTCCCACATTGTCTGGTGAGAGTGGAAAAGCATGGTTTATATGGTTGAGGGTGCAATCCCCTATCAGGCTAGCTTTTTGGGGAGTGTTGGCCCAAGAGACCTAAAGCCGCTGCTATACGTGCGGGCGCGTGTGTCGCGGCCCGACAACCTGGGTAGGGCGCGCCGTGTGTGCGGGCGGCCCCGACAGACACGTCGTGTGTCGGCGGTCTGGTTCCAACAATTGGTATCAAAGCATTCCAGCTCACAACACAACTCAATGAGTTCACCACTCAACTAGAGCTCTAATCGCTATTGCAAAGAATCAAAGGCGCGGAATCGATGTCTTGGTGCTTAGGAATGCTTAGGAGATGCTTGATATCCTCCTCCATGCGCCTAGGGGTCCCTTTTATAGCCCCAAGGCAGCTAGGAGCCGTTGAGAGCAATCTTGGAAGGCTGATCTTGCCTTCTGTCGACTGGCGCACCGGACAGTCCGGTGCACACCGGACATGTCCGGTGCCTGATTTCTTTCCATAAACAGCACAGTCGACCGTTGGCAGCCTGGGAGCCGTTGGTGCACTTGACATGTCCGGTGCACACCGGACAGTCCGGTGCCTTCTTCTAGCCGTTGGCTCAGCCACGTGTCCCGCGCAGATTGCGCGGCCGACCGTTCACCCGCCCGACAGTTGGCTCACCGGACAGTCCGGTGAATTTTAGCCGTACGCCGTTGATGGTTTCCCGAGAGCGACGAGTTCGCCTGTGAGCGGCCCACCGGACAGTCCGGTGCACACCGGATAGTCCGGTGAATTTTAGCCATACACCGCCGTCGAAGTCCCGAGAGCAGCCACTTTGCCCAAGCCAGCCTGGCGCACCGGACACTGTCCGGTGCACCACCGGACAGTCCGGTGCACCCAGACTGGGCAGACATTGGCTGCTCGAGCCATCTCTTCTCCAACTCGATTTTTTCTGTTTCCAGCACTTAGACACAATACATTAATCCATAAAACAATGTACTAAGTCTGAGAAACATACCTTTATCCTTGATTTGTACTTTGTCCACCATTTTACAATTAGGCACCTGTGTTGGGCACTAAATCACCAAAATACTTAGAAATGGCCCAAGGACACATTTCCCTTTCAATCTCCCCCTTTTTGGTGATTTATGCCAACACAACATAAAGCAAGTAGAACAAGTACAAAATCAATTCAACTAAGAACTCAAAATTGTTTTGATTCAAATTTGACATATATGGATCACTCTATGCCACCACTTGGTTTGTTTTTGCAAATCAAACTCAAATTCCTATCTCTAAGTCAAATCCACTTGTAGAGACATAAAGAGAGGTTTTCCAAAGAAATTTGATCAAGGATTTCAAAAACTCCCCCTTTTTCCCATAATCAACACTTCTCCCCACAAGAGGCCAACTTTTGACATAAGAATAAAAGAGTTTTGACAAACCAAAAGCTCTAATCTACTATTTTCAAAATTTCTCAAGTGGTAGCTGATCCATCTATTGCTTTGACCTTTATTTTCTCCCCCTTTGGCATCAAGCACCAAAACGGGATCAATCTTGGCCCTTTAACCCCATTGCCTCACCAAAACCTTCAAATAAGAACACAAAGGCAATAAGAGTATAAAGATGAACTTGGAAAAGTTACTCTTTTCATCGGAGTGCAGTGGAAGTCTTGCATGGTCCAAGTCCACCTTTTCCCTTTCAATTCTCCTTGGAGACTAAAACAACCAAACTCAAGTACATGGTTAGTCTCAAAGGGTCAAGTTGTAGCACAGCTCCCCCTAAATATGTGCATCACTTGCAAACAGGACTTGTGAGGTCCAGGGAGTGTTTGTACAACTTGAGCACCATAATAAGCAACAAAATGCAGAATGAACATGATCAAAGGCATAAACACATGTATGCTACATTTCAATCCAAGTTCCGCGAATCTAAGATATTAAGCTCACTACGCAGCCTGCAAAAGGTCTTCTCATCTAGAGGCTTGGTAAAGATATCGGCTAGCTGGTTCTCGGTGCTAACATGAAACACTTCGATATCTCCCTTTTGCTGGTGGTCTCTCAAAAAGTGATGCCGGATGTCAATGTGCTTTGTGCGGCTGTGCTCAACAGGATTTTCTGCTATTCGGATAGCACTCTCATTGTCACATAGTAGTGGGACTTTGCTCAGATTGTAGCCAAAGTCCCGGAGGGTTTGCCTCATCCAAAGTAGTTGCGCGCAACACTGTCCTGCGGCAACGTACTCGGCCTCAGCGGTGGATAGGGCAACAGAGGTTTGTTTCTTAGAGTTCCATGACACCAGGGACCTTCCTAAGAATTGGCACGTCCCTGATGTACTCTTCCTATCAACCTTACATCCAGCATAGTCGGAATCCGAGTACCCAATCAAGTCAAAGTTAGACCCCTTTGGATACCAGATCCCGAAGCAAGGCGTAGCGACTAAATATCTAAGAATTCGCTTCACAGCCACTAAGTGACACTCCTTAGGATCGGATTGAAATCTAGCACACATGCATACGTTAAGCATAATATCCGGTCTACTAGCACATAAATAAAGCAAAGAACCTATCATGGACCGGTATGCTTTTTGATCAACGGACTTACCACCTTTGTTGAGGTCGGTGTGTCCGTCGGTTCCCATTGGCGTCTTTGCGGGCTTGGCGTCCTTCATCCCAAACCTCTTTAGCAAATCTTGCGTGTACTTTGTTTGGGAGATAAAGGTGCCGTCCTTGAGTTGCTTCACTTGGAACCCAAGGAAGTAGTTCAACTCGCCCATCATCGACATCTCGAATTTCTGCGTCATCACCCTGCTAAACTCTTCACAAGACTTTTGATTAGTAGAACCAAATATTATGTCATCGACATAAATTTGGCATACAAAAAGATCACCATCGCAAGTCTTAGTAAAAAGAGTTGGATCGGCTTTCCCGACCTTGAAAGCATTAGCAATTAAAAAGTCTCTAAGGCATTCATACCATGCTCTTGGGGCTTGCTTAAGTCCATAGAGCGCCTTAGAAAGCTTACACACGTGGTCGGGGTACCGTTCATCCTCGAAGCCAGGGGGTTGCTCCACGTGCACTTCCTCTTTGATCGGCCCGTTGAGGAAAGCGCTCTTCACATCCATTTGGTACAACCTGAAAGAATGGTGAGCGGCATATGCTAGCAAGATACGAATTGATTCTAGCCTAGCCACAGGAGCGAATGTTTCCTCAAAGTCCAAACCTGCGACTTGGGCATAACCTTTTGCCACAAGCCGAGCCTTGTTCCTTGTCACCACCCCGTGCTCGTCCTGTTTGTTGCGGAACACCCACTTGGTTCCCACAACATTTTGCTTGGGGCGAGGCACCAGTGTCCAAACTTCATTGCGCTTGAAATTGTTGAGTTCCTCCTGCATGGCCAACACCCAGTCCGGATCTAGCAAGGCCTCTTCTACCCTGAAAGGCTCAATAGAAGAGACAAAAGAGTAATGCTCACAAAAATTTACTAATCTTGAACGAGTAGTTACTCCCTTGCTAATATCACCCAATATCTGGTCGACGGGATGATCCCTTTGAATCGTCGCTCGAACTTGGGTTGGAGGTGCCTGAGGTGCTTCTTCCTCTTCAACTTGAACATCCTGTGCTCCCCCTTGATCATGCGCCTCCACTTGAGGTACCTGTTCGTCATCTTGGGTCGGGGAATGCACCATAGTTGAGGAAGACGGTTGATCTTGCTCCAATTGTTCCTGAGGCCGTACATCTCCAATCGCCATGGTGCGTATCGCGGCCGTTGGAACATCTTCTTCATCTACATCATCAAGATCAACAAGTTGCTCTCTTGGAGAGCCATTAGTCTCATCAAATACAACGTCGCTAGAGACTTCAACCAAACCCGATGATTTGTTGAAGACCCTATACGCCTTTGTATTTGAATCATAACCTAATAAAAACCCTTCTACAGCTTTGGGAGCAAATTTGGAATTCCTACCCTTTTTCACTAGAATGTAGCATTTACTCCCAAATACACGAAAGTACGATACATTGGGTTTGTTACCAGTCAGCAGCTCATATGAAGTCTTCTTGAGGAGGCAATGAAGATAGACCCTGTTGATGGCGTGGCAAGCCGTGTTCACGGCTTCCGACCAAAAGCACTCGGGGGTCTTGAACTCTCCAAGCATAGTCCTTGCCATATCTATGAGCATCCTGTTCTTCCTCTCTACCACACCATTTTGCTGAGGTGTGTAGGGAGCGGAGAACTCATGCTTGATCCCCTCCTCCTCAAGGAACTCCTCGACTTGAAGATTCTTGAATTCGGACCCGTTGTCGCTCCTTATCTTCTTCACCTTGAGCTCAAACTCATTTTGAGCTCTCCTTAGGAAGCGCTTGAGGGTCCCTTGGGTTTCAGACTTATCCTGCAAAAAGAACACCCAAGTGAAGCGGGAAAAGTCATCAACAATAACTAGACCATACTTACTTCCTCCTATACTCAGATAGGCGACGGGTCCGAAGAGGTCCATATGCAGCAGCTCCAGAGGTCTTGACGTGGTCATCACATTCTTGCTGTGATGTGCTCCTCCCACTTGTTTACCTGCTTGACAAGCTGCACAAGGTCTATCTTTTTTGAAATGAACATTGGTTAGACCTATCACATGTTCTCCCTTTAGAAGCTTGTGGAGGTTCTTCATCCCCGCATGTGCTAAGCGGCGATGCCACAACCAGCCCATGCAAGTCTTAGCCATTAAGCATGCATCTAGACCGGCCTCTTCTTTTGCAAAATCAACTAAGTAAAGTTTGCCGTCTAGTACACCCTTAAAAGCTAGTGAACCATCACATCTTCTAAAGACAGACACATCTACGTTTGTAAATAAACAATTATATCCCATATTACATAATTGACTAACAGATAGTAAATTATAACCAAGACTCTCAACTAAAAACACATTAGAGATAGAATGCTCATTTGATATTGCAATCTTGCCTAAACCTTTCACCTTGCCTTGGTTCCCATCACCGAATATGATTGAATCTTGGGAATCCTTATTCTTGACGTAGGAGGTGAACATCTTCTTCTCCCCCGTCATATGGTTTGTGCATCCACTGTCGATAATCCAGCTTGAACCCCCGGATGCATAAACCTGCAAGGCAAATTTAGGCTTGGGTCTTAGGTACCCAACTCTTGTTGGGTCCTACAAGGTTAGTCACAATTTCCTTAGGGACCCAAATGCAAGTTTTATCACCCTTGCATTTTGCCCCTAATTTCCTAGCAACTATCTTCCTATCCTTTCTACAAATAGCAAAGGAAGCATTCAAAGCATGATAAATTGTAGAGGGACCATTCATAACTTTCCTAGGAGCATGAACAAAATTCTTTCTAGGCACATGATGAATATTTTTCCTAGGCATATCTCTACAATGCATATAGGAAGAACTGGAAGCATACATAGCATAAGAATCATAGGCATGTGAATCAAAAGCATTACAACTCCTATGAGACTGTCTTCTATCATTGTACATAAAAGCATGGTTCTTTTTAATATTGCTTGCCATAGGGGCCTTCCCTTTCTCCTTGGCGGAAATGGGAGCCTTATGGCTTGTTAAGTCCTTGGCTTCCCTCTTAAAGCCAAGTCCATCCTTAATTGAGGGGTGTCTACCAATCGTGTAGGCATCCCTTGCAAATTTTAGCTTATCGAAATCACTTTTGCTAGTCTTAAGTTGGGCATTAAGACTAGCTACTTCATCATTTAATTTTGCAATAGAAGCTATGTGTTCACTACAAGCATCAGTGTCAAAATCTTTACATCTATTGCAAATAACAACATTTTCTATACAAGTTGTTGATTTCCTAGCTATTTCTAACTTAGCATTCAAATCATCATTAATGCTCCTTAAGCTAGAAATTGTCTCATGGCAAGAAGATAATTCACAAGAAAGCATTTCATTTCTTTTAACTTCTAGAGTATGAGATTTTTGTGCTTCTATAAATTTGTCATGTTCTTCATACAACAAATCTTCTTGTTTTTCTAGAAGCCTATTCTTATCATTCAAGGCATCAATCAATTCATTAATTTTGTCTACCTTGGTTCTATCTAGGCCCTTAAATAGACATGAATAATCTATTTCATCCTCATCACTAGATTCGTCCTCACTTGAAGAAGCATAAGTAGTGTCTCGAGTACATACCTTCTTCTCCCTTGCCATAAGGCATGTGTGACGCTCGTTGGGGAAGAGGGAGGACTTGTTGAAGGCGGTGGCGGCGAGTCCTTCATTGTCGGAGTCGGACGAGGAGCAGTCCGAATCACACTCCTTGCCAAGATGAGCCTCGCCCTTTGCCTTCTTATAGTTCTTCTTTTTCTCCCTCTTGTTCCCTTGATCTTGATCACTATCATTGTCGGGACAATTAGCAATAAAATGACCAAGCTTACCGCATTTGAAGCATGAGCGCTTCCCCTTGGCTTTGGTCTTGCTTGGCTATCCCTTGCGACCCTTAAGCGCCGTCTTGAATCTTTTGATGATGAGGGCCATCTCTTCATCATTAAGTCCGGCCGCCTCAATCTATGCCACCTTGCTAGGTAGCGCCTCCTTGCTTCTTGTTGCCTTGAGAGCAAGGGGTTGTGGCTCGTTGATCGGACCATTCAAAGCGTCGTCCACGTACCTCGCCTCCTTGATCATCATTCGCCCGCTAACGAATTTTCCGAGGACTTCTTCGGGCGACATTTTGGTGTACCTGGGATTCTCACGAATATTATTCACCAAATGAGGATCAAGAACGGTAAAGGACCTTAGCATCAGTCGGACGACGTCATGGTCCGTCCATCGCGTGCTTCCGTAGCTCCTTATTTTGTTGATAAGGGTCTTGAGCCGGTTGTATGTTTGAGTTGGCTCCTCGCCCCTTATCATCGCGAACCTTCCAAGCTCGCCCTCCACCAACTCCATTTTGGTGAGCAAGGTGACGTCGTTCCCCTCGTGAGAAATCTTGAGGGTGTCCCATATTTGCTTGGCGTTATCCAAGCCGCTCACTTTGTGGTATTCATCCCTGCACAAGGAAGCTAGAAGAACAGTAGTAGCTTGTGCATTCTTAAGTATTTGCTCATTAATGAACATGGGACTTGTAACACCCCAGGTGTTACTATATGTTAACTGCGAATATGGACTTAAGCACGGGATGTTGATGAGAATAGTAATCTCATTATTTATCCTGATTATTTTCGTCTATCACGATTTTGATATCGTCCTCATCTCTACCCATTTGGATTAATCTAAATGGTATGTGAAATTTGGAACATATTTATTATATGAGCTGTCGAGTCTTGCTCCTATTTAAAATTAATCTATTTTCTTGTTCAGACTGTGGATAAAATTATTGGGTTTCGAATCGAACCAAATTAAGCACAGTCTTAATATATCGACTCTGATGTTGTTTGGTTTGGTCCATCGACATCTTGTCTAAAATACTATCTCGTGCATCGCTTGCATTTCTATCCATTTGGACTACTCTAAATATTTTATGAAGTTTAAAATTTAAGAATCTTCCGAGACGTCGAGTTCTGTACTGTGTGAATCACTCGAGTGGGTGAAAATAAATTTAGGGAGTGTATAAATTTTATAATTCGACCGCGCACGTTATTGGAGAAAATTCATGTGCGAGGTTTATATTTGGGATTGTTCTTCCAATATGTTATTCACGTCAGAGAATCATGGGTTTAAATAGCGGGTGATATTTATCTGAATTCAATCGGATCTAATAAAGTCTAAATATTATACTCCATATCGTTTTGGTTCAATCTGTATTACTCTTTTAAATCTTAATCATGAATCCATATTTATCTAGACAATTTCAAAAAAAAAACAAAAGAAAATACTTCAATTTCTCCTTATCTCCTTGCCGACACTTTCCAAAGTTTTTTTTCAACTTTACACGTAGACTCCCTGGATGGATACGTATGCATTTCTCTCTTATTCTTGCTGTCGTCTCCTCCACGTTCTTGGTCTCCAGAAAATATCCCATCGGCCATCGCACAACAGATTTTTTTTCTTCTTCACGCGACGTACTCCTATCCCTTATCCCACTGCTCTCTGATATTTCTCTGAGTCGCCGCGTGTAGCAAGCAGGAGCAGCTGAGATGTCGGTTGAGTGCTTCCACGGATCCATTTCAGCCGCCGCCGCCTACAGGCTTCGGCCTCTTCCCTCACATCTCTTTCTCTCCCCAGCCGCTCCTTCCAGCACCCACCTCGCCGGTCTCCAGCACCTCTGTGTTGTCTTGGAGCTCGCTGCCGTCCTCCATCCTCTCTAGCTTGCCATGGTGTTTACTGGACCTCGCCGTTGAAGTCCGTCGTCTTCCCCTAGTGGCGAGCTCGCCCAGGTCGCGACCTTGCCGAACGGCGTCCTGCTCGACGCCGGTGATGGCTGTCGTGTGCCCCTGCGCTCGGCGTCCTCCCCATCTCCTCCCTCACCCATCTCCTATAGCTGCGCCTAGCCCCAGCTCTGTTGACCGCGGTCGTCCTTGCATCTCGGCTAGCCACGCAGAACTTTCGCTATCCATGGCCACGCCTGCCCCTCTGTCTTCTAGGCGCCGGCCACATAGGAGATTCGAGCTCGCCAGTCCGGGCTCCACCTTCCATGGCCGTGTTTCCCCCTCGCCTTCCTATGGTGCTCGGTCCTGCTCGCCCGGGTCGGATGAGGATTCCCTACGAGCTCCCCTCGACAACCGCCGCGCCATCTCCCAGCGCGCGACGCTCGTTTCTGTCCAGCAAAATTTGCTACGCTCTCCCCTGGTCTGCACTCTAGACCTTCCCGTCCTACTCCTCTCGGCCAGCTGCTCGCGATATCGGGTCCGAGACAGGTGCTCGAAAACGACGCGAAGAAAACGCCGCGTGTGCTTGTGTCGAGCTCCACACAGCACCTTGTCGTGCCTCCATCGCACCTGCAGCCGTGTTTACAGTGCTGTCGAGTCTATGTGTGAGCTCGCTGTCGGGCTACACTATCGCGGGATCGCTGTGCCATCATGCTCTGGCCGGCACTCGGCTTCCAGCTCGCCACGTCCATCTCCCTGCGCGCACTCCATCTTCCCCAATGCGTCCCTGGCCCCGCTCGGATTTCTCCATTTTCTCCTGCAGATCGCCGAGTCGTGCGCAGCGCCGTTGATGCCTGCCGGGTATTCGATACTTTGCGTGGCTAAGTAGCGGTCCTGCACAACAGCGTCTGTCTCTCGGCTCTGCGCCTCAGATCCCCATCGCCACGCCATTATTTTCATCAAATAGAATTGTCGTACCGACACGTCAATGTCGTGATTTGCCTTCGCATTGCGGCTAGTCGGCGATCTTGTTGTCATCATGTTCACTCCAACTCTGCCTCTACGTGCTCGCCTCCGATCACCGCTGCAATTTTAGAAGTTCGAGTGAAGAAGGGGAACTCGTGGGGCGCTTGCCAGGAACTCGACTGGAGGCATGAACAAGAATCACGGTTGCTTGGAATTTTAATTGAATCGGTAAACGTTCTCTAGTTCATCATTTCTTTAATTGATTGAGTCGATGGATTGAATAAATTAATGTGCTAGTGTGATGCTCACTAGGTGCTCGATAAATTGCGTGAGTCACGGAATTCTCGTCGACTTCGCGGTTCTCGCGATTATCGAGCCAGATTCAGTTATGGCGAGTTATTTCGCTATTCCAGTCAATTAGCTAAATTGGTGGACCGAGTAGGATATTAGTAGGCTTGTGTGATGATAAAATATTTTAATCACTTATAAAGATGTGGTGTAAGGTGAAATTAGTAACATGAAAAATAAATTAATAAATTCAAACGTGGGGCTAGTAAATGTTATTAAGGTTGCTTTCGATAGATTTGGTTTATTGCAGTTAGTGTTACGCTTGAGTAGTCATGATACTCTTCGTTAGAAACCAATTAAATGCCCTAAATAAATATCTAACATTATCAAATGAGTGGAAGTGAATAATATCGATAGGTTTGTTTCTATTAGAATTGAATCCAGCTAAGTTAAAATAATATGTCTGGTAGAAAGTCGGAGCCTGAGTCGTTGTTGTTTTTGTGAGATTCATGGCGGGTTAGATCTTTGGTTGTTTAGAAGGTCGTTTTAAAGAACTCTATGATGTTTGAATTAGATTTGATTAAGTTAGAAAGGCGGCTATTGCACTTAGTCGTACGTCGAAACTCGTGTCTCTGTATGAATGGTACAACACCTCGCCGCTAGGTATTTAATCCGCTATCGTGTAGCACTAGTTAGGTTTATGATATTCCTATCTATATGCATTCATGTGCATAATGCATTTCATTTAGGTACGTTGATTAACCACGTGATGCGGAAGATGAGCCAAGTCGACCCCAAGCGCGGGCTACTCCGCGTGGTGATGCTAATGGACGAACCTTCCTGATCAAGTGCTCAGACAAGGATGATTGTCAAGTGGTCGTCGTCTAACAAACACTAACATAGTGTTTATTCCAGGCAAGCCCCGGTGCATTTGCCCCTTCCTTGTGTTTTAAATGCTTTTTCACCTTATCTGATGCATTAGGTGATAGGAGTTGTGTGATAAACAATTGATGCATTACCATTCCTTGGAAACTCCTTAATCCTGGTTTTATAAAAAGAACTGATAATGCTTAGCCCTGCTTAGAAACTGAAAAATCATTTGTTTTCAAAAAGAATGATTGTGGAACATTGGTTATGGGCTTTTCGTTTCAAAAATCAAAGCAAACTTATGGTGATGATTCCACTTCGGCCGGAGTGGGTTCATCATTCGAAAAAGAGTACCCCTGCTGGGTACCAAAAATGGGAAAATGGTTTGAATACATCTAGACCAGACGCTGAGCGGACAAGGTCGCCCGTCTGTGTCGATTAAGGACCGTTCGATGAAGGCCTGTTGTGGTGGAGACCTTGCAACTAGCCACATGCTCCGGTAAGCCTGAACCCGGCTATTCCATACGTGAAAAGACAACCGCGCACTGGGCGTGGGAGATGGTGGGAGTAGCGTGTACCCTCCTGGCTAGAGGCTGGATGGAGGAGTACTGTGCTCCCGGGTAGCGCGGACCGGTTCACGTTGTGGAGGATCTGTGGGAATGGTTGACATATGCAAGGGTTAAGTGCTACATATGTCGTGTGGTTAGAGATCCCCAGCTGGGTATAATCGGTTCGAATCGTCGTTGCTCCTCGGTCATGGAGACTCTACCCTCCGACCACTCATCGTAGTTCACAAGTGAAACATGATTGTAGTTGGTTAAAAGAAAGCTAGATCAGGACAAGTGAATGCTCTAGATTAGGCAAATCTAGATTCAGGAAAAGTACTTAACTTGTGAAGTAAAATTTTGGCATAAGGATTCACTACTAGTAAGCTCTTCTGCAAAATGAGTCCTTGATTATTGCTTAGCCTTACCTTGACTCCCTCAAGCCAGCATATCCTTGAGAGTCTTTTCTTTAGTCGGGTAAGTCTTGCTGAGTAATCCCGTACTCAGGGTTTTATTCCCTGTTGTTTTTTTTTCAGGTTTTATCTTTGTGCTACTGTTGATGGTGTTAAGTGCCGGTGGGCTCGGCCTTCTTATATGTCTAAGTAACTCTTCTATACTTCTTATTGAGGATGGTCACTTGAGCTAGCATATATTTCAAACTTACAAAATTTTTTGCAATATTTAAAAGTGAAATTCTTTTGTAACCACTCCGATAAATACAATGTAAACTTGTTATAACTTGTAAAATTTGGTAATAAGATTTCCGCTGCAAAATTGTTGGTGTGTGATTTGTGTTTACTTAATCCTGCGGTCCTGGTTGTTAGTGGTTTATCCGGGGTCCTTGGGGCACTCGGACGGATCCTGTTAAGTTATTTGGTGCACATGCATAGCCGTCTGTGGTCTTTGAGACAAGGGCAGGTGCATGTGGGCCCAATAACTTGGGAGGTTCTGCCACAGCTGGTATCGGAGCAGGATTAAGTATAATACGGTCACATACGTATTTTAAAAACAAAGTTTTGGTTTTAGAAAACATAGTTTCAACTAAACACATGGTTTGGTTTTGAAAAACTGTTTTGAAAAACTGTTTTGAAAAACTATAATGCTAGCGACATCCTCTGTTAAGCCCTAAATTAAGGACTATTAGGTGGCTTATGTAAAAAAACACTAACCCACAACCGGGGGTATTGCATACAAGTGTATTGTTATTTTGAGGCCATTCAGTTTTGAATGGATCGACGCTCAAGGTAAGGTGAGATGTGAGAGCATGACCGAACAAACGTCGGTTTAGGGAAGAGCATAAAAAGCGCTTGATTATATACATGTTTTACATATGTATATATAAAGGCTGCGATGTGGAGTAATTACTTTTCTGGGAATTCAGTACCCCATGGATGTGTATGGGTATACAGACATGGGAATACTGAGAAGTGTAATGTACTTGTAACGACGCACCTACGATCAGGTAAGAAGGTGAGTTACCATAATGAGTTGCCCTATGGTTAAAGTGTGGCAACGGCGCCTATGCGTGGCTCGGCGCTTAATGATGAGCTGGCCTCCATATAGCAATATATGGAGTATAAATTGTGATAAACTGTCATGTGTGAATTGCATCATTGGGAATTGGGCTGTGATGGATTTTTCTGCAGGTACACTAACCTCGAAAACGTATGTGTAGCTGACGACTAGCAAAATACCGTGAGAGTCGTAAATATGCCACCGATATAGAATGTTATTGCCACGTTGTGTTGGCAAAAACTCGTGAGGACGAATAAGACGAGCATGCATCCTGATTGTTGCATTATGTTTGTTACCTATACACCCAAAATGCTTCTCAAACCTTTATTCCAAAACTTGGTGATTGTAAATGATGTGGTGTCTTAGGGATACAGGTTTAGATTGCTTTTAGCTTTTCATAATTTGACCATTAGTGCAAATGTGTTTGCCCTTGTGCTTGATGTGTCGATAGAAGGTTGGTGACCTGTGCGTCTAAACCAAAAATTAGGCCATGTTCTTAGTTGGTGAACCATGACCCAAAATTGAATTTTCTGTTATCCCTCCATGACTAAACTCATGTAAATGAATGCTTAGATAATTTCTTTGTTGGACATAAAGTGTACCCGGACTTGAAACAAGAATCTTGAGTCATATTTCCATCTTAGACCATGCCCTTATTCAGTTGGTGCAAGCTGATGTACCTTATCCAGTTCGTCTGTTCTTAAGGATTGCCATGTTGCTTTATCAACCTAACTTAGGAAAGACCTGTCCGATCATTTCCTTGAATTTGATGCCTTTGGTTTCCCCATACCTATCGAAGGCATACCACCTTAATCTTTGACCTTGTAATCTCTGCGATGGGCATAGAAATATGCCTGGGGCTGAATTAACAGTCTCCCATCGTCCTCCTTTCATTAAGATTAGGTTATGGAAATATCTTGTTCATTTCATCGGGCCATAATCTATTTGGCTCTCTACTTGTAACCATTTTTACAGGTGGAGTATCTATTTTGTATATTGTCACCTTTGCTCAATCCAGTTGTGTGACGCAAGATTTCTTATTGGTTACGTCTGGTAATGGTGTTATGACTAAAACCGATGGTGCCGCGACGAGACCGAGGGCCTCCTGTGAATGTACACACATGGTTGTGCTGCTCGGCGCACGCTAGTATCATGGTTAGTAGTTATAATCCATTATGAGACTATATCAATGTGTTATCTTAGCACAATCTGTTTTTGCTACGTGAGATTCATTATTGGTGCTGGTTTTGTAATGGTGTCATGGTTAGGAACTTATGGTACCGCGGCGAAACTGAGAGCCCCTTGTGAATGTACACGCAAGGTTCTGCTGCTTGGCGCATGCCGATATCGAAGTCTCTAGTCATGATCCGTTATAGAATTACACTGGTGTGTTATCTTCCGTGGATATCTTCCTTGAAACAATCTGTATGTTGTTTGTCAAGTGATCAAGCAACATCTATCATCTCTGTTGGATCAAAAGGGCATACCCCTTTCATGTGGTCTCTTTTCCTTGACTTTGATGGTGACTTCACACATACACTTTCCCTTTGCATCCTTTGTGTAAAGGTGAAGCCTTGAAGCTTTTTAGTGTTGGAAGACAGCTGATTAGCTATCAAAATGGAGATATGTTTTCCTTGTCATTGAGATGCAGGAGTTTGATCATTCACTCTCTTATTAATCCCTATATTCC
Organism: Zea luxurians; assembly: GCA_029449295.1. Classification (NCBI taxonomy): domain Eukaryota; kingdom Viridiplantae; phylum Streptophyta; class Magnoliopsida; order Poales; family Poaceae; genus Zea; species Zea luxurians. The sequence goes on from JAOPSE010000044.1 coordinate 3,281,288, forward strand.
TTAACTAAGTGGATAATTCATCTCGCATGAAGAAACGGAAGAACAACCTGACCAAATGGATTTCTACCCAAATGCTTGATCTCCTGCTAGTAAATGTGAACTCTCAACCCTTGGCTTACCGATGGTACTGAGAGGACCTGCTCAATGTTAAAAGTAGTTCAACAAGTTGGTTTTACTAACTTGTAACTGCCTTGTGAACAAAGGTTGAGTTTAGTGATCATTTTTATCGAGTTGTCTAAACTCACTTTGACTCAACCCACCCTAAAGAAAGTAATTACAAGAATTGAGATTAAGTCGGCCAGTAACCATCTAATCATCGCTCTAGTCATGTCTCGATCACCTCACATATGGTTTTCCGACGTGTGTAATCAAGTTGAGCCATGCCTAGTGCTCGATAAAATGGATTGGTTGCGAAGTCAACATCAATGGATCTCTTCATTGATATTTTCCGAGTCTCCATCATTTTCTTGGACTTGGATTCTCTGGCTAACACGAGTTAACGGTGATGTTACTCGACATTCACACCCGTCTTGTGTGCTTTGAACTTACCGTGACCACTTGTTGGTAAACCTCTTTCTGTGCGTTTTACCCAAGAGGTTGCATCAAACTTGGCTTGGACAATTGCTATCAACCTATCCACTACTCGCTTAACAGACTCATGTTATCAGAGAAAGAAAACTGCACCCATGGAACCTTATATGGGTAGTGTGATACATGCTATATCCACTAGAGAAACATCCTGAGATACTCGCTTTCGCTTGGAACTGCCTTATGCTATCGCTGATATGGACGGGGTTACATGCTTCTCTACTCTTAAAAGTATTTCACTCCGAATCTCGGGACGAGATTCTTTTAGGGGGGAGGGCTGTAACACCCCAGGTGTTACTATATGTTAACTGCGAATATGGACTTAAGCACGGGATGTTGATGAGAATAGTAATCTCATTATTTATCCTGATTATTTTCGTCTATCACGATTTTGATATCGTCCTCATCTCTACCCATTTGGATTAATCTAAATGGTATGTGAAATTTGGAACATATTTATTATATGAGCTGTCGAGTCTTGCTCCTATTTAAAATTAATCTATTTTCTTGTTCAGACTGTGGATAAAATTATTGGGTTTCGAATCGAACCAAATTAAGCACAGTCTTAATATATCGACTCTGATGTTGTTTGGTTTGGTCCATCGACATCTTGTCTAAAATACTATCTCGTGCATCGCTTGCATTTCTATCCATTTGGACTACTCTAAATATTTTATGAAGTTTAAAATTTAAGAATCTTCCGAGACGTCGAGTTCTGTACTGTGTGAATCACTCGAGTGGGTGAAAATAAATTTAGGGAGTGTATAAATTTTATAATTCGACCGCGCACGTTATTGGAGAAAATTCATGTGCGAGGTTTATATTTGGGATTGTTCTTCCAATATGTTATTCACGTCAGAGAATCATGGGTTTAAATAGCGGGTGATATTTATCTGAATTCAATCGGATCTAATAAAGTCTAAATATTATACTCCATATCGTTTTGGTTCAATCTGTATTACTCTTTTAAATCTTAATCATGAATCCATATTTATCTAGACAATTTCAAAAAAAAAACAAAAGAAAATACTTCAATTTCTCCTTATCTCCTTGCCGACACTTTCCAAAGTTTTTTTTTCAACTTTATCTACACGTAGACTCCCTGGATGGATACGTATGCATTTCTCTCTTATTCTTGCTGTCGTCTCCTCCACGTTCTTGGTCTCCAGAAAATATCCCATCGGCCATCGCACAGCAGATTTTTTTTCTTCTTCACGCGACGTACTCCTATCCCTTATCCCACTGCTCTCTGATATTTCTCTGAGTCGCCGCGTGTAGCAAGCAGGAGCAGCTGAGATGTCGGTTGAGTGCTTCCACGGATCCATTTCAGCCGCCGCCGCCTACAGGCTTCGGCCTCTTCCCTCACATCTCTTTCTCTCCCCAGCCGCTCCTTCCAGCACCCACCTCGCCGGTCTCCAGCACCTCTGTGTTGTCTTGGAGCTCGCTGCCGTCCTCCATCCTCTCTAGCTCGCCATGGTGTTTACTGGACCTCGCCGTTGAAGTCCGTCGTCTTCCCCTAGTGGCGAGCTCGCCCAGGTCGCGACCTTGCCGAACGGCGTCCTTTTCGACGCCGGTGATGGCTGTCGTGTGCCCCTGCGCTCGGCGTCCTCCCCATCTCCTCCCTCACCCATCTCCTATAGCTGCGCCTAGCCCCAGCTCTGTTGACCGCGGTCGTCCTTGCACCTCGGCTAGCCACGCAGAACTTTCGCTATCCATGGCCACGCCTGCCCCTCTGTCTTCTAGGCGCCGGCCACATAGGAGATTCGAGCTCGCCAGTCCGGGCTCCACCTTCCATGGCCGTGTTTCCCCCTCGCCTTCCTATGGTGCTCGGTCCTGCTCGCCCGGGTCGGATGAGGATTCCCTACGAGCTCCCCTCGACAACCGCCGCGCCATCTCCCAGCGCGCGACGCTCGTTTCTGTCCAGCAAAATTTGCTACGCTCTCCCCTGGTCTGCACTCTAGACCTTCCCGTCCTACTCCTCTCGGCCAGCTGCTCGCGATATCGGGTCCGAGACAGGTGCTCGAAAACGACGTGAAGAAAACGCCGCGTGTGCTTGTGTCGAGCTCCACACAGCACCTTGCCGTGCCTCCATCGCACCTGCAGCCGTGTTTACAGTGCTGTCGAGTCTATGTGTGAGCTCGCTGTCGGGCTACACTATCGCGGGATCGCTGTGCCATCGTGCTCTGGCCGGCACTCGGCTTCCAGCTCGCCACGTCCATCTCCCTGCGCGCACTCCATCTTCCCCAATGCGTCCCTGGCCCCGCTCGGATTTCTCCATTTTCTCCTGCAGATCGCCGAGTCGTGCGCAGCGCCGTTGATGCCTGCCGGGTATTCGATACTTTGCATGGCTAAGTAGCGGTCCTGCACAGCAGCGTCTGTCTCTCGGCTCTGCGCCTCAGATCCCCATCGCCACGCCATTATTTTCATCAAATAGAATTGTCGTACCGACACGTCAATGTCGTGATTTGCCTTCGCATTGCGGCTAGTCGGCGATCTTGTTGTCGTCATGTTCACTCCAACTCTGCCTCTACGTGCTCGCCTCCGATCACCGCTGCAATTTTAGAAGTTCGAGTGAAGAAGGGGAACTCGTGGGGCGCTTGCCAGGAACTCGACTGGAGGCATGAACAAGAATCACGGTTGCTTGGAATTTTAATTGAATCGGTAAACGTTCTCTAGTTCATCATTTCTTTAATTGATTGAGTCGATGGATTGAATAAATTAATGTGCTAGTGTGATGCTCACTAGGTGCTCGATAAATTGCGTGAGTCACGGAATTCTCGTCGACTTCGCGGTTCTCGCGATTATCGAGCCAGATTCAGTTATGGCGAGTTATTTCGCTATTCCAGTCAATTAGCTAAATTGGTGGACCGAGTAGGATATTAGTAGGCTTGTGTGATGATAAAATATTTTAATCACTTATAAAGATGTGGTGTAAGGTGAAATTAGTAACATGAAAAATAAATTAATAAATTCAAACGTGGGGCTAGTAAATGTTATTAAGGTTGCTTTCAATAGATTTGGTTTATTGCAGTTAGTGTTACGCTTGAGTAGTCATGATACTCTTCGTTAGAAACCAATTAAATGCCCTAAATAAATATCTAACATTATCAAATGAGTGGAAGTGAATAATATCGATAGGTTTGTTTCTATTAGAATTGAATCCAGCTAAGTTAAAATAATATGTCTGGTAGAAAGTCGGAGCCTGAGTCGTTGTTGTTTTTGTGAGATTCATGGCGGGTTAGATCTTGGTTGTTTAGAAGGTCGTTTTAAAGAACTCTATGATGTTTGAATTAGATTTGATTAAGTTAGAAAGGCGGCTATTGCACTTAGTCGTACGTCGAAACTCGTGTCTCTGTATGAATGGTACAACACCTCGCCGCTAGGTATTTAATCCGCTATCGTGTAGCACTAGTTAGGTTTATGATATTCCTATCTATATGCATTCATGTGCATAATGCATTTCATTTAGGTACGTTGATTAACCACGTGATGCGGAAGATGAGCCAAGTCGACCCCAAGCGCGGGCTACTCCGCGTGGTGATGCTAATGGACGAACCTTCCTGATCAAGTGCTCAGACAAGGATGATTGTCAAGTGGTCGTCGTCTAACAAACACTAACATAGTGTTTATTCCAGGCAAGCCCCGGTGCATTTGCCCCTTCCTTGTGTTTTAAATGCTTTTTCACCTTATCTGATGCATTAGGTGATAGGAGTTGTGTGATAAACAATTGATGCATTACCATTCCTTGGAAACTCCTTAATCCTGGTTTTATAAAAAGAACTGATAATGCTTAGCCCTGCTTAGAAACTGAAAAATCATTTGTTTTCAAAAAGAATGATTGTGGAACATTGGTTATGGGCTTTTCGTTTCAAAAATCAAAGCAAACTTATGGTGATGATTCCACTTCGGCCGGAGTGGGTTCATCATTCGAAAAAGAGTACCCCTGCTGGGTACCAAAAATGGGAAAATGGTTTGAATACATCTAGACCAGACGCTGAGCGGACAAGGTCGCCCGTCTGTGTCGATTAAGGACCGTTCGATGAAGGCCTGTTGTGGTGGAGACCTTGCAACTAGCCACATGCTCCAGTAAGCCTGAACCCGGCTATTCCATACGTGAAAAGACAACCGCGCACTGGGCGTGGGAGATGGTGGGAGTAGCGTGTACCCTCCTGGCTAGAGGCTGGATGGAGGAGTACTGTGCTCCCGGGTAGCGCGGACCGGTTCACGTTGTGGAGGATCTGTGGGAATGGTTGACATATGCAAGGGTTAAGTGCTACATATGTCGTGTGGTTAGAGATCCCCAGCTGGGTATAATCGGTTCGAATCGTCGTTGCTCCTCGGTCATGGAGACTCTACCCTCCGACCACTCATCGTAGTTCACAAGTGAAACATGATTGTAGTTGGTTAAAAGAAAGCTAGATCAGGACAAGTGAATGCTCTAGATTAGGCAAATCTAGATTCAGGAAAAGTACTTAACTTGTGAAGTAAAATTTTGGCATAAGGATTCACTACTAGTAAGCTCTTCTGCAAAATGAGTCCTTGATTATTGCTTAGCCTTACCTTGACTCCCTCAAGCCAGCATATCCTTGAGAGTCTTTTCTTTAGTCGGGTAAGTCTTGCTGAGTAATCCCGTACTCAGGGTTTTATTCCCTGTTGTTTTTTTTCAGGTTTTATCTTTGTGCTACTGTTGATGGTGTTAAGTGCCGGTGGGCTCGGCCTTCTTATATGTCTAAGTAACTCTTCTATACTTCTTATTGAGGATGGTCACTTGAGCTAGCATATATTTCAAACTTACAAAAATTTTTGCAATATTTAAAAGTGAAATTCTTTTGTAACCACTCCGATAAATACAATGTAAACTTGTTATAACTTGTAAAATTTGGTAATAAGATTTTCGCTGCAAAATTGTTGGTGTGTGATTTGTGTTTACTTAATCCTGCGGTCCTGGTTGTTAGTGGTTTATCCGGGGTCCTTGGGGCACTCGGACGGATCCTGTTAAGTTATTTGGTGCACATGCATAGCCGTCTGTGGTCTTTGAGACAAGGGCAGGTGCATGTGGGCCCAATAACTTGGGAGGTTCTGCCACAGGACTATCCGAACTATCAAAGTGCATTCCACTCTCTACAATCTCCCATATACTAGGATGGAGAGAGAATAGGTGACTACGCATTTTGTGGCTCCAAAATCCGTAGTCCTCCCCATCAAGGTGTGGGGGCTTGCCGAGTGGAATGGAGAGCAAATGTGAATTTGAACTTTGCGGAATACGAGAGTAGTCAAAAGAAAAGTTCGAATTAACCGGTTTCCTTCTCTCGTAGTCGTTGTGGTCGTCGTCCTTTTGGGAAGAAGCAGACTCATCGCTGTCGTCGTAATAGACGATCTCCTTGATGCGCCTCGTCTTCTTCTTCTTCCCTTCCTTCCGTCTATGGCCCGAGCCGGAGTCGGTAGGCTTGTCGTCCTTCGGCTCGTTGACGAAGGATTCCTTCTCTTTGTCGTTGATCACGATTCCCTTCCCCTTAGGATCCATCTCTTCGGGCGGTTAGTCCCTTTGTGAAGAGAACGGCTCCGATACCAATTGAATAGATGAGATAATACAACTTATGACTAGTGGAAACAATGCATGCCTCATGATATATAACATTTAAAAACACCAAGGCACGCTTCACACATGATGATCATTGCAACACATATACCAATTGAAAAACGACAAGATCATGCATATAAAGCACAATGTCTAAGCACACCATGATTAAGAAGTATTTTCTTAGGTACACCAAAGGAAACAACATTTTAAAGCATAAAGCACCTAAGCCAAGATACTACCAATTGAAAGGCAAGAACATAGCTATGATCACAATCAACGGAACTTCAAGATATTCAATGAAATTGCATAGTTCCATTCTCCATACCTTTGCCTTTTACCTGAATGCCATGAGATTCATTCTTTTAGGTAGTGTGTAGTGAGAGCACCTGTTGTCACCAATTTAGGGCTCCTTTTGCTCATGCACCTCATAGCTCGAGAGGGTGCATTAGAGACACAATCATGGATTTCTTGTTTTGGTATACACAGAGTACCAAGACAAAGTAATCATGTGAACATGGACTAAACAAAACTATCATGCTTGCACATAGGTTAATCATTAAAAAACACATAGCATGACTTACAAAAAGATACATGTTTATCCACATACACCAAGAGAGTTAATCATGGTGGATATATCAAATGAAAAGCTACCCATTGAATGATTCAAGAGATATACCCTATAAAGCACACAGTTACGATTAAGCAAGCATGATTATGATCTTGGAAATCATGGATCATTAATTGAAAGATATTCAACACAAGCAATCTCAAAAGCATAACTACTCCAAGGATATGTATAGCACGACAATCCAACTTAAAAGCAATGCTGATTAGAAATAATGCACTTAAGATACACGGGTACCGTCCTTTGGAGAGCAAGTTGCAGATTCTCATCAAAGTCCTTCGCTTGATTCACCAATAATGATCAAGGACATCTACAACTTATTTAACTCGAGATGAACATGGGATTAGTATTGCACAATAATTCAACCTTGGGTCAATAAATAGACATTAAAATTGATAGCTTAAGCATAGAGTTTGAATTAACCATCTTAAGCTCTCCCAGGGTCTCCAGTCCATCTCGAGGCACCTGCATGGTCTAGTTGGCACGGTTTGGTACCCATCTCGAGATGGGTCCATAACGTTCATCTAAAAGGGCCTTTGGTACCCAAATAGCAGTTGTGCTAGTTCTAGGTGATCTCATTACTGATCTAGCACAAGTGTATGATTTGGGTCTCCTAAGCGAATAAGATTGAGATAAATTTACTTGTTTAGGAACCCTACCCTTCTTACATACCTTAGGTAGATGACCATGCTCACCACACATGTAGCAGAAGCGTCGCTCAACCTGACTTGACACTTGTTGTTTGTCTTTTTGCTTAGTGAGGGTCATCTTGGAGGGTGCACGTCTTTGATTCTTCATGAGCGGACATGAAGTGATCATATGGTCCTTATCGTTGCATCCAAAGCATCTCCTCATTCCTTCATCCTTGTCTTTGTGTGGACAAGACGCAATGAAGTGACCTAATTCCTTGCACTTGAAGCACCTCCTTTTTCCTCTTCCCTTTTTGCTCTTGGATCACCAAGTCAACTATTCAATTGGTATCTTTTTGTGATGTAATTGATATATTATGCCTAGACCAAGGTATGTTTCCCCTTTACTTCTGAGGATGCTAGAATGTGCAAGGTGCAAGTCATTCAAATACTTGATGCACAACTTTAGGGGGAGCACACATAACTTGTGTCTTTTGAGACTAACTGTTTTTTGAGTGATCCTATATAGTCTCAAGGTGGAAAAGGGAAGATGAGCAAGAAATGGAGCGATCAGGACTTGGGTACCTCCACAAGTCGAGTAATTGGTATCTAAAGTTGTGAGTAATTACGTATTTAAAGGTTGCTCGTGCTCTATAATAGTTGGTGATCCTAGATGTTTATCTTTAAATATCATGGAGCTATGACAGTGATGATTTTTCAATTGGTAGCCTTGGTAGTGTGCTTCAATTGGTATCTTTTGGTAATCACTAGAATAGAAGCTTCATCTTGTGCCATGATACTATAACTTGTTCTAAGTTTTGTATCTTAGCAACAAGAAAAGGTCAGGATAAAGGATCTGGCATAAGTGTAAAGGAGCTCCCTAGAGATAAAACTTTCAAGATGGAAATCTTGAATTGATGACAAAAGGAACTCCGCCTACTTAGATGGAAAGTACACCATAACATGGTAAAGGTACAAAAGGAGGTATTGACCTTTTTGCGTATTTGTACCTTAATTTTTCTCCAATGCTTGTGTTGCATATGTTTAATGTGTAAGGGGGAGTAATGTTAGTGTGTTGCATTTTCCCTGCTTAATACCCTGCTGTCCCTTGACATCATCCTATGTTCTTGCTTGAATATGGTTTTGGTGTTTGATGTCAAAGGGGGAGAATTTGTGCATTAAAGCTTACCTCGACCTGAGAGGAAAGCTTATCTTAAGGGTGAAGATTAATTTTTTTGTGTGCTAAAGGACTCAAAGGGGTTTCCTTGAGTTCCTTTGATCTTAAAGGAAAATGTGTTAGTTTGTTGATAATACTTATCATATGCTTCTTGTTGTATTATATGGTGATAATGCAAAATTAGTGCTTCCGTTGACATGAATCAATTGGTATCTACTGTGTTTATCCTGTGATAGATATTCATGTGGTTCTGGTGCTTTAAATCGGTATCTTAATGGTGAATAGTGGTAGGTTGATATTCCTATGGTATATTTATTTAATTGGTGTTTAACTCTGATTCTGTGCATTTGTGTGTTATACGCATCACGGTTTGATTCTTCACACAATGCATCCCACAGGTGCTAAGGTGTAGCAATGCTTCGAATTAGCCTAAGTATGTGCATGTTGGCATTTAAGGCCAAAGTTAAGACTTTAATGTAAGCACATATTTAGGGGGAGCATTCTATAAACTTAGAATTCAAAATTTGTGCTTTAAATCTTATTGTTGTGTAAGCTTTAATTGTGTTGCCATCAATCACCAAAAAGGGGGAGATTGAAAGCTCTCTTCTGGGTTTTGGTGGTTTGGATGACAACCCAATTAAAGGACTAACAAGTGTGTTAAGTGTTGAATAGGTGCTTAATGCAAAGCTAACAGGGTTCAACACAAGTGAACAAGTGTGATGGTCCAAAGACTGGATTATCTATAGATAATGGACATCACGAGTAAGATGGACATTGCTTAAGTGAGACCCGGTGTGCGTAACTCAGAGACAATCGATCAAGCCAAGGATGGAGGCAAGAAGAGGTTCGAGGTACCGAGTGCACGGGAGAAGGTCAAGGAGACCAGGAACCCAAAGCCAGGGGTGAAGAAGAAGACTTGCAAAGTCAAGGTTGATCGAGTTAAGAAGAGTTATGGTGCATCAAGGATCACTACATAAGGACATGACTTACAACCAATGAGGTAACATCTACAATTATGTGGTGTAAGTCATAAGGCTCAAGATCAAGCTCGAGAAGTGAACGGGGGTTGGGGCTTAGATATGTCAATCTAGATCAAGTCAAGTTGACTTGATGGTTTAGAGTCCAACATCGACCTCAAACAAGCCAAATTGGGTAAAACGATGAAAAAGGTTAAGTATGTAAGGTTTGAGTGTTCAACCATTTTGCATACACCTCTTACTACAAGTTTGGTGCTTTGGTTTGCTCTCTAACTCTTTCTGTAGAGAAAGTACCATTCTGAGCTCTGCTGGAAGAGAAACAGAAAAGCTAGGAGAAGAACAAGAAAGATGTAAGTTTCTAGGACTAAATCAATTGGATTATACTCTAAATGTGTTTGTTTAAGTCTCAGGAAAATCCTCCCAAAAGTTGAAGTCAAACGGAGAAAGAACGGAGGAAAAAGCACTTAGTGTGCTGTTGGCTGGTGCACAGGACAGTGAATAGTAGCTGTCCGGTGCACAGGACAGTGAATAGTAACTCTGTCCGGTGCACAGGACAGTGAATAGTGACATGTCCGGTGCACAGGATAGTGAATAGTAACTTGTCCGGTGCATAGGCCAGTGAATAGTAACCTGTCCGGTGCACCAACGGCTAGCTGTTCCAGAGAAGGAAACTGCCAATCAGATCTGTTACTGTTCACTGTCCGGTGCGCCACCTGACAGTCCGGTGCACCCGCAACCAGGGAAGGCTAGGAGCTTCCAAATGAAGCTCCAACGGCTCCTAGGCCCTTTGGGGCTATAAAAGGGACCCCTAGGCGCCTCAAACAATAACACAAGTGCAGCCAACAATTGTATACATCACTCGGATCGATTCTCTCTCTCCCTCTTGTGTAAATCTCTCTAGTTTGTGTGAAGGCAAAGTTATAAGCCTTTAGAGAGTGGAGAGGTGCTGCAAAGAGCTAGAGCAAAGTCTTGAGCGCATTGTTACTCTGCCGGAGTGCTGTCAAGAAGATTGTATGCAACCGCGGCTTTGTTGTAACCCAACTCAACATAGTGGAAGGCTCTATCTGTCATACTGACAGACGGAGGAAGGAGTTGAAATAGACTCCAAGCCCAGGTGTGGCTAACTCCAACGAGGACTAGGCAAGCATTTCAGGTTTGGCCGAACCTCGGGATAAATCCCTGTGTCTATGTGCTCTGCTCTGTGCTGTGTGCTGTTTCTCTGTCTTATTTGTTGTTTATACTTGCACTTCAATATTTATATGTGGTATAAGCTGTCTTTGAAGTGCAGGGTATTTTAAGGCAGGAACTTCAATTCTGTTGCAACCTACTCGAAGGGTCTTTCATTCCACTGCGATCCAGTCTTCGAGTAGAGTAAGAATTTCCAGTTATAAAGTGATTAATTATTATTTGCCTATTCACCCCCCCTCTAGGCGACATCCAGATCCTGTTCCTGGGCATAGGGAACTTTCAGAGGTGCAGCAGCGGTAGCTGGGGTTTGGCCAGATCACCCGCGAGCAGGACCAATCCCGGAGCCAAGCCACCGAAACCATGAGCCGGGCTGAGATCCTCAGGGGACGGCTGGCTGGGGCTTCGGAGCGGCTGGCCGAGGCGCCTGCTCGCTTCACCGTCTGAGGCTGGGCCAGATTCCGCCGAGGGTGGAAACGACGCCGAGGGTGCCGCTCCTCCCCCTGCTGATGTTTGAGCCTGCATGAACAGTTAGTCTGAAGTGTGTGTATGTTTTTGCGGCCAACGAGGCCTAAACATATTTAGCATTCAGATTATAAAGCTGCGTTTTCTTTCCTCTTGTTTCGAGCATTTAGGACTTGTTCGTCGACAGCAGAATCGCATTATACGAGCGAGAGTTACTTTTCGCGGAAGGTGATGAGTGAGGTATCCGTATCCCGGAGGCGTAGGAGTCCCTCGACTCGGTTGGCCTTGTCGCTTACGTGCTCTCTCACCCGTTCGCAGGACCCTGCTATCGATATAGTCGAAAAATGCACGAAAGTCGTTTTCTACCCGAGCGTTAGGACTTGTTCGGTAGCAGGATCGCTTATCCGGGCGAGAGTTACTTTTCGCGGAAGGTGATGAGTGAGGTATCCGTATCCCGGAGGCGTAGGAGTCCCTCGGCTCGGTCGACCTTGCCGCTTACTTGCTCTCTCACCCGTTCGCAGGACCCTGCTATCGATATAGTCGAAAGCACGAAAGTTGTTTTCTGTAGAAAACTTTTCTCAGTAGAAAACTTTTCCGAAGAAAATTTCGACGCAGAGGGGGGTCCCCCCTTCTAGCCCTCGAGGGAGGGTCGGGCTTGGCCGAGGCAAGGTTGACCCTTCCTTGACGGTTAGACTTTATTTAAGCGCCTAAAAACGAGGAACATGAACGACTTGAAACATTTTAACGGTAGAAGCGATGTAGCTGTTCGATGTTCCAAGCGTTGCTGTAGACCTCGCCTTGATCATTGGCCAGCTTGTATGTTCCAGGCTTCAAGATCTTGGAGATGATGAATGGCCCTTCCCAGGGAGGTGTAAGCTTGTGACGCCCTCGGGCGTCTTGTCGCAGCCGAAGCACCAAGTCTCCCACTTGGAAACCTCGGGGCCGAACCCTTCTGGCGTGGTAGCGTCGTAGAGACTGCTGATACCACGCCGAATGTAGTAAGGCAACGTCTCGAGCTTCTTCGAGCTAGTCCAGCGAGTCCTCTCGGCTGATCTGGTTGCTTCGGTCGTCGTACGCCTTCGTCCTCGGGGAACCGTATTCTAAGTCCGTGGGGAGGACGGCCTCTGCCCCATAGACTAGAAAGAACGGCGTGAAGCCCGTGGCCCGGCTCGGCGTCGTCCTCAGACTCCAGACCACCGAGGGTAGTTCCTTCATCCATCGCTTGCCAAACTTGTTGAGGTCGTTGTAGATCCTGGGTTTAAGTCCCTGCAAAATCATACCGTTGGCACGCTCCACCTGCCCATTCGTCATGGGGTGAGCTACGGTGGCCCAGTCCACACGGATGTGGTGGTCCTCGCAGAAGTCCAGGAACTTTTACCCAGTGAACTGCGTGCCATTGTCGGTGATGATAGCATTCGGGACTCCAAGGCGATGGATGATATTGGTGAAGAACGCCACCGCCTGCTCGGACCTGATACTGGTTAAGGGTCGGACCTCGATCCACTTGGAGAATTTATCGATGGCGACCAGCAGGTGCGTGAAGCCCCCGGGTGCCTTCTGCAAGGGGCCGACGAGGTCCAGACCCCACACAGCAAACGGCCAAGTGATAGGTATCGTCTGCAGGGCCTGAGCGGACAGGTGTGTTTGCTTTGCGTAGAATTGACACCCCCAGCAGGAGCGTACAATCCTAGTGGCGTCGGCCACCGCAGTTGGCCAGTAGAAGCCTTGTCGGAAAGCATTTCCCACGAGGGCTCGAGGTGCTGCATGGTGGCCACAAGCCCCCGAGTGTATTTCTTGTAACAGCTCTTGTCCTTGGGCGATGGGGATGCATCGCTGAAGGATGCCCGAGGGACTGCGGTGATAGAGCTCCCTTTCATCACCTAGTAAAACGAACGACTTGGCGCGCCGAGCCAGTCGCCGAGCTTCGACCTTGTTGAGGGGAAGCTCTCCTCGGAGGAGATATTCCAGGTACGGGGTCTACCAGTTCGGGACCGGTGTGACCCCATTCCGCTCTCCCTTGATGCGCAGGGCCTCACCCTCGGCGGCCGAGGGCACCTCAGGCTCGGCCGAGGCTTCCTCGGGCTTGGCCGAGGGTATCTTGGGCGTGTCGTCGATCTTGACGGAGGGTTGATGTATATCCCTAGAGAAGACGTCTAGGGGAACCGGTGTCCACCCTGAGGCTATTTTAGCCAGCTCATCCACAGTCTCATTGAATCGTCGGGCGACGTGGTTGAGTTCCAGCCCGTAGAACTTGTCCTCCAGGCGTCGAACTTCGTCGCAGTAGGCCTCCATCTTCCGATCGTAGCAGTGGGAGTTCTTCATGACTTGGTCAATGACAAGCTGCGAGTCGCCACGAGCGTCGAGGCGCTGAACCCCTAGCTCGACGGCGATGCACAGCCCATTAACCAATGCTTCGTACTCGGCCACGTTGTTTGACGCCGGAAAATGAAGGCGGATCACGTAGCGAAGATGTTTTCCGAGGGGTGAGATGAAGAGCAAGCCCACGCCTGCTCCGGTTTTCATCAGCGACCCGTCGAAGTACATGGTCCAAAGCTCGGGTTGGATTGGAGTCGTCGGTAACTGGGTGTCAGTCCACTCAGCTAGGAAGTCGGCCAAGACTTGGGATTTTATGGCCTTCCGAGGGGCGAATGAAAGTGTTTCGCCCATGAGTTCCTGTAACACCCGGTTTTAAAGGACAAAGCCGGGTGCATCTCATACATGCGCCAAGAAGACAACATATATAATAACAGAGTGTATAGAGATAAATGTCAATAACATCAGAGTATTTATTACATAGCGGAAGACTTATTACAAAATAAAAGAGTAAATATAAAACGAACTAAGGATCGTCGGCGCCAATGTCAACTAAGAAACACCACCTAGATCAAGTCGAATGCCTCAGTGTTAGGCGGCTCCTCTTCGACCACCTGTTCTTCTCCTGTGGGGGGGTGTGAGACAGCAAGAGTGAGCTCACATACGTTCATAGCTCAACAAGTCATGGGGAATAATGTGGCATGAACTCACCAAAGGTGGGAGTTCATGAAGTGTAAGGCTGATCAATGAAATAGAGGCTGAAGGCTGAGCATTGCTTTTATAAGTTGGTCAAACTTTTATTAGCAATTACTAAGTGTAAGTAAATACCAAACCTTAATAATAATAAAGAACAGTAATAGTAAAATAATCCCAAATGCGATGCAAATGTCAAATTGAATTTAAGTTCCATAATTAACCATGTGAGGGTCCGAGCCGCTCATGACCGTGAGCACGGCTAGTATACTAGTTTTACACTCTGCAGAGGTTGCACATCTTTACCCACAAGCCGTATTACCCATCTGCCAAGGGGTCATGAATCCCATACACCTCTACCAAGGAAGCGAGGCAGGGTAACACTACGAGGCCTTTACAAAGTTCCACTAGCTTCAGACTACCCGCTACAGTTTATAGGAAGCTCTAGTGCAGGGTTCTTGTCTGACCGCCATCGCAGCAAAATCAACCCAAGGACCTCCCTACACTGACCACTCCCCTACTGCCCTTGCCCCTTTCGGGTAAGGTAGCCCTCCACTAGCTTTCCTAGTTAATCAGCCAAGGGCGTCCCATTAAACCCTTGTGGTAGCACTGTTTTCCCGGGTGGTCGCTCCATGTTCCCATTAATTTAATGATCTTAACATGAACAGTAATAATAACAAGATAATAACAGAATAATCATGAATAGTGTATCTCCATACCCAATCCACATAAAGCAATAGCAAGTACTACCCAAAAATATTTCAGGGGTGAACAAGGTATAGAGGTAATCAAAACTGGGGTAACATAAAGGCTCCCATCAAAATTAACCTATGCAGATCATTAAAATTAATAAGAACATGGCTGGGAAAAGTAAGTGGTCAAGGGCACAACTTGCCTTCAATGAGCTCCTGCTCAGCTACTTCTACCTGCTGAACCTCAGATTCCACAGTGGCTTGCTCGTCTACTCGCATCAACACAATACATACATAGTATAGCATAAATTAACATCACATCAAACATGCAAATAAAATATACAGTAAAAATCTACACATTAAAATGAGATCATAGGAACTGGAATCATTAAATTTGGAGTTATAGAATTCAAGTTATGAATTTTCTAAGATTTAATGTGCCTGAAATAGGATTAAATGATAAATTAATTTTCTTACTGCTTTCATGACCAAACAGAGACACTAAATGATAGAGAACAATATTACAAAATTTTAGCAACTGGAATGGAGTGATTTGGACTAAAAATGGTTTTTCTATGGATTAAATAAGTTCTGGGAATTGTTTTTATATTAAAAATCCATTTCTGAATTCATTTATTTGATTTTCATGAGCTCTGGACTGGGCGTCCATATCTGGAAAGTCCAGGGGCCCAAGCACAATTATTCCTAAGACCTACAGCGCACTGCGCAGGACGGCGGGTTGAATACACAAAAAGGCAGGGATTCTTTTGCAAAGTATACAAGCCAAAGGGGTATCGGGTGGCATAAACCATCCGATCGAGTATCAATGGTCCAGATTAGACCCAGGTTTCACTTAAATGGGGGCACACTAGTGATGGTTGGATCTCGATCCAACAGTCACGGTCCAGGACACAAGGGGGTTACGCCACAACCACAGGATTACGATCCCAGGGTCAAGAACGCTCCCACCCACATGAGTATGCGCGTCCTAATCCAGCACGCACATTCGCGGATCAACGGTCACAATCTATTTGCTCACCCGCGGAACGAATGCCGACGGCGGAGCAGAGCTCCCCCACGGCGGCGCCATTCCCCATCCTCGCCGGAGTTGTCCGATTTTGCTAACCCCGCCCCCATTTTCTAATTGAACATGTGAGGCAGCTCTACGAGGCCATGGCGAGACAGGAGGAGGTGTTCTCACCGGCGATTGATGCGGCGAAAAGGTCGATCTGCGGCGCAGGAAGCTTCCGTGGCGGCGAAGCACGTGGACGGAGGATTCCACGGCCTCCCGGTCCTCGCCGAGGCACGCACGGCTTCCCGAGCCCGGGTACTACGGGTGGGCGGTGGAATGGGTACGAGACGGTGGCGCGGAGGTGGGCTCGCCGGGGCAAATCTCCGCAGAGCTGGCGTACGGCGGCGACAGCTTCCGCAAGCCGGCAGGCGTGGCTCGGGTGGACTGCGAACGTGGAGGGGTAGTCCCGAGGATGGCTGTCGTTCTTGTAGGGCGGCTGGGAGGAAGCCCGGTCAAAAACCACGCCGCACGGACGATCCATACGCCAGAGATGTAGGCGTGGTTGTTACAAAGAAGGTGCTGACACCGTGACCCCACGCGGCAGCGACTGTCCAGCCCAGCTCAGATCAGTGGCACGCTGACCCCGCGGACCCGCACGTCAGCGTCTTCCTCGGAAGAGCAGCGAGGTCACTGCTGGGCCACGCGGAAGCAAGGCGAGGTGGGCTGCGCGGGAGGTGGAATGGGCCGACAGTGGTGTTTTGGCCCAAGCAGCACTTTTCTCATTTTTCCTTTCTCTCTCTTTTTTTTATTTCTATCCCAACTTCAATTTGAATTCAAATTTTAAATTCAAACCTTGTGCAGAATTTGTCCTCGAATTTTATTGTGAACTTAGGAAGTACTAATTTGGGACATTTATGAAATTTGTTTTATATTTTATATACGTTCTCCTTCTCATTTTCAAAACCCTCATTTCTGTTTAGGGTTTAATCCAACTTCTATTCATTGTCATATTATTATTATCCTTATTATTTTTATTTAATGCACAAACACATAAACTCCGCATGATGCACTTTATTTTATTTTGGAATCATTTGTTTTGGTTAATCCCTCTTAATTGCATGTATGCTCTTTTCATGATGCAAATGAGGCACATAAAATGAGAAGATCTCTCTATATTACTTATTCAGAATTTTGAGTATTACAGTTCCACTACCCATTTCGCTATCCTACCCGAGGCCTCTCGGGACTGGATGATCTCTCCCAGAGGAAAGGATGACACCACAGTCACCGGGTGAGACTCGAAGTAGTGTCTCAGCTTCCGCCGTGTCAGAATCACTGCGTAGAGCAGCTTCTGGATCTGCGGGTAGCGGATTTTGGTCTCGGATAGCACTTCACTGATGAAGTAGACTAGCCTCTGGATGAGCAGTGTATGCCCTTTTTCCCGTCTCTCGACTACGACCGTGGCGCTGACCACCTGAGTGGTTGCGGCTACATAGATCAAGAGGGCTTCTCCCGCAGCAGGGGGTACCAAGATGGGTGCATTTGTAAGGAGTGCCTTTAAGTTCCCGAGGGCTTCCTCGGCCTCGAGGGTCCAAGTGAAGCGCTCGGTCTTCCTTAAGGGGCAGTACAGGGGCAATCCTTTTTTGCCAAGGCGTGAGATGAAACGGCTCAGAGCCGCAAGGCATCCCATGACCCTCTGTACTCCTTTCAAATCTTTTATCGGTCCCATGTTGGTGATGGCCGCAATTTTCTCCGGGTTGGCCTCTATGCCCCGCTCGGAGACGATGAACCCTAGGAGCATGCCTCGGGGGACTCCGAAGACACACTTCTCGGGGTTGAGTTTCACGCCTTTAGCTCTTAGACACTTGAATGTCGTTTCAAGGTCAGAGAGGAGGTCAGAGGCTTTCTTCGTCTTGACAACGATGTCATCGACGTAAGCCTCGACCATTCTGCCGATGTGTTGTCCAAACACATGGTTCATGCACCTCTGGTAGGTGGCGCCTGCATTCCTCAAACCAAATGGCATTGTAGTGTAACAATACATGCTAAAAGGTGTGATAAAAGAAGTCGTGAGTTGGTCGGACTCTTTCATCTTGATTTGGTGATAGCCTGAGTAGGCGTCGAGGAATGACAGGGTTTCACACCTAGCAGTGGAGTCCACAATTTGATTGAGGTGAGACAGAGGGTAGGGAACCTTCGGACATGCTTTGTTTAGACCAGTGTAGTCTATGCACATCCTCCATTTCCCATCCTTTTTCCTTACAAGAACAGGGTTAGCTAACCATTTGGGATGGAATACCTCTTTGATGAACCCTGTCGCGAGTAGCTTGTGGATCTCCTCGCTTATGGCCCTGCGCTTTCCTTCATCAAAATGACACAGGGTCTGCTTCACGGGTCGGGCTCCAGCTCTGATGTCCATTGAGTGCTCGGCGACATCCCTTGGTATGCCTGGCATGTCCGAGGGACTCCACGCAAAAACTTCGGTGTTTGCGCGGAGAAAGTCGACGAGCACTGCTTCCTATTTGGAGTCGAGCTCGAAGCCGATCCAGACTTTCTTGCTGACGTCGTTGCTGGGTTTGAGAGAGACGGACTTAACCGCCTCGACTGGTTCGAAGTTGCCAGCGTGCCGCTTCACGTAGGGCGCCTCCTTGGAGAGGCGTTCTAGGTCGGCGATGAGGGCCTCGGACTCGGCGAGGTGTAACACCCGGATTTTAGGGGTCCAAAACCCGGGGTTAACATAAACACCAGGTATGCTGGGACCAAGTCTCAAACATATGATGTATAGTGGCACAGGATCGAATGTCACATCTTTATATATAACAGGAGTTCTATACAAAATAAATAATTACATTATAAGGAGACAACGGTCCAGCAACCCAAAGTTGACTGGGAGACGACGACCTAGACCTCTCACGAACTCATCACAGCCTCTTCCATGAGCATCATCCTGCAGTACCTGTTCTTGACCTGTGGTGTATGTGAGACAGCAAGAGTGAGCTCACATACGTTCATCGCTCAACAAGTTGTGGGGAATAATGTGCATGAACTCGCCAAAGGTGGGAGCTCATAAAGTGTAAGGCTTACCAAAGAAGATGGTTAGAGCTGAGCATTGCTTTTAAAGTTGGTCAAAATTTTATTAGCAGTTACTAAGTATAAGTAAATACCAAACCCAATTAAGTAATAGAACAAAAGTAACAACACCACCTGCAATGCAATGCATATGACAAATTGAATTTAGTTCCATAATTTAATCATGTGAGTGTCCGAGCTGCTCATGACCGTGAGCACGGCTAGTATACCAGTTTTACACTCTGCAGAGGTTGCGCATCTTTACCCACAAGCCGTGTTACCCATCTGCCAAGGGGTCATGAATCCCATTCACCTCTACCAAGGAAGCGAGGCAGGGTAACACTACGAGGCCTTTACAAAGTTCCACTAGCTTCCGAAAACCCGCTACAGTTTATAGGAAGATCCAGTACAGGAATCCCTTGCAGGACCGCCATCGCAGCAAAATCCTCCCGAGGGCCTCCCCGCACTGACCTCTCCCCTACTGCCCTTGCCCCTTTCGGGTAAGGTAGTCTTCCACTAGCTTTCCTAATTAATCAGCCAAGGGCATCCCATACTACCCTTGTGGTAGCACTGTTTTCCCGGGTGGTTCTCCATGTTCCAATTAACATAATGATCTCATCATGAACAATAAATAACAACTGATAATAAAAGTGTGATCATGAATAATGTATCTCCATACCCAAAACCACATATAGCACTAGCAAGTACTACCCAAAAGTTCAGTGGTAAACAAGGTATAAAGATAGACAAACTAGGGTAACCTATTGGGTCCCATCAAAATTAACCTATGCAGATCATTATGATTAATCAGAACATGGCTGGGTAAAAGAAGTGATCAAGGGCACAACTTGCCTGGGCCTTGAGAATCCAGGTACCAGGATGATTCTTCAGATCCTCGTGACCTCACTGCTAGTCGTAGCAATACAAACATACATGGTACAGGCAAAATTAACATTGCACCAAACATATATGCAAAATACATATTAATAATCTACATATTAAAATAAGATCACAGGAAAAAGAATTATTAATTTTGGAGTTGTAGAATTCAAGTTATGATTTTCCTAAGGTTTAATGTGATTAAAATATGATTAAATGATAAATAAATTTTCTGACAGAGTTCTTGTCAAAACAGTGATTCTAAATGATAGAGAATATTATTACAAAATTTTAGCAAGTGGAATGGATTAATTTGGAGTTCATATGCATTTTCTATGAATTATATAAATTCTAGGAATTATTTTTATATTAAAAACTCATTTTCTAATTCATTTAATCATTTTATCACTGCACTGGACTGGGCCTCAATTACAGGGAAGCACAGGGGGCTCGGTGTAATATTTCTAAGACTCAGCGCATAGTCAGACTGGACGGCGGGTTGATATCTAAATACTTCGGGGGCTCTTTAATAAAAGCGCCAGCGCGAAAGGGTATCGGATGGCCTGAGCCGTTCAGATTACAACCGACGGCCGAGATTTTATAACCAGCTACACACTCCTCCTACGCTCGGATCACGATCCTGTGATCCACAGAGCGCCACGCCCCCCCCCTAGCTCAGATCCGTCCGATGCCAAATCTACGCGCCCGATTTAATTACCGCGAAGGGGTAAGGGGCGATCTAATCCTAGCCGTCCAGAACAGATCGGACGGCCGATACCTATCTCCCCTAACCTGGCCCAACTCCGGTAGCCACGCGAGGTCACCGCGGCGGCGCGCCATGGCCGGAGTTTCCCAACTTCTTGCCCAGATGCTAAGTTCTCGATTCCTTGGTGTTACACGTAGAGGGGGTTAAGGGAAATCCGATGGTGGGCTTTTTACCTTGGTTTGATGCGGCGTCGACTCTGCCCACGGAAGAAGGCGGACGCGCGGCGGTGCCCCTGCTCCGACGAGCGATTCACGGAGCCCCAGCGCACCAACTTGCTCGGGACGGCCACCAACACGCGCGGTGAACGCAGGCGATCCCCCACGACCACAAGATGGATCCCCGGGCGTCGTCAAGGAGGGGATCACCGGTGGCGGCGGACTCCTCACTTTTTACACGGCGATGACTTCGTGATTTCACGCCTTGGTGCCCGGTTTGGAGGATTGAAGGGGGCAGGGGGAAACATGTAGGTCTTTTATCCCCCCAGAGTCCGAGCGAGGAGGAGGCGGTGACCGATGGGGTCGGCCCGAGATCGACGCGGCGAAGATTCCGGCGCGAGTTCGTTCGCGTGAGGAAGAGGAATCCGACAGTGGGTCCCGCGCGTCGGAGACACAGGGCGGAATCGAGCGTGAGCGCAGGGCGTCTGGCCAGGCGGGCCCGCGTGGCAGTGCCATCCGCACGGTGTAAACGGCGTAAATGAGAGGCTGAGCAGTGGGCCCGGGCTGTCGGCGCCGGATGAAGCGCGAGAGGATGAGAGGCTGACGTGAGGGCCCCGCATGTCAGCGAAACAGACGAGAGGGTGTGCGCGGGAGTGAAGTTGGGCCGCGCGGGTTGGATTGTGATAACGGGCCGAATTCCGGGTAGCCGGCCCAGGTAAGGTCTTTCTTCTTTTTCTTTTTATTTTGCATTTTCTTTTCTCCATTTTCAAATCCAATTTGAATTCAAACTTAAATTCAAACTTCTATGGCTCATCATTTCAACTTTATTTTTGTGAAGTTAGGGATATTAATTCTGAATATATTTATTTATATATATATTATTTATATTTTTGTTTTATATCCCTTCTCTTTTATTTTCTATTTTCTATTCCAAATTCAAATTTATACTTCTATTTTAGTTTTCAGATTTTTCAAATGTATTAATTGAAATCCAAGGGTGAATATAAACCATACTATTTTATTATTACTAGTTTAAGTTTTATTCTCCTTGTTTATTTATTTCATGAGATGTATAAATGGTTTCCTTTAAAAGAAAAATTCTTTTTCTCCTCATTTTTCTTATTTTCCAAATTTCCAAAACATTATGATATTTTGTTCAAATTTCTTCTACCAATTTCCAATCCCAAAATTTGGGTGTTACAAATCCTACCCCCCTTAAAAATAATCTCGTCCTCGAGATTTGTAAGGAAAAAGGATGCATACTCATATGCACAAACAAAGAGATCTCAGCATGAGGTATAATTCTTTAACAAAACATTGGGTCAACAGACCTTTATTATTTCTTCTAAAATATTATCATATTACTAAAGTAACACCTAGATCTTACAAATCATCATAATTTATATCTATGTAGCTTGGTGAAGCTGGTGGTGGTGGGGGTTGTTGTTGTTGTTGTCTCTCCAGCCGTGCTTGCCTTATTTCTTGGCGGGCCTGACGTATTTCCTCGCGTTGTTGCCTTATCTGATTCTGCATCTCGGTCACCATGTCTGTTAACTGTTGTATTACCAGTCTTTGGGTAGCAACCACTTGATTGATGTCAACAGGTGGAGGATTTGGAGGATTCATTTTCTGTTTGTTGTTATGTGATAATCTTTCCTTTCCTGGTATTAACCATGAAAGTTAGAAGTCTACGGTAATAGTTTTGCAAAGGAAATTATTCAATAAGCGGAATGAATAAGCTAGTAGCTGGTCATGGTTCTGAAGATTCTTTAGTAGGGCTAAATTTATGTCCAGATTGGGGTAACCAATCATATAAGGTGAATATCCAAGGGTAGGATAAAATCTTGTCAAGATGAGGGATATACATGGGTGAGATAGACTACAAGGTGTAGGTTAAAAGTTTGTTTGTTATTAGGTGGGAATAGAAAGGTTATACCATTCATCATGGTTCTATGGGTTGGGTTAGCTCATGGTTGAATTGATCCAATGTGCTAAGATAAGTTACATGGCTAGTGGGGTCTAGTCTCTTCGTTAATCTGTTTAAGTGGACCATATTAAGTTAGATAACATTAGACCACACTGGGTCAGGTCACATTAGGTAAGATAAGATCTAGATTAAATTGGATATGACTAGATTAGACTAGTTTAGGTTAGATAGATCTACTAGGGTAGGATAAATATTATTAGGATATGTTAGAATCTTTAGATTTATTAGGACCAGATAAAATCTTTTTAAGGTAAGATAAATTTATTAAGGTAATAGAATATCCTTTAAGATAAGATGGATCTATTACACAAGATTGAATCTAGGTTAGATTGGTATGACTAGTTTGACTAATAAGATCTAATTAAGTTGCACTAGATCATGGTTGTTTAATCTATTAGGATAAGACAGATCCATAAAGATAAGATAGAATCTTCCGGGGCTAGTTAGATCTATTAGGATAAGGATAAAATCTTTTCAAGATAAGATGAGTATCTTTTAAGATGAGATGGATCTATTAAGGTAAGGGAGAATCCTTTTAAGATAAGAGGAATTGGTTAGAATGAGAGCCTTTTAGGATAAGATAAATCTCTATGTTCCAATGGGGACAATCTAGGTTGTCTAGTTATTTTATAAATATATTTTAATACCTATGTGTATATGCAGATGCAATTGTGGACATTACTCCACAACCCATCACACTCAATCAAAGATCCAAATCAGACAGATGTCATAAGAACAAACATTCAAATATATAAACACTTATAAAAATAGTTTTGTTTTTGTTCCTAGGATTAGGTCTCCTATTCCTAAAGGTCACTTTAGGCACAGGATTTCAAAGTGTGAAATCCACATTTGTCTTTAGAATGAAAAGGTAAGAATAATCAGAGTAAGCGGAAATAGATAAGAAAAGATTTAAGATAAGTTTAGAAAGAATCAGAGTAGCAGAGGTAAGTAGATATTGGTTATCCAGTTCTATCTAGGTTTCGTCCTACAGTCAACATTCCTCTGATACCACTTCTGTAACACCCGGATTTTAGGGGTCCAAAACCCGGGGTTAACATAAACACCAGGTATGCTGGGACCAAGTCTCAAACATATGATGTATAGTGGCACAGGATCGAATGTCACATCTTTATATATAACAGGAGTTCTATACAAAATAAATAATTACATTATAAGGAGACAACGGTCCAGCAACCCAAAGTTGACTGGGAGACGACGACCTAGACCTCTCACGAACTCATCACAGCCTCTTCCATGAGCATCATCCTGCAGTACCTGTTCTTGACCTGTGGTGTATGTGAGACAGCAAGAGTGAGCTCACATACGTTCATCGCTCAACAAGTTGTGGGGAATAATGTGCATGAACTCGCCAAAGGTGGGAGCTCATAAAGTGTAAGGCTTACCAAAGAAGATGGTTAGAGCTGAGCATTGCTTTTAAAGTTGGTCAAAATTTTATTAGCAGTTACTAAGTATAAGTAAATACCAAACCCAATTAAGTAATAGAACAAAAGTAACAACACCACCTGCAATGCAATGCATATGACAAATTGAATTTAGTTCCATAATTTAATCATGTGAGTGTCCGAGCTGCTCATGACCGTGAGCACGGCTAGTATACCAGTTTTACACTCTGCAGAGGTTGCGCATCTTTACCCACAAGCCGTGTTACCCATCTGCCAAGGGGTCATGAATCCCATTCACCTCTACCAAGGAAGCGAGGCAGGGTAACACTACGAGGCCTTTACAAAGTTCCACTAGCTTCCGAAAACCCGCTACAGTTTATAGGAAGATCCAGTACAGGAATCCCTTGCAGGACCGCCATCGCAGCAAAATCCTCCCGAGGGCCTCCCCGCACTGACCTCTCCCCTACTGCCCTTGCCCCTTTCGGGTAAGGTAGTCTTCCACTAGCTTTCCTAATTAATCAGCCAAGGGCATCCCATACTACCCTTGTGGTAGCACTGTTTTCCCGGGTGGTTCTCCATGTTCCAATTAACATAATGATCTCATCATGAACAATAAATAACAACTGATAATAAAAGTGTGATCATGAATAATGTATCTCCATACCCAAAACCACATATAGCACTAGCAAGTACTACCCAAAAGTTCAGTGGTAAACAAGGTATAAAGATAGACAAACTAGGGTAACCTATTGGGTCCCATCAAAATTAACCTATGCAGATCATTATGATTAATCAGAACATGGCTGGGTAAAAGAAGTGATCAAGGGCACAACTTGCCTGGGCCTTGAGAATCCAGGTACCAGGATGATTCTTCAGATCCTCGTGACCTCACTGCTAGTCGTAGCAATACAAACATACATGGTACAGGCAAAATTAACATTGCACCAAACATATATGCAAAATACATATTAATAATCTACATATTAAAATAAGATCACAGGAAAAAGAATTATTAATTTTGGAGTTGTAGAATTCAAGTTATGATTTTCCTAAGGTTTAATGTGATTAAAATATGATTAAATGATAAATAAATTTTCTGACAGAGTTCTTGTCAAAACAGTGATTCTAAATGATAGAGAATATTATTACAAAATTTTAGCAAGTGGAATGGATTAATTTGGAGTTCATATGCATTTTCTATGAATTATATAAATTCTAGGAATTATTTTTATATTAAAAACTCATTTTCTAATTCATTTAATCATTTTATCACTGCACTGGACTGGGCCTCAATTACAGGGAAGCACAGGGGGCTCGGTGTAATATTTCTAAGACTCAGCGCATAGTCAGACTGGACGGCGGGTTGATATCTAAATACTTCGGGGGCTCTTTAATAAAAGCGCCAGCGCGAAAGGGTATCGGATGGCCTGAGCCGTTCAGATTACAACCGACGGCCGAGATTTTATAACCAGCTACACACTCCTCCTACGCTCGGATCACGATCCTGTGATCCACAGAGCGCCACGCCCCCCCTAGCTCAGATCCGTCCGATGCCAAATCTACGCGCCCGATTTAATTACCGCGAAGGGGTAAGGGGCGATCTAATCCTAGCCGTCCAGAACAGATCGGACGGCCGATACCTATCTCCCCTAACCTGGCCCAACTCCGGTAGCCACGCGAGGTCACCGCGGCGGCGCGCCATGGCCGGAGTTTCCCAACTTCTTGCCCAGATGCTAAGTTCTCGATTCCTTGGTGTTACACGTAGAGGGGGTTAAGGGAAATCCGATGGTGGGCTTTTTACCTTGGTTTGATGCGGCGTCGACTCTGCCCACGGAAGAAGGCGGACGCGCGGCGGTGCCCCTGCTCCGACGAGCGATTCACGGAGCCCCAGCGCACCAACTTGCTCGGGACGGCCACCAACACGCGCGGTGAACGCAGGCGATCCCCCACGACCACAAGATGGATCCCCGGGCGTCGTCAAGGAGGGGATCACCGGTGGCGGCGGACTCCTCACTTTTTACACGGCGATGACTTCGTGATTTCACGCCTTGGTGCCCGGTTTGGAGGATTGAAGGGGGCAGGGGGAAACATGTAGGTCTTTTATCCCCCCAGAGTCCGAGCGAGGAGGAGGCGGTGACCGATGGGGTCGGCCCGAGATCGACGCGGCGAAGATTCCGGCGCGAGTTCGTTCGCGTGAGGAAGAGGAATCCGACAGTGGGTCCCGCGCGTCGGAGACACAGGGCGGAATCGAGCGTGAGCGCAGGGCGTCTGGCCAGGCGGGCCCGCGTGGCAGTGCCATCCGCACGGTGTAAACGGCGTAAATGAGAGGCTGAGCAGTGGGCCCGGGCTGTCGGCGCCGGATGAAGCGCGAGAGGATGAGAGGCTGACGTGAGGGCCCCGCATGTCAGCGAAACAGACGAGAGGGTGTGCGCGGGAGTGAAGTTGGGCCGCGCGGGTTGGATTGTGATAACGGGCCGAATTCCGGGTAGCCGGCCCAGGTAAGGTCTTTCTTCTTTTTCTTTTTATTTTGCATTTTCTTTTCTCCATTTTCAAATCCAATTTGAATTCAAACTTAAATTCAAACTTCTATGGCTCATCATTTCAACTTTATTTTTGTGAAGTTAGGGATATTAATTCTGAATATATTTATTTATATATATATTATTTATATTTTTGTTTTATATCCCTTCTCTTTTATTTTCTATTTTCTATTCCAAATTCAAATTTATACTTCTATTTTAGTTTTCAGATTTTTCAAATGTATTAATTGAAATCCAAGGGTGAATATAAACCATACTATTTTATTATTACTAGTTTAAGTTTTATTCTCCTTGTTTATTTATTTCATGAGATGTATAAATGGTTTCCTTTAAAAGAAAAATTCTTTTTCTCCTCATTTTTCTTATTTTCCAAATTTCCAAAACATTATGATATTTTGTTCAAATTTCTTCTACCAATTTCCAATCCCAAAATTTGGGTGTTACACGAGGGCCTCAGCGTACTCCACGCATTCCACGTCGCATTCGTACGTGTGGCGGTACGTGGATCCGACGGTGATGATCCCGTTGGGGCCTGGCATCTTGAGCTTGAGGTAGGTGTAGTTGGGGATGGCCATGAACTTGGCGTAGCACGGCCTTCCCAACACCGTGTGGTAGGTCCCTCGGAACCCGACCGCCTCGAAGGCGAGGGTTTCCTTTCGGAAGTTGGAGGGAGTCCCGAAGCAGACGAGCAAGTCAATCCGTCCGAGGGGCAGGATACGCTTTCCGGGTGCGATCCCGTGGAAGGGTGCCGCACTGGCCCGGACCTCGGACCGATCAACCCCCAAGAGTTCCAGGGTCTCGGCGTAGATGATGTTGAGGCTGTTGCCTCCGTCCATGAGGACCTTGGAGAGCCTAACGTTGCCGATGATCGGATCGACGACGAGCGGGTACCTCCCTAGGCTTGGCACGAAGTCGGGGTGGTCGCCTCGGTCGAAGGTGATAGGCTTGTCGGACCAGTCTAGGTAGGCTGGCGCTACCACCTTTACCAAGCAGACCTCCCGGCGCTCCTGCTTGCGGTGCCGAGCCAAGGCGTTCGCCACTTGCCCGCCGTAAATCATGAAGCAGTTGTGGATCTCGGGGAACTCCTCTTCCGTGCCACCCTCCTTCTTGTTGTTGCCTTGGCCCTTGCCATCTTCCGTCGGGGGCCTGGCCTTATGGAAGTAGCGCTGGAGCATGACACATTCTTTAAGGGTGTGCTTGACGGGACCCTGGTGATAGGGGCACGACTCCTTGAGCATCTTGTCGAACGCGCCGGCCCCTCCAGGGGGCTTCCGAGGGTTCCTGTGCTCGGTAGCAGCGACAAGATTCGCGTCAGCGGCGTTGCGCTTCGTTTGCGCCTTCTTCTTGGCCTTATTCTTCATGCCACGCTGGGCGGACGCCTCGGGGGCGTCTTCCTTTGGCTCCCCCTAAGGCTGCTTGTCTTTTCGGAAGATGGCCTCGATCGCCTCCTGACCCGAGGCGAACTTGGTGGCGACGTCCATCAATTCACTCGCCTTGGTGGGAGTCTTGCGCCCCAGTTTGCTCACCAGGTCTCGGCAAGTGGTGCCGGCGAGGAAAGCTC
The DNA here is from genome assembly GCA_029449295.1 of Zea luxurians. NCBI lineage: Eukaryota > Viridiplantae > Streptophyta > Magnoliopsida > Poales > Poaceae > Zea > Zea luxurians. The sequence goes on from JAOPSE010000044.1 coordinate 3,309,588, forward strand.
TGATGACATCCGAGTCGATGATATTAGGCAGCTCGGTGCGCTGCTTCGAAAACCGCCGGATGTACTCTCGGAGGGATTCCCTAGGCTGTTGGCGACAGCTTTGGAGATTCCATGAGTTCCCAGGGCGCACGTACGTGCCCTGGAAATTTCCCACGAAAACCTTGACCAGGTCGTCCCAATCGGAGATCTGCGTAGGTGGTAGATGCTCCAACCAGGCCCGGGCGCCGTTGGAGAGGAAAAGGGGTAGATTACAGATGATGAGGTTGTCATTGTCTGCCCCTCCCAACTGGCATGCCAGTCGGTAGTCCGCGAGCCACAACTCCAGCCTCGTCTCCCCCGAGTACTTGGTGATGGTAGTGGGGGCTCGGAAACGGGCGGGGAACGACGCTTGTCGTATGGCCCGGCTGAAGACTCGTGGACCGGGTGGCTCAGGCGAGGGACTCCGATCCTCCTCGCTGTCGTAGTGTCCCCCGCGCCTGGGATAGTAGCCTCGGCGCACCTTCTCGTCGAGGCAGGCTCGATGATCGCGATGGTGATGCTCGTTGCCGCGGCGATCCTGGGCGGCAGGTGCCTCGTCTCGTGTGCGCTCGGGATGGACCGAGGCCTCCCGCATTCGTCGGGAGGACGCCGTGTGATGCTCCGAGGGGTTAGCTCGCCTTCGGGAGGCAGAGCTCTCGGCTCGTCGAACTGCGGCACCTTCCAGGAGATCCTTGAGTTCGCCCTGGATACACCGTCCCTCGGTGGTGGATGGCTCTGGCATGGTTCGAAGTAGCATCGCCGCTGCAGCTAGGTCCTGGCCGGACCCGCTGACGGCCGGGGGCAGCGCTGCCCTGGCTTTGTCGACGATGCGGCGCTGGACGTCCCGGGCCCGATGATAGGCTCCTCCGGCGAGTGTTCGGCCTGCCCACTCCTGTTTGATGTTCTGTTGGAGCTGCACAAGCCGCCCTACTTCCTCGTCGACCTTGGCCTGCATCTCGCGGATTTGCTCGAGCTGTGTGTCCCGACCCCCCGCAGGGACTGGAACCACAGCTAGCTCCCGTGGGATGTCAGCGCGAGATGCGGGCCCAGGGGGATCGTCAACCTCCGGCATACCGAGGTGGTTGCCTTCGTTGTGATCTCCCTGATCGACGTGGAAACATTCGCGACTTGGGTCGTAACCCTCGTCGTCAAGGCTGTGGCCATCGTCAGAGCAACCGGAGAGGCAGTGGTCACATGCGGACATGAAGTCCCGCATGGCACCGGGGTCATCGAGGCCAGAGAAATTCCAATCGAAGTCGGGGTCGTCCTCTTTCTTGGCCAGAGAAATTCCGGTCCGGAGGTTGAGACGGCTGTCAGTCGGTCCCAGGTCGACCACATATGGTACCCTGGAAGGTTTGGATACGCCCTTACGAAAGCGCTCACTGTAGCGGGGTCGCTAGGTGGATCGAAGCTGAATCGAAAGGGAATAGGGTGGAATACGGACGGTACCTTTTGGTCGATGGACGGTGGTGAAGTCGCGTCGGGGAAGGAACGCACCGTCATCTCAAGTACGAGGGTGACGCCTAGCAGGTCCTTTGCGAGGGTGCTAGCGTCGTCAGTCCGCTTGGGACTAGCACGTTGTGGGAAAACAGCGCTCGTCATTGTCCTAGGCGTGAGGACAACACCCGACATGTCCCCCGGAGGAGTGCCGACGTTGTCGGCTCGCTCTGGTTCGACAGTCGATAAGGTGCCGCCTCCTGCATGGCCACAGTTGCCCAGTCTCCGTCTCCTCCGGCGACGAGGGTGGCAGGGATGACCGGAGTGTTCCTCTTCCGCCGCGGGGAGATGCCGTCGTGGAGGTCGCCTCCGCCGGGCGAGCCGTTGACTGTCGTTGTCGTCGTGCTGCGGAGGGAGGAGTACCATGTCGTAGCTGCCGTCGAGGGACATGAACTCGAGACTCTCGAAGTGGAGCATCGTCCCGGGCTGAAGAGGTTGCTGAAGTCTACCCATCTGGAACTCAACGGGAAAGTGTTCATTAACACGCAGCATGCCCCTACCTGGCGCGCCAACTGTCGGCGTTTCGGACCCGGGGGGTCCCTGGACCGACGAGTAAATTTGTCACTGCGTGCCCCTGCCTAGATGGGTTGGTGCGAGATGGAACACAAGTGGAGGAATGAGCCTTGTATTATCCTGCACCAGGGTGCTTGTAGTAGGGGTTACAAGCCTTGCGAGAGAGCGAGGGCGAGAGAGAGAGAGAGTAGGAGAGAGCGAGAGAGAGAGAGGGTCCGGCCCCTGCTCGTCTTCTCCCGTCCCTTTGCCGTGCGTCTACTCGTCTCTCCTGTCGTGCGTACGTATGCTCATATGTTCGTATGCTCGTCCCTCTGTCCCCCTTTCTTCTGTGGGGCCCTGGACACCCCCTTTTTTAGACATAAGGAGATGCCCAGCTGTACAATGGGGTGTAGCTGGGAGCTAACGTGGCTGGCAGGGGAGTGCCCTGAGCCCTATGCAGATAACAACGTGGCCATTGGGGGGACGTCTCAAGCCCTGTAGAGGTAGTATCGTGGCCGTCGGAGAAGTGCCTTGAGCCCTGTAGCAGTACAACTATTGGTGTCGTATGGATCCTGCTGACGTCTCCTTGCTTTCGTAGGGGGCTTGAGAACCATCGACGTCATGGTTGCATGCGGGAAACCACCATCGCCTGTTACCGGGGTAAGCTGGATGGAACGCCGGTCTTGTTCCTTCGTAGCCTGAGCTAGCTAGGAGTAGGGTAATGATGCATCCCTTGTGGCGCGGTTGATCCGAGCCTGAGGTCGGGCGAGGCGGCGACTCCTCCGAGGCCGAGGCTGGGGTCGAGACCCAGGGTCGGGCGAGGACGTGACTCTTCCCAAGGCCAAGGCCGAGGCCGAGCCCTAGGGTCGGGCGAGGTGGAGATTTCCTCCCGAGGCCGAGGCCGAGGCCGAGCCCTGGGGTCGGGCGAGGCAGAGCTTCCTGTTGCGCCCGAGGCTGAACTCGACCGTTGTTGGTTTCACCCGGGTGGTTGGCACAGCAGCCGAAGTGGGGCGGGCGACACTGTTTTCCTGTTAGATCGGTCAGTGAAAGGGCGAAGTGACTGCGGTCACTTCGACCTTGCCGACTGAGGCGCGCGTGTCAGGATAAGGTGTCAGGCGACCCTAGCATTAAATGTGCATGCAACACGGTCGGCTGGTAAGGCGATTTGGCCAAAGTCGCTTGTACGACAAGGCTTGCCTTTGGCTGAGCCGAGGGTGCGCTCACTGTCTGAGGAGACCCTCGGGCGAGACGTGGATTCGTCCGGGACCACTGTTCCGTCCGAGGCTGGGCTCGGGCGAGGTGAGACCGCGTCCCCTGGTAGACGAAGCCTTGACTTTGACCCAAGCCGTCAGTCTTCACGGTTTGCTCTGAAGGTGTTTACCAGCCGTGATTAGGAGTGGTGGGGGTACCCCTAATTACGGTACCCGATAGATTGTGTGTTTACATGGAGTGCCAAAGAAGATCGTGTCTGATCGAGGTTCACAGTTTACCTCAAGATTTTGGAGAAGCTTTCATGAGAACATGAGCATGAAGTTGAATTTTAGTATGGCTTATCACCCTCAGACTGATGGACAGACTGAAAGGACTAATCAAGTTTTGGAAGATATGTTGAGAGCTCGTGCCCTTCAGCATGGAGGAAGTTGGGATAACAGTTTACCTTATGCTGAGTTTTCATATAATAATAGCTATCAGGCCAGTCTGAAGATGTCACCTTTTGAAGCTTTATATGGGAGGAAGTGCAGGACTCCTCTATATTGGGATCAGACTGGAGAAAGACAGTTCTTTGGGCCTGAACTGATTCAAGAAGCAGAAGAACAAGTCCGTATAATTCGAGAGAATTTGAGGGTAGCTCAAACCAGGCAAAAGAGCTATGCTGATAATAGAAGGAGACCATTGGAATTTGAGGAAGGAGATTATGTGTACCTCAAGGTGTCACCACTTCGTGGAATGAGGAGATTCAAAGTCAAGGGCAAATTGTCCCCTCGCTATATTGGACCATTCTTGATCTTTAGGCGAGTTGGGGAGATGGCATACCAACTCGAGCTACCTGCTACGCTATCGGATATACATAATGTATTTCATGTGTCTCAACTTAAGAAGTGTCTCTATGTCCCTAAGGAGTAGTTACCAATGGAAGAGCTCAGTGTACAGGGTGATTTGACTTACACGGAGTATCCGATCAAGATTCTTGACACATTGACTCGAGTTACAAGAAATAAGGTGATAAAGATGTGCAAAGTGCAATGGAGTCACCATGGCGAAGATGAAGCAACTTGGGAAAGAGAAGAGGAGCTTCGCATAGATTTTCCCCATCTTTTCCCTAGATCTTCCTAAATCTCGAGGACGAGATTATTTTTAAGGGGGGTAGGATTTTTAATACCCACTTTGTAAGAAAAGTCTAAAAAGAGAAATTGTCACTTTATAGCCATATGTGTTATCCATGTCTATCGTTTCATGTGAACACCACATATAACAGACAAATAAATGACAAAAGACACCTAAAAATAATACATGCATCATGCTAGGAATTTATTTTGTGTGCATTTTGTGACAATATGAAAATAATATGACAAGAAATATATTAAAATTCCAAAAGGGAAATTTAGAATATAAAAGAAAAAGCTAGAATTTAGAAGTGGAGAAAGAAGAGAAAAGTATATATACAAAATAAATATTATAAATGGATAAATAAAATAGTGTGTGCAAAATTATACTCTTAATTTAAGGAAGGTTTACCACATAGTAAAATTTGAATTTTGAATTCAAATGGAAAGGAAAAACAAATCATGAAAAGGGAAAAAGAAATTAAAAAGGAAAACAACACTATGCATTTTGGGCCGATCGACTTCCCTTTTTGACCCAGGCAGCATTCCCTCCTGCATGGCCCACCAAGTTTCCACCGTGCGTAGACGCTCCGCAGCGCCGACAGTAGGGCCCCACGGGCCAGTCTCTCGTGCACTCCGCGCGCGCTCGGTTCCCGCGGACACTGATAGCGCGGCCCCACCTGTCATCAGGCTGGTCGCCGGCTCCAACGAACCACGCGATCCGCGCGGCGGATCCTCCGGTGGTGCTCGCCCACGTCGGGTACTCCCACCGCATATATGTGGTCGCGTGCCTAGCGCAGGCATTGTGCTTCTAAACCCTGGACCCGAGACCCCCTTGGCCGCAGCTACTCGTACCAGCAGAGCGAAACCGAAAGAGAGAGAGGGAAGCGGCCGCGCGCCGCCGTGGTCGGGATCTCGACTGGGGCGTCGTCTGGTGACCGAATCCAGGCCGTGGTGGTGTGCGCCACCGGGGGGAAATTGTCCGGTCAACAAGCTGGCGCGGGCAGCGGTGAATTGAAGGCAATTCCTCGCCGGAGTCAAAGCGTCGCCGCGATTCCGCCTAACACCGCGGCCAGCACCGTCCAGACAACCATCCGCGGTATGAACTTCCCCCTCCGTTTTGTGGACCCTCCGATTTGGTTTTTACCGGGTAGCTATGGTGGATTGCGCTCGGGAACAAGCTCAGGCGTAGTGCGGCGATGGCGCCGCCGCGAGGAGGCAAACCCTGGTGACCGGAGTTGGGTGGCGCGGCCATAACCACGGGGGCCGTTGATCCTTCGGTCTATGGCTGCGATTAGAAGATCATACCCTTCGTTTGAGTGACTCGCGCGGTCGTAGATCTTTGATCCGTCGGCACAGATCGCGTCCTGCTTCATTAAATCGCGACCGTCGATCGTTGATCGAGTGGACGCACTCGTGTACCCGTTTACTGCGGCCGGGATCTAATCCTCACCGTCCGTTTTGGATCAGGCGGCCAGTAAACCCCGATACCCCTTCGGCCATGCCATTATGCAAAAGAAACCCCGTAGATCCCTATATTCAACCCGCCGTCTGCGCCTAGATCTATCTGTGTCATGTGGACATTTACCCCGAGGCCCCTGCCTTCCTCTGTAATAGTGCGCCCAGTCCAGAGTTCATGAGAAATGGTTAAATAAAATCTGAAAATGATTTTAATGAGAAAAAGAATTGCTAGAACTTATAAAATTCATAGAAAATTCATCTCTAGTCCAAATTAATCCATCCCACTTTCTAAAATTTTGTAATTTTATTCTCTATCACTTAGAGTCTCTGTTTTGTCATGACAATAGTAAGAAAAATAATTTCTCACTTAATCCTATTTCAACCACTTAAAACCTTTGGAAATTCATATCTCAAAATCTATAACTCCAAAAATTATGATTCATGTTCCTAGGATTTTATTTTAATATCTAGATTATTACTAAGTATTTTGTTTACATGTTTGGTGTGATATTAATTTTCTCTATACACTGTGCTTGTTTGTATTGTGGCGAGTAGAAGAACCCGTTACTGAGGATCCTGGTGAGCAGCAGATAGAAGTAGCTGAGCAGGAGCTCATTGAAGGCAAGTTGTGCCCTTGACCACTTTTTACCCAATAATGTTCTTTAATATCATTTATTCATGCATAGGTTAATTTTGATGGGACCCGATAGGTCACCCTAGATTGTTTATCTCATTACCTTGTTTACCCCTGAATCACTTGGGTAGTTTGCTATTGCTTTACATGGTTTTGGGATAATCATTTATTATATCTATGTTCCAATTCTTTTGTTATTCTATTTCTGTTCATGTCAAGATCATTAATGTTAATCAGAACATAGAGCTTAACTTGAGAAACATGTGCCACCACAAGGGTTTAATGGGACGCCCTTGGCTGACTAATTAGGAAAGCTAGTGGAAGACTACCTTACCCGAAAGGGGCAAGGGCAGTAGGGGAGTTGCATGCAAGGAGGTTCTCGGGTTGATTTAGCTGTGATGGCGGTCAGACGGGGGATTCTTGCAAGTGCTCTTCCCATAAACTGTAGCGGGTTTTCGGAAGCTAGTGGAACTTTGTAAAGGCCTCGTAGTGTTGCCCTGCCTCGCCTCCTAGGTACAGGTGTATGGGAGTCGCGATCCCTTGGCAGATGGGTAACATGATTTGTGGGTAAAGGGTACCACCTCTGCAGAGTGTAAAACTGATATACTAGCCGAGCTCACTGTCATTAGCAGCTCAGGACTCTCTGATGATTAATTTATGGAACTTAAATTCAATTTGTCATTTGCATATGCATGGGTTTATTATTAATTTGTTCTATTACTTTACTTAAGGTTTGGTATTTACTTATATTTAGTAACTGTTAATAAAACTTTGACCAACTAATTAAAAGCAATGCTCAGCTTTAACCCCTGTCATTGATTAGCCTTACACATCACATGAACTCCCACCTTTGTGAGTTCATGCCACTGGTTCCCCACAACTTGTTGAGTTATGATCATGTGTGAGCTCACCCTTGCTATCTCACACCCCCCCTACAGGAGAAGAACAGGTGGTTCAGGAGGAGCCACAAGGCGAGGAGTTTGATATGATCTAGGTGGCGTTTCTCAGTTGACATTGGCGCCAACGGCGATCCTTAGTTTGTTTTATATTTATCTTTTATTTTGTAGTAAGACTTCTGCTATGTAATAAATACTCTGATTTTTGTGACATTTATCTCTATACACTCTGTTATTATATATGTTGTCTTCTTGGCGCATGTATGAGATACACCTGGCTTTGTTCCTTAAAGCCGGGTGTGACAAAGAGCAAGTTGGTACCTGGAATCTTGAGTCCCAAGCAAGTTGTGCCCTTGATCACTCCTTTTTACCTAATAATGTTCACTATTAATCACTGTGACATGCTCAGGTTAATTTGATGGGACCTAATAGGTTTCCCTAGTATTGTTTATTCCCCACCTTGCAAACAGATGAATTATTGGGTAGATTTGCTATTGCTCTACTTGGTTTTGGGAAACCAATGTTTCATTACGATCATGTTCCAATTATGTTGTTGTTTAATTATTGTTCATGATAAGATCATTTTATTAATTGAAACATGGAGAACTACCCGGGAAAATAGTGCTACCACAAGAGTGGTATGAGATGCCCTTGACTGACTAATTAGGAAAGCTAGTGGAGGACTAACTTACCCGAAAGGGGTAAGGGCAGTAGGGGAGTGGTTAGTGTAAGGAGGTGTTTGGGTTAATTTTGCTGCGATGGCGGTCAGGCGAGGGATCCCTGCATTGGAGCTTCCTAGAACTGTAGCGGGTTTTCTGAAGCTAGTGGAACTTTGTAAATGCCTCGTAGTGTTACCCTGTCTCGCTTCCTTGGTAGAGGTGTATGGGATTCATGACCCTTGGAAGATGGATAACATGACTTGCGGGTAAAGATGCGTAATCTCTGCAGATTGTAAAACTGGTATATCAACCGTGCTCACGGTCATGAGCGGCTCGGACACTCACATGATTAATTTATTGAACTAAACTTAATTTGTCATATGCATTGCATTGTGGGTGTTGTTATCAATTTTGATCTACTACTTATTTGGGTTGGTATCTACTTATACTTAGTAATTACTAAAAAAAATTTGACCAACTTTAAAAGCAATGCTCAGCTTCAACCATCCTCTTTGGTAAGCCTTACACTTCACATGAGCTCCCACCTTTGGCGAGTTGATGCACATTATTCCCCACAATTTGTTGAGCGATAAACGTATGTGAGCTCACTCTTGCTGTCTCACACCCCCACAGGTCAAGAACAGGTACTACGGGATGAGACGCATGGAGGATGCTGTGATGAGCTTGTGAGTGGTCTAGGCCGTCCGAAAGTCGCCTAGAGGGGGGGTGAATAGGGCGAGACTGAAATTTACAAAGTCAATCACAACTACAAGCCGGGTTAGCGTTAGAAATATAATGCGAGTCTGAGAGAGGGCGTAAAAACAAATCGCAAGCGAATAAAGAAGTGAGACACAAGGATTTGTTTTACCGAGGTTCGGTTCTCTCAAACCTACTCCCCGTTGAGGTGGTCACTAAGACCGGGTCTCTTTCAACCCTTTCCCTCTCTCAAACGGTCCCTCGGACCGAGTGAGCTTCTCTTCTCAATCAACCGGGAACCAAACTTCCCCACAAGGACCACCACACAATTGGTGTCTCTTGCCTTGATTACAATTGAGATGATCACAAGAAAGAATGAGAAAAAGAAGTAATCCAAGCGCAAGAGCTCAAATGAACACAACAATCACTCTCTCTAATCACTAAAGCTTTGAGTGGAATTGGGAGAGGATTTGATCTCTTTGGTGTGTCTAGAATTGAATGCTAGAGATCTTGTAAGTAGTTGGAACGTGGAAAACTTGGATGACTTGAATGTGGGGTGGTTGGGGGTATTTATAACCCCAGCCACCAAAAATGGCCGTTGGAAGACTGCTGTCGCATGGCGCACCGGACTGTCCGGTGCGCCACCGGACACTGTCCGGTGCACCAGCCACGTCAGCCTGCCGTTGGGGTTCGACCGTTGGAGCTCTGTCTTGTGGGCCCGCCTGGCTGTCCGGTGGTGCACCGGACAGGCCCTGTAGGCTGTCCGGTGTACCACCCGCGCGTGCTCTGCTCCTCTGCGCGCGCTGGCGCGCATTTAATGCGTTGCAGTCGACCGTTGCGCGCGAAGTAGCCGTTGCTCCGCTGGCTCACCGGACAGTCCGGTGTTACACCGGACAGTTCGGTGAATTTTAGCGGAGCGGATTCCCGAAGCGGGCAAGTTCAGAGTCGCTCTCCCCTGGAGCACCGGACACTATCCGGTGGTGCACCGGACAGTCCGGTGAATTATAGCGAAGCGCCTCTGAGATTTCCCGAAGGTGAAGAGTTCAGCTTGGAGTCTCCTGGTGCACCGGACACTGTCCGGTGTGTGCCACCGGACAGTCCGGTGCGCCAGACCAGGGCAGCCTTCGGTTGTCCCTTGCTCTCTTTGTTTGAACCCATTCTTGGTCTTTTTATTGACTTTTTGTGAACCTTTGGCACCTGTAGAACTTATAGACTAGAGCAAACTAGTTAGTCCAATTATTTGTGTTGGGCAATTCAACCACCAAAATCAATTAGTAAATAGGTGTAAGCCTAATTCCCTTTCAATCTCCCCCTTTTTGGTGATTGATGCCAACACAAACCAAAGCAAGTATAGAAGTGCATAATTGAACTAGTTTGCAAAATGTAAGTGCAAAGGTTACTAAGAATTGAACCAATAAATATTTTCATAAGATATGCATGGATTGTTTCTTTATATTCTCAATATTTTGGACCACGCTTGCACCACATGTTTTGTTTTTGCAAATACTTTTGTAAATTCTTTTCAAAGTCCTTTTGCAAATAATCAAAGGTAAATGAGTAAGATTTTGAGAAGCATTTTCAAGATTTGAAAATTTTCTCCCCTGGATCAAATGCTTTTCCTTTGACTAAACAAAACTCCTCCTCAATAAAAAACTTCCTCTTAGTGTTCAAGAGGGTTTTAAGATGCAATTTTGAAAATACTACTTTCTCCCCCTTTTGAACACAATGAGATACCAATTTGAAAATCATAAGTTTTAAAATTTGGGTGGTGGTGCGGTCCTTTTGCTTTGGGCAATACTCTCTCCCCCTTTGGCATGAATCGCCAAAAACGGATGTTTGAGTGAAATATACGCCCTTGTTAAACTACTTTCTCCCCCTTTGGACAAAAATAAAGGAGTGAAGATTATACCAAAGTTGGAGAGTTGTGCGGAGCGACGGCGAAGGATGAATGATTTGATGGAGCGGAGTGGAAGCCTTGTCTTCACTGAAGACTCCTTTTCCCTTTCAATCTATGACTTAGCATGAAATGGACTTGAAAGAACACATTAGTCATAGCACATGAAAGAGATGATCAAAGGTATATAAATGAGCTATGTATGCAAGACATCAACAAAAATTCCTAGAATCAAGAATATTTAGCTCATGCCTAAGTCTGGTAAATGTTTGTTCATCCAATAGCTTGGTAAATATATCGGCTAATTGTTCTTTAGTGTTAATATATGCAATCTCGATATCCCCCTTTTGTTGGTGATCCCTTAAGAAATGATACCGAATGGCTATGTGTTTAGTGCGGCTATGCTCAACGGGATTATCCGCCATGCGGATTGCACTCTCATTATCACATAGAAGAGGAACTTTGGTTAATTAGTAACCATAGTCCCTAAGGGTTTGCCTCATCCAAAGTAGTTGCGCGCAACAATGGCCTGCGGCAATGTACTCGGCTTCGGCGGTAGAAAGAGCTACAGAATTTTGCTTCTTTGAAGCCCAAGACACCAAGGATCTTCCCAAGAACTGGCAAGTCCTCGATGTGCTCTTTCTATTAATTTTACACCCTGCCCAATCGGCATCCGAATAACCAATTAAATCAAATGTGGATCCCCGAGGGTACCAAAGCCCAAACTTAGGAGTATAAGCCAAATATCTCAAGATTCGTTTTACGGCCATAAGGTGAGCTTCCTTAGGGTCGGTTTGGAATCTTGCACACATGCATACAGAAAGCATAATGTCCGGTCGAGATGCACACAAATAGAGTAATGAACCTATCATCGACCGGTATACCTTTTGATCTACGGATTTACCTTCCGTGTCGAGGTCGAGATGCCCATTGGTTCCCATGGGTGTCTTGATGGGCTTGGCATCCTTCATCCCAAACTTGTTTAGAATGTCCTGAGTATACTTCGTTTGGCTAATGAAGGTGCCCTCTTGGAGTTGCTTCACTTGAAATCCTAAGAAATACTTCAACTCCCCCATCATTGACATCTCGAATTTCTATGTCATCATCCTACTAAATTCTTCACATGTAGATTCGTTAGTAGACCCAAATATAATATCATCAACATAAATTTGGCATACAAACAAATCATTGTCAAGAGTTTTAGTGAATAGAGTAGGATCGGCCTTCCGACTTTGAAGCCATTAGCAATAAGGAAATCTCTTAGGCATTCATACCATGCTCTTGGGGCTTGCTTGAGCCCATAAAGCGCCTTAGAGAGCCTATAGACATGGTTAGGGTACTCACTGTCTTCAAAGCCGGGAGGTTGCTCAACGTAGACCTCTTCCTTGATTGGTCCATTGAGGAAGGCACTCTTCACGTCCATTTGGTAAAGCTTGAAGCCATGGTAAGTAGCATAGGCTAATAATATACGAATTGACTCAAGCCTAGCTACGGGTGCATAGGTTTCACCAAAATCCAAACCTTCGACTTGGGAGTATCCCTTGGCCACAAGTCGAGCTTTGTTCCTTGTCACCACACCATGCTCATCTTGCTTGTTGCGGAAGACCCACTTGGTTCCTACAACATTTTGGTTAGGACGTGGAACTAAATGCCATACCTCATTCCTCGTGAAGTTGTTGAGCTCCTCTTGCATTGCCACCACCCAATCCGAATCTTGAAGTGCTTCCTCTACCCTGTGTGGCTCAATGGAGGAAACAAAAGAGTAATGCTCACAAAAATGTGCAACACGAGATCTAGTAGTTACCCCCTTATGAATGTCGCCAAGGATGGTGTCGACGGGGTGATCTCGTTGGATTGCTTGGTGGACTCTTGGGTGTGGCGGCCTTGCAACTTGCTCTTCCTCCTTGTCTTGATCATTTGCATCTCCCCCTTGATCATTGTCGTCTTCTTGAGGCGGCTCATCTTTTTTATCTTCTTCTTCATCATCTTGAGCCTCATTCTCATCTTGAGTTGGTGGAGATGCTTGCATGGAGGAGGATGGTTGATCTTGTTCATTTGGAGGCTCTTCGAATTCCTTAGGACACACATCCCCAATGGACATGTTCCTTAGCGCGATGCACGGAGCCTCTTCTTCACCTAACTCATCAAGATCAACTTGCTCTACTTGAGAGTCGTTAGTCTCATCAAACACAACGTCACAAGAAACTTCAACTAGTCCTGAGGACTTGTTAAAGACTCTATATGCCCTTGTGTTTGAATCATATCCTAGTAAAAAGCCTTCTACAGTCTTAGGAGCAAATTTAGATTTTCTACCTCTTTTAACAAGAATAAAGCATTTGTTACCAAAGACTCTAAAATAGGAAATATTGGGCTTTTTACCGGTTAGGAGTTCGTATGATGTCTTCTTGAGGATTCGGTGTAGATACAACCGGTTGATGGCGTAGCAGGCGGTGTTGACCTCCTCGGCCCAAAACCGATCCGAAGTCTTGTACTCATCAAGCATGGTCCTTGCCATGTCCAATAGAGTTCGATTCTTCCTCTCCACTACACCATTTTGTTGTGGCGTGTAGGGAGAAGAGAACTCATGCTTGATGCCCTCCTCCTCAAGAAAGCCTTCGATTTGTGAGTTCTTGAACTCCGTCCCATTGTCGCTTCTAATTTTCTTGATCCTTAAGCCGAACTCATTTTGAGCCCGTCTCAAGAATCCCTTTAAAGTCTCTTGGGTTTGTGATTTTTCCTGCAAAAAGAACACCCAAGTGAAGCGAGAATAATCATCCACAATAACTAGACAGTACTTACTCCCGCCGATGCTTATGTAAGCAATCGGGCCAAATAGGTCCATGTGTAGGAGCTCCAGTGGCCTGTCAGTCGTCATGATGTTCTTATGCGGATGATGAACACCAACTTGCTTCCCTGCTTGGCATGCGCTACAGATCCTGTCTTTCTCAAAATGAACATTTGTTAATCCTAAAATGTGCTCTCCCTTTAGAAGCTTATGAATATTCTTCATTCCAACATGGGCTAGTCGGCGGTGCCAAAGCCAACCCATGTTAGTCTTAGCAATTAAGCAAGTGTCGAGTTCAGCTCTATCAAAATCTACCAAGTATAGCTGACCCTCTAACACTCCCTTAAATGCTATTGAATCATCACTTCTTCTAAAGACAGTGACACCTACATCAGTAAATAGACAGTTGTAGCCCATTTTGCATAATTGAGATACGGAAAGCAAATTGTAATCTAATGAATCAACAAGAAAAACATTGGAAATGGAATGGTCAGGTGAAATAGCAATTTTACCCAAACCTTTGACCAAACCTTGATTTCCATCCCCGAATGTGATAGCTCGTTGGGGATCTTGGTTTTTCTCGTAGGAGGAGAACATCTTCTTCTCCCCTGTCATGTGGTTTGTGCACCCGCTATCGATGATCCAACTTGAGCCCCCGGATGCATAAACCTACAAAACAAATTTAGTTCTTGACTTTAGGTACCCAAACGGTTTTGGGTCCTTTGGCATTAGACACAAGAACTTTGGGTACCCAAACACAACTCTTTGATCCCTTGTGTTTGCCCCCAACAAACTTGGCAACTACCTTGCCGGATTTGTTAGTCAAAACATAAGATGCATCAAAAGTTTTAAATGAAATGTCATGATTATTTGATGCACTAGGAGTTTTCTTCTTAGGCAATTTAGCATGGGTTGATTGCCTAGAACTAGATGTCTCACCCTTATACATAAAAGCATGATTAGGGCCAGAGTGAGACTTCCTAGAATGAATTCTCCTAATCTTGCTCTCGGGATAACCGGCAGGGTACAAAATGTAACCCTCGTTATCTTGAGGCATGGGAGCCTTGCCCTTAACAAAGTTAGACAATTTCTTAGGAGGGGCATTAAGTTTGACATTGTCTCCCTTTTGGAAGCCAATGCCATCCTTGATGCCAGGGCATCTCCCACAATAAAGCATACTACGAGCAAATTTAAATTTTTCATTTTCAAGTTCATGCTCAGCAATTTTAGCATCTAATTTTGCTATATGATCATTTTGTTGTTTAATTAAAGCCATATGATCATGAATAGCATCAATATCAACATCTCTACATCTAGTGCAAATAGAAACATGCTCAACGGTAGATGTAGAGGGTTTGCAAGATTTTAATTCTACAACCTTAGCATGTAATATATCATTTTCACTTCTAAGGTTAGAAATAGTAACATTGCAAACATCAAAATCTTTAGCCTTAGCAATTAATTTTTCATTTTCATTTCTAAGGCTAGCAAGAGAATCATTCAATTTTTCAATCTTAGCAAGCAAATTAGCATTATCATCTCTAAGATTGGAAATTGAATCATCACAAACATTAGAATCAACCTTAGCAATTAATCAAGCATTTTCATTTCTAAGGTTGGCAATCAAATCATGGCATGTGCTTAGCTCACTAGTTAATTTTTCACATTTTTCAAATTCTAGAGCGTAAGCATTTTTAACCTTGACATGTTTTTTGTTTTCCTTGATTAGGAAGTCCTCTTGGGTGTCCAAGAGTTCATCCTTTTCATGGATGGCACTAATTATTTCATTTAATTTTTCTTTTTGTTGCATGTTTAGGTTGGCAAAAAGGGTACGCAAATTATCCTCCTCATCACTAGCATTATCATCACTAGAGGACTCATATTTAGTGGAGGATTTGGATTTAACCTTCTTCCTTTTGCCGTCCTTTGCCATGAGGCACTTGTGGCCGACGTTGGGGAAGAGTAGTCCCTTGGTGATGGCGATGTTGGCGGTGTCCTCATCGAAGGAGGAGTCGGTGGAGCTCTCGTCGGAGTCCCACTCCCGGCAAACATGGGCATCGCCGCCCTTCTTCTTGTAGTACCTCTTCTTCTCCTTTCTTCTCCCCTTCTTGTCGTCGCCCCTGTCACTGTCACTTGATAATGGACATTTAGCTATAAAGTGACTGGGCTTACCACACTTGTAGCAAACCTTCTTGGAGCGGGATTTGTAATCCTTCCCCCTCCTTTGCTTGAGGATTTGGCGAAAGCTCTTGATGATGAGCGCCATCTCCTCATTGTCGAGCTTAGAGGCATCGATTGGTTGTCTACTTGATGTAGACTCTTCCTTCTCCTCCGTCGCCTTGAATGCAACCGGTTGTGCTTCGGGCGCGGAGGGGCCATCTAGCTCGATGATCTTCTTTGAGCCTTTGATCATCAACTCAAAGCTCACAAATTTACCTATCACTTCCTCGGGGGTCATTTGATTATATCTAGGATTGCCTCGAATTAATTGAACTTGCGTAGGATTAAGAAATACGAGGGATCTTAGAATAACCTTGACCATCTCATGGTCATCCCATTTTGTGCTCCCGAGGTTGCGCACTTGGTTCACCAAGGTCTTCAAGCGGTTGTACATGGCTTGAGGGTCCTCGCCTTGGTTGAGTCGGAACTGTCACACCCGGTTTTAGAAGGCAAACCGAATGCGAACCATGTACGTGCCAGGATCAGCAATTCACGTACACAGCAGTTACATAACATGGACATCATCACACAGTGCTCAAATAGTATTAAAAAGGGAAATAATAGTCGATTACATCATATGTCTGAGACATCCACATAGTCTTTACAATAAATCAAAGTGCGGAAAAGAAACGTAGATAAACGCGGCCTTCACAGGCAGCCGACTGGGGGTTGCCGCTAACCCACACCTAGGACTCGTCGTAGTCTTGGAACTCCTGGAAGTCTCCTTCCACGGCTTCATCTTCTCCTGAGCAGTGATTGCAATGCGGACAGCCTGGGGAAGGGGGGGTTGTGTGTAGAGCAAGGGTGAGTACACGTCAACATACTCAGCAAGTATCCTGTTTGGCTGTAGTGGACTAGCTTTATGTGGGGGTAAGTCAAGCAGTTGCTTTTAGTTGGTCAGATTATTATTACTAGTAGAGAAAGCCAAGTTTTAGAATTAACCCATGTTATTAACCCAAACGTACTCCTTTCCAAACGGAAAGAGTACCACTTACCATTACCAGAATCAAAACCAAGAACCATCAATCTCATTGCCACCTGCAAATCCGAACATCTCTGATCAAGTACCACTAATCACTGGAGCTCCCTTGGCCGCTCATAACCGCGAGCACGGCTGATATATCAGTTTCATAACACTCTGTAGAGGTTGTGCACTTTACCCATGAGCCGTGATCCCCTTTTTGCCTCGGGTTGTACGGACCTTTGAACACTCCCAAGGTGAATAGGCAGGGTCTCACTACATAGCCTTTACAAAGATTCCCCAGGGCTGTAGCCGCCCGTTAGGTTTCCTAAATGTACCGCACTCCTCCCCAAGGGACAAATCAACCTTGGCAGAGCGAGCCGCATACACCGAGCCCCATTGACGGCACGACGGCTAAGCGAACTACACCCCGGTTCCTCTAATTATTCAGCTAAGGGTGTCCCACTCCACCCTCATGGTTGCACTGTTTTCCTAGGCGGTCATCCAACGAACAAGTACTTACGGAGAGGCACTCGAGAAACCGCTCGAGCCCCCTTAAAGGCCACAAGTATAACATCATAATAAGAAGGGGGAAAACAGCATATCATAGATAATTCTCATCATGTTCATTGATTAGAGTTGAGCAATAGCATGAGACTAAGCAAAAATAATCCAACCCAAATAGGTAAACAAGGACATGGATAACAAAAGCTAGTAAATCCTTAGGTATTAATGTGTAATGCGGGAGGTGAATTAAAGTATGTATAGGACAGAGATAGGTCAAGGGACACTTGCCTCCACCAATCGACTGCTGCTCAAGGGCTTCTCCTGCGAGTTCTTCGGGCTCTCCGACCGGATCGTTCTCTATGCGAGCGCAAACATACATACATCCACATATTTAATACAAAAGAACAGTACACCATACAATAGAATGCAGTATGTAAACAGACGTTCCACGCGGGCTCGCAATTACGGTTAAGAGAGAAAGAGAAACAGACAGTCGAGAAACGATCACGTTACATGATTATAAATTAAACTACTCGCTTAATAGAAGGGAATTAATTTGGACACTACGTTTGGCATAAAGTAAATTCAAGTTCCACATTTAATCATTATAAACAATTGAAGATGAATGAAAGGGAGTGGCCGCATGTCGAGACGTACGACACGACATTTAGATTGCATTAAGAAGTAAACGACTCGCTGCGCGACAGAGCGCACAACGAGACACTTGCACTAATTATAAAGAGACGTTAAGCATCGCGCGACGAAGCGCACGACGACATACGCCAACAGAGCTGAGTTTAAAGTGGAACGTCGCGCGTCTGGACGCGCGACATCGCACCTTAAACAACCTGAAATTAAAATAGATCGTCGCGCGACGAAGCGCCCGACACGACACTTTAATAAATATAAACTAAACGAATCGTCGTGCGACGAAGCATATTAATAAACCCAAATTTAAATTGAGTCGTCGCGCGACGAAGCGCGCGACGCAACACATTGATAAATATGAACTTAAATCGAATCGTCGCGCGACGAAGAGCGCGACGCATCACGTCGACTACACAATTTAGCATCGATTAAAACGGGGTTAAGCACAGTGCGACTACAGTCGCACGCGCGAAAGCGCGCTACGCGTGCTGAGGGCACGCGAACTGCGCAGGCGCGCGGGACGCGAGTCGTCGGGACATGGGCGCGGGCAGGGGCACGGCCGAGGGCGCAGGGCACGGGGCGCGCAACGCGGCCGTCGGCGCGCGGCCAGGGCGCGGGACACGGAGCTCGCCGGGGCAGGGGCTCGGCCGGGGCGCGCAGGGCGCGGCCGGGCTCGCCGGCGCGCGGGACGGGGCGGGTGCGGCCGGGCTCGCCGGCGCGTGGGACGGGGAGGGCGCGGCGCGGCTCGCCAGGCGCGCAGGGAGCGGGCGCGCGGGCCGAGGCGGCGTGGGGGCGCGCGAGCCGAGGGCGGCGCGGGGGCCAGGGCGGCGCGGTGCTAGGGCTCAGGTGGGCGCACGCGACCAGGAAAAGAAAGAGAAAGAGAAAAAAAGAAAGGGGAGGGGGAGGGAGAGAGAAAAGGGAAGGGGAGGGAAAAACTCACCTCCGGGACTCCAATTCCGGCGATCTCGACTCCAAACCCTAGGGCACCACGGGGAGGGAGAGAGAGAGGTGGAAGAAGGAGAGGTTGCTGCGCGGGAAAAATCCAAATGAGAGAGGGAGAAGAGAAGGGGGGCGCATGGGGGGTGTGGGGCGCCTGGGGCGCGCAGGGCTGGGCCGGGCCGGACCGGGCCGGGCTAGGCTGGGTTGGGCCGAGCCACTTCATGGATCGAAACTCACGACGCGCACGACCATTAAACGAAATTAAATCGCGAACCAAAATCCGAAACAGAACGAGACGAACACGCAACACCAGATAAAGAAATGTGCTTCGGCATGATGCAACACCCATGACACTTAGGTTTTGTTCATACACGACACGGACACCTGTCACTATACTGGTTTGAATTTGGGAAGGAGCGGAACGGGAAGAGAAAAGAGAGTAATGCCCGAATTTGGTGAGAGAAAAGAAGAAAAAATTCTACCCCCAAATTCAGGGCGTTACAAACCTATCCCCCTTAAAAGAATCTCGCCCTCAAGATTCAGGGTTGGCTAGCAAAGAGCTCAGGGTATTTAGCCATCAGATCATCTTCACGCTCCCAGGTTGCTTCTTCCTTAGAGTGGTGATTCCATCTGACTTTGCACATTCTGATGGTCTTCCTTCGGGTGACTCTGTCTGCGGTCTCAAGGATTTGCGTTGGCTTCTCAACGTAGGTCAAGTCCTCCTGGACTTTGAGACCTTCCACTGGCAACTGCTCTTCTGGCACACGCAAACACTTCTTCAACTGAGACACATGAAAGACATCATGCACAGTAGACAAACTTTCTGGTAGGCTGAGCTGATAGGCCACTTCTCCACACTTTGCGAGAATCTGATACGGACCAATGTAGCGGGGTGCTAGCTTGCCTTTAACGCCGAATCTTCTAACTCCTCTGATCGGTGACACTTTCAGATAGACAAAGTCCCCAACTTCAAAACTCAGCTCTCTTCTTCTCGTGTCTGCATAACTTCGCTGCCTTGATTGCGCTATCTTTAGATTCTCTCGAACCATCTTTATGTTCTCTTCAGCTTCAAGCAGAATGTCTGGCCCGAACACTTGCTTTTCTCCAGGCTGATCCCATTGCAACGGAGTTCTACAACTCCTCCCATAGAGCGCCTAAAATGGTGACATCTACAAACTGGCCTGGTAACTGTTGTTATAGGAGAACTCTGCATAAGGTAACTTCTTGTCCCATCCGGACTGGTCTTGCAACGCACAGGCTCTCAACATGTCTTCAAGAATTTGATTGGTTCTTTCAGTCTGACCATCTGTCTACGGATGATAAGCTGAACTGAAATTCAGATGTGTGCCCAAGGCTTCATGCAACTGCTGCCAGAAATGAGAGGTGAATTGAGTTCCTCTGTCTGACACTATCTTCTTTGGCACACCATGAAGACAAACGATCCGAGACATGTACAACTCTGCCAATACTGCATTGATGTAGTTGGTCTTGACTGGTATGAAGTGGGCTGACTTGGTTAAGCGATCCACCACTACCCAAATGGAATCGTAGCCGGCTCGAGTGCGAAGCAATCCGACTATGAAGTCCATACCAATTTCATCCCATTTCCACTGAGGAATTTGCAACGGCTGCAACAATCCAGCTGGTCTCTGGTGCTCTACCTTGATCCTTCGACAACTATCACACATAGCCACATGCTCTACGATTTCTCTTTTCATTCCGTACCACCAGAATTTCTTCTTCAGATCCTGATACATCTTCTCACTTCTAGGGTGAATCGAATAGGCTGTCTCATGAGCTTCCTTAAGAATCAATTCCCGAATAGACTGGACATTGGGAACACACAAGCGGTCTTTGAACCATATCACACCTTCTGCATCTTCCCGAAAATCTTTGCCTCTGCCGTCTAGAATCAGTCGCCGGATCTCACTGATCTTCTCATCATTCTTCTGCGCTTCTTTGATTTCTCGCTCCAGGGTAGGTTCCAACTCGATTGTGACTCCTCGCGAATTATTCAGAAATCCGAGACTCAACCTGTCAAACTCTTTGGCCAACTCATAGGGCATCGGATGAGCGACCATCAGATTGACTTGACTCTTCCTGCTCAAAGCATTTGCCACTACATTCTCTTTGCCTGGATGGTAGTGAATCTCCAACTCATAGTCTTTGATCAACTCTAACCATCTTCTTTGCCTCATATTCAGCTCTGACTGAGTGAATATGTACTTCAGACTCTTGTGGTCTGTGTAAACATCACATTTCTGTCCATACAGATAGTGCCTCCATGTCTTCAATGTGTGAACCACTGCTACCAACTCTAGGTCATGGATTGGATAATTCTGCTCATGAACCTTCAGCTGTCGGGACGAGTAAGCCACAACTCTTCCCTCTTGCATCAACACACATCCCAAACCAGTGTAACAAGCATCGCAATACACCGAGAAGGGCTTGTGCACATCAGGCAAGACTAAGACAGGCGCTGTAGTCAACTTCTCTTTCAGCGCTTCAAAGGCTTCTTGGCATTTCTGGGTCCACTTGAACTCAACTTTGTTGCCTAGCAAAGCTGTCATTGGTTTTGCAATCTTCGAAAACCCTTCAATGAATTGCCGATAATATCCGACCATTCCAATGAAGCTCTTGATCCCTCGAGCATCTGTTGGCGCTTTCCAGTTTAGAATGTCTGCCACTTTCTTCGGATCCACAGCCAATCCTTCTTTGTTGATTATGTGACCCAAGAACTGGACTTCACTGATCCAGAACTCGCACTTGCTCAACTTTGCATACAACTAGTGCTCTGGCAATCTCTGCAATACCATCCTCAAATGATCTGCATGCTCTTCTTCGCTTTGGGAATAAATCAGAATATCATCAATAAATACCACCACAAACTTGTCGAGATAATCCATGAATACACTGTTCATCAAGTTCATAAAGAAGGTCGGTGCATTTGTTAGACCGAAAGACATCACAGTGAACTCATACAACCCATACTTGGTAATGAATGCCGTCTTCGGAATGTCTGAAGGTCGAATCCTGAGCTGATGATAACCTGACCTCAGATCTATCTTGGAGAACACACTGGCTCCTCTCAACTGGTCGAACAGATCTTCTATTCTGGGCAAAGGGTACTTGTTCTTGATCGTGACCTCATTCAAAGCTCGATAATCGATACACATCCTTTTGGTGCCATCTTTCTTTTCCACAAATAGGACAGGGGCGGCCCAAGGCGAGGTGCTTGGCCGGATGTAGCCTTTCTCTGACAACTCATCGATCTGCTTCTTAAGCTCCACCAACTCTGGTCCAGATATTCTGTAAGCTCTCTTAAAGATAGGGGCGGTGCCAGGAAGAAGCTCTATAGCAAACTCAACTTTCCGCTCTGGTGGCATACCTGGCAAGTCCTTTGGAAACACATCTGGAAACTCAGACACAACCTTGATACTCTCAATCGGGTCTGCTTCACTGCTATCAACAGCCATCTGATAACAACTTCCTTTCTTCGGCTCAGGCGGGACTAACTCGGTCACCACTTCCTCTCCTAGTGGGGACACCAACTTGATTGTCCTCTTATCACAACTGATAACTGCCTGATACTTATCTAGCCAGTTCATCCCTAGGATGACATCTATTCCCTGAGTACCCATTACTATGAGATTAGCGGGAAATGCTATCCCCCTTATTTCCACACTTACATTCAAACAAATGCTATTGGCTCGAATTCTACCACCGGCTGAGTCAATTTGAATGGGGGTTGACATAGTAGTAATTGGAAGGTTATGTGCTTCTACCCATGATGCAGTAATGAAAGAATGCGTTGCTCCAGTATCAAATAACACTTCTGCAATATGGGAGTCGACTGGGAACATACCTACTATCATGCCGGGGGTCTCCTGAACTGCTTCAGCCTCCAAGTGATTCAGTCTCCCATGATTATAGCACGGCTGAGAGCGGTTGCCTGCTCCAGGCTGAGACACATTCTGCTTTGCTGGGGCATTGGGGCCTGATTGCTGCTGGGCTGCCTTCTTTGGACATTGCATCACCCAATGGCCTTGCTCTCCACAGTGGAAACATGCTCTGTTTCCAACCTGAGCTGGTACTGCTTGATTATTCTGCTGGTTTGCTGGGGCAGGAAGACGAGGTGCCTGCTGATTCTGCCTCTGGAACTGACCTCCTCCTGACTGATTGTTCTGACGATTCTGATGCTGATGCTGAGAAAACTGCCTTTGAAACTGCTGCTGCTGAGGTGGACGCTGGTTCTGCCTGAACTGTTGAGGTTGATTGCCTGAGAAACGAGGACGATTGCTGCTTCCAGGCTGGGGTCCACTAATCTTGCGCTTGCGATCCTCCATCTCCTTACGCTTCCTCTCTGTCATGATTGCTCTGTCAATCAGGTGCTGGAATGTCGGGAAAGTATGATTCATCAGCTGATACTGTAGAGGGTCGACCAAGCCTCTCAGGAAACGATACTGTCGCTTGGCGTCGGTGTTGAAATCTTCAGGTGCATAGCGAGACAACTGCAGAAACCTGTCCCGGTACTCACTAACAGACGATGGCCCTTGCTTGAGGGCTAAGAACTCCTCCTTCTTCACTGTCATCAGACCTGCAGGAACATGGTACTGACGAAAGCTTCCTCTAAACTCTTCCCAGGTGATGGTGTCGGGGTGGGCATGGGTGGCGAGATAAGGCTCCCACCATGACTGGGCTGCTCCTCTCAACAGACGGGGACCATACAGGACTTTCTCCCTGTCATCACACTGAGCGGTATGAAACTCTCGCTCCACAGTGCGCAGCCAGTCTTCCGCATCCATGGGGTCAGAAGAATGAGCAAACGTTGGGGGATGACCTCTCATGAATTCAGCACGCTTGTCCCTGGGCATCTGAGGCTGAGGTGGGGCCTGCTGCTGCTGCTGCTGAATGGCGGCCAGAGTCTGACCAATGGCTTGGACTGCCTGAGTCTGCATCAGGAACATCTGCTCGATGGACATCGGGGGCGGGGGCGGCAGGTGCTGCTGCTGGGGTACCTCATCCTGCTGAGCTGCCTGCTCCTGCTGAGCACGCCTTCCTCCTCTGCGCCTGTTTTCTGACATCTGTAGAATGCAACCACACATCAGAACTGATCTTGCAAATCTTGCAGCATAAGAAAAGGGTATAGAATTCTCCACAACACTGAGCAGATGAGCATCTTCACTGATCTCCAACACAGACCAACATAGCTTCTTAGATAAAGAGGAGAGTGGAATAAAAGGCTTCCCAACTAAATAGCTGATCTCCATTAACATATAACAAGTAAACCAAAATGTAGGGGATACCCACACTCTGGTGACAGTCATTACAAAGATCCAAATCAAACATAGTTCATCATGACAAACATAAATGCACAGGATATAGCAAACTACCCTGTCTAACTAGCTTCTATGCATATATCTTCGTATTAATTACAAGATCCGACTCTAACGACCTATGGTTCTAAATTTATCTTGGTCTTGCAGTCGGGGTTGCCATAAGACTGGTGTCCACGCTGAGGTGAGCGGTACGGGTGCTGAGTCCCGACGGGAGCGGGGGAACCATCGTCCAGGTGACAACGCTCCGCGCGCTCAGCCCGCAACTGGGCGATCTCAGCACGAGCCCTACTCAGCTCGTCTAATGCATGGTCCAGCTCCGTGTTTAGCACGACGGCTAGGTTGACTGTGTTGCTCAACCTAGGATTGTCCTCACCGACAGGTGAAACAATCATGCCTCCTGTGCTGCCAGATGGACGGCGGGGGTAATACTTCAGGTTGAGACCATCAGCTACCCCACCGAGCACTGAACAGTAGTGCGAAAGCGCACGCCGTGCGGCATCTTGCATGGCCGCCTCAGCTGAGTCCCGCTCAGAGATGGAATAGTGCTCCGAGCAGACCTCAGCACCTCGGAGACTGTTCTCTGGATGGCGCACCAAGTAGGTCGCCTCCCAGCAGTCCGGGTAGACCCCGCGACTGTGCTGGAAGACCACACAGCGATACTCGATAGACCAAGTACGCCGGTCAAGTGCCCGACGTAACAGGGTGTCGAGCGCATCGTGGAAGTGACACCCGCGAGCCGCGTCGCGAGTGATGGGTCGAGCAACCCATCCTTCCGGCTCCTGGTCAGCAGAAAAGTCGGTGTCGTGGCTCGAGCTGTCATCGCCACCTCCGTCGTCTGGGTCTCCTCCAGCAGCTACTCCAGGGGCTGGTGCGCTCAGTGGTGGTGCAGGGGGCGCCTCTAGGGGAAGCACAGGGGAGCAGCTCCTCACAGACTCTATCTCCTGCTGGAGCGAGAAAGAAGAGCCCTGCTGCTCCTGCTCCTGTCGTCGACGTTCCTGCTCCTCATGCAGGCGGTGGTGCAACCTCTCCAAGTGGCTAGACTGACCGGCCACGGGACGGCGAAGTGGACGCTCCGCAAGACGAGAGGGTAAGAAGGGGATGACAGACTTCCGTGCGGTGTGTCTAAGACGAGCCATCTACAAAAGACACCGTAAGCAAAAGAGTGAGAACAGAACTAGTATGACCAGCAAATTATGAACCATAAATAAATGAAGGATTAGAATAAAACACAATTTTCAGCAAGGTATAATATATAGTAGAATATAGTTTTGGTCGATATGACCAACTTTTGAAGGGATACCAAAGTCAAGGCAAGGACAGAGGTCTATAGTCCTTAGAACGACCATTCTACTCTAGGTTAGCGGGCCTACAGTCAGCACGGCTTTGATACCACCTTATGTCACACCCGGTTTTAGAAGGCAAACCGAATGCGAACCATGTACGTGCCAGGATCAGCAATTCACGTACACAGCAGTTACATAACATGGACATCATCACACAGTGCTCAAATAGTATTAAAAAGGGAAATAATAGTCGATTACATCATATGTCTGAGACATCCACATAGTCTTTACAATAAATCAAAGTGCGGAAAGAAACGTAGATAAACGCGGCCTTTACAGGCAGCCGACTGGGGGTTGCCGCTAACCCACACCTAGAACTCGTCGTAGTCTTGGAACTCCTAGAAGTCTCCTTCCACGGCTTCATCTTCTCCTGAGCAGTGATTGCAATGCGGACAACCTGGGGAAGGGGGGGTTGTGTGTAGAGCAAGGGTGAGTACACATCAACATACTCAGCAAGTATCCTATTTGGCTGTAGTGGACTAGCTTTATGTGGGGATAAGTCAAGCAGTTGCTTTTAGTTGGTCAGATTATTATTACTAGTAGAGAAAGCCAAGTTTTAGAATTAACCCACGTTATTAACCCAAACGTACTCCTTTCCAAACGGAAATAGTACCACTTACCATTACCAGAATCAAAACCAAGAACCATCAATCTCATTGCCACCTGCAAATCCGAACATCTCTGATCAAGTACCACTAATCACTAGAGCTCCCTTGGCCGCTCATAACCGCGAGCACGTCTGATATATCAGTTTCATAACACTCTGCAGAGGTTGCTCACTTTACCCATGAGTCGTGATCCCCTTTTTGCCTCGGGTTGTACGGACCCTTGAACACTCCCAAGGTGAATAGGCAGGGTCTCACTACATAGCCTTTACAAAGATTCCCCGGGGCTGTAGCCGCCCGTTAGGTTTCCTAAATGTACCGCACTCCTCCCCAAGGGACAAATCAACCTTGGCAGAGCGAGCCGCATACACCAAGCCCCATTGACGGCACGACGGCTAAGAGAACTACACCCCGGTTCCTCTAATTATTCAGCTAAGGGCGTCCCACTCCACCCTCATGGTTGTACTGTTTTCCCGGGCGGTCATCCAACGAACAAGTCCTTACGGAGAGGCACTCGAGAAACCGCTCGAGCCCTCTTAAAGGCCACAAGTATAACATCATAATAAGAAGGGGAAAACAGTGTATCATAGATAATTCTCATCATGTTCATTGATTAGAGTTGAGCAATAGCATGAGACTAAGCAATAATAATCCAACCCAAATAGGTAAACAAGGACATGGATAACAAAAGCTAGTAAATCCTTAGGTATTAATGTGTAATGCGGGAGGTGAATTAAAGTATGTATAGGACAGAGATAGGTCAAGGGACACTTGCCTCCACCAATCGACTGCTGCTCAGGGGCTTCTCCTGCGAGTTCTTCGGGCTCTCCGACCGGATCATTCTCTATGCGAGCGCAAACATACATACATCCACATATTTAATACAAAAGAACAGTACACCATACAATAGAATGCAGTATGTAAACAGACGTTCCACGTGGGCTCGCAATTACGGTTAAGAGAGAAAGAGAAACAAACAGTCGAGAAACGATCACGTTACATGATTATAAATTAAACTACTCGCTTAATAGAAGGGAATTAATTTGGACACTACGTTTGGCATAAAGTAAAGTCAAGTTCCACAATTAATCATTATAAACAATTGAAGATGAATGAAAGGGAGTGGCCGCACGTCGAGACATACGACACGACATTTAGATTGCATTAAGAAGTAAACGACTCGCTACGCGACAGAGCGCACAATGAGACACTTGCACTAATTATAAAGAGATGTTAAGCATCGCGCGACGAAGCGCACGACGACATGCGCCAACAGAGCTGAGTTTAAAGTGGAACGTCGCGCGTCTGGACGCGCGACATCGTACCTTAAACAACCTGAAATTAAAATAGATCGTCGCGCGACGAAGCGCACGACACGACACTTCAATAAATATAAACTAAACGAATCGTCGCGCGACAAAGCATATTAATAAACACAAATTTAAATTGAGTCGTCGCGCGACGAAGCGCGCGACGCAACACATTGATAAATATGAACTTAAATCGAATCGTCGCGCGACGAAGCGCGCGACGCAGCACGTCGACTACACAATTTAGCGTCGATTAAAACGGGGTTAAGCGCAGTGCGACTACGGTCGCACGCGCGAGGGCGCACTACGCGTGCCGAGGGCACACGAACTGCGCAGGCGCGCGGGACGCGAGTCGCTGGGACATGGGCGCGGGCAGGGGCACGGCCGAGGGCGCGGGGCACGGGGCGTGCAACGCGGCCGTCGGCGCGCGACCAGGGCGCGGGACGCGGGGCTCACCGGGGCAGGGGCTCGACCGGGGCACGCAGGGCGCGGGGAGGGCGCGGCCGGGCTCGCCGGCGCGCGGGACGGGGCGGGTGCGGCCGGGCTCGCCGGCACGCGGGACGGGGAGGGCGTGGCGC
Organism: Zea luxurians; assembly: GCA_029449295.1. NCBI lineage: Eukaryota > Viridiplantae > Streptophyta > Magnoliopsida > Poales > Poaceae > Zea > Zea luxurians. The sequence continues at coordinate 3,337,394 of JAOPSE010000044.1, forward strand.
GGGCTCGCCGGCGCGCGGGACGGGGAGGGCGCGGCGCGGGCGCGGGGGTGGCGGCGCGGCTCGCCGGGCGCGCGGGCTGAGGCGGCGCGGGGGCGCGCGAGCCGAGGCGGCGCTGTGCTAGGGCTCGGGTGGGCGCGCGTGACCAGGAAAAGAAAGAGAAAGAGAAAAAAGAAAGGGGAGGGGGAGGGAGAGAGAAAAGGGAAGGGAGGGAAAAACTCACCTCCGGGACTCCAATTCCGGCGATCTCGACTCCAAACCCTAGGGCACCACGGGGAGGGAGAGAGAGGTGGAAGAAGGGGAGGTTGCTGCGCGGGAAAAATCCAAATGAGAGAGGGAGAGGAGAAGGGGGGCGCATGGGGGGTGTGGGGCGCCAGGGGCGCGTAGGGCTGGGCCGGGCCGGACCGAGCCGGGCTAGGCTGGGTTGGGCCGAGCCACTTCACGGATCGAAACCCACGACGCGCACGACCATTAAACGGAATTAAATTGCGAACCGAAATCCGAAACGGAACGAGACGAACACGCAACATCAGACAAAGAAATGTGCTTCGGCATGATGCAACACCCATGACACTTAGGTTTTGTTCATACACGACATGGACACCTATCACTATACTGGTTTGAATTTGGGAAGAAGGAGCGAAACGGGAAGAGAAAAGAGAGTAACGCCCGAATTTGGTGAGAGAAAAGAAGAAAAAAATTCTACCCCCAAATTCAGGGCGTTACAGGAACCGACCGAGCTCCCCCTCGATCGTTTCCCGCTTGGTGATTTTGGTCACCTCGTCTCCTTCGTGCGCAGTCTTGAGTACGTCCCAAATTTCCTTCGCACTCTTTAACCCTTGCACCTTATTATACTCCTCTTGACTTAGAGAGGCAAGGAGTATAGTGGTGGCTTGGGAGTTAAAGTGGTGGATTTGGGCGACTTTGTCGGAGTCGTAGTCTTCATCCCCTACGGATGGTACCTGTACACCAAACTCAACAACATTCCAAATGCTTGTGTGGAGTGAGGTTAGATGATGCCTCATTTTGTCACTCCACATATTATAATCTTCACCGTAAAAAACCGGTGGTTTTCCTAATGGAACGGAGAGTAAAGGAGTACGCTTTGAAATACGGGGGTAGCGTAGGGGAATCTTACTATACTTCTTGCGCTCATGGCGCTTAGAAGTAACAGACGACGCGTCGGAGCCGGAGGTCGATGGTGATGAAGTGTCGGTCTCGTAGTAGACCACCTTCCTCATCTTCTTCTTTTTGTCAGCACTCCGATGCGACTTGTGGGAAGAGGATTTCTTTTCCTTCCCCTTCCCCTTTTTGCGAGACTCTTCCGATGAAGTTTTCCCGTGGCTTGTAGTGGGCTTGTCGCCGGTCTCCATCTCCTTCTTGGCGTGATCTCCCGACATCACTTCGAGCGGTTAGGCTCTAATGAAGCACCGGGCTCTGATACCAATTGAAAGTCGCCTAGAGGGGGGTGAATAGGGCGAGACTGAAATTTACAAAGTTAATCACAACTACAAGCCGGGATAGCGTTAGAAATATAATGCGAGTCTGAGAGAGGGTGTAAAAACAAATCGCAAGCAAATAAAGAAGTGAGACACAAGGATTTGTTTTACCGAGGTTCGGTTCTCTCAAACCTACTCCCCGTTGAGGTGGTCACTAAGACCGGGTCTCTTTCAACCCTTTCCCTCTCTCAAACGGTCCCTCGGACCGAGTGAGCTTCTCTTCTCAATCAACCGGGAACCAAACTTCCCCGCAAGGACCACCAACAATTGGTGTCTTTTGCCTTGATTACAATTGAGATGATCACAAGAAAGAATGAGAAAAAGAAGCAATCCAAGCGCAAGAGCTCAAATGAACACAACAATCACTCTCTCTAATCACTAAAGCTTTGAGTGGAATTGGGAGAGGATTTGATCTCTTTGGTGTGTCTAGAATTGAATGCTACAGCTCTTGTAAGTAGTTGGAAGGTGGAAAACTTGGATGACTTGAATGTGGGGTGGTTGGGGGGTATTTATAACCCCAACCACCAAAAATGGCCGTTGGAAGACTGCTGTCGCATGGCGCACCGGACAGTCCGGTGCGCCACCAGACACTGTCCGGTGCGCCAGCCACGTCAGCCTGCCGTTGGGGTTGGACCATTGGAGCTCTATCTTGTGGGCCCGCCTGGCTGTCCGGTGGCGCACCGGACAGGCCCTGTAGGTTGTCCGGTGTACCACCCGCGCGTGCTCTGCTCCTCTGCGCGCGCTGGCGCGCATTTAATGCATTGCAGTCGACCGTTGCGCGCGAAGTAGTCGTTGCTCCGCTGGCTCACCGGACAGTCCGGTGTTACACCGGACAGTCCGGTGAATTTTAGCGGAGCGGATTCCCGAAGCGGGCGAGTTCAGAGTCGCTCTCTCCTGGAGCACCGGACACTGTCCGGTGGTGCACCGGACACTGTCCGGTGGTGCACCGGACAGTCCGGTGAATTATAGCGAAGCGCCTCTGAGATTTCCCGAAGGTGAAGAGTTCAGCTTGGAGTCCCCTGGTGCACCGGACAGTCCGGTGCGCCAGACCAGGGCAGCCTTCGGTTGTCCCTTGCTCTCTTTGTTTGAACCCATTCTTGGTCTTTTTATTGACTTTTTGTGAACCTTTGGCACCTGTAGAACTTATAGACTAGAGCAAACTAGTTAGTCCAATTATTTGTGTTGGGCAATTCAACCACCAAAATCAATTAGGAAATAGGTGTAAGCCTAATTCCCTTTCACCGTCGTCTCCCAGTCAACTTTGGGTTGCTAGATCGTTGTCTCCTTATGATGTAATTATTTATTTATTTATTTTGTACAGAACTCCTATTATATAGTAAAGATGTGACATTCATTTTTGTACCATGATTCATCATATGTATGAGACTTGGTCCCAGCACACCTGGTGATTATGTTCGCGCCCCGGTGTTGGTGCCCCGAAACCCGGGTGTGACAGAAGTGGTATCAGAGAGATGTTGGCTGTAGGACGAAACCTAGATAGAACTAAACAACCCTTACTTACTTACCTTTGCTACTCTGGTTCTTTCTAAACCTTTCTTAATTTCTTCTCAACTACTGCTGCTTTACTCTGATTACTCTTACCTTTTCACTCTAAAGACAAAAGTGGATTTCACACTTTGAAATCATGTACCTAAAGTGACTTTTAGGAATAGGAGACCTAATCTTAGGAATAAAAACAAAACTAGTTTTATAGGTATCTATGTGCTTCAATGTTTGTTCTTATGATACTTGTCTGATTTGGATATTTGATTGAGTGTGATGGGTTGTGGAGTAATTTCCACAATTGCATCTGCATATACATCTAGGCATAAAGGAGAATATTTATAAAATAACTAGACAACCTAGATTACCCCCATTAAAATGTATCTAGTATCTCATATCTATCTGATCTTGACATATTCTATCTTACCTTTGGACATTCACCTTATACGACTAGTTATCCCAATATTGACATGAAACAATAGATCAAAGCCCTGCCAAATAACCTTCAGTTTATGACTAGCTACTAGCCTATCTGTTTACCTACTAAATAATTTCCCTTGCAAAACTATCTTACCATATATTTCTAACCCAGATGGTCAATACCAGGAAGGGAGGCGGTATCAATCTACCTGCTAACCACCGTAGCAAGAGGGTTGTTAGACAACCACAACCAGAAATGAATCCTCCAAATCCTCCACCGACCGGAACAGATCCAGTGGTTGCCGCTCAGATGCAGATGCTGCAGCAAATGGCAAACACGATGAATGAAATGCAAGCTCAAATGAGGCAAGAACGCCAGGAAATGCATTAGGAACAGTTGGAAATGCGTCAAGAGATGAGGTAAGAATGGCTGGAAAGACAGCAACAACCACCACTACCTCCACCACCATCACCAGCTCCACCCAGGAATAAGCATCGGGAGTTTATGAGTCACAAACTACCAACATTCTCCAACTCCGCGGACCCACTACAAGCTAATGACTAGTTAAAATCTGTGGACAAGATGCTCAACATAGCTCAGTGCTCCGATAGGGAGAATGTGATATATGCATCGGGCCGTCTTACTGGTCCCGTTGCAGATTGGTGGGATGCATACTGCGTTGCTCACACTGCTGTCAACACCATTACCTAAGCAGAATTCTCCACTCAATTCAGGAATTACCATATTCCTGCTGGGCTTATGAAGATTAAAAGAAAGGAGTTTCTATCTCTTAAGCAGGGAGGTATGTCCATAAGCGAATATAGAGACAAATTTATCCAGCTATCTCGATATGCTCCTAGGGAAGTTGAGGATGATGAGAAGAAGCATGAGCTCTTTCTAGAAGGTTTGATTGGACGGCTACAATATCAACTGATATCGCATATATTCCCGTCCTTACAAAGACTACTGGACAAAACTATTGTTGTGGAAAACAAGAGGCTTGAGTTTGGAGAAAATAGACAGGTTGCTAACCAGGGACAGGCTGGAAGTAGTTCCCGTCCCTGATATAATACTACTCAAAGTACACTTACTCGTGGTAGTTCCGGGCAGCAAACTCAATAGACACAAACTGCTCCTCCTCAAGCAAGCACCCTAGCAGGACCTGTTGCTCCTAATACATCCACCAACAGAGCATGCTTCAAGTGTGGACAGTATGGACACTACGCCAACTACTATCCCAATAGGGCTGCTTATACTACTCTGGCTCCGATGAAGCAGGGTCAGGTCTCAAGAGGCAAGAGCTAGCCTTTATCTGTCAACCGGGGTAGGTCATTCCGCATGTGTACGGGGTCGTTCCACATCAAATCGGATGATGAGGCCTTAACTAGGATATATGTAGAGATGGCAATGGGTACCCGAATACCCGAATACCCGATGGGTTTTACCCGATATGAAGATGGGTACATGATGATTTCTTTACCCGCGGGTATGTTAATGGGTAAAAACCTCTACCCGTTGGGTAGACGGGTACGGGTACGGGTTGGAATATACCCGCATCAATACCACTATAACCATCTAATAGAGCCCATCTTAGTTAAAATAAAACCCTTCTCTAGCTATCATTTGTCTAGATACCAAGTTATGTAATCATATGATTTGTTATATGTGAAGTTGAAGTTATTTTGTATGTTTATTTAATATTTTGAGTGATTGGTATATTAGAATTTAAGACTTTTCTAACGGGTATGGCTTAGCCGCGCGGGTACGAGTATGGGTAAGATTTTATACCCGCGAGCATATATGGGTAACCGACGGATATAATTTTTTTATGGGTAGGTATGGAATTGTTGACACCTTTTTGGAGGCGCCAATCACTCAAAAGAACCAGCGGCGGTGCTCTCTGGTCAGGCGCGGACGGTCCACGGCACAGAGCCAGACGGTCCGCGACCTGGCGCGAGGCGGCGGTGCTCTCTGGTCAGGCGTGGACAGTCCGTGGCCAGTAGCCGGACGGTCCGCGACCTAGTGCAGAGGCTAGGGTTTCCTGCCTGACGGCCGGACGGTCTGCGCCCTAGGGCCGGACGGTCCGTGCGTGTGCAGGGGCGGCGGAAGATCGCAGGCGGCGCCTGGATCTCGCTCCTGGGAGGGACCCCATCGGGGAGGAGAGATCCTAGGAGATGTCTAGGCTCGGGTAGACCGACCTAGACTCCTCTAATCGACGTAGAGTCGAAGAGAAGCGGAAGATTTGGGGATTGGAAGACTAAACCTAAACTAGACTAGAACTACTCCTAGGATAAAATGTAAATTGTATTGATTGAAGGTTCGATTTCTTGTTCAAATCGGTCGTATACCTCTCTATTTATAGAGGAGGGCGACTGGACCCTTTACAAACTAATTTCCGAGCGAATCCCGTGAATCTAGCAAACAATCATAGCACAAAACTCGGAACCCTAAACTGCACTGTGCACGCGCGGACCGTTCGGCCCACAGGCGCGGACCGTTCGGACCGCGGACCGTCCGGCCTCAGGGCCGGACTGTCCGCACCTCAATTTGGTGCCGAACATATGCCCCCTGCCTTTTGGTGGAGCTAAGCAAACCAAAAGCAATTAACTCGATGTGATTACATCAGTTCTCTTAGGCATCTTGCCACATACTAGGATGATACTGTTTGAGGAAACGCCCATTCAAAGCCTTAGGTAAATCCTTGCCTTGTAATGTTTGTAGTAAATAAGCGTTACCAGACATCACCTGTTTTACTTTATAAGGACCCTCCCAGCTTGGCGACCATTTCCCGAACTTCCGATCTTTATTCCTTAGAGGCAAGATGGTCTTCCACACCAGGTCCCCTACTTGAAATGATTTTGCTTTGACCTTCTTGTTGTAGGCCCTGGCTACCATAATCTTGTCCTTTTCTATTGCTCCCAAAGCTATCACCCTCTTGTCGGTCACCTCATCAATATTATCCATCATTGAATTATAATAATCAGTGACAGTTAGATCATTTTGTCTGGCGAACCTGACAGCATTCAAATTTATTTCCACAGGCAATACTGCTTCCTGCCCATAGACAAGCTTAAAAGGAGATACTTTAGTAGCACTATGTTTAGATATTCTATGAGCCCATAAAGCTTCAGATAAAATCTTATGCCAATGTTTAGGATTATCAGATATCTTCTTTTTTATCAAATTAATCAATGTCCTATTACTAGACTCGGCCTGTCCATTGGCCTGAGCATAATATGGAGATGAATTAAGCAGCTTAATTCTATATAATTCAGCAAATTCACGTACCTCCTTTGACATAAAAGAAGTCCCTTGATCTGTAGTCAAGGTCTGGGGAATGCCGAATCTATGAATGATATGTTCAGTTATGAACTCAATTACCTCCTTGTGTGTCATGTTCTTCAGAGCAACGGCTTCAGTCCATTTGGTAAAGTAGTCAGTGGCAACTAACACGAACCGATGCCCCTTTGATGATGAAGGATGAATTTCTCCAATAAAGTCTAATCCCCATCCTCTGAAAGACCAAGGCTTGATGATAGGATGTAATTCGGCTGCATGGACCAACTGTAGGTCACCGAATTTTTGACACACTTGGCGACCCTTGTAGTACTTGAAACAATCAGCTATCATGTTAGGCCAATAAAAACCAGACCTTCGCAACAGCCATTTCATCTTTGGAGCCGATTGATGGGTACCACAAATTCCTTCATGCACTTCGGCCATGGATAATATAGCATCATCTGGGCCCAAGCACTTAAGCAGGACGTCGTTGACTGTTCAGCGGTAGAGTTCATCACTCATCAAAACATACTTGAAAGTTGTACGCCGAATGTTCTTATCTGTCCTGACATTGGGATTTCATAAATAATTTGTTATGGGTGTCCTCCAATCACTTGCATCGGCCTCATTATCGGCCGAATCGATTAGGAGAACCTTCCTGGTAACCCCGGACGGTCCGGCGCCTTCACGCGGACGGTCCGCGGCCTGGTGATTTGGCCCTGCACTGGTTATCAGATTTTCAGTTTTGTGAAATCTCCCTCGCTTTATCCGATAACCTGATGCATCTTGTGACAAATTGTTAGCTCTATGATTCTCAACTCTAGAGATATGCCGAATACTGAATTCGTCAAAAGAATGGATTATGCTCAAACATTTTTCAAGGTAACTATTTAAAGTACCATCAAAACATTGATATTCTTCTAACACCTGTTGGACGACCAGCTGAGAATCACCAAATGCCTTCACATGTTTTACTCCCATATAATTTAAGGGTTCCAAACCGAATAAGAGGGCCTCATATTCGGCTTGATTATTAGTGCAATAAGTTTTCAATCGGCTAGAGAAGTCGAAGGAGACATCACTTGGTGAAACAAGTACGATGCCAATGCCTTGCCCTTCATTGCAAACCGATCCATCAAAATATAAAGTCCAAGGAGTAATAGTGAGGTATGTCATGTCTAGTTTATAAATATCATTAATCCGATGTTCTACAATGAAATCCGCTACGACCTGGCCTTTCATAGATTTCAACGGTTCATAGGCCAAGTCATATTCTATAAGTGCATAAGCCCACTTACCAATTCTACCACTCATAATTGGGTTATGCAACATGTATTTGATTACATCGGCTTGACCATAAACAGTGCAACGACTAGACAGTAAATAACATCTACACTTGGTGCATGCATAAAACAAGCATAAGCATAACCTTTCAATAGAAGTGTACCTTGTTTCAGCATCCACCAACCTCCGACTTAGATATGTCACCACATGCTCCTTTCCTTTAGTTTCTTGTGTCAGAACAGCCCCAATAACCTTATCTTTAGTTGCAATGTATAATCTGAATGGTGCTCCTACTTGTGGAGCTTTTAACACGGGAGCCGAAGACAAGTATTTTTTAATGAGATCAAATGCTTCCTGCTGCTCTGCCCCCCAAGTGAATTCGGCATCATTCTTAAGCCGAAGGATAGGGGTGAAGGCATCAATCTTCCTGGCTAGGTTAGAAATAAACCTTCGTAAATAATTCACCTTGCCGAGAAACTTCTGCACTTCGACCTTACAAGTCGGAGGTCCCACATTCTAAATAGACTTGATTCGGTCAGGGTCTATTTCTATACCATGTTCATGGATGACAAATCCTAAAAACTTAACAGCCGACACTCCAAAATCACGTTTATGTGGGTTCATTTTCAAACCATACCGATGCATTTTATCAAAGGCTTTGCGCAAATCAGCCATATGAGAACTAAACTCAGCCGATTTGACTATAATATCATCAATGTAGACTTCCACAATGTGTGACACCCCAGGTGTCTATTTCGGGTTACATCGGGAGATTTATCCTGATCTCGGATGCTCAGTGAAAATTTCTATTTCTCGCTCACGTATGTCTCTGATTATCCAGACTATTCGTACACATTTGATCGAATTCGGAGTTATTCAGTCTCACAGAAGGCCAAATTTGGAGCCTGTTAAAACTTTTATTCTTAGCACGAATGCGAACTCGATAATCCATTCTCGACTTATAAATCTCATCTGAAGCTCATTTAATCAAAACTCTCGACTATTGCTAGTTGATCTGTGCCCGAGTTCAATTCCTCGAACTTTAATCTATGTCTGACTATTTTATCCGGATCCATACTCGCAAACGAAATCCTCAATGTGTCGATATCTAATTAGTTATTATCCGACTCGGCCAAATATCTCTATGTCCGAATCAAACTCAAAACCCGCATCGATAGTGCTTTTTAAAATGTCATGATTTGCCTTCTCCGACTAAAAATCCAAAGCCGATCAAAAGTTTGAGAGAAACATTGTTTCTAAAATAGTGCGCGAGAAAATTTCAAAGTGGAATCTCCAATGCGTTGTCCTCAAATAAATTCTTATTCGACTCGGCTTAATACCTCTCTGTCCGATCCGATTTCAAAAAAAATCAACATTGGCGATGATTTTTAAATGTCGCGATTTGTCTCTATCAATCATAGATCTGAAAGCTAGTCAGTCTCAAGTCATTTTGATTTCCTAATCGTACGTGGACAAATTTTCCGAGCAACACTGAAAGATTAAATTCTTGGACTAACTATTTTTTCTCTTTCCTCAGACTCTCGTTCGCTAGACGCCGGTTCTCCCTGTTCTCCGCACCGGCAAATCCCGTGGGAGATTTTTCCCCCTTTGAATAATTTACTTAGCCTTGAAGTAACCCCCTTTCTTCTCCTATAAGCAACATATTTTGCTTGCCATCTAAGCAACCCCTTGCTTCTCTTGTAAGCAACCCCTTGCTTCTCTTGTAAGCAATCAAACCAGTCCTTTTTCTTCTCCTTTAAATCCCCCATGCCCCCTCCCCAACCAGCCATTTCCTCTCCCTCCCTCTCCCCACGCCACTCTCCCTACTCCCTCCCTCTCTCTCTATCTCCCTCTCTCTAGCTCCCCATGCAGCAGCAACCCCCCTCCAATAGAGCTGGCGACCGAGCCCTCCCAAGCTCCTCTCTCACCTTGGCAAGCTCTCCCATGGCGTCTCCCCCTCCTCTATGGCAGTAAGGTGTAGGTGAGCTCCGGGTCAAGAACTTGTGTGCTAAAATTTCAGATTCTTGCACTTTCTTCTAAAATCTATAACTCGAGTTTGGGAGCTCCTAAAATAGTAAGACTTGTTTTGTTAGCTTCCATATGAAATGTCCTACCTATTAGATCTATAATATGACCTGTTTTAGTAGACGTTTTTGTCTGTGCAAAATAAATCTTAAAAAGAGGTTTAGAGAATAAATGAACTTGCTTCTCTCCATAGTTTTCATTATAAAAATCCAAAAATGATCAAACTTGTTTTGTTAGTTAGATGTTGTCATACTCCATCTAAGAAAAATATAAAACTTATATGTTGTTCAATGTTTTCTTGGTATGTTAATTAAATCTTGTTAACTATGAAAAAGATGATTGTTTTGCTTGTTGTTTTTGGATCTGTAGCTCCAGTGCTCCAAATGGATTGAAATTTTTACAGTAGCCCCTCTGTGTGATGCTTAGTGAAGGATAAAAATTTAATAATTTATGGTCAATGTATCACTGAGTTAGTGATTTAACTTATTTGATGCATATTAAGTAGTTTTAAATGGTTTATAAATAATGTATGGATGTAAAAATGGAAAATGGTGTTCCACTGTCCTTGCAAAATATTATAGTAGCCTAAGAAAACTTAATATGGTCATGCATCCACAGAAAATAATTAATTTTACAATTAACTTGCTCTTACAAGCTTTATTGCATTAACAATTTGTTATTTTTGTATTAAATAAAATAGAAAACCTGCGCGTGTGAAATTTATACATTGGTCATGATTTGTTATCACCTATGTCTCATAAAAATCCCAACCCCAAATTAGATAGTTTTATATGGTGCTAAAATGACACACGTTTTATAATAATATGAAGAATTAGAGACAAATTAGAAGTAAGCAAACCATGCATGTTGGAATGGTTTATGTCATACAATAAGATTTGAAATGTAAAGAATGGATAGGGTATTTAAGAAATATTAGCCAATAGGTTCGGTCAAGCATGGTAGAGGTTGAATCGGTTATGTTGTAGAATTGATGCTCGACATGATAGACCCCCTAAAATGTGCTATTTTAGGTGACTTGTGTGCTAACCAATTTAAGTTGAGCAATGGTTAAGAAAAGATGATTAATCTGCTCCAACCCATGTTTTTGAGTTGCAATGTCTAAAATGGTTTGCTAAGTTTATACTATGTTAGCCAACTTATGTTAAGTAGGAGACGATTGCGTTAAGTGATTGTTATATACATATCATGTCTCAGATTGTGATGATAATGGGTTAGTCAACTTGTTAGATGGCTTTGGTTAAACTCGTAATCACGATAAATTGCTTGTTATTGTCTAAATACGTATGCTTATGGTCGCGGATGAAAAGTAGTAGTACTCATGTGATGTCCAAGTTAAAATGCAAACTATTGGGTAAAAAGCGCTTCGATATTGATTGCCATAAAGAATACGTTGTTAATTGAGTATGGTACTTTTAGTGCTCGAAATGACACAGGTAAAAATTAGTAAGCCTACTTGTTAGTTCTCACTTGGTTATTTTAACTCTAACAATTGTCAAAGCGTTAGAATAATTCAAGTATCTAGAGCGCGACAATTCTTGAATTGTATAGAAGCTGAAATGTATTGATTGCTGTTTTGGGCTGCACGTACTATTTTCGGTGTGCTGTATGTTTGATGAACTAATTATGTTTTCTGTAGATATATGCTCTAGAAAAGTGGTAGATAACTTTATTATCTTGCTGGTGTTAAAATTTGATAGCCATAGGTCTAACAGTTTAGGAGTTATGCTTTTTACAAATTCAGTAACTGAATCTGTCCAATTTCTGTACAGATTTCAGAAACTGCACTGTTTGCTTAAGTTAATATTTAAATCAGTCCTTGTAGATTATAAGAAAGTTGTAGATGCTTTTGTTATATTGCTTGTGTTAAAATTTCATAACTAAAGGCCTGACGGTTTAAAAGTTATGAATTTTACAACTTGGTTGCTGTGTTCTGTCCACTGACAGAACAGATTTCGAAAACTGAATTGTTTGATTCAGTTCAACATGGAATCACCCCTTGGTGATTATAAAAGTTGTGTAGTACTTTTTCTAAGCTTTCCAAAAAGTCTTGGATCACTCTTTTTGGTGGTCTGAAGGTTAAGTTACATGCGTTTGAAATGTGAAGACTGAATCTGCCCAGTTTTGGACAGCAAAGTCTTCTAGTGTCTTTTATCCTTAGTTAAATATTGAATCACCTTGAGATGTTTATAAATAATTTGTAGAAAATATAATTAGCTTTCCAGAAAGTCTAAGATCACTTTGTTTGGATGTCTGAATCTTTAGTTATGAATTTTTGAAGTTGCAAGCCTGAATCTGTCTAAATCTGGACAGAGCTGCTGTGATTGCACTTTTTGACTTTGCTAAGTGATGAATCAGGTTGAGGTGAAAATACCAAAGTTGTAGTTTACTTTTTAAGCTTTCCAGAAGGTTCTAGTTTGCTATGTTTGGATTAATATTTGAAGAGTTATGACTGAAACAAACACCTGCTGTGCTGCTGTCCTAAATTTATTATGTTTGGTGGATGCTCTACTCTGTTGTGTTTGACTCGAGTCGACTGTTTTCCTTGTTTGATGATTGGTTGAACCCGCAGTACTGATAATATAACTAATACAATTGGGCCTAATTATATAAGTAACAAGTATACGTCTCGCTAAGTTAGTGAACCTAATTAGTGAGGGTCTAATAAGTGTTTGCCTAGTAAATAATTTTAAAGCCCAATTAAGTGTCTAATTCCTTTTCAACTAAGTCTATCTATATATAAGTCGTAACGAACTTGTGTACTTAACTAATTTAATGTTAGGTAACTAATGGATGATTAACGTCAACGTTGTAAACACTTGTGCTCATGCTTGTGTGGTCATGTTTGTATTGGTTAAGTAAAGTAAGCGTCGTCATCTTTCCAGTGGTAGTAACTACGTATGCCCGACGACGTGTAGATAAGTAAAGCTAACATGTGGTTGTCTGCGGTGTCTTCCACTTTAATGTTTAGTTTGCCACTGTGGCTTTGTATATCTTGTGCTATTTTTGTGCTACTTTCATTATATTCATACATATGCATCTTGCACCTCATATAGGACCGAGAGATGATGATCGAGCTAGTGATGTGGTGCCAACCACAAGATGCAGTCGGTGGATGACCCAAGGAAGGATGGACTTAACCAGTGGATGCTCGCCAAGCGAGTATCTCCCCCAGCAAACACTACCTAAGTGTTAAATTAAAGGCAAGCCCGGTTTATGCATAACCAGTTTTATATATGCTATTTTACTGCACTTAATGTTTGTAGGCTTGTACTGTGCACTTAAGTGTAGGAGTTGCCTAGAACCCTAGTTGCATGAACTCAGGATTCCTTTTGAGATGGATACTAGTATGCTAGGTCGAGTAGCTGCTTACTAATTAGGGATCTCGGTAGCAGTCGAGTGATTTTTCCAGCACTCGCGCGAGGCCAGGAATTGGTTGTATCCATGTTCATTGCATAATGATGTTGGTCTGTGGACAACAATCCATGGGGATTGATTGTCTACGAGGTGGAAATTGGAATAAGGATTAAGGTGTGGTACCGTGAGTCAAGCGTTTGAACGTACTAAACATATGCCGAGAAATATGGTAAATCGGTAAGCCTAGTACCTGAGTGAACCTGGCAGCAGACATATCCCCTCACGCGACCTGAGATGTGGTCTCCCATTCCGGTTATGGTGGGTACAAGTGCGGTCACTGCACGACGGCAGTCGGGGTCAGTGAGGCATTGTACGCCAAGGCGGTGAGCCCTGATCTGCTGACGGGGAATCGATGGGGACGGTTGATGTGTGTGGGGACGGAGTGCCTCGCCACGTCGTGTGTTTAGGTTTACCTTGCAAGGTTTAAAAACTCGATTCGAATCGTCTACTTCTCGCAGCTCATGAGACTGCTTGATCCATGCTGCTACATTGAGTAATAAGTGGAAATGAGGTGACTGGCAAAAGATGTTGATTGGTAAAAATGTTTGATACCATGTATGATTAGCTAGGTACACATCTAGTCTAAAGGATTCTACTAAAACTTGAAAAGCTAAAACTTGTTTTTAGACTCAGCTAGTGCTTTTGGCAAACCAAACCCCTCAGCCAAACAGCTGCATGTCTAGAAGTAGAGGAGTAGACTCCTCACACCGGGTAAGTCTAGCTGAGTATTAGTATACTCAGCCTTGCTTGTGGCACAATTTTTGCAGGTACTCCTTAGGATGATTGGTTGATGGTGTGACTTGGCCTCCATCCCTGCCACCGGGGTAGATGGTCGAGTGGGTTATTGCTTCCGCAGGAGAGGACCAGGAGGAGTAGCGTGGCCAGGCTTCGCCATGTTACTCGGTTTTCTCCGTTAGTTATTTCCGCTGCATTAAAATTTATGGTTATTATTTCTGAAACTCCGATAATGTAATCACTAAGGATACTTATTAAATTTGTGGTATTATGTTTTATTGTATTTCTCTGTTCCTCACCTTCATGTGAGCTAGTGGTATTCGATCCTGGTAAGTGGCTTTATCGGACTAGATCCGAGGGACTGACGGGTTATTCCTGTTTAAGTGTGTTGCTTCCCTTAAGGGTGCGACTTGGGCACTTAAGCTGGAATAATTCGGGCGGTTCCGCCACACAATGTTTCCTAACAACTCATGGAAGATCAGATTCATAGCCCTCTAATAAGTAGCACCAGCATTTTTAAGACCGAATGTCATGACAACTCATTCAAATAAACCAATAAAGCCTGGACATATAAAGGCTGTTTTAGACGCATCCTCTTCGGCCATGAAAATCTGGTTATATCTGGCATTACCATCAAGAAAGCTAATAATTCTATTTCCTGATGCATTATTGATTAATGTGTCGGCTATGGGCATGGGATATTCATCTTTTGGAGTTTCTCTATTTAAATTGTGAAAATCAATGCATACTCTAAGTTTACCTGACTCCTTCTCCACCGGCACAATATTGGAGACCCACACTGCGTATCTACAAGGTCTAATAAAATTAGCTTCTAGCAGCCGGTGGATTTCGTCCTTGATTCGTGGGAGAAGATCTGGACGAAATGTTCTAGCTTTCTGCTTGAAAGGTCTGAAACCGGACTTAATAGGCAGTCGATGTTCGACGATCTCTCGGCTTAGTCCAGGCATCTCAGTGTAATTCCAAGCAAAACAATCTGAATATTCCTCCAATAGATCGATCATTTCATTTCTAGGATCGGTCTCCAGGGTCTTGTTTACAAAAGTTGGCCTTAAAGTTTTACCATCTCCTATGTCAATCTCCTCCAAAGGATCGGCCGATGTAAACCCCTGTCCTAGTTTATCAAGATCTCTGAATTCCTCTATCATGTCCCCCACAGAGGAATCAGATGATCTTTGTGTGATGGTGGATTTTCCGGTCTCGGGTACCGGATCATCCGTAATACTGTCCTTATGCTGCGGTAGATGCTCGGTCTTAAAGTCCGAACTGTTTTGTGAAAAACCAGACCATCCGGCTTTAGAAGCCAAATTGTCCGTGACCAAAGACTCATGAACTTTGTGTGTACTCATCATTTAAACTTTATTTAGGATTTAGCCGATTCTCTATCGGCTCTAGCATCACAGGAATGAAACCTCTCTTATCTATACTTATGAACTGATAATCAGAAAAATCTACTCCTGTGAGACATGTAGCAGTCTCGTAAGTCCAGAGTACAGGGGCATCGGCCACAACGATACAGGTCGATACATCAGCATGCACCTGTTCTACATCATCGCCTACCCATTGTATTAACATTTTATGTAATGTAGAAGGTATACATTGGTTGGCATGAATCCAATCTCTACCTAGTATTAGGCTGTAATTTCCTTCTACATCAGCGACGAAGAATGCAGCAGCAAGGGTCTTAGTCCCGATGGTTAATTCAACGGACGTGACTCCCCTGGCTTTAATCGAACTATCCCCAACACCACTGAGGGTCATGTTGGTCTTGACAAGTTCGTCGTCTTGTTTACCTAATTTTATGTATAATGAATAAGGCATTAGATTTACAGCCGCCCCTCCATCTACTAACATTTTAGCAATCGGTATCCCATCGATGTGACCGCGCACGAAGAGCGGCTTCAAATGGTTTACCGATTCCTTTAGTTTAGTAAAGGCGGCTTCTTTAGGAACAAAATCAAACTGGGCAACGATAGGTTCATCATCGCCAACAATAGTACAATCGGCAGAAAATGTAATAACATTTACATCCATACCTGAGCGCTCTGGAGAAGCCTCGTAGTCTACCAGGTCTTCTCCTAGTAGGTCATCCTCTTCCATTGATGTTGGCGTGTCGTTGGAGGCTTCCTGGTGTGGTGCGGACGGTCCGGACTCCGGGGTCGGACGGTCCGCGCCTGGTGCAGATTGTCCAGCCTTGTTGGCCAGGCTATCTATCATGTCTGCAGGGTGTTGTACAAGTGTTGTTTCATTTTCTATCTTTGTGGCCGTTTGTTTTTCTTCAACGGCCTTTGGTCTCCATTTCTTTTGTGGTGGCGGGAACTGTGGATGTGTGTCATTGAATATCTTTTCCGCCTCCTTTTCTTGGTTTTCTTTTGCTCTTAGGCGTTGTAATTTTCGCTTTTTGGACCGTGTCAATCCCGCTGGGCACCATCGAGGCATGGAGTATTTTGGATCGGTTGTTTTGATGGTAGTCGTATCTTCTTTTTTGGTTGTGCTGGCCGATTCACCAAAAATCATCGGCCCTTTATTATCTTCCTGTATGACAACATCTGCAGTACCTATTTTGATGACGTCCTTCTTTGTTGTCCTTTCGGTTGCTGCAAGTACATGCCCCCCTGCTGGATTGGTCGGCCTTGGAGGCCGAATACTCCGGCACTCTTGTTGGGCCTGTGCCTGGTGACCGGATTGAGCGACGCTCAATCGGTCTTGTGTTGGAGGTGTCAACCTGTCGAATACAGATGTTTGGGGTGCCCCCCAAGCAGGGTACTGTGGCATCCCAAGTGGACATGGTGGCATGCCCCACATTTGGTTTGGGACATATGGTGGAGGCAAATATGTGTATGGATATGGCACAGGCGAATAAGGTGGTGGGGGTGTCCATGTCGGTACGTTAGGTCTCAATTGTACAGTATGACCTTTCATTTCTTCCGATTGGCAGGGTGGTCCAATCGGCCTGACCTGACGTTGCTCATGAATGGGTGAGCGGGATCGCTTTGCTGGCCGATCACTGTGGCCGGCCTTCTTTTTCACGTATTTAGACAATAATTGATCGAAAGTTGGGCCGGTTTTGACCAACTGACCAGCTGCCTTGAATGTATTTGTTTTCCACGTACCTATATCTGTTCATCGTGGTTTGAAAGTACGTGGCCGTTACGAGTCTTGAGCATGGCTGGACCGTCCGCTGGAGTTCCCTGGACAGTCCGGCGGGGTCCCGGACCGTCCGCGCCTGTGTGCCGGACCGTCCGGGGTGCGCAGCACGGGTTCCTGCTCCTTAGTCCATGCTTGCCCACCAGTGCCGTAGGCCGTGATGGTCACCTTAAGAGTTTCCCCTCCGTCAGGAGTCGTTTCTGCCACCACTTTCCTGCAAGAAATTTTATGATTTTCATCGGCATCTCTTGCATTGTCGATGACTATCTCTTTGCCTTTGCCTTTATCCGCTGCGTTTGGCCGAACCAGGACTTTCTTGCCCTCGAAGTCGATCATGTTCATCGGAAAGGGCTCTATATCCACCTGCATTTCCTGAAATTTCAATCGTCCCTCGTTAATGGCCGATTGAATCTGTCGACGGAATACATTACAATCATTTGTGGCATGAGAGAATTTGTTATGTCACTTGCAGTATGCACGACGTTTTAGCTCGTCGGCGGATGGAACAGTGTGATTTATTTTAATGTTGCCATTTTTGAGTAATTCATCAAATATTTTATCACACTTACCAACATTAAACGTAAACTTAACCTCCTCTTGCCGTTTCTTTTGAACTGGCTGTAAGGAGGAACAAGCTAAAGATTTGGCCTGCTTTGGCCAAACCATTTCAGCAGCATACACTTCTGCTGATTCGTCATCTGAACTACTTTGGTCACATTCTACTATATGTACGTTGTGACGAATTGTTTTAGCAGTTTCTTTGCTTCGGCTTTCACAAGCCAAAGCTCTCTGGTGTAACTGTGCTAGTGTAAAAAATTGGATGTCTTCTAATCTTTCTTTTAAATAATATCGTAGACCATTAAAGGCTAATCCTGCTAGCTGTTTTTCAGCTAAATGAATTTGGAAGCATCGGTTTCTTGTATCTCGGAATCTCCGGATGTAATCATTAACCGATTCATCTTTTGCTTGTCGCAATGACACTAAATCTATCAAATCCAACTCATAGTCACCGGAGAAAAAATGATCATGAAATTTTTGTTCTAGATCCTCCCATGATGAAATGGAATTAGGAGGTAAAGTGGCGTACCATGCAAACGCGGTTCCTGTTAGAGATAATGAAAATAAACGTACGTGAAATGCCTCTGTGTAGGCCAACTCTCCTAATTGTGCTAAAAACTGGCCTATGTGTTCACGTGTGTTCTTTCCTTGATCACCCAAAAATTTTGCGAATTCGGGTATCCTGGTTCCCTGTGTGTATGGGTGGTGGTCAAATCGGCTGTCATAAGGTTTTCGATATGATTGCCCCCCAGGGACCATGCTTACTCCGAGCTTATCTCGGAACGCCCCGGCTATTTCTTCCCTCACTATATCAATGGCAGCCGGTGCGAGACCACCGGCTCTCTGGTCAAACATAGGTGGGGTTGGCTGGATATTAGCATGTTGTCTTTCCCCCCATTGGTTTGAGCTACGTGGTCCATTGCCACTTGCCCTATATGGTTCATATGGTTGATCGTTCCTTTCCGGCCTTCTAGGTGGGGCCGGAAAGCTTTCCTGGGCTCTATACCTCGAATTAATAGGCTGATGCATTGCATAGTGCGATGGGAAGTGTTGCTGGGACGGGTGAGGATTCAAGTAACAATCCTCCTCAAAAAGATCATGCGCGGACTGTCCGGACATTGGACCGGACCGTCCGTGATTATATGCGGATCGTCCGTCGTTGTATGCGGACGGTCCGACTGGGTAGTTTAGATTCTATGCCGTATGTGGTGGCTCGGGCGCATATCTAGGTAACTCATTAAAAGTAGGCCCGACTGTTGCTGGCCCGGATGGTCCGGGCATGTGCAGATCGGCTGATTTGCTGCCGATTTGCGGTTGCTTAGGGTATGTGTCCATCGGCATCCCATAAAGGGGTTGTGACTGGTCGTGACAACCTATAGCCGATGTATTACGTGTGTTACCCCCTAATTCAACCTCGTGCGAAGGAAAATTTGCGATATTAGATTTATCAAATGCACGTACTAGTCTCCTATAATCGTTTTGCATACCCCCATGATATTTTGCATTTGTTCACGCTGTTCATCTACATAATTTCTAAGAGATTGTAGCTTGTTTGTATTACTTACATTGGGGATTTCTGGTGTGGGTCGGAGCGAAGCCGGATCCGTCGCCCGATGTCGGACGACCTTGTTGTTCCTGTCCACTTTGAAGTTGGCCAAGAACTTTGCTTTTGCCTCCTGGATCATCTGCTCCTTGTGCTCCTCGAATTAGAGCTGTTCGTCAGCCGGCAAGGTCTCCCAAGTCGGCTCTATGATGTTGCTTGGGGAAATATCAGAGCTATCTCTTGAACCGGCCATTGAGGGCCGATTTGATGCGTCTATATTTGTTTGTCCCCAGCGGAGTCGCCAAAAAGTATGTTGACACCTTTTTGGAGGCGTCAATCACTCAAAAGAACCAGTGGCGGTGCTCTCTGGTCAGGCGCGGACGGTCCGCGGCACAGAGCCGGACGGTCCGCGACCTGGCGCGAGGCGGCGGCGCTCTCTAGTCAGGCGCGGACAGTCCGCGGCCAGGGGCCGGACGGTCCGCGACCTGGTGCAGAGGCTAGGGTTTCCTGCCTGACGGCCGGACGGTCTGCGCCCTAGGGCCGGACGGTCCGCGCGTGCGCAGGGGTGGCGGAAGATCGCTGGCGGCGCCTGAATCTCGCTCCCGGGAGGGACCCCGTCGGGGAGGAGAGATCCTAGGAGATGTCTAGGCTCGGGTAGACCGACCTAGACTCCTCTAATCGACGTAGAGTCGAAGAGAAGCGGAAGATTTGGGGATTGGAAGACTAAACCTAAACTAGACTAGAACTACTCCTAGGATAAAATGTAAATTGTATTGATTGAAGGTTCGATTTCTTGTTCAAATCGGTCGTATACCTCTCTATTTATAGAGGACGGGGACTGGACCCTTTACAAACTAATTTCCGAGCGAATCCCGCGAATCTAGCTAACAATCGTAGCACAAAACTCGGAACCCTAAACTGCTCTGCGCACGCGCGGACTGTCCGACCCACAGGCGCGGAGCGTCCGGACCGCGGACCGTCTGACCTGAGGGCCGGACTGTCCGCAGCTCAATTTGGTGCCGAACAGGAATGATACTACCCGATAGGTATGTACCCGTTGCCATGCTTAATATATGGACGAGAAGGTTCCTATCACGTTCTATTATTTTAAAGGTTGATGTAGAAAGACAACAAATTCAAATCGGCCAGGCAACAATTATTTTAAAGGCAGCCAGTGGGTAATAATGCAAGGGGCGGACACGCGACACTGCGTCGTGCGTCGGTCAAACACAACAGCATGCATAGTCGATTCGCCGCCATGCTATGTACCACGTCCACGTCCTTCTAGCTCGGTGAGCTGTCCTCCTCTTTCCCGATTCGATCCAAAACTAGACAAGTCTAAGACGAACACCAAATGGAAGGCATATAATGGGTGATGGGTGACTGCTGCTACACGCACACGCAAGAGTAGTGACGAGTAGTGGTAGCAGCAATTAACCAACGAGACACCAATGGCGGTCGCAAGTAAATTACCAGCAACCACTCTACTGCCCCTGGCGGCCCTTGTGGCCGTCGCTGGCTCGCTCTTCCTCGCCGGCCCGGCCGCGGCCACGGGGAAGACCGGGCAGGTGACCGTCTTCTGGGGCCGGAACAAGGCCGAGGGCACGCTCCGAGAGGCCTGCGACACGGGCACGTACACCATCGCCGTCATCTCCTTCCTCAACGTCTCGGCCGGCCCCGGCAACAGCCCGCCGAGCCTGGACCTCTCGGGCCACCCCGTCGCCGGCATCGGCGCCGACATCAAGCACTGCCAGTCGAAGAGCATCATGGTGTTCCTCTCCCTCGGCGGCGGCCAGCACTCCCTGCCGAGCGCCGAGGCCGCCGCGGACCTCGCCGACTACCTCTGGTACGCGTACTTCCCGGCGCCGGCCCCGCGCGCCGGCGTGCGCCGCCCGTTCGGCGACGCGTACGTCGACGGCCTCGACTTCTTCCTCGACCGCGGCGGCCGCCCGCCGCCGGACCACCTCGACGCGCTGGCCGCGCGCCTGTGGAGCTACAACCGGCAGTTCCGCGCCCGCACGCCCGTGCAGCTGTCGGCGACGCCGCGGTGCGCGTTCCCGCCGGACGGGCCGGCGCTGCGGCTGCTCGCCACGGGGCTCGTCACCCGCGTCAACGTCAGGCTCTACGGCGGCGACGCGCGCTGCGCCGCGTACTGGCAGCAGGAGTGGGACAAGTGGGCCGCGGCGTACCCGGGCTCCGGGCTCTACGTCGGCCTGCCGGCGTCGGAGCGGACGGTCGGGTACGTGCACCCCAAGAACCTGTACTACGGCGTCCTCCCGGTGGTGCAGAAGGCGCCCAACTACGCCGGGATCATGATCTGGGACCGCTACGCCGACAAGCAGACCAACTACAGCAGCTACGCCATTCAATGGGCTTGACACTACGGAGACAAACCCCAGAGGATCAGAGCTTAATAAATAAATAAACAAACAAATAAATCCAAGAAGTTTAGCAAGCAGCCATATATTTATACAATTGACAAACCTTCTGGGTTTCATATTTACAGCAACACCCGAGTTTTGACTCATAATCGAAGAATGCAGTGTTGGAATAAGCATGATACAACTATATGTGCACGCTAATGGTGTGATTGTGCGCATGGTTCGAGGGATCAGTCTGTTCTTGTGCGACTGGAGCTTCTGTAATAAGCCCCGTTGTACAGAGGTAGCAGTGACCGGGCAATTCCCCTCCTTCCACCGAGACAACGCCAATAAAACGCCAAAAACAACAGGACAGCGCAGATCGGGAACGCCCATCTGTGCATATAAGGGTAGTAACATCACAGTAGTATAGCAGCAGACAGTAGATAGAGAGATGCCATGCATGGGCAGCGTAGAGTTTGGAAGGGAGGGAGAATTCCTGACCTGTCAAGATCAAGAACGGGGCTGTAGACGACGGTTTCCCAAGAAGACACGACCACGTGCCAGGCGGGGTTGTAGTACAGGGACTCCGACGACCAGAACAGCCTCGTGTATGTCTCTAGGAAGGCAAACATCACCCACGCAGCAACTTCGAGCAGGAAGAACTTGACCAAGAAGCGCCCAACGACAACCATGGCCAGGGAGAATATGGCGAGCCAGTTGAAGAGCTTGTTGTTGTACTCCTTGATGAAAAGAGCGCGGGACCTTGCCAGCATCTGGGAAGCGTGCATGCATAAACTAGGTTCAGTTTAACGTTGTCAGGATCAGGACTCAGGAAAGGGAGCACATCCAAAAGGGTCATTCTATATTTTGTTACTGGGTGGACCACAAAATCTGCACTATATAGTCATATAATCCTCATCATGGGAAAAAGCTATCTCAACTGTCGTAAGTGGAAGAGAGAGAGAGAGACCTTTGACATCCGGTGTCGATAGCTTTCCTTGGCTGGCCCCACACAGTCCGTTTCAAAACTTCGATTGCAGAGAAGAAATCCGGCATCAAATTTCGCCATGGACGGAAGCTTCAAGACTTGGAGTCGTTCCATTTTATCTTCGCACTCTGAGAACCGTGCTTCGCACAGCTTTGATGACTGATACTCGTTAGCTTGGCCCAAGTTTCTGTACACCTAAAACGAATACCCAGGTTAGCTAGGTATGCTGGAGATATTATCCATGTCGCGCGCATAGGCTGCAAGGCATATTATATTAAAATATATAAAAAAAGCCAAATATAGTGGCAAACACCGGCACACGAAACCTTAACACAACACTTCCATACTTAATCAGCTCAGGAAAAAAAATAAACATAAAATTTTTGAACTCTGTAGCAATCAAGCAATGCAAACCTTCACGGTGGCTAAAACAAAATGCAAAAGATAAGGTTCTATTCTGGACCGAATAAAAAGATGAATAAAATATGTGGAAAAACCTTTTTAATCTCTTCATCAAGCTTGAAGATGGACCGAGCAGCATGATGTTTACCGAAATGCTGCTTGTTGAAAAGCCTTCTAGCTTCATCTTTTGCCAGGTCGTGGAACTCCCGAAGCTTATCCACTGACACTGGTAGACCTGCTCTGCCCATTCTTTCATTGTACACCTTCAAGCAGCGTTCAAGAATGGCCTTATTGAAAATTTCAACCAGCGACCCGGCTGATGGAATCTCACCTTTATTCAAAGCATCAACTATCTAAACAAAGAGAGATAATTTCAGATAATGTTTTGCAATGGCATATCAATATACTCGTCGGTACCAGTAATGAACTCTCTCCGAGAAGTATTACCTGCCCTAGGAAGGATACAAACTCTGTTCCATTCAGAGTTCTACCCTGCACGATTTTTGGTTTTATCATGGATGCAACGACTTCTTTCAACTGATCCCTCTTCTTTACATACAACGGATCAAGTTCCTGGTCCTCCATATCACATAACTTTGTCCTTTGCAGATGAGGCTGGAAAACAACAAGTTCAATCTCACCTATTGATGATGCAAAAGTAAACCAGTGTACAATCACTAACTGAGTTTACATTGGAGTATAGAACAGATTGAAGAATAGTATTTATTGTTCTCGTATATGTATCTTGATGAATGAACAAAGACAAGCATGTGTTTCCTCAAAAAAAATCTGTTTTGCAGTTTCGCTAAGACTACATAAATTTTATGTGTGAAAGGGCCTCTAAACCTAGCGGTTAAGGCTTCCCAGTAGCATTATACCAGGAGGGTGGTCATTCCCTCCCCGGCCGAGTTTTTAACATAAATTTTATGCTCATAGCATAATGTGTACTGAACTGGCATATTTGAGATCCAACGATTCACAACCATCAATGCTTCTAATGGCATTGCAGAGCATGAAAATTCAAAGATTGTCTCACCTGTGGTAAGCTAAAAGCTGTACTGTTATCTCCCATAACCGCCAAAGAGTCTCTGATTTGGTTGAGCTGATGTAACACTAACGTTATTTTCTTCAATAAGAATTGCATATCATAACTTCAAGTTGATAATATATGGGCTAAAAAAACATTACCTCGTCAATATTTTTGTCTCCTGCAGCAATATAAAAAAGGAGGTAAGTTGAATTTGATTGCTTCTAAGTGCAAAGGAAAATGCTTCCACAGAAAAACTAAACAGCACACTAAAAATAGTTTGTAAGATATCTTGAAGACTTGAACTAACCATTGTTGTTAGGTACCCGTTGGAGAGCTTCATCAACCATCTGCTGAACAGATTTTCCTTCTGGATCATGGAAGTTACTGACATCAGAGGAAGTTTGAAAAATTATGGCATTTGGGTGTATACTACTGCTACTGCTGCTACAAGTCTACAGCACAATTTGATTACTAAGTAATTAAGTACCTTTCAAAAATGTAGGTACCTAGAAAGAGCATCAACCAGTTACTGTAACAAAATGACCTTTGTGAACTCCATGACAATAATATGATAAAAAGGATGAGGTAACAAAGTGTTAAAACTATTAAGACTGACTCCTTGAAGAGATAAATTTAAACAGATACTTTTGTAGAATAGAAAAGAAACAGCAACAAAGCTGATTATTTGAAGAATCGACACTATTTCTGCATCCAAAATAACTGTTAAGGTCAAGCATAACCCTACAGTTTTTTTAGCAGATCCAACATTTTCAATACTAGGAGATCAAGGGTATATGCCGCATAATGATGATGATTATGATCTGATCTGTGACTGGTTATCAAATTATATGCATTCCTAGGACAGAATAAATACTGTATGATCCAAACAAAAAAATGCATATGCATTACAAGAAGCAACTTACGGAGAAAATCCCTCTGGATCAACCACAGAAGTTTGGCTGGCTCAAAAGCAACATCTTGCCCCTGCAGAGCCCCATGACATGATTTTGATATACTTCTATATTTCATAAATCTGAGACGTAGGTTAGTGAAGTTTTACCTTGACTCTAGTTTACCACAAGCCAAAGGGCAAAATGGAAATATGTTAGCAAAGGACAAACTGGGTACAATGAGAAGCTCGAATCAGAAATAGCAGGAAGCAAACCTTCCATAGAATTCTTCAGCAATTTCGACGGCAAATGAAAGTCTTGATATATCGGCTTCACGAATCTGTCGCCAAAAGTAAGTAAATTTTAACTCCTATAAAATAAACAAGACGTGGTGAAGCCCTGAGGCATCATAAGATAGGAACTCACTGTTTCAGGAAGATTGTAGATCAGAACAGAACTTAAAACAGTTGCCAGAGCAAATATCCTGTCACAAGCAGAAAATCCAATATGTCCGTAGCCACGTCCAAACCAAAAGGATATAATTCAGAATTATGTGCATATTATATGTCGGCAACAAACCTATCATCATATACATTTGATTTTCCAACACTCTCAAATCCTTCGGTGTCCAGGTATAGGACAGACACCTTGGAGCCACCAATATCCACCTCAACGGGGGAACCCCATACCCATATACCTTTATAGTGTGGATCAGTTTGTTGATATCCATCGATAAAGATATTACAATAGTAAACTACATCGGCATAGTTGTCGGCCAACCTTACCTTTTGTTTTCGTATCCCGCATGTGTCCAACTCCAAAACCTGTGCAGAAAATTTATTTATTTATCACCTACCATTCAAAATCCAAGTGTTTGGTTTTTCTGAAGCATGGTGTTTATAACATAAGCTCGACGTACCATTGTCACATGATAGGGAGAGAAGTTGGTTGAGAAGAAAAGATTTTCCCGACCGATAGGGGCCAATAACCTGGTTTTACAATAAAAGAGACAGAGCTTGGTATGCAAAAGGCAGCAGGTTTGTGTTTGTTATGAAAAAACTAACTACCCCGTATTCATGTAAAGCAATAAGCCATTGGGACAATGGACTGATAAAGTTCGAACATACAGAAACAGCAGCTATTGGAGTTCTGATCCTCTGAATTGCTTCCAGACCTTCTTTTGCGAGTTGGAGTTTCGTGTGCCCGTAGTCTGGCTTCACTATTGGAAACCTGTGTAGCTATCTCTGATCAAAAGTCTGGAACTGAAATGAGCTTTTTACAGACTATATCTTGTTGCAATGACCTATGTTTCTGTCTCTCTCTCTCTCTCTCTCTCTCTCTCTCTCTCTCTCTCTCTCTCTCTCTTTGTCATCTGACTTAAATGTAGAAATAGACGGAAGAAGACTAATGCAGACATGTTTCACTCCCATTCTCTCAGGTTATTTAGTTCACTCTTAAGATGGGCTCACCATCCATCCAAACAGCAAAAATGACTCATTTGGTTAGATCACTGTCTGTGGACAGCAAAAGTGCTCAGTTTCTTAAAACTGACATCCATTCACGTACAAAGCATATGCAGATATATGCTTGATTAGTCCCGATTACCTCAAGGTGCTAGTACCTACTCCGCGTTTCAGCCCACTTGATTATACCCACTTGGTTTCATGGCCATGATCGTGACTTGTGAGGGATTCAAGGTCAAAAAAAATGCAGACCAGCCAAAGACGCATATATGTCTTCTAAGTTCTTTTCGGACCACTCCAGCTGAAATTCACGCATTTTAAAACAAGATACATAAATGCCGATCGCATGCCTGGAGCGCGGAAATGGTTGGTCTGACATTGAAATTATGCCTTAACCCTATTGGAAACATCGAATAACTATGGTCCGGCATTGCAACAATGTCATCCCAGCCCGAAGCTACAATTAACCGCAACGACGAACAACTGAACGCACACGCAATCTGACACGTGAATGTAAGAAGCGCGCGGGTAGAAGGGCCCAAGCATTTCTGCACTTACGCGCGCTCGAGGCCGCCGGGATCGGCGAACCCTGCCACCGCGGCAGCAAGCAACCACGCCGCGGCCCACACCACCGGGGCACAGCCCATCTCTGCGACGCCGCAGCCGGAAGCTCACAGGAGAGCGCCAAAAACCAAGCGCGATCGCCCCCTTACGCCTGCAACGGCAACGGGTTCTGCTGTGGACTATGGTCGGGGGAGAATTTTGCAACCATGGCACTGCCAAGGGCGGGCTTCAGAAACATGGCACGCCCATCGCGGCAATTGTATTCGTGGCATTATAATCCTAGAGTATTTGAACATTTAGCATCGGGCCCTGGTAATGGTCATTAGCTCTTGTCAAGTTCCCGTTTTGCCCTCGCGCCGTTTCTTACCTGGGCGCCGTCCCTCTGCCGTTTTCTTACCTGGGCGCCGTCGTCTTCCAGTTTGGTTCCGTCGCCTTCGTCTTCCCCTCGCTCTAGCTCACTGCCAGCTTCCCCTCGCTCTTCCATTTTCTCTCCTGTCGCCCTTCCATTAGCCGGATCCTGGTCCTGTTTTCCACCCTGGATTCCGTTCGTCGCGAGCTTCAAATGAGGCCCGAGCGCCATGGATCTGCCCCTAGCGGCCTTCGTCCAGCAAGCGAGTCACCGAACCCTGCGCGCCCAGCTGAGGTAACTGTTGATATGCAGTAAAGTAGGCGCCCTGTTTAGCGTATGTTTTGGGTGTAGTGAACTAGAGCCGAGCTAGGCGTATTTTTGTGTGCAGTGTACTAGGCGAGTAGCTGCCATTATAGTGTTTGTTGAGTGACATGGAGCCGAGCACCCATTTAGCATTTATTTTGTGTGCAGAGTAATATGAATGATCCTATGAACGACGAAACGACTACCTGCATGAGCGAAGAAAATGAGTGGGCATTGACTTGTGTTCCCACAGAGCATACAGAGGTTAGTGGTTTTAATGAATTATAGACAATTTAGTAGATAAATTGTATATTAAAACTATGTTTGGTGAATAGGGGAGTGGTCATGCAATGCTTGATGTCGATTGGGATTCAATACTTGTAGAAGAAACCAACAATGAAGAAGGCAGAAATGATGTGACTAGTGAACAAGGTCTATATTTTCAGCTTGGGTTAGACAATCAAGGTGATAGAAGGGAAGATCATTCAAGTGGTTGCCGTTTTGGAAATACCCAAACATGTGAAGATGAATTGGGTGCAGGAATTCCTTGTACTGATTCAGTGCTTGATGAAAATAGGACAATATATGATATGAACAATCCAGTTATGGAGCCTGGTAGCCTATATGCAACAATGCACCACTTCAGACTTGCTATAAGACAATACGCCATCAATAAAGAATTTGAGCTTGGAATAGAGGCTACCAATAAGACTAGATTCAGAGGGTATTGTAAAGGGCCAGATTGCCCTTGGAGCATTCATGCTAGACCGGAGAGGAAAGGGGCGCCAACAATTCAAGTAAGCTGAGAAAATAGCTAATTGTACTGTATATTTGCTTTATATCTACCTTTGTATTCGTGGTTACATGCTCATGACACTTTAACTAATTTTCAGGTAATTGTATTGAATGACAAACATACTTGTACGTCTAGTGGTAGACGTAAGACCACTACACCGACAGGAGCTTGGGTTGCGGCACGTGCGCTTCCGTTATTGATGAAGAAGCCTCATATGGGAGCTAAGGAGCTACAAACCACATTGCAGGACACTTTTGGTTGTACAATTGCATATGACACAGTTTGGCATGGGAAAGAGAAAGCTTTGAAGGAATTGTTTGGAAGTTGGGAGGAGAGCTTTCAGCTTCTATGGCGTTGGAGAGCAGCAGTAATGGAAAAATCACCGGATAGTGTCATCGAGCTTGATGTTAAAATGGATGAGGGGCGTCCTTTCTTCACTCGGTTTTTTTGTGCGCTCGGTCCATGCATTTCTGGTTTCAAGGGAGGGTGCCGACCGTACCTTAGTGTTGACTCGACAGCTCTGAATGGTAGGTGGAATGGTCACCTTTGTTGTGCAATAGGTGTCGATGGCCACAATTGGATGTATCCAGTAGCCTATGGGTTTTTTGAGGCTGAAAATACAGAAAACTGGACATGGTTTTTTAACCAGTTGCAGAAGGTTGTGGGGGATCTACCATTGCTAGCTTTGTGTTCAGATGCTTGCAAAGGTCTGAAAAATGCTATGAACAATGTCTTCCCTTATGCCGAGAAAAGGGAGTGTTTTAGGCATCTCATACAAAACTACATAAAGCAGTTTGGTGGGTCTGAGTACATGTATCCAGCTGCAAGAGCTTATAGGAGAGAAGTCTTCGAACACTATTTCAGCAGCATTCAAGAAATACCAAGGGTAAGTAGTTGGCTAAAGGAGCATCATGACTATCTTTGGTACCGAAGTGGCTTTAATACGGATATCAAGTGCGATTACGTGACTAACAACATTGCTGAGGTTTTCAACAATTGGATTAAGGATTGGAAGGACCTGCCTGTTTGTGATTTGGCTGATAGGATTAGGGAGGAAATAATGGAGATGTTTCATAGGAGGAGGAGGATTGCACAGAGGTTACAAGGAAGGATTTTACCGTCAGTTCTGCATATCCTACACGCGAGAACAAGAGGTTTAGGTCATTTATCAGTACGTAAAGCTGACAACTACATTGCAGAGGTTAGAGACAATAATGATGTGCATAGCAAGCACATTGTCAATGCTCACCTACGCGAATGTTCTTGCAAAGAGTGGCAGCACACGGGCAAACCTTGTATCCATGCATTGTGTTTGATAACAGCACAAGAATTTAGGGATGTCAGGATGGAGGATTTTGTAAATGACTACTATTCTGTTGCTAATTTCACCACCGCATACTCAAGGGTTATTCCACCTGTGGGTGACAAATCATTCTGGCCAGACGTTCCTTTTGCAAAAGAAGTGGGTGCTCCAATTGGAAAACGAGCTGTGGGTCGACAAAGGAAAAATAGGATCAAAGGATGCCTTGAGGGAGGTAGTTCAAAAAAGAAAGTTAACGATGACATTGGTAAGAAAAGCATTAGGGGCAAGTTCAAATGTCCGAACTGTGGTGAACTAGGCCACAGGAAAGCAAGCTACAAATGTCCATTAAATGGCACAAAGAAAAGGTTACATTAAATATGTTTTAGTTTATATGACCATACTTCCTATTTTCTGAAATTAACTTGTTCATTTTAAATATGTCATAACAGAAAGCGAAAGCCTAGGAAGAATTCAACTAAAGGCTGGTTCCCCAAAGATGTACCTGAGTCCTCACAGCCAGGTGTCCAAGACAATGAAGATGTACCTGAGTCCTCACAGGCAATTATACCAGCTAGTGAAGAACTTGTAGAAAGAGCTTCGTCGCCACAAGAAGAACATGTAGTTCGTGTCCTAGTTAAAAAAATCACACCTAGAAAGAAGACTGTTTGAGTAGTATGGTTCTATGCTATTTATGAGTAATTTTTATGGTACTATGGTTTTTCTGTTAACTCTGTATGGTACTATGGTTCTTCGGTTAACTTTGTATGGTACTTTTGTCCTGTACGGTACAATGGTTTTTCTGTGCTATTTATGAGTAATGAGAATGGTACTATGGTAAAGCTGTTGAATTATTATGGTGAATTTTAGTTAAAAATTCTGGCATGACCTCCCTTCTTTCTGGCACTTCATTCCATTGCATACAACATAATAATTAGTCACAACAGCCAAGTGCCATTTCATACAATATAACAGGTAAGTTCCATACCAGCCAAGTGCCATTTCATAAAAGATAACGCCAAGTTCCATGTTCCAAAAGCATTACAAAAGCATAGCTAGTGTTACAAAAGCACTACACTAGATAACAGCCAAGTTCCATGTCCGTGTTACACTGATCAAGTTCACCTTACAAAAGCATAGCTAGTGTTACAAAAGCACTACACTATAAGATGTTACACAGATCTATCCCTGATCTCATTGTAATTCAGCCCCCACTTAGCACAGTGCTCAGCTAGTGTCTCCGCTTCCAATGGCTGATTCATTATTTCTCGGTCACGGAATACGTCCTCCCACACCGCACTATCTTCGCTACCATAGCCAGCTTCTAATATAGTTGTTGGATCCATCATCGAGACCTGACAATCAATTGCAGTAACTTCTAGCGTTTCAGCTAACTCGTCCAAGGAACGAGCCACTTGAGTCAGCTTGAAACCGTCGACAACATCTTCATCTGTGTAGCACAAAGAGGCAGTATCTTGAAGTTTCTTAGCTGCATCACTCATTACAGACAGAGAATATCTGAGTGCTTGCGCAAGTTTATGGTTAACCTGAAAAAAAAAATTAACATCAGACTATTGCCAGTCATATGATCAAGTTCTGGAAATAACTAGTGAACTGAACCAACCTAGGAAAGTAGTAGATTCAGGAACTATCCAGTTTCTTATGCCCTCAGCCAAAAAAATTAACATCACACTATTGCCAGTCATATGGTCATGTTCTGGAAATAACTAGTGAACTGAACCAACCTAGGAAAGTAGTAGATTCAGGAACTATCCAGTTTCTTATGCCCTCAGCCAAAAAAATTAACATCACACTATTGCCAGTCATATGGTCATGTTCTGGAAATAACTAGTGAACTGAACCAAACTAGGAAACTAGTTGATTCAGGAACTATCCAGTTTCTTATGCCCTCAGATTGAAAACATCATAGGGCAACTTTCAGTCTCAACTCAACTGGAGAATTTTGCAGTCATAGCCCTCAGTGAACTGAACAGTTCACTCTTTTCAAACAAATCAGTGAACTGAACCAACCTGGAAACCTACCAGCTCAACTCAACTGGAGAATTTTGCAAACATGGCACATCATCAAACAGGCTGAATCATCCTTAGCCCTCTCTACACAGTTTCTTATGCCCTCAGAATGAAAACATCATAGGGCTGATCATGGTCAGCCAAAAAAATTAACATCACACTATTGCCAGTCATATGGTCATGTTCTGGAAATAACTAGTGAACTGAACCAAACTAGGAAACTAGTTGATTCAGGAACTATCCAGTTTCTTATGCCCTCAGATTGAAAACATCATAGGGCAACTTTCAGTCTCAACTCAACTGGAGAATTTTGCAGTCATAGCCCTCAGTGAACTGAACAGTTCACTCTTTTCAAACAAATCAGTGAACTGAACCAACCTGGAAACCTACCAGCTCAACTCAACTGGAGAATTTTGCAAACATGGCACATCATCAAACAGGCTGAATCATCCTTAGCCCTCTCTACACAGCCATAGCCCTCAGTTATTTTTTAACACAAGCAGAACAAGTGTAGTATACAGTTCACTTTTTTGAAAGAAAACATCACAGGGCTAGTACATCATCTCACATGAGCACAAGCATCAGGTAAATTTTTTGTGCAACTCAATCATTGCCGGGCATAAGGTAAATAGCAGTGTGCAACTAAATCATTGTCGGGCATCAGGTAAATAGCAGCAATGTCGCTTCGCATTTCAATGAGAGGACTAAACAATCTCAATGACTGCCTGGCACAAGATTAGTTTGAGAATACAAACCTCAGAATATTTGGCAATAGTCTCCTTAGCACAATCGACGGCTGCACTCGCCTGGCTGTAAAAACTCATAGCAATTTTTTCCGCCGCCACAGCGGATTCAAGAACATCAAGAGTAGAAACCACATCGTTACCTAAGGAGAATGTGGCGCAATAATCACCAGCAACCATACAGGCGGTAGATGAAGCTTTCATTGTGTCACGGGCGGCATCAACGGCCGCGGACAGCTTCTGGGAACATAGCTCCGCGGCAGCTTCCATGCCAGCCTCCAACTCTGGAAACCCTAGGGTTAGCGAAGTAATAGATCTCACCAGCGTGGTCGGGGCGGCAATGGACCACAATAGCGCAGGTGCGGAGCCTGGTGAAGGGGGTAGGGCGATGGGAGGAAGGCACCGCTGGGCGAGAGGAACAGATCCGGTGGAGGAAGGAGCGAGGAAGACGACGGCCAGTCGAAGAACATAAGAGAACCCTCGCCTCGGGGAGTAACGGCAACCACAGAGAGAGGACAGTAACGGCGCCCAGGTAAGAAACGGCGCGAGGGCACTGGAAGAAAGTGAGAAGAGCTAATGACCATTACCAGAGCCCGATGCTAAATGTTCAAATACTCTAGGATTATAATGCCACGAATACAATTGCCGCGATGGGCGTGCCATGTTTCTGAAGCCCGCCCTTGGCAGTGCCATGGTTGCAAAATTCTCTGGTCGGGGAGGAGGATTGGAGGTGGAGGAGTGGGAAGGGAGGGAGGGAGAGGTCCCGCCCAGCAGCGGGCGCGGCCTGATAAAGGGCTCCGCCGGACGCGCGGTGGCGGTGGCCTTTGCTTGGCGCGAGGTAGGAAGGAGACGTGGAGGCGAGGCGAGGTCGAGGTCGGCGGCGAGCGGAAGACGCGACGAGAGGGAAGCCGGATTCTTCGTTAATTAATCCGGTTCAAATGCTGATAGCCGTGGGTTTAGTAGATAAGTGATGTAGACAGGCTGAGGAAGAGAAGCAAATATTGTATAGCTTATATTACGAGAAGATTATTATATAAGTAGGCTTTTAGTTAAGAATATGTGGCATGGCAAAATTATGGGTTCAATATAAACTATATTACTAAACTTGCTCTTAGAAACTAGAAACATGTTAGGGTCTGTTTAGGAACATTGTTTTTAATAACCACAGTTTATAATACCACGGTTTAATGTATGCTATAACATAACAAATCAACAATAATATATTTTACATAAGTCTAATCTAATACTTATTTGAAGATATAGTATTTTAGTTGTAATATATGAAAAGAGAAGACTATAGTTATGTGCAAGTAAAAAACTTTATTCTAGAACAAAGTTTTTTTACCCAAAAATATCATCGTATTAGCAAACCTATGATTTAAAATATAGAGTTATTGTATATACTTTCAAATATTTTTTTGTCTAAAATACCATGATATGCTCAAATACTATGGTATTATTTTGGAACTAAGAAAATATCATAATTCCACATGAACGATTGGATGGGACCATGTGTGGCGAGACATGGATCTTGTGGTACTTTTTATTATTTACATTTAAAAATATGCAAAATTTCCTAACGATACTCAAAACTAAAATATTACAAAGATGATAACTTTCACCCTTTTACTGTGGGACAAGATAAAATATTTTTTTATGTTTTGCACAAAAGTCCCTACGACGTTAGCTCAGTGGACTTTGTCGTCTAGTGTTAGGCCCCTTACTGAGAGCACCAAGAGGGGGTGAATAGGTAATTCTGTAAAAACTTAAATCTTAAAGCCACAAAACTTAATTAAGAGTTAGTAGACTAAATAGCGAGCTCTTGTGAACACAAGTATCACAAAAAAGCAATCCCAAAAAACACGCGAGTTATCCCGTGGTTCGACAAGTACAACACTTGTCTACCTCCACGTTGTGGCGTCCCAATGGACGAGGGTCGCACTCAACCCCTTTCAAACGATCCAAAGACCCACTTGAATACCACGGTGTTTCTATTTGTTTCACTATATCGCGTTCGCGAGGAATCTCCACAACTTGGAGCCTCTCGCCCTTACAATTTGATGATCACAAAGAAGCACGAAAGTAAGGGTGGGAAAAGCAACACACACAAGACTCAAAGCAAGAGCACAAACACGCACACTAGCCAACAACTTGAGCTCTAAGTTCACACACGGAGTTCTCAACTCAAAAGGAGCTCAAATTGCTATCACAACGAATCAAATGCGCTAGAATGAAGTCTTGGTGCTTAGGGATGATCAAAGAATGCTTGGCGTACTCCTCCATGCGGCTAAGGGTCCCTTTTATAGCCCCAAGGAAGCTAGGAGCCGTTGGAAGCAATCCAGGAAGGCAATTCTTGCCTTCTGTCGGGTGGCGCATCGGACAGTCCGGTGCACCACCAGACAGGCACTATTCACAGTCCGGTGCAGATTGCTTTCCTAAATTGCCGCAGCCGACCGTTGAAGATTTGGAGCCGTTGGCGCACCGGACACTGTCTGGTGCACACCGGACAGTCCGGTGCACACCGGACAGTCCGGTGCCCCCATCCGACCGTTGGCTCGGCCACGCGTCACGCGCGGATTGCGCGGCCGACCGTTGGCGCAGTCGACCGTTGGCTCACCGGATAGTCCGGTGCACCACCGGACAGTCCGGTGAATTTTAGCCGTACGCTGCTGACTGTTTCCCGAGAGCGGCGACTTTGCCGCAGACAACTCACCGGACAGTCCGGTGCACCACCGAACAGTCCGGTGATTTATAGTCGTACGCCGCCGTCGAGACCCGAGAGTAGGCTGTTCATCGGGACTGGTCCTAGCACACCGAACACTGTCCGGCGCACCACCGGACAGTCCGGTGCACCCAGACCGAGCAGCCTTTTGGCTGAACATAGCCAACTTATCTCCAAAGCGATTTCTCCTGTTTCTAGCACTTAGATACAATACATTAGTCTTCAAAACAATGTACTAAGTCTAGAAACATACCTTTAATCTTGATTTGCACTTCTTGAGTCTTTGGCACAAATATTACTCAAGGCATTTGTATGGAGCACTTAATCACCAAAATCTTATAGAAATGGCCCAAGGGCACATTTCCCTTTCAATCTCCCCCTTTTTGGTGATTTATGCCAACACAACAAAAAGCAACTAAAGAAGTGCAACATCAATGCAAATGAGAACAAAAATTTGTTTTTGATTCAAATTTGGCATATTTGGATCATTCTTTGCCACCACTTGGTTTGTTTTTGCAAATCAAACTCAAATTCCTATCTCTAAGTCAAATTCACTTGTTGAGGCATAGAGAGAGGTATTCCAAGAGAAATTGATCAAAGATTCAAAAACTCCCCCTTTTTCCCATAACCAAACATTCTCCCCACAAGAGACCTACTTTTGACAATAAGAGACAATAAGAGTATTTTGACAAAACAAAAGTTCTAACTCTACTATTTTCAAAATTCTCAAGTGGTAGCTGATCCATTTGCTTTGGCCTTAATTTCTCCCCCTTTGGCATTAAGCACCAAAACGGGATCATTATTGGCCCTTAAACCCCATTGCCTCACCAAAATCTTCAATCTAGAGTAAAAAGGCAATAAGAGCACGGAGATGAACTTGGAGTAAATTACCCTCTCATCGGAGTGCAGTGGAAGTCTTCCATGGTCCAAGTTCACCTTTTCCCTTTCAATCACCTTTGAGACTAAACTAAGAGAACTCAAGCTCATGGTTAGTCTCAAAGGGTCAAGTTGTAGCATTTCTCCCCCTAAGTATGTGCATCATTCACACATGGACTTGTGAGGTTTGGGGATCCTTTGCACAACTTGAGCACCCAAAAAATAAGCAACAAAATGCATAAAGGAACATGATCAAAGGCATAAAACACATGTATGCTCTATATCAATCCAAGTTTCGTGAATCTAAGACATTTAGCCCACTACGCAGCCTGCAAAAGGTCTTCTCATCTAAAGGCTTGGTAAAGATATCGGCTAGCTGGTTCTCGGTGCTAACATAAAACACTTCGATACCTCCCTTTTGCTGGTGATCTCTCAAAAAGTGATGCCGGATGTCTATGTGCTTTGTGCGGCCGTGTTCAACAGGATTGTCCGCCATGCAGATAGCACTCTCATTGTCACATAGGAGTGGGACTTTGCTCAGATTGTAGCCAAAGTCCCGGAGGGTTTGCCTCATCCAAAGTAGTTGCGCGCAACACTGTCCTGCGGCAACATACTCGGCCTCAGCGGTGGATAGGGCAACGGAAGTTTGTTTCTTAGAACTCCACGACACCAGGGACCTTCCTAGAAATTGGCACGTCCCTGATGTACTCTTCCTATCGACCTTACATCCAGCATAGTTGGAGTCTGAGTATCCAATCAAGTCAAAGGTAGACCCCTTTGGATACTAGATCCCGAAGCAAGGCGTAGCAACTAAATATCTAAGAATTCGCTTAACGGCCACAAGGTGACACTCCCTTGGGTTGGATTGAAATCTAGCACACATGCATACGCTAAGCATAATATCCGGTCTACTAGCACATAAATAAAGTAAAGACCCTATCATAGACCAATATGCCTTTTGATCAACGAACTTACCTCCTTTGTTGAGGTCGACATGTCCGTCGGTTCCCATTAGAGTCTTTGCTGGCTTGGAGTCCTTCATCCCAAACCGCTTGAGCAAGTCATGCGTGTACTTCGTTTGAGAGATGAAGGTGTCATCCTTGAGTTGCTTCACTTGGAACCTAAGGAAGTAGTTCAACTCGCCCATCATCGACATCTCGAATTTTTGAGTCATCACCCTGCTAAACTCTTCACAAGACTTTTGGTTAGTAGAACCAAATATTATGTCATCGACATAAATTTGGCACACAAATAGATCACCATCACAAGTCTTTGTAAAAAGAGTTGGATCGGCTTTCCCAACCTTGAAAGCATTAGCAATTAAAAAATATCTAAGGCATTCATACCATGCTCTTGGGGCTTGCTTAAGTCCATAGAGCACCTTAGAAAGCTTACACACGTGGTCGGGGTATCGTTCATCCTCAAAGCCAGGGGGTTGCTCCACGTACAACTCCTCCTTGATTGGCCCGTTGAGGAAAGTGCTCTTCACGTCCATCTGGAACAACCTGAAAGAATGGTGAGCGGCATAGGCTAACAAAATACGAATCGACTCTAGCCTAGCCACAGGAGCAAAAGTCTCCTCAAAGTCCAAACCTGCGACTTGGGCATAACCTTTTTCCACAAGTCGAGCCTTGTTCCTTGTCACCACCCCATGCTCGTCCTGTTTGTTGTGGCACACCCACTTGGTTCCCACAACGTTTTGCTTGGGACGCGGCACCAGTGTCCAAACTTCATTTCGCTTGAAGTTGTTGAGCTCTTCCTGCATGGCCAACACCCAGTCCAGATCTAGCAAGGCCTCTTCTACCCTGAAAGGCTCAATAGAAGAGACAAAAGAGTAATGCTCACAAAAATTAGCTAATCTAGAGCGAGTGGTTACTCACTTGCTAATGTCACCCAAAATCCGGTCGATGGGATGATTCCTTTGAATCATCGCTCGAACTTGAGTTGGAGGAGCCTGTGGTACTTCTTCCTCCTCATCTTTGACATCCTATGCTCCCCTTTGATCACACGCCTCTTCTTGAGGGACCTGTTCGTTATCTTGAGTTGGGGGTGCACTGTCGTTGAGGAAGAAGGTTGATCTTGCTCTTTGTGTTCCAGTGGTCATACATCTCCAATCGCCATGGTGCGAATTGCGTCCGTTGGAACATCATCCTCATCTACATCATCAAGATCAACTTGCTCTCTTGGAGAGCCATTAGTTTCATCAAATACAACGTCGCTAGAGACTTCAATAATAAACCCAATGATTTGTTGAAGACTCTATACGCCTTTGTATTTGAGTCATAACTTAACAAAAACCCTTCTACAACTTTGGGAGCAAATTTTGAATTTCTACATTTCTTCACTAGAATATAACATTTACTCCCAAATACACGAAAGTATGAAACATTGGGTTTGTTACCAGTTAGAAGCTCGTATGACGTCTTCTTAAGGAGGCGATGAAGGTAGACCCGGTTTATGGTGTGGCAAGCTGTGTTCACAGCTTCCAACCAAAACCGCTCGGCCGTCTTGAATTCTCCAAGCATCGTCCTTGCCATGTCTATAAGCGTCCTGTTCTTCCTCTCTACCACACCGTTTTGCTGTGGTGTGTAGGGAGCGGAGAACTCGTGCTTGATTCCTTCCTCCTCAAGAAACTCCTCCACTTGCAGGTTCTTGAACTCGGACCCGTTGTCGCTTCTAATCTTTTTCACCTTGAGCTCAAATTCATTTTGAGCTTGCCTTAGAAAGCGCTTGAGGGTCCCTTGGGTTTCTGATTTGTCCTGCAAAAAGAATACCCAAGTGAAGCGGGAAAAATCATCAACAACAATAAGACCATACTTACTTCCCCCGATGCTAAGGTAGGCGACGGGTCCGAAGAGGTCCATATGCAGTAGCTCCAGAGGTCTTGATGTAGTCATCACATTCTTGTTGTGATGAGCGATTTCCACTTGTTTACCTGCTTGACAAGCTGCACAAGGTCTATCTTTTTCGAAATACACATTTGTTAGACCTAACACATGTTCTCCCTTCAGAAGTTTGTGAAGGTTCTTCATCCCAACATGTGCTAGACGGCGATGCCACAGCCAGCCCATGCTAGTCTTAGCAATTAAGCATGCATCTAGACCGGCCTCCTCCTTCGAAAAATCAACTAAATAGAGTTTGCCGTCTAGTACACCCTTAAAGGCTAATGAACCATCACTCCTTCTAAAGACAGACACATCTACATTTGTAAATAAGCAATTGTAACCCATATTACATAATTGACTAACGGACAACAAGTTATACCCGAGTGATTCTACTAAAAACACATTAGAAATGGAATGCTCGGATGAAATAGTTATCTTTCCTAGTCCTTTAACCTTGCCTTGATTCCCATCACCGAATATGATTGAGTCTTGGGAATCTTTGTTCTTGACGTAGGAGGTGAACATCTTCTTCTCCCCCGTCATGTGGTTTGTGCATCCGCTGTCGATAATCCAGCTTGAGCCCCCGGATGCATAAACCTGCAAGGCAAATTAGGCTTGGGTTTTAGGTACCCAACTCTTGTTGGGTCCTACAAGGTTAGTTACAATAGCCTTAGAGACCCAAATGCAAGTCTTGTCTCCCTTGCATTTGGCCCCCACCTTTTTAGCAATCACTTTTTCATTTTTACATGAAAGAACAAATTTAGCATTGCAAGCATGAAAGATAGTGGTAGATCCATTATACACTTTCCTAGGAGCATGAGACACAAAATTCCTCCTATATCTACCATTAAAGTTTGAACTTGAAGCAATCATGGCATGTGAGTCAAAAGTATTATAACTCCTACTATAATGAAAATTCCTAGCATATTTTCTATCATGATACATGAAAGCATGGTTCTTTTGACTCCTACTAGCCATAGGGGCCTTCCCTTTGTCCTTGGCAGAGATAGGAGCCCTTTGACTTGTTAAGTTCTTGGCTTCCCTTCGAAAGCCAAGCCCATCCTTAATTGAGGGATGTCTACCTACCGTGTAGGCATCCCTTGCAAATTTTAGTTTATCAAAATCATTTTTGCTAGTCTTAAGTTGGGCATTAAGACTAGCTACTTCATCATTTAATTTAGAAATAGAAATTAAATGTTCACTACAAGCATCAACATTAAAGTCTTTACATCTAGTGCAAATCACAACATGCTCAACACAAGAGCTAGACTTATTTGCTACTTCTAGATAATTCACATGACAAGTAGATAATTCACATGAAAGCATTTCATTCCTTTTAACTTCTAAAGCAAGAGACTTTTGCACACTTACAAATTTATCATGCTCTTCATATAAAAGATCCTCTTGCTTTTCTAAAAGTTTGTCCTTTTCATTTAGAGCATCAATTAATTCATTGATCTTTTCTACTTTTGCTCTATCTAATCCTTTAAACAAGCTAGTGTAATCAATTTCATCATCACTAGATTCCTCATCACTAGAAGTAGAGTACTTAGGAGTTTCTCTAGTGATTACCTTCTTTTCCTTTGCCATTAGACAAGTATGGCGCTCATTGGGGAAGAGCGACGACTTGTTGAAGGCCGAGGTGGCGAGTCCTTCGTCGTCAGAGTCAGATGACGAACAATCCGAGTCCCACTCTTTGCCGAGGTGCGCTTCGCCCTTCGCCTTCTTGTAGGCCTTCTTCTTTTTCCCTCTTCCTACTTTTCTCTTGTTCCTGGTCATTAGTATTATCGGGACAATTTGCTATAAAATGACCAACCTTACCACACTTGAAGCAGGAGCGCTTTCCCTTCGTCTTGCTCTTGTTGGGATGCTCCTTGCGACCTTTTAGCGCCGTCTTGAAGCGCTTGATGATGAGGGCCATTTCTTCCTCGTTAAGCCCGGCCGCCTCAACTTGCGCCACCTTGCTAGGTAGCGCCTCCCTGCTACTTGTTTCTTTGAGTGCAATGGTTTGAGGCTCGTGGATCGGCATTGGGCCATTTAGCGCCTCATCAACATATCTCGCCTCCTTGATCATCATTCGCCCGCTTACAAACTTCCCAAGTATTTCCTCGGGCGTCATCTTGGTATACCTAGGATTTTCACGAATAGAGTTTACAAGATGAGGATCAAGGACAGTGAAGGACCTTAGCATTAGTCGGACGACGTCGTGGTCCATCCATCTCGTGCTTCCATAGCTCCTTATTTTGTTGACCAGGGTCTTGAGCCTATTGTACGTTTGGGTTGGCTCCTCCCCCCTGATCATTGCGAATCTTCCCAGTTCGCCCTCCACCAACTCCATCTTGGTGATCATGGTGACATCATTTCCCTCATGCGAGATCTTGAGGGTGTCCCAAATCTGCTTGGCGTTATCCAAGCCGCTCACCTTATGGTACTCTTCCATGCACAAGGATGCTAATAGAACAGTAGTAGCTTGTGCATTTTTGTGAATTTGTTCATTGATAAACATGGGATTATCCGTACTATCAAAATTCATTCCATTTTCTACTATCTCCCATATACTTGGATGAAGAGAGAACAAATGGCTATGCATTTTGTGACTCCAAAATTCGTAGTCCTCTCCATCAAGGTGAGGAGGTTTACCAAGAGGAATGGAAAGCAAATGAGCATTAGAATTATGCGGAATACGAGAGTAATCAAAAGAAAAGTTTGAGTTGACCGTTTTCTTTTTCTCGTAGTCGTCGTCGTCGTCTTTTTGGGAAGAAGAGGACTCGTCACTGTCGTAGTAGACTATCCTCTTAATGCGTCTCTTCTTCTTCCCGTCCTTCTTCTTGTGACTTGAGCCCGAGTCAGTGGGCTTGTCGTCTTTTGGCTCATTGAGGAAGGACTCTTTCTCCTTGTCGTTGATCACCATCCCCTTTCCCTTAGGATCCATCCCTTCGGGCGATTAGTCCCTTTCTTGAAAAGAATGGCTTTGATACCAATTGAGAGCACCTAGAGGGGGGGTGAATAGGTGATCCTGTAAAAACTTGAAACTGAAAGCCACAAAACTTGATTAAGAGTTAGTAGACTAAATAGCGAGCTCTTGTGAACACAACTATCACAAAAAAGCAATCACAAAAGACACGCGAGTTATCCCGTGGTTCGATAAGTACAACACTTGTCTACCTCCATGTTGTGGCGTCCTAATGGACGAGGGTCGCACTCAACCCCTTTCAAGCGGTCCAAAGACCCACTTGAATACCATAGTGTTTCTATTTGTTTCACTATATCCCGTTCGCGAGGAATCTCCACAACTTGGAGCCTCTCGCCCTTACAATTTGATGATCACAAAGAAGCACGGAAGTAAGGATGGGAAAAGCAACACACACAAGACTCAAAGCAAGAGCACAAACACGCACACTAGCCAACAACTTGAGCTCTAAGTTCACACACAGAGTTCTCAACTCAAAAGGAGCTCAAATTGCTATCACAACGAATCAAATGCGCTAGAATGAAGTCTTGGTGCTTAGGGATGATCAAAGAATGCTTGGTGTACTCCTCCATGCGGCTAGGGGTCCCTTTTATAGCCCCAAGGTAGCTAGGAGCCGTTGGAAGCAATCCAGGAAGGCAATTCTTGCCTTCTGTCGGGTGGCACATCGGACAGTCCGGTGCACCACCGGACAGACACTATTCATAGTCCGGTGTAG
The DNA here is from genome assembly GCA_029449295.1 of Zea luxurians. Lineage (NCBI taxonomy): Eukaryota > Viridiplantae > Streptophyta > Magnoliopsida > Poales > Poaceae > Zea > Zea luxurians. The sequence goes on from JAOPSE010000044.1 coordinate 3,380,229, forward strand.
ATTGCTTTCCTAAATTGGCGCAGCCAACCGTTAAGATTTGGAGCCGTTGGCGCACCGGACACTGTCCGGTGCACATCGGACAGTCCGGTGCTCCCATCCGACCGTTGGCTCGGCCACGCGTCACGCGCGGATTGCGCGGCCGACCGTTGGCGCAGTCGACCGTTGGCTCACCGGACAGTCCAGTGCACCACTGGACAGTCCGGTGAATTTTAGTCGTACGCTGTTGACTGTTTCCCGAGAGCAGCGACTTCGCCGCAGACAACTCACCGGACAGTCCGGTGATTTATAGTCGTACGCCGCCGTCGAGGCCCGAGAGTAGGCTGTTCATCGGGACTGGTCCTGGTACACCGGACACTGTCCGGCGCACACCGGACACTGTCCGGTGCACCACCGGACAGTCCGGTGCATCTAGACCGAGCAGCCTTTTGGCTGAACACAACCAACTTATCTCCAAAGCAATTTCTTCTGTTTCTAGCACTTAGACACAATACATTAGTCTTCAAAACAATGTACTAAGTCTAGAAACATACCTTTAATCTTGATTTGCACTTCTTGAGTCTTTGGCACAAATATTACTCAAGGCATTTGTGTGGAGCACTTAATCACCAAAATCTTATAGAAATGGCACAAGGACATATTTCCCTTCCTTATACTTAGGGGCGGACGTTAGCTGGAGCGAGGGTCTAGACCTCCGCTCATTTTTTTTCGTTACAAATGCTAGAGCCCAGATCTTCATCATAAGGTCTCCTACCTAGCCCAGATCTTCACCATAAGGTCCCATCGATGCTGTCGAGGCACCGACGAAGCCCCCCGCGAAGTGGTTCTCCTCAGCGCCCACAACGAGACCTAGCTCCGACATCGAGCTACTCAGTGTCATGGAATCCGAGATGAAGTACGCTGAGGAATGCGATTACCACGACAGGGGAATGGAGCAGATTCCCCTAACTATTGTGTGTGTACCTATTTTTGCGATGACCACGACAGGGGATTAAAAACCAATCCTTATTTCTTGTGCAGATTCAAACACGCTGGAGAGCGTATTTGGTCTGTTATTTATTCTGTTGCTTGGGAAGTACTGTAGTGAATGGGATCCACCATTTTCATTATGAAAGGGTCATGTGAAGTAGTAGTTGCAACTTGTGCATTTGGTGGAGGTGACGACCTTCATCAGCCTATAGGGACCGAAAACTCAATCAGAAAGGTCTTTTGTCACTCTTGCATTTGGTGGAGGTGACGACGACCTTCATAAGCCGGCCTATAGTGTACTAGTGTTCTGTGTTTTTTTTTTGTCTTTGCCCTCTAGTATTGCTGAACAACCCATCGATAACGCATGATATAGAACAATAGATCAGTTTTGCTCTCATATGCAGTTAACTGATCTACCAGTACTGATAATTGTTCAATGTAGCCAACAATTGTAGTGGTCTGCTTAATGCGAGTAGCCATAAACAACAACATAAATCCACGTGTGTTCATAATTAAGGTGGTGTTTGGTTCGGTGTTTGTAACGCGACCTGAATACGGAGTGGTAATTAATACGGCTACACTGTTTGTTTGCGTAGAGCTGTAATAATATTACAACACGTAATCGAATACCGTGCCATCATCCTCTCCCACTGCTCCTCTCCCCCACGTTAACAGCCTCATACAAACAAATGGTGCTTTCTATTCCATGGCAATAGATAGCTGATTATATTAGCGTTACCATTACATTTTCTCAACCAAATGCCTAGTAAATGTAATCTTAACTTCTACTGAGCCATAGACATCGGTTATCACCATCGAAGAGGGGAAACATAACCATAGGTAAGGAGCCAAACTGGGAAACTGATCACCCCCAATGAGTAACATCCATAAGGGAGATGAGGAGACCAAAGTAGACCAGAGATTGTGGGAGCATCAAACTCGAGCATTACATTGGTCGGCATGTGGGATTGGACGAAGATGTTATATTTATGGACTAGGTCCAATTGAGAAATTCAATTAAATTCTAAAAAAATCTCAAAAACCCATGTATGAGTATGGCTAGGGAATAGTGGAACAATTAGTATATAGTCCAAGTGGAGTAGAACTAGTTTAAATATTGAGGCTACACTCACTCACTAAGTCATGGATGCGATGAGAGAGTGTGGAGAACCACACGCTCGCGCTCGCTCGCCTCGCCTCGCCTGGGCGGGGCGAAGGACACAGGCGCACGACATGCGCGTGAATGGTCCGCCAAAATCCGACCCCTCGCCTTGCAGGGGCGCGGCTTTCTTTTGCCGTTTTATTTTTTGGTTGCTTGATTGTTAAGTTTAGAATCCTAACCGATTGCTATATGGATTCGAACAGAACGCGAGACTTTCGCGTGCAGATCGGATCGCATATAGTTATCGGTTCGCGGACTCAACCCTATATAAGGCGTCTAGCAGCCAAAGTCAAAATCATCACAATTTTCGCTTCTGCTCACATCTGTGCCGCCATCGTAGTTCTCTTCTACCCGACCGCCGACATGCATCTGCAGTCGGGAGAGCAGGTCTCTGGAACCATTCGCCTTCAAGATCTTGCAGCAGGAGAGGGCGAATAAGGTTTTTGGAAAACGTCCTCACACGACTGCTCGCGATCTTATCGTCGAACCCTGCTGCTTCGACATCATCGGCCCCGCGACATGCATCTGCACTCGAGAGAGTAGGTCTCCAGAACCCTTCGCCTTCAAGATCCTGCATCGGGTCGCGATCTTGTCATCGAACCGATGAATAAGTTTTTTGGAAAACGTCCACGCTTCTGCTCGCAATCTTGTCATCGAACCCTGCTGCTTCGACATCATCGGCCTGTAGCACCTAAATCCTAATTTTGGGTTAGCAAAAGAAATCAAACTAAAGTATCTCCCAATAGAAATTTGAAAATAACTTCTCTTAAAATGAATTAGTAATAATTATGGAAATTTTGAATAAACATTTAAATTGTCTATACATTTAAAATGATGTTCTCTTGGAATAAATAATATGTGTGCGGTATTCATATTTGAAAACATTTGTGTAATCAATTAATAAAGTAAATAATACAAACATATATATATATATATATATACATATTTGCATTTATGACTGATCTTTTTGTTGGTGTATTTGACCCTAAGTTTAAAATTTAACATAAACTTGAAGTTGAAATTAAAAAAAAGAGAAACATGTAGGCCGGTTGGGCCAGATTGCCCTATTCCATGCACCAAGCACGTCAAGCTGTTGGAATATATATATGCTTCTTGCTCTTTTTTTTCCTTTTTATCCATTCTCTAGCCGTTGATCGTATCATCATGCCATGACATATGCCATCCTGATTCGTAGCTCGTTGGCATGTGGGCAACATTCCAGAACCATCGTCCTCTCGTCAGCAACCGCAAGCGCACTACGCACATGAGTTGTTACGGATCCTGTAACAATCGCCTGATGATGTTAGAATTCTGATAGGATTTTCCCTCACCTCGGCATCCTCTCGCGGGTATAAATATGAAGACCCTGGTGCACACCTATAGCTAGCCCCGACTCGGCAGTTCTACCGCCGCGAGCAGGGAGGATGAGGGAGCCATCACCAGTAACCTTGGTCTGCACCACGGTTCCATACTTTGGATGGGGCTCTGGGATCTCACCAACACGTTGGTGCTTCTGCTAGCTCGATATCGGCATGGGGACCACTGTGGATCTGCACGTCATTGTGGGCATGGGTCCACACCACATAATCACCGGTGAGTCATCTTTCTGCATGCTCGTCGCGTCCTCCGCATAGTTTAGCAACATCGAGATTGGGATTTGTGGCATAGAACCAACACGTCACGGCACCGGTGAACCTCGCCGCCGTGGGTAGGGTGCTGCTGCTCGGTTTCAATCGAGATGTTGAAGAAGACGAACTAGTCGTCGATCCCTGGTTGGATGGTCGGATTTGATGATGAGTGCTGAATCCGTGAACTAAATCATGTGCGTCGGTTGATGGATAGAGTACTGAGCTTAGAACCCGAGATACCCCTTCGTTCAATAGAATACATGTCATTGGATCTGCAGCTAACACACTAGATTAGATTAGAACATGTACCCTTCGCGCTTTTAATCCGGACTGTTGTATCGAGATTTGAGGGCTGCCATAGCATGCTGGTTCGCAATTTGATCATGACTGCAGATCAAGCGACCTACGGCTCTGGGTGAGTGCGCGTCAGTTTTCTAAGGAGACCCTGAACCCTCTGAAAATCAATTTGCAGTTCACCTTTGATATAAGACTATTGCATAACAGTCCAAGAATTTGTAAAACAGACCCTAATATTTATAGTAATGTAAGATATCGTCCACTAATTCCTGATATTTATAAATTTTATTTCCGAAATTGTTTTTTTTATAAAAAAATCATCCTTAGAACCTAGAAATCCATATTTCTCAGATATGACTCCGATTTAACCCATTCCGGTTACGTTAGCCTCGTATTAAAATGGCCTACGCATTAACAATATAAGTTTTTAATGTTTTGGAATATAATAAAATATTTATTCAAACCAATGTTTATTAGATTTGCTTGTCCAATAAAAAAATAATAATGTGATTAATCTGATCCATCTATAATCTGACAAAAATATGATTTCCAGTCAAGTCATAGTTTATGCTAAAGATGAGCTAATTATTTCTGAAAGGGAAATGTGCCCTTGGGCCATTTCTATAAGATTTTGGTGATTAAGTGCTCCACACAAATGCTTTGAGTGATATTTGTGCCAAAGACTCAAGAAGTGCAAATCAAGAATAAAGGTATGTTTCTAGACTTAGTATATTGTTTTGAAGACTAATGTATTATGTCTAAGTGCTAGAAACAGGAGAAATCGTTTTGGAGAAAAGTTGGCTATGTATAGCCAAAAGGCTGCTCGGTCTGGGTGCACCGGACAGTGTCCGGTGTGCCAGGACCAGTCCCGATGAACAGCCTACTCTCGGGTCTCGACGGCGGCGTACGGCTATAAATCACCGGACTGTCCGGTGAGTCGTCTGCGGCGAAGTCGCCGCTCTCGGGGAACAGTCAACAGCGTACGGCTAAAATTCACCGGACTGTCCGGTAGTGCACCGGACTGTCCGGTGAGCCAACGGTCGACTGCGCCAACGGTCGACCGCGCAATCCGCGCGTGACGCGTGGCCGAGCCAACGGTCAGATGGGAGCACCGGACTGTCCGGTGTGCATCGGACAGTGTCCAGTGTGCCAACGGCTCCAAATCTTCAACGGTCGGCTGTGCCAATTTAGGAAAACAATCTGCACCGGACAGTGAATAGTGGATGTCCGGTGGTGCACTGGATTGTCCGGTGCGCCACCCGACAGAAGGCAAGAATTGCCTTCCTGGATTGCTTCCAACGGCTCCTAACTGCCTTGGGGCTATAAAAGGGACCCCTAGGCGCATGGAGGAGCAACACCAAGCATACTTTGAGCAATTTTAATCTCTCACACTCCGTCTTTGCGCACTCGATTGACATTCTTAGTGATTTGAGCTCTGTTCTAGTGGTGAACTTGTTGCGATTCATTCGAGCTCAAGTCTTGGCTGTGTGTGTGCGTATTGCTGTGGATTTGTGTGTGTTGCTTCCCTCCCTTACTCTAGTGCTTTCACTTTGATCCTCATTGTAAGGGCGAGAGACTCCAAGTTGTGGAGATTTCTCGCAAACGGGAAAGAGTAAAGAAAAAGAACACCGTGGTATTCAAGTGGATCTTTGGACCACTTGAAAGGGGTTGAGTGCAACCCTCGTCCATTGGGACGCCACAACGTGGAGTAGGCAAGTGTTGTACTTGGTCAAACCACGGGATAACTCGCGTGTCTTTTGTGATTGCTTTTCTGTGATACTTGTGTTCACAAGAGCTCGCTATTTAGCCTACTAACACTTAATCAAGTTTTTGTGGCTATAAGTTTTAAGTTTTTACAGGATCACCTATTCACCCCCCCCCTCTAGGTGCTCTCAATTGGTATCAGAGCCGTTCCCTTCAAGAAAGGGACTAATCGCCCGAAGGGATGGATCCTAAAGGAAAGGGGATGGTGATCAATGACAAGGAGAAGGAGTCCTTCCTCAATGAGCCAAAAGACGACAAGCCCACTGACTCGGGCTCAAGTCACAAGAAGAAGGACGGGAAGAAGAAGAGACGCATTAAGAAGATAGTCTACTACGACAGTGACGAGTCCTCTTCTTCCCAAAGAGATGACGACTACGACGAGAAAAAGAAAATGGTCAACTCAAACTTTTCTTTTGATTGTTCTCGAATTCCGCAAAATTCCAATGCTCATTTGCTTTCCATTCCTCTTGGTAAACCTCCACACTTTGATGGAGAGGACTACGGATTTTGGAGTCACAAAATGCGTAGCCATTTGTTCTCTCTTCATCCAAGTATATGGGAGATAGTAGAGAATGGAATGAATTTTGATAGTACGGATATTCCCATGTTTATCAATGAACAAATTCACAAAAATGCACAAGCTACCACTGTTCTATTAGCATCCTTGTGCAGGGAAGAGTACCATAAGGTGAGCGGCTTGGATAACGCCAAGCAGATTTGGGACACCCTCAAGATCTCGCATGAGGGGAACGACGTCACTATGATCACTAAGATGGAGTTGGTGGAGGGCGAACTGGGAAGGTTCGCAATGATCAGGGGGGAGGAGCCAACTCAAACGTACAATAGGCTCAAGACCCTGGTCAACAAAATAAGGAGCTATGGAAGCACGAGATGGACGGACCACGACGTCGTCCGGCTTATGCTAAGGTCCTTCATTGTCCTTGATCCTCATCTTGTAAACTCTATTCGTGAAAATCCTAGGTACACCAAGATGACGCCCGAGGAAATACTCGGAAAGTTTGTAAGCGGGCGAATGATGATCAAGGAGGCTAGATATGTTGATGAGGCGTTGAATGGCCCAATGCCGATCCACGAGCCTCAAACCGTTGCACTCAAAGAAACAAGTAGCAGGAAGGTGCTACCTAGCAAGGTGGCGCAAGTTGAGGCGGCCAGGCTAAATGAGGATGAAATGGCCCTCGTCATCAAGCGCTTCAAGACGGCGCTAAAAGGAAGAAAGGAGCATCCCAACAAGAGCAAAGCGAAGGGGAAACACTCCTGCTTTAAATATGGTAAGTATGGTCATTTTATAGCAAATTGTCCCGACAATACTAATGACCAGGAACAAGAGAAAGGCGGGAAGAGGGAAAATAAGAAGGCCTACAAGAAGGCGAAGAGCGAGGCACACCTCGGCAAAGAGTGGGACTCGGATTGTTCGTCGTTCGACTCCGACGACGAAGGACTCGCCGCCTCGGTGATAGTCGCCTAGAGGGGGGGTGAATAGGGCGAAACTGAAATTTACAAAAATAATCACAACTACAAGCCGGGTTAGCGTTAGTAATAACAAGACGAGTCCGCGAGAGAGGGTGCAAAACAAATCGCAAGCAAATAAGAGTGTGACACAAGGATTTGTTTTACCGAGGTTCGGTTCTCGCAAACCTACTCCCCGTTGAGGAGGCCACAAAGGCCGGGTCTCTTTCAACCCTTCCCTCTCTCAAACGATCCCACGGATCGAGTGAGCTTTCTCTTCTTCTCAATCAACCGGGAACAAAACTTCCCCGCAAGGGCCACCACACAATTGGTGCCTCTTGCCTTGGTTACAATTGAGTGATGATCTCAAGAACAAGTGAGAAAGAAAAGAATGCGATCCAAGCGCAAGAGCTCGAAAGAACACAAGCAAATCACTCTCTCTAGTCACTATGGAATTGTGTGGAATTTGGAGAGGACTTGATCTATTTGGTGTGTCTAGAATTGAATGCTAGAGCTCTTGTAGTGGTTGAGAAGTGGAAAACTTGGATGGCAATGAATGTGGGGTGGTTGGGGTATTTATAGCCCCAACCACCACAAGTGACCGTTGGCTGGAGTCCTCTGTTCGATGGCGCACCGGACAGTCCGGTGCACACCGGACAGTCCGGTGCCCCTGCCACGTCACCAGTGCCGTTGGATTCTGACCGTTGGAGCTTCTGACTTGTGGGCCCCCTTGGGTGTCCGGTGCACACCGGACATGTACTGTTTGATGTCCGGTGCACCGGCATGGGCGTGCCTGACGACTGCGCGCGCTGCGCGCGCATTTATTGCACCGCAGGGAGCCGTTGGCGCCGCAGAGAGCCGTTGCTCCGCTGGCACACCGGACAGTCCGGTGTACACCGGACAGTCCGGTGAATTTTAGCGGAGCGGCTGCCGAGCAAACCCGAGGCTGGCGAGTTCCGGAGGCCGCGTTTCCTTGGAGCACCGGACATGTCCGGTGCACACCGGACAGTCCGGTGAATTATAGCGCGCTGTCCACCGAGACATCCCGAGAGCAAAGAGTTTGAAAGTCGAAGTCCTCTGGCCGCACCGGACAGTCCGGTGCACACCGGACAGTCCGGTGCCTCCGGCCAGAGGAGCCCTCGGTTGTCTTGCTGCTCCTTTGTTGAATCCAACATTTGATCTTTTTATTGGCTGAGTGTGAACCTTTTGCACCTGTATAACTTATGCACTAGAGTAAACTAGTTAGTCCAATATTTGTGTTGGGCAATTCAACCACCAAAATTATTTAGGAACTAGGTCTAAGCCTAATTCCCTTTCAATCTCCCCCTTTTTGGTGATTGATGCCAACACAAACCAAAGCAAACATAGAAGTGCATAATTGAACTAGTTTTCATAATGTAAGTGCAAAGGTTGCTTGGAATTGAGCCAATATAAACTTATATGATGCGCATGGATGGTTTTCTTTATTTTTCACATATTGGACCACATTTGCACCAAGAGTTTTGTTTTCGCAAATTCTTTTGTAAATACTTTTCAAAGTCTTTTTGTAAGATAGTCAAAGGTAAATGAATAGGATTTGTAAAGTATTTTCAAGATTTGAAAATTTCTCCCCCTGTTTCAAATGCTTTTCCTTTGACTAAACAAAAACTCCCCCTAAAATAATGTCTCCTCTTAGTGTTCAAGAGGGTTTTCCATTAATTTTGAAAACACTACTTGCTCCCCCTTTAGAACACAAAGAGATACCAATTTTGAAATTTATCATTGAAAATCATTAAATTTAAAATTAGGGTGGTGGTGCGGTCCTTTTGCTTTGGGCTCATATTTTCTCCCCCTTTGGCATGAATCGCCAAAAATGGAATCATTAGAGCCCAAGAAGTACATTCTCCCCCTTTGGTCATGAAATAAATGAGTGAAGGTTATACCAAAGTTGGAGAGGTGAAGTGGAGTGACGGCGAAGGATGAGTAGTAGAGTGGAGTGGAAGCCTTGTCTTTGCCGAAGACTCCTATTCCCTTTCAATATACCTATGACTTGGTTGAAATACACTTGAAAACACATTAGTCATAGCATATATATCAAAAGAGACATGATCAAAGGTATATTTATGAGCTATGTGTGCAAGACTAGCAAAAGAAGTTTCTCGAGTCAAGAATATTGAGCTCATGCCTAAGTCGGGTAAAAGATTGTTCATCAAGCGGCTTGGTAAAGATATCGGCTAATTGATCTTTAGTATTAATGTAAGAAATCTCGATATCCCCCTTTTGTTGGTGATCCCGAAGAAAATGATACCGAATGGCTATGTGCTTAGTGCGGCTGTGCTCGACGGGATTGTCGGCCATTTTGATTGCACTCTCATTGTCACATAGCAAAGGGACTTTGGTTAATTTGTAACCGTAGTCCCGCAGGGTTTGCCTCATCCAAAGCAATTGCGCGCAACAATGGCCTGCGGCAATGTACTCGGCTTCGGCGGTAGAAAGAGCGACCGAATTTTGCTTCTTTGAAGCCCAAGACACCAAGGATCTTCCCAAGAACTGGCAAGTCCCCGATGTGCTCTTTCTATTAATCCTACACCCCGCCCAATCGGCATCCGAATATCCAATCAAATCAAAAGTGGATCCCCGAGGGTACCAAAGCCCAAACTTAGGAGTAAAAGCCAAATATCTCAAGATTCGTTTTACGGCCGTAAGGTGTGATTCCTTAGGGTCGGCTTGGAATCTTGCACACATGCAAACGGAAAGCATAATGTCCGGTCGAGATGCACATAAATAAAGCAATGATCCAATCATCGACCGGTATACCTTTTGATCCACGGACTTACCTCCCGTGTCGAGGTCGAGATGCCCATTTGTTCCCATGGGTGTCTTGATGGGCTTGGCATCTTTCATTCCAAACTTGCTTAGAATATCTTGGGTATACTTTGTTTGGCTAATGAAGGTGCCTTCTTGGAGTTGCTTGACTTGGAATCCTAGAAAATACTTCAACTCCCCCATCATCGACATCTCGAATTTTTGTGTCATGATCCTACTAAATTCTTCACATGTAGATTTGTTAGTAGACCCAAATATGATATCATCAACATAAATTTGGCATACAAACAAATCATTTTCAAGAGTCTTAGTGAATAAAGTAGGATCGGCCTTGCCGACTTTGAAGCCATTAGCAATAAGGAAATCTCTAAGGCATTCATACCATGCTCTTGGGGCTTGCTTGAGCCCATAAAGCGCCTTAGAGAGCCTATAGACATGGTTAGGATACTCACTGTCTTCAAAGCCGGGAGGTTGCTCAACATAGACCTCCTCCTTGATTGGTCCATTGAGGAAGGCACTCTTCACGTCCATTTGGTAGAGCTTGAAGCCATGGTAAGTAGCATAGGCTAATAATATACGAATTGACTCAAGCCTAGCTACGGGTGCATAGGTTTCACCAAAATCCAAACCTTCGACTTGTGAATACCCCTTGGCCACGAGTCGAGCTTTGTTCCTAGTCACCACACCATGCTCGTCTTGCTTGTTGCGGAAGACCCACTTGGTTCCTACAACATTTTGGTTAGGACGTGGAACTAAGTGCCATACCTCATTCCTTGTGAAATTGTTGAGCTCCTCTTGCATCGCCATCACCCAATCCGAATCTTGAAGTGCCTCCTCTACCCTGGTTGGCTCAATAGAGGAAACAAACGAGTAATGTTCACAAAAATGAGCAACACGAGATCGAGTAGTTACCCCCTTATGAATGTCGCCAAGGATGGTGTCGACGGGGTGATCTCGTTGAATTGCTTGGTGGACTCTTGGGTGTGGCGGCCTTGGTTGTTCATCCTCCTTGTCTTCATCATTTGAATCTCCCCCTTGATCGTTGCCGTCATTTTGAGGTGGCTCATCTTCTTGATTTTCTTGTTCAACATCTTGAGCCTCATCCTCAACTTGAGTTGGTGGAGATGCTTGCATGGAGGAGGATGGTTGATCTTGTGCATTTGGAGGCTCTTCGGATTCTTTAGGACACACATCCCCAATGGACATGTTCCTTAGCGCTATGCATGGAGCCTGTTCTTCACCTACATCATCAAGATCAACTTGCTCTACTTGAGAGCCGTTAGTCTCATCAAACACAACGTCACAAGAAACTTCAACAAGTCCTGAGGACTTGTTAAAGACTCTATATGCCCTTGTGTTTGAGTCATATCCTAGTAAAAAGCCTTCTACAGTTTTAGGAGCAAATTTAGATTTTCTACCTCTTTTAACAAGTATAAAACATTTGCTACCAAAAACTCTAAAATATGAAATATTGGGCTTTTTACCGGTTAGGAGTTCATAAGATGTCTTCTTGAGGATTCGGTGAAGATATAACCGGTTGATGGCGTAGCAGGCGGTGTTGACCGCCTCGGCCCAAAACCGATCCAGTGTCTTGTACTCATCAAGCATGGTTCTTGCCATGTCCAATAGAGTTCGATTCTTCCTCTCCACTACACCATTTTGTTGTGGAGTGTAGGGAGAAGAGAACTCATGCTTGATGCCCTCCTCCTCAAGAAAGCCTTCTATTTGAGAGTTCTTGAACTCCGTCCCATTGTCGCTTCTAATTTTCTTGATCCTTAAGCCGAACTCATTTTGAGCCCGTCTTAAGAATCCTTTTAAGATCTCTTGGGTTTGTGATTTTTCCTGCAAAAAGAATACCCAAGTGAAGCGAGAATAGTCATCCACAATTACAAGACAATACTTACTACCGCCGATGCTTATGTAAGCGATCGGGCCGAACAAATCCATGTGAAGGAGCTCCAGTGGCCTGTCGGTAGTCATGATGTTTTTGTGTGGATGATGGACACCAACTTGCTTCCCGGCTTGGCATGCACTACAAATCCTGTCTTTCTCAAAATGTACATCGGTTAGTCCCAAAATGTGTTCTCCCTTTAGAAGCTTGTGAAGATTCTTCATTCCAACATGGGCTAGTCGGCGGTGCCAGAGCCAACCCAAGTTAGTCTTAGCAATTAAGCATGTGTCGAGTTCAGCTCTTTCAAAATCTACCAAGTATAGCTGACCCTCTAACACACCCTTAAATGCTATTGAATCATCACTCCTTCTAAAGACAGTAACACCTATATCAGTAAAAAGACAGTTGTAGCCCATTTGACATAATTGGGATACGGAAAGCAAATTGTAATCTAATGAATCTACAAGAAAAACATTGGAAATAGAATGGTCAGTAGATATAGCAATTTTACCCAAACCTTTGACCAAACCTTGATTTCCATCCCCGAATGTGATAGCTCGTTGGGGATCTTGGTTTTTCTCATATGAGGAGAACATCCTTTTCTCCCCGGTCATGTGGTTTGTGCACCCGCTGTCGAGTATCCAACTTGTGCCCCCGGATGCATAAACCTACAAAACAAGTTTAGTTCTTTGTTTTAGGTACCCAAACGGTTTTGGGTCCTTTGGCATTAGATACAAGAACTTTGGGTACCCAAACACAAGTTTTGGAGCCCTTGTGTTTGCCCCCAACAATTTTGGCAACTACCTTGCCAGATTTGCTAGTCAAAACATAAGATGCATCAAAAGTTTTAAATGAAATGGCATGATCATTTGATGCATTAGCAGTTTTCTTTCTAGGCAACTTGGCATGGGTTGGTTGCCTAGATCTAGATGTCTCACCCTTATACATAAAAGCATAATTAGGACCAGAGTGAGACTTCCTAGAATGAATTTTCTTAATTTTACTCTCAGGATACCCGGCAGGGTACAAAATGTAACCCTCGTTATCCTGAGGCATGGGAGCCTTGCCCTTAACAAAGTTAGACAAGTTCTTAGGAGGGGCATTAATTTTGACATTGTCTCCTCTTTGGAAGCCAATGCCGTCCTTAATGCCCGGGCGTCTCCCATTATAGAGCATGCTTCTAGCAAGTTTAAATTTTTCATTTTCTAAGTCATGCTCTCTAATCTTAGCATTAAGTTGTGCTATGTGATCATTTTGTTTCTTAATTAAAGCTAGGTGATCATGGATAGCATCAACATTAATATCTCTACATCTAGTACAAATGGAAACATGCTCAACATTCGATGTAGAGGGTTTGCAAGTTTTAAGTTCAACAACCTTAGCATGCAACATATCATTTTTAGTTCTAAGGTCGGAAATAGTAGTATTGCAAACATCAAAATCCTTAGCCTTAGCAATTAATTTCTCATTTTCATTTCTAAGGCTAGCAATGGAAACATTTAACTCATTAATCCTAGCAAGCAAATCATCATTATCATTTCTAGGATCAATGCAAACATGAGAATCAACTTTAGCAATTAAATTGGCATTTTCATTTCTAAGGTTGTTTAAAGTCTCATGGCAAATACTTAGCTCACTAGACAATTTTTCACATTTTTCTCTTTCTAGAGCATAAGCATTTTTAACCTTAACATGTTTTTTGTTTTCCTTGATTAGGAAGTCCTCTTGGGAGTCCAAGAGATCATCCTTTTCATGGATGGCACTAATCAATTCATTTAATTTTTCTTTTTGTTCCATGTTAAGGTTGGCAAAAAGAATACGCAAATTATCCTCTTCATTTTTATCATCATCCTCATCACTAGATGTTTCATATTTAGTAGAGGACTTTGATTTTACCTTCTTTTTGCCGTCCTTGGCCATGAGGCACTTGTGGCCGACGTTGGGGAAGAGGAGGCCCTTGGTGACGGCGATGTTGGCGGCGTCCTCGTCGTCGGAGGAGTCGCTTGAGCTTTCGTCGGAGTCCCACTCCCGACAAACATGGGCATCGCCGCCCTTCTTCTTGTAGTACTTCTTCTTTTCCTTCCTCTTGCCCTTCTTGTCGTCACCCCTGTCACTATCACTTGATAATGGACATTTAGCAATAAAGTGACCGGGCTTACCACACTTGTAGCAAACCTTCTTGGAACGGGATTTGTAGTCCTTCCCCTTCCGTTGCTTGAGGATTTGCCGGAAGCTTTTGATGATTAGGGCCATCTCCTCGTTGTCGAGCTTGGAGGCGTCAATTGGCTGTCTACTTGGTGTAGACTCCTCCTTCTTTTCCTCCGTTGCCTTGAAGGCCACGGGTTGCGCCTCAGATGTGGAAGGCTCATCAAGCTCGTTGATCTTCTTGGAGCCCTTAATCATGCATTCAAAACTAACAAAATTCCCGATGACTTCCTCGGGGGTCATTTGTGTATATCTAGGATTGCCACGAATTAATTGTACTTGAGTAGGGTTAAGGAAAATAAGGGCTCTTAGAATAACCTTAACCACTTCGTGGTCATCCCATTTTGCGCTCCCGAGGTTGCGCACTTGGTTCACCAAGGTCTTGAGCCGGTTGTACATGTCTTGTGGCTCCTCCCCTTGGCGAAGACGGAAGCGACCGAGCTCCCCCTCGATCGTTTCCCGCTTGGTGATTTTTGTGAGTTCATCACCCTCGTGCGCCGTCTTGAGTAGGTCCCAAATCTCCTTGGCGTTCTTCAACCCTTGTACTTTGTTGTATTCCTCCTTGCTTAGAGAGGCAAGGAGGATGGTTGTGGCTTGGGAGTTGAAGTGCTCGATTTGGGCCACTTCGTCCGTGTCGTAGTCTTCATCCCCTACGGATGGTACCTGTACACCAAACTCAACAACATCCCATAATCTTTTGTGGAGAGAGGTTAGATGAAATCGCATCAAATTACTCCACATAGCATAATCTTCACCATTAAAAGTTGGTGGTTTGCCTAATGGGACGGAAAGTAAAGGTGTATGTTTAGGAATGCGAGGGTAGCGTAGGGGAATCTTACTATACTTCTTACGCTCTTGGCGTTTAGAAGTGACGGATGCCGCGTCGGAGCCGGAGGTGGAGGTCGATGAAGTGTCGGTCTCGTAGAAGACCACCTTCCTCATCCTTTTGTGCTTGTCCCCACTCCGATGCGGCTTGTGAGAAGAAGATTTTTCCTTCTTCTCCTTGTGGTGAGAAGAGGAAGATCTTTTCTCCTTTCGCTTGGAGGATCTCTTCTTCTTCTCCCTTCTTTTGGTGCGGGACTCTTCCGATGAAGATGAGGTGCTCCCTTGGCTTGTAGTGGGCTTGTCATCGCCGGTCTCCATCTCCTTCTTGGCGGGATCTCCCGACATCACTTCGAGCGGTTAGGCTCTAATGAAGTACCGGGCTCTGATACCAATTGATAGTCGCCTAGAGGGGGGGTGAATAGGGCGAAACTGAAATTTACAAAAATAATCACAACTACAAGCCGGGTTAGCGTTAGTAATAACAAGACGAGTCCGCGAGAGAGGGTGCAAAACAAATCGCAAGCAAATAAGAGTGTGACACAAGGATTTGTTTTACCGAGGTTCGGTTCTCGCAAACCTACTCCCCGTTGAGGAGGCCACAAAGGCCGGGTCTCTTTCAACCCTTCCCTCTCTCAAACGATCCCACGGATCGAGTGAGCTTTCTCTTCTTCTCAATCAACCGGGAACAAAACTTCCCCGCAAGGGCCACCACACAATTGGTGCCTCTTGCCTTGGTTACAATTGAGTGATGATCTCAAGAACAAGTGAGAAAGAAAAGAATGCGATCCAAGCGCAAGAGCTCGAAAGAACACAAGCAAATCACTCTCTCTAGTCACTATGGAATTGTGTGGAATTTGGAGAGGACTTGATCTATTTGGTGTGTCTAGAATTGAATGCTAGAGCTCTTGTAGTGGTTGAGAAGTGGAAAACTTGGATGGCAATGAATGTGGGGTGGTTGGGGTATTTATAGCCCCAACCACCACAAGTGACCGTTGGCTGGAGTCCTCTGTTCGATGGCGCACCGGACAGTCCGGTGCACACCGGACAGTCCGGTGCCCCTGCCACGTCACCAGTGCCGTTGGATTCTGACCGTTGGAGCTTCTGACTTGTGGGCCCCCTTGGGTGTCCGGTGCACACCGGACATGTACTGTTTGATGTCCGGTGCACCGGCATGGGCGTGCCTGACGACTGCGCGCGCTGCGCGCGCATTTATTGCACCGCAGGGAGCCGTTGGCGCCGCAGAGAGCCGTTGCTCCGCTGGCACACCGGACAGTCCGGTGTACACCGGACAGTCCGGTGAATTTTAGCGGAGCGGCTGCCGAGCAAACCCGAGGCTGGCGAGTTCCGGAGGCCGCGTTTCCTTGGAGCACCGGACATGTCCGGTGCACACCGGACAGTCCGGTGAATTATAGCGCGCTGTCCACCGAGACATCCCGAGAGCAAAGAGTTTGAAAGTCGAAGTCCTCTGGCCGCACCGGACAGTCCGGTGCACACCGGACAGTCCGGTGCCTCCGGCCAGAGGAGCCCTCGGTTGTCTTGCTGCTCCTTTGTTGAATCCAACATTTGATCTTTTTATTGGCTGAGTGTGAACCTTTTGCACCTGTATAACTTATGCACTAGAGTAAACTAGTTAGTCCAATATTTGTGTTGGGCAATTCAACCACCAAAATTATTTAGGAACTAGGTCTAAGCCTAATTCCCTTTCACTCGGCCTTCAACAAGTCATCGCTCTTCCCCAACGAGCGCCATACTTGTCTAATGGCAAAGGAAAAGAAGGTAAACACTAGAGAAACTCCCAAGTACTCTACTTCTAGTGATGAGGACTCTAGTGATGATAAAATTGACTACACTAGCTTGTTCAAAGGATTAGATAGAGCCAAGGTAGAAAAGATTAATGAACTGATTGATGCATTGAATGAAAAAGATAGACTGCTAGAGAGGCAAGAGGACATCTTGTATGAGGAACATGACAAATTTGTTAATGTTCAAAAGTCTCTTGCCTTAGAGATTAAAAGGAATGAATTATTATCTTCTGAATTATCTATTTGTCATGAGTCTATTTCTAGCCTGAAGATTTTGAATGATGATTTAAATGCTAAGCTAGAGGTAGCAAATAAATCTAGTTCTTGTGTAGAGCATGTTGTGATTTGCAATAGGTGTAAGGATTTTAATGTTGATGCTTGTAGTGAACATTTAATTTCTATTTCTAAATTAAATGATGAAGTAGCTAGTATTAATGCCCAACTTAAGACTAGCAAAAATGATTTTGATAAAGTAAAATTTGCAAGGGATGCCTACACTGTTGGTAGACATCCCTCAATTAAGGATGGGCTTGGCTTTCGAAGGGAAGCCAAGAACTTAACAAGTCAAAAGGCTCCCATTCCCAACAAGGAGAAAGGGAAGGCCCCTATGACTAGTAAGAGTCAAAAGAATCATGCTTTCATGTATCATGATAGAAAATATGCTAGGAATTTTCATTATAGTAGGAGTTATAATGCTTTTGACTCACATGCCATGATTGCTTCAAGTTCAAACTTTAATGATAGATCTAGGAGGAATTTTGTGTCTCATGCTCCTAGGAAAGTGTATAATGGATCTACCACTGTCTTTCATGCTTGCAATGCTAAATTTGTTCTTTCATGTAAAAATGAAAAAGTGGTTGCTAAAAAGGTGGGGCCAAATGCAAGGGAGATAAGACTTGCATTTGGGTCCCTAAAGCTATTGTTACTAACCTTGTAGGACCCTACAAGAGTTGGGTACCTAAAACCCATGCCTAATTTGCCTTGAAGGTTTATGCATCCGGGGGCTCAAGCTAGATTATCGACAGCGGATGCACAAACCACATGACGGGGGAGAAGAAGATGTTCACCTCCTACGTCAAGAACAAAGATTCCCAAGACTCAATCATTTTCGGTGACGGGAATCAAGGCAAGGTTAAAGGACTAGGAAAGATAGATATTTCTTCCGAGCATTCCATATCTAATGTGTTTTTATTAGAATCGCTCGGATATAACTTGCTGTCCGTTAGTCAATTATGTAATATGGGTTACAATTGCTTATTTACAAATGTAGATGTGTCTGTCTTTAGAAGGAGTGATGGTTCATTGGCTTTTAAGGGTGTACTAGACGGCAAACTCTATTTAGTTGATTTTTCGAAGGAGGAGGCCGGTCTAGATGCATGCTTAATTGCTAAGACTAGCATGGGCTGGCTGTGGCATCGCCGTCTAGCACATGTTGGGATGAAGAACCTTCACAAACTTCTGAAGGGAGAACATGTGTTAGGTCTAACAAATGTGTTTTTCGAAAAAGGTAGACCTTGTGCAGCTTGTCAAGCAGGTAAACAGGTGGGAAGCGCTCATCACAACAAGAATGTGATGACTACATCAAGACCTCTGGAGCTACTGCATATGGACCTCTTCGGACCCGTCGCCTACCTTAGCATCGGGGGAAGTAAGTATGGTCTTGTTGTTGTTGATGATTTTTCCCGCTTCACTTGGGTATTCTTTTTGCAGGATAAATCAGAAACCCAAAGGACCCTCAAGCGCTTTCTAAGGCGAGCTCAAAACGAATTTGAGCTCAAGGTGAAAAAGATTAGAAGCGACAACGGGTCCGAGTTCAAGAACCTTCAAGTGGAGGAGTTTCTCGAGGAGGAAGGAATCAAGCACGAGTTCTCCGCTCCCTACACACCACAGCAAAACGGTGTGGTAGAGAGGAAGAACAGGACGCTCATAGACATGGTGAGGACGATGCTTGGAGAATTCAAGACGCCCGAGCGGTTTTGGTCGGAAGCTGTGAACACAGCTTGCCACGCCATAAACCGGGTCTACCTTCATCGCCTCCTCAAGAAGACGTCGTATGAACTCCTAACCAGTAACAAACCCAACGTTTCATATTTTCGAGTTTTTGGGAGTAAATGCTACATTCTAGTGAAGAAAGATAGGAATTCAAAATTTGCTCCCAAAGCTGTAGAAGGGTTTTTGTTAGGTTATGACTCAAATACAAAGGCGTATGGAGTCTTCAACAAATCATCGGGTTTGGTTGAAGTCTCTAGCGACGTTGTATTTGATGAAACTAATGGCTCTCCGAGAGAGCAAGTTGATCTTGATGATGTAGATGAGGATGATGTTCCAACGGACGCAATTCATACCATGGCGATTGGAGACATGCGACCACAGGAACACCAAGTGCAAGATCAACCTTCTTCCTCAACAATGGTGCACCCCCCAACTCAAGATGATGAACAAGTTCCTCAAGAGGAGGCGTGTGATCAAGGGGGAGCACAAGAAGACCAAGTTGAGGAGGAAGAAGCACCACATGCCCCTCCAACTCAAGTTCGAGCGATGATTCAAAGGAATCATTCTGTTGACCAGATTTTGGGTGACATAAGCAAGGGAGTAACCACTCGCTCTAGATTAGCTAATTTTTGTGAGCATTACTCTTTTGTCTCTTCTATTGAGCCTTTCAGGGTAGAAGAGGCCTTGCTAGATCCGGACTGGGTGTTGGCCATGCAGGAAGAGCTCAACAACTTCAAGCGAAATGAAGTTTGGACACTGGTGCCGCGTCCCAAGCAAAACGTTGTGGGAACCAAGTGGGCGTTCCGCAACAAACAGGATGAGCACGGGGTGGTGACAAGGAACAAGGCTCGACTTGTGGAAAAAGGTTATGCCCAAGTCGCATGTTTGGACTTTGAGGAGACTTTTGCTCCTATGGCTAGGCTAGAGTCGATTCGTATTTTGTTAGCCTATGCCGCTCACCATTCTTTCAGGTTGTTCCAGATGGACGTGAAGAGCACTTTCCTCAACGGACCAATCAAGGAGGAGGTGTACGTGGAGCAACCCCCTGGCTTTGAGGATGAACGATACCCCGACCACGTGTGTAAGCTTTCTAAGGTGCTCTATGGACTTAAGCAAGCCCCAAGAGCATGGTATGAATGCCTTAGAGATTTTTTAATTGCTAATGCTTTCAAGGTTGGGAAAGCCGATCCAACTCTTTTTACAAAGACTTGTGATGGTGATCTATTTGTGTTCCAAATTTATGTCGATGACATAATATTTGGTTCTACTAACCAAAAGTCTTGTGAAGAGTTTAGCAGGGTGATGACTCAAAAATTCGAGATGTCGATGATGGGCGAGTTGAACTACTTCCTTGGGTTCCAAGTGAAGCAACTCAAGGACGGCACCTTCATCTCTCAAACGAAGTACACGCATGACTTGCTCAAGCGGTTTGGGATGAAGGACGCCAAGCCCGCAAAGACTCCAATGGGAACCGACGGACATGTCGACCTCAACAAAGGAGGTAAGTTCGTTGATCAAAAGGCATATCGGTCTATGATACGGTCTTTACTTTATTTATGTGCTAGTAGACCGGATATTATGCTTAGCGTATGCATGTGTGCTAGATTTCAATCCGACCCAAGGGAGTGTCACCTTGTGGCCGTTAAGCGAATTCTTAGATATTTAGTTGCTACGCCTTGCTTCAGGGATCTGGTATCCAAAGGGGTCTACCTTTGACTTGATTGGATACTCAGACTCCGACTATGCTGGATGTAAGGTCGATAGGAAGAGTACATCAGGGACGTGCCAATTCCTAGGAAGGTCCCTGGTGTCCTAGAATTCTAAGAAACAAACTTCCGTTGCCCTATCCACCGCTGAGGCCGAGTATGTTGCCGCAGGACAGTGTTGCGCGCAACTACTTTGGATGAGGCAAACCCTCCGGGACTTTGGCTACAATCTGAGCAAAGTCCCACTCCGATGTGACAATGAGAGTGCTATCCGCATGGCGGACAATCCTGTTGAACACAGCCGCAAAAAGCACATAGACATCCGGCATCACTTTTTGAGAGACCACCAGCAAAAGGGTGATATCGAAGTGTTTTATGTTAGCACCGAGAACCAGCTAGCCGATATCTTTACCAAGCCTTTAGATGAGAAGACCTTTTGCAGGCTGCGTAGTGAGCTAAATGTCTTATATTCGCGTAACTTGGATTGATCTAGAGCATACATGTGTTTTATGCATTTGATCATATTCCCTTATGCATTTTATTGCTTATTTATGGTGCTCAAGTTGTGCAAGGAATCCCCGGACCTCACAAGTCCATGTGTGAATGGTGCACATATTTAGGGGGAGAAATGCTACAACTTGACCCTTTGAGACTAACCGTGTGCTTGAGTTCTCTTAATTTAGTGTCAAAGGTGATTGAAAGGGAAAAGGTGAACTTGGACCATGCAAGACTTCCACTGCACTCCGATGAGAGGGTAATTTACTCCAAGTTCATCTTCGTGCTCTTATTGCCTTCTTACTATTAATTGAAGATTTTGGTGAGGCAATGGGGTTATAGGGCCAATAATGATCCCGTTTTGGTGCTTAATGCCAAAGGGGGAGAAATTAAGGCCAAAGCAAATGGATCAGCTACCACTTGAGAATTTTTGAAGATAATAGAGTTAGAGCTTTTGTTTTGTCAAAAATACTCTTATTATCTCTTATTGTCAAAAGTTGGTCTCTTGTGGGGAGAATGTTTGATTATGGTAAAAAGGGGGAGTTTTTGAATCTTTGATCAATTTCTCTTGGAATACCTCTCTTTATGCCTCAACTAGTGAATTTGACTTAGAGATAGGAATTTGAGTTTGATTTGCAAAAACAAACCAAGTGGTGGCAAAGAATGATCCGAATATGCCAAATTTGAATCAAAACAATTTTTTTGTTCTCATTTGCATTGATGTTGCACTTCTTTTAGTTGCTTCTTGTTGTGTTGGCATAAATCACCAAAAAGGGGGAGATTGAAAGGGAAATGTGCCCTTGGGCCATTTCTATAAGATTTTGGTGATTAAGTGCTCCACACAAATGCTTTGAGTGATATTTGTGCCAAAGACTCAAGAAGTGCAAATCAAGAATAAAGGTATGTTTCTAGACTTAGTACATTGTTTTGAATACTAATGTATTATGTCTAAGTGCTAGAAACAGGAGAAATCGTTTTGGAGAAAAGTTGGCTATGTACAGCCAAAAGGCTGCTCGGTCTGGGTGCACCGGACTGTCCGGTGGTGCACCGGACAGTGTCCGGTGTGCCAGGACCAGTCCCGATGAACAGCCTACTCTCGGGTCTCGACGGCGGCGTACGGCTATAAATCACCGGACTGTCCGGTGGTGCACCGGACTGTCTGGTGAGTCGTCTGCGGCGAAGTCGCCGCTCTCGGGAAACAGTCAACAGCGTACGGCTAAAATTCACCGGACTGTCCGGTGATCCAACGGTCGACTGCGCCAACGGTCGACCGCGCAATCCGCGCGTGACGCGTGACCGAGCCAACGGTCAGATGGGGGCACCGGACTGTCCGGTGTGCACTGGACTGTCCGGTGTGCACCAAACAGTGTCCGGTGCGCCAACGGCTCCAAATCTTCAACGGTCGGCTGTGCCAATTTAGGACAGCAATCTGCACCGGACAGTGAACAGTGGATGTCCGGTGGTGCACTGGACTGTCCGGTGCGCCACCCGACAGAAGGCAAGAATTGCCTTCCTAGATTGCTTCCAATGGCTCCCAGCTGCCTTGGGACTATAAAAGGGACCCCTAGGCGCATGGAGGAGCAACACCAAGCATACTTTGAGCAATCTTAATCTCTCACACTCCGTCTTTGCGCACTCGATTGACATTCTTAGTGATTTGAGCTCTGTTCTAGTGGTGAACTTGTTGCGATTCATTCGAGCTCAAGTCTTGGTTGTGTGTGTGCGTATTGCTGTGGATTTGTGTGTGTTGCTTCCCTCCCTTACTCTAGTGCTTTCACTTTGATCCTCATTGTAAGGGCGAGAGACTCCAAGTTGTGGAGATTCCTCGCAAACGGGAAAGAGTAAAGAAAAAGAACACCGTGGTATTCAAGTGGATCTTTGGACCACTTGAAAGGGGTTGAGTGCAACCCTCGTCCATTGGGACGCCACAACGTGGAGTAGGCAAGTGTTGTACTTGGCCAAACCACGGGATAACTCGCGTGTCTTTTGTGATTGCTTTTCTGTGATACTTGTGTTCACAAGAGCTCTCTATTTAGCCTACTAACACTTAACCAAGTTTTTGTGGCTATAAGTTTTAAGTTTTTACAGGATCACCTATTCACCCCCCTCTAGGTGCTCTCAATTTCTTTATCTCTCTCGAGTTTAATCACATAAATCTTTTGAAGGCCGTATCTTTTTAACTGTAACTCTAAATTTAGTGATTCTTGAACCCACGATCTCGTAACGACGCATAGATTATTATTATGCAGTTTATTCTTATGTTTGGTGTGATGTTAATTTTGCATATACCATGCTTGTCTGTATTGCTACGTTTAGTAGTGAGAACACGTGTCATCTAAAGAGCAAAGTTGGTACCTGGAATCTCAAGTGCAAGGCAAGTTGTGCCCTTGATCACTTCTTTTTACCCAGCCATGTTCTGATTAATCATAATAATCTGCATAGGTTAATTTTGATGGGACCCAATAGGTTACCCTAGTTTTACTATCTTTATACCTTGTTTACCACTGAATTCTTGGGTAGTACCTGCTATTGCTTTATGTGGTTTTGGGCATAGAGATACATTTTATTCATGATTATACTTTTATTATCAGTTTGTTAATTAATGTTCATGACAAGATCATTATGTTAATTGGAACATGGAGAACCACCCAGAAAAACAGTGCTACCACAAGGGTTTAATGGGACGCCCTTGGCCAACTAACTAGGAAAGCTAGTGGAAGACTACCTTACCCGAAAGGGGCAAGGGCAGTAGGGGAGTGGTCAGTGTAGGGAGGTCCTCGGGTTGATTTTGCTGCGATGGCGATCAGGCGAGAGATTCCTGCACTGGAGCTTCCTATAAACTGTAGCGGGTTTTCGGAAGCTAGTGGAACTTTGTAAAGGCCTCGTAGTGTTACCCTGTCTCGCCTCCTCGGTAGAGGTGTATGGGATTGGTCGTCTCTTGGCAGATGGGTAACACGACTTGTGGGTAAAGATGCGCAACCTCTACAGAGTGTAAAACTGGTATATTAGCCGTGCTCATGGTCATGAGCAGCTCGGACACTCACATGATTAATTTATGGAACTAAATTCGATTTGTCATATGCATTGCATCGCAGGTGATGTTGTTACTTTTGTTCTACTACTTAATTGGGTTAGTATTTACTTATACTTAGTAATTGCTAATAAAATTTTGACCAACTTTAAAAGCAATGCTCAGCTTCAACCATCCTCTTTGGTAAGCCTTACACTTCACGTGAGCTCCCACCTTTGGCGAGTTCATGCACATTATTCTGAAAGTCGCCTAGACGGGGGGGGGGGGTGAATAGGAGGAATCTGAAAATTATAAACTTAAGCACAACTACAAGTCGGGGTTAGCGTTAGAAATATAATCGAGTCCGAAAGAGAGGGAGAAAACAAATCACAAGCAAATGAAGAGTGAGACGCGGTGATTTGTTTTACTGAGGTTCGGTTCTCGCAAACCTACTCCCCGTTGAGGTGGTCACAAAGACCGGGTCTCTTTCAACCCTTTCCCTCTCTCAAACGGTCACCTAGACCGAGTGAGCTTCTCTTCTCAATCACTTGGGACACTAAGTCCCCACAAGGACCACCACACAATTGGTGTCTCTTGCCTTGCTTACAATTGAGTTTGGAACAAGAAAGAAAGGAGAAGAAAAGCGATCCAAGCGCAAGAACTCAAATGAACACAAATGTCGCTCTCTCTAGTCACTATTTGATTGGAATGAACTTTGGACTTGGGAGAGGATTTGATCTCTTGTTTGTGTCTTGGAATGAAGTCTAGAGCTCTTGTATTGAATGCAAATGGCTGAAACTTGGATGCCTTGAAGTGTGGTGGTTGGGGGGTATTTATAGCCCCAACCACCAAAAGAACCGTTGGTGATGGCTTCTGTCGTATGGCGCACCGGACAGTCCGGTGCGCCACCGGACACTGTCCGGTGTGCCAGCCACGTCACCATGCCGTTGGGTTCCGACCGTTGGAGCTCTGACTTCTGGGGCCACCGGACAGTCCGGTGGTGCACCGGACAGGTCCTGTAGACTGTCCGGTGCGCCTTCTGGTGCCTGCTCTAACTTATGCGCGCGCAGGCGCGCACTGTAGCGCATTTATTGTTCTCTGCAGACGACCGTTGGCGCAAAGTAGCCGTTGCCCCGCTGGCACACTGGACAGTCCGGTGCTACACCGGACAGTCCGGTGAATTATAGCAGAGCGGCCACCCAAATTCCCGAAGCTGGCAAGTTCAGAGTCGATCTCCCTGGTGCACCGGACACTGTCCGGTGGCACACCGGACAGACCGGTGCGCCAGACCAGGGCTGCCTTCGGTACACTTTGCTCCTTTATTTTGAACCCTTTCTTTTATCTTTGTATTGATTTGTTGTGAACCTTTGGCACCTATAGAACATATTTTCTAGAGCAAACTAGTTAGTCAAATGATTTGTGTTAGGCAATTCAACCACCAAAATTCATATAGGAAAAGGTTTGACCCTATTTCCCTTTCAATCTCCCCCTTTTTGGTGATTGATGCCAACACAAACCAAAGCAAATATAAAAGTGCAGAATTGAACTAGTTTGCATGACGTAAGTGCAAAGTTTGCTTAGAATTGAAACCAATATACTTTTTCAATAGATGTGCATGGATTGTTTTCTTCTTATTTAAAATTTTGGACCACATTTGCACCATGGGTTTTGTTTTTGCAAATAGTCAAAGGTATATGAATAAAATTGAAAGAAGCATTTTCAAGATTTGAAATTTTCTCCCCCTGTCTCAAATGCTTTTCCTTTGACTAAAACAAAACTCCCCCTAAATAAAATTCTCCTCTTAGTGTTCAAGAGGGTTTTGGAAATTTTTGAAGATACTACTTTCTCCCCCTTTTGAACACAATAAGATATCAATTTGAAAACTTCATTTTAAAATTCGGTGGTGGTGCGGTCCTTTTGCTTTGGGCTCATACTTTCTCCCCCTTTGTCATGAATCGCTAAAAACGGATACTTGTGAATGAAATATAAGCCCTTTTTCAAACTTTCTCCCCCTTTGGTAAACAAATAAGTATGAGTGAAGATTATACCAAAGTGGAGAGTGATGCGGAGTACCGGCAAATACAATTGGAGTTGAGTGGAAGCGCCTTCTTTGTCGAATACTCTATTTCCCTTTCAATATCTATGACTAAGCATAATAATACACTTGAAAACACATTAGTCATAGACATAAAAGAGATATGATCAAAGGTATATAAGTGAGCTTTGTGTGCAAAGAATCAATCAAAATTCCTAAAATCAAGAATATTTAGCTCATTTCTAAGTTTGGTAAAGGTTTTCTCATCTAAAGGCTTGGTAAAGATATCGGCCAATTGATATTTGGTGTTTATATAGGCTATCTCGATATCCCCCTTTTGTTGGAGATCTCTCAAAAAGTGATACCGAATGGCTATGTGCTTAGTGCGGCTGTGTTCAATGGGATTATCCGCCATGCGGATTACACTCTCATTATCACATAGGAGAGGGACTTCGCTAAATTTGTAGCCATAGTCCCTAAGGGTTTGCCTCATCCAAAGCAATTGCGCGTAACAATGGCCTGCGGCAATGTACTCGGCTTCGGCGGTAGAAAGAGCTACTGAGTTTTGTTTCTTTGAAGCCTAAGACACCAGGGATCTCCCCAGAAACTGACAAGTCCCTGATGTGCTCTTCCTATCAATCTTACACCCTGCCCAATCAGCATCAGAATATCCTAATAAATCAAAAGAGGATCCCTTGGGGTACCAGAGACCAAACTTAGGTGTTCGAACTAAATATCTCAAGATTCGCTTTACGGCCCTAAGGTGAACTTCCTTAGGGTCGGCTTGGAACCTTGCACACATGCATACAGAAAGCATAATGTTCGGTCGAGATGCACATAAATAGAGTAAGGATCCTATCATCGACTGGTATACCTTTTGATCTACGGATTTACCTCCCATGTCGAGGTTGAGATGCCCATTGGTTCCCATGGGTGTCTTGATGGGCTTGGCATCCTTCATTCCAAACTTGGTGAGAATATCTTGAATGTACTTCGTTTGGCTAATGAAGGTGCCCTCTTGGAGTTGCTTCACTTGAAATCCTAGAAAATACTTCAACTCCCCCATCATAGACATCTCGAATTTTTGAATCATGATCCTACTAAACTCTTCACAAATAGATTTGTTAGTAGACCCAAATATGATATCATCAACATAAATTTGGCATACAAACAAATCATTTTCAATAGTTTTAGTAAAGAGGGTAGGTTCGACCTTGCCGACTTTGAAGCCATTAGTGATAAGAAAATCTCGAAGGCATTCATACCATGCTCTTGGGGCTTGCTTGAGCCCATAAAGCGCCTTTGAGAGTTTATATACATGGTTAGGATACTCACTATCTTCAAAGCCGGGAGGTTGCTCAACATAGACCTCTTCCTAGATAGGTCCGTTGAGGAAGGCACTCTTCATGTCCATTTGATAAAGCTTAAAGCCATGGTAAGTAGCATAGGCAAGTAATATACGAATTGACTCAAGCCTAGCTACGGGTGCATAGGTTTCACCAAAATCCAAACCTTCGACTTGTGAATACCCTTTGGCTACAAGTCGTGCCTTGTTCCTTATCACCACACCATGCTCATCTTGTTTGTTGCGGAAGACCCACTTGGTTCCTACAACATTTTGGTTAGGACGTGGAACTAAATGCCATACCTCATTCCTTGTGAAATTGTTGAGCTCCTCTTGCATCGCCAACACCCAATCCGAATCTTGAAGTGCTTCCTCTACCCTGTGTGGCTCAATAGAGGAAACAAAAGAGTAATGTTCACAAAAATGAGCAACACGCGATCGAGTGGTTACCCCTTATGAATGTCTCCTAGGATGGTATTCATGGGGTGATCTCGTTGTATTGCTTGATGAACTCCTGGGTGTGGCGGCCTTGGATCTTGCTCATCCTCCTTGTCTTGATCATTGGCATCTCCCCCTTGATCATTACCGTCCTCTTGAGGTGGCTCATTTTCTTGATCTTCTCCTTCATCGTCTTGAGCCTCACCCTCATCTTGAGTTGGTGGAGATGCTTACATGGAGGAAGATGGTTGTTGATCTTGTGCTTGTGGAGGCTCTTCGGATTCCTTAGGACACACATCCCCAATAGACATGTTTCTTAGCGCGATGCACGGAGCCTCTTCATCATCTAGTTCATCAAGAACAACTTGCTCTACTTGAGAGCCGTTAGTTTCATCAAACACAATGTCACAAGAAACTTCAACTAGTCCAGTGGACTTGTTAAAGACTCTATATGCCCTTGTGTTTGGGTCATATCCAAGTAAAAAGCCTTCTACAGCCTTAGGAGCAAATTTAGATTTTCTACCTCTTTTAACAAGAATAAAGCATTTGCTACCAAAGACTCTAAAATATGAAATATTGGGCTTTTTACCGGTGAGGAGTTCATAAGATGTCTTCTTGAGGATTCGGTGTAGATACAACTGGTTGATGGCGTAGCAAGCGGTGTTGACCGCCTCGGCCTAAAACCGATCCGAAGTCTTGTATTCATCAAGCATGGTCCTTGCCATGTCCAATAGAGTTCTATTCTTCCTCTCCACTACACCATTTTGTTGTGGCGTGTAGGGAGAAGAGAACTCATGCTTGATGCCCTCCTCCTCAAGAAAGCCTTCAATTTGTGAGTTCTTGAACTCCGTCCCATTGTCGCTTCTTATTTTCTTGATCCTCAAGCCGAACTCATTCTGAGCCCGTCTCAAGAATCCTTTCAAAGTCTCTTGGGTTTGATATTTTTCCAGAAAAAAGAATACCCAAGTGAAGCGAGAATAATCATCCACAATAAATAGACAGTACTTACTCCCGCCGATGCTTATGTAAGCTATCGGGCCGAATAGGTCCATGTGGAGGAGCTCAAGTGGCCTGTCAGTCGTCATGATGTTCTTGTGTGGATGATGAATACCAACTTGCTTCCCTGCTTGACATGCGCTACAAATCCTGTCTTTCTCAAAATGAACATTGGTTAGTCCCAAAATGTGCTCTCCCTTCAGAAGCTTGTGAAGATTCTTCATCCCAACATGG
Organism: Zea luxurians; assembly: GCA_029449295.1. NCBI lineage: Eukaryota > Viridiplantae > Streptophyta > Magnoliopsida > Poales > Poaceae > Zea > Zea luxurians. Next base: position 3,409,292 of record JAOPSE010000044.1, read on the forward strand.
GCTAGTCGGCGATGCCAGAGCCAACCCATGTTAGTCTTAGCGATTAAGCAAGTATCGAGTTCAGCTCTATTGAAATCAATAAAGTATAGCTGACCCTCTAATACTCCCTTAAAAGCTACTGAATCATCACTTCTTCTAAAGACAGTAACACCTGTATCCGTAAAAAGACAGTTGTAACCTATTTTGCATAATTGAGAAACAGAAAGCAAGTTGTAATCTAAAGAATCTACAAGAAAAACATTGGAAATAGAGTGGTCAGGTGATATAGCAATTTTACCCAATCCTTTGACCAAACCTTGATTTCCATCCCTGAATGTGATAACTCGTTGGGGATCTTGGTTTTTCTCATAGGAGGAGAACATTCTCTTCTCCCCAGTCATGTGGTTTGTGCACCCGCTGTCGATGATCCAACTTGAGCCCCGGATGCATAAACCTACAAAACAAATTTAGTTCTTGATTTTAGGTACCCAAACAGTTTTGGGTCCTTTGACATTAAATACAAGAACTTTGGGTACCCAAACACAAGTCTTTGACCCCTTGTGTTTGTCCCCAACATATTTGGCAACTACCTTGCCTGATTTGTTAGTGAGCACATAAGAAGCATCAAAAGTTTTGAATGAAACATTATGATCATTTGTTGCTTTAGGAGTTTTCTTCTTAGGCAATTTAGCATATGTTGATTGCCTAGAACTAGATGCCTCACTCTTGTACATAAAAGCATGATGAGAGCCAGAGTGAGACTTCCTAGAATGAATTCTCCTAATCTTATCCTTAGGATAACCGACAGGATATAAACTGTAACCCTCGTTATCCTGAGGCATGGGAGCCTTGCCCTTAACAAAATTAGATAATCTTTTAGGAGGGGCATTAAGCTTGACATTGTCTCCCTGTTGGAAGCCAATGCCATCCTTAATGCCAGGGCGTCTCCCACTATAGAGCATACTTCTAGCAAATTTAAATTTCTCATTTTCTAGTTCATGCTCGGCAATTTTAGCATCTAATTTAGCTATATGATCATTTTGTTGTTTAATCATAGCAAGGTGATCATGAATAGCATCAATGTTAACATCTCTACATCTAGTGCAAATAGAAACATGCTCAATGGTAGATGTAGAGGGTTTGCAATCATTTAATTCAACAATCTTAGCATGTAAAATAGCATTCTCATCTCTAAGATTGGAAATATAAATATTGCAAACATCTAAGTCTTTAGCCTTAGCAATTAATTTTTCATTCTCATTTCTAAGGCTAACAAGAGAGGCATTCAATTTATCAATCTTAGCAATTAAACTAGCATTATCATTTCTAAGATTGACAATACAATCATCACAAATATTTGACTTCTCAACCTTAGCAATCATATTAGCATTCTCAAATCTAAGGTTGGAAATAGTGTCATGGCAACTACTTAACTCACTAGTTAGTTTTTCATTTTTCTCTACCTCCTGAGCATAAGCATTTTTAGTCTTAACATGCTTTTTGTTTTCTTTGATAAGGAAGTCCTCTTGGCTATCCAAGAGATCATCCTTCTCATGAATGGCACTAATCAATTCATTTAATTTCTCTTTTTGTTGCATGTTAAGATTGGCAAAAAGAGTAAGCAAGTTATCCTCCTCATCACTAGAATTATCCTCATCACTAGAGGTTGCATATTTAGTGGAGGATTTTGATTTTATCTTCTTCTTCTTGCCGTCCTTCGCCATAAGACACTTGTGGCCGACGTTGGGGAAGAGAAGTCCCTTGTTGACGGCGATGTTGGCGGCGTCCTTGTCGTCGGAGGAGTTGGTGGAGCTCTCGTCGGAGTCCCACTCCCGGCAAACATAGGCATTGTTGGAACTTGCTCACAGGCGCAAGTTGATCCAACAGGGGGGGTGTAATAGCGCAAACAGGGTTTCAGCACGTGATGGCAAAAGCTCTGTTCATCTAGCCTCTCAAGGGCACTGTGCGGGGGTATTTATAGGTGTCCGGGTGCCCAGCGTCCCGTGTTAAGGACGCATGTGCCCTCAGACACCTAGGTTATCCTCGGAATATTCCCATAAAGCGGGGTTACAGACTGTAATTACAGGGACGCCTTTACAAATTAGGCTCATAACACGCAGCGGCCACGCAGGGCCCGTTACAATGGGTCGGATCACACGTGGGCCTCCGTGCTGGACGAGGCCGCACGGTGGGATGACCTCGTCACGGGTCTTCGTCCGATGTCGCATGGGGCGAAGGGTGTCCCTGCCCGTTGTCTTGTCTCCGTTGGGCCAACGACTACGGCGAAGGCCTCGAGCGAAGGGTGGCGTCTTTGCCTTCGCCCCAACATTTGCCCTCCGAGGGACCAGTTCGACTAAGTCATCTAGTGCCGAAGACGTCGCTAGATGGCGGAGACGCTGCCCTCGCTCGAAGTGGTTCCGCGGGGGTTTTTGACATGACCGTTGATTGACACCGTACTGTTGGACTGCGGGTTTCCCGAAGCGCCGCGCCCTGTGTATAAAAGGGGGCGGGGGGCGGCGCGTTTTGAACTTTATCCTTCCGCGCTCCGTGAAAACCCTAGCCACTTTTTCCACCGTCTTTGCTGCTTGTCTGCCCTCCTTGCTCTTGTTCGCCGGAGATCTGGCTCGAGTGAAGCAGACCGCCCGCCGCCGCCGACGGTACGTAGCGATGCCGACCTCTTCTTCTAATGCTGCCGCTACGCCGTCGGCCGACGCGTCGTCTGAGGAAACGCTGAGTACTGTGGCGGCGGAGGAGTTGCGCGCCGGCGATATGGTGGATTTTGGTGTATCGCGGATGTCATCGGTCCGCGTGCAAGATATGCAGCGGCTTGGTTACTTTGGCGGCGGAGTCGCTCGTGCCCCGGGGATGGAGGAAGTCCCCGAGCTGGAAGGCGAGTTGGTTGTGTTCGAGGCGTTCTTTGCCGCTGGTCTCTACCTGCCTGCGCACCGATTTGTTGGAGAAGTCTTGCGCAGATTTAACGTTCAGATCCATCAGCTGACTCCGAATGCCGTGGTGGCTCTGTCGAAGTATGTCTGGGCGACGACTTCATACGGCGGACAGCCATCAGTCAAAGTCTTCGCGAAGTACTATTTCCTGCACTGGCAGAAGAGGATGATTGGAAATGAAGTTGCTCAGTTTGGGTCCTGTACATTTACGCCGAAGACCGGCAAGACCACAATGGAGGTAGTTGAGTTGGTTCCTTGCGCCCGCAACAAGTGGGGCAATTGGCATGATTTTTGGTTCTACGTCGCGGAGGGTACAGTCGAAGACCATCCGGGGCTCCTCGTGTCCGAGATGTGCTCGCATTTTTACTCAGCATACCCGCCTTTTGAAGTGGCGGAGGAGGATGCGGACGAAGGGGCCCTTCGGTGCGCCACCGGCCTGAGCAGCGGGCGCGACTTGGTTGAGGAGTTTGTGGCATACGAGGTATGGCCTTTGGCGCATGGCTGGGCGCTGGGCGAAGTGTGCCCTCGCCAGATGCCTTCCCATGGTGGGAAGCTGGTGCGAAGTCCTGCCTTCGCACTGGATCTGCATAGCCGCGATCCGGCCGCCTTTGTGCGTGAGGCGAAAGATGGGGCGGTGCGGATCGTTGGTCAGTACGTGCCGAGGACAGAGGGCCAGCGTAGCTGGGACATTCGCGGGTCAAATGACTGCTTGAACAGGGTTTTTGAGTTGAATCGTCTGCCGTATGGCGGTTATCCCGGCCAAGACGATGTGGATCGTCGCGGGAAGAAACCGGTGGTAGAGTCTGGAGACGACCCCGCGCCGGCGGCCGCCCCGTCCTCTAAGAAGAGGAAACTAGGTACTGCTGTGGGAGGACTTGGGGTTTCTGATGGTTTTGCTAGAGAATTGATGAGGACATGTGTGGCCCCGGGGGAAGGATGTCTTCGCCCGAGCTCCGGGAGTCTTCGGCGCGGATGCTGAGGGTTACCGGGGGTTGGTGGCCTAAGAATGTTCCTGTCCCTCGTGCGGTCGGCGAAGACTTTTTTACATCTCGCATGGTTCGTGATTGGAAAGTGTTTCCTTACGGGCGGAATATTGCTGCTGTTGTGTCGGCAGTGACGGACAAGGATCGCCAGGGAGCTGCACAGAAGTGCCAGGCGGTCGTCAGGCTTCATGAAGCCAGGCCGAAGAGGCAGCGGGGGGCTGCGAGGGCTACCGCCCCTGGCGGAGGCCAGCCGCCGCTGGTGGCGAAGTCGGTCGTCCCTGCATCCAGCAGGGCGCCGGAGGCTGCGAAGGCGGCTGTCGCCGGTGATTCCAAGTCTGTGAAGGCCGCCCCTGTGCCCAGCGGGGTGCCGGAGGCTGCGAAGGCGGCCCGAGAGTTGCCGCCGCCGGGCAAGCGCATCGCCGACTTCGCCACCGACATTAGTGTGGAAGATTATCTTGTTGGTAAGTCGCTGTCTCGATTTTTTTTTGATTAATAAGTTGATATGCTGCAGGGTCGGACGAAGGCCAACTTGTTGTTGCTCCGCGTGCCGGGGCGAAGGGCGGTGTGTTTAGTGCCGGTGGCGAGATTCCGGCGCTCGCTGCAGTCAGGGACGAGGCGGGTGCTGTGTCCCGCCGGCTGAAGGAGCTGAAGGAGGCACTAAGTCAGGTACGTGGAGCTGGACTTCGGTTTTTTACCGGCTTTGCTGGGGCTGTGGTCTTATGTGTGTCTTGTAGGCGACTGACTTCGCTGACCGCACGGCGTCGGGAGCCCTGACGACAGTTGTGTTTGCCGAAGTCGAGAGACTTCGGACGCAACATGCTGACGCCGTCCGGGAGAAGTCGGCCGCCGACAGCAAATGCCGCAAGCTGGCGGATAAGGTGGCTGTGCTGGAGGGTGAGAAGGCTGACCTCCGGCGCCAACTGGCGGAGGAGAGGAAGGAGGCTAATGAGGCCCTCGCCAAGGCGCAGGCTGCGCAGGCGGAGGCCAATTTGGCGCGGGTGGAGGGCAGTCTTGCCAGGCAGCGCGCCGAGCAGTTGGAGGAGCGGCTCAGCGCGCTGCAGAGCCGTGTGGAGAGGGTCGAGGCCTCAACGCGCACGGAGGCTGAGCGGACACACAAACAGCTTATGGATTCATACCATGAGCTGGGCGCGCGGACCGCTGAATTTGAAGTGCCGGACCGAGAGCCCGGACTTCGCTGCCTTGAGTGGGTACAGGAGGAGCTGCAGGCGCTCCCCACCATCGTGGAGGGGTTTATGTCTTATGCCTCCCTGGTCACCTGCGAGGGGGCGATGAACGCGCTCTCTCGCGAAGGGTGCCGGCACTATGAGGTCTTCGACCAAGCTGATGAGGATTTCGAGCGTGATATCTACAAGGTTGAGGACCCTATAGTGAAGGAATCCGCCGGAGCCCTCTACGACCGGATGTGGGGCCCCCACGGTCGAGAGGTGGTCAGGGAGCGGGCCGAGACGGCGAGGGGTCAGGTAATTGTTTGGCTTTTGTTTGGTGTTTGTTGAGTGTGGGCTATATATGGGTTTGTTGAATTTGTGTGCTGTGTCTCAGGCGACGCGCGACGAGAGGGTGGATGATTTCGGGGCTTTGAACAGCGCGTTGCCTGACCCAGAGTCGAACCCAGCGGCGGCTGTGTCCGAGGTCGCCCTGGAGCTGCCCCCGAAAACCGCCGAAGGCGCTCCTGATGCCCCCGCAGCCGCTGCGGCCGACGGAGGCCCGCCCCCGGAGACCGCCGAAGGCGTTCCTGATGCCCCTGCAGCCGCTGCGGACGGCGGAGGCCCGCCGCCAACTGCTGCGCCGAGGGCTGAGGATCCTGTGACGGTGACGGCGAAGGCGACGGCGGAGGCTCCCGCGATGGCTGGGTCTTCGCAGGTGGCCTAGTGGGTGTGGGTAGTTAGGAAATTTTGGATATTGTTGCTGAACCTTGGTTGCTGCGCAGGTTCAAGATTTTGGGCCTGCGCACGCAACCGCTACTACTAATTGTTTGGCGGCTTCGACTGTGGATGATGTGAATAAATCGGACGGGTCTGCATCTAAGTTTTCTGATTTTGGTGACTCTGGGAGCTCGGTTGAGTGGACTGAGGAGTCGTCAGATGAGGACTTGGACTACTTTGTGGCCTTGGATGTGGCAGCGGCGGAGGCCTCGCCGCAAGCTGCAGGTGCTGAAGTTGTGCCTGGTCCGAGTACTGGGCGTAGGCGGCGAAGGGCGGTTGCGAAGCGTAGAGTGAGTGGGGCGGACGTCGGTCGGCTTCGTGTGAGTGGGGCTAGCAGGCAGGAACTGTTGTCCGTGCCGGCCGCTGTGAGTGCAGGTGAGGGGGAGTTGCGAAGTCTTTTTGCGGGTGAGGAGCTTAGGATAATGTTATTTAACTATAGGGAGATGGGAATTATTCCGAAGGTTGAGCCAATGTAGAGTGTGATGCCCTCGCTTGTACATGTGTAATGGCTTGTATGATGAGGTTGTGTGCCTTCGCACACTCGGCTATGTTCGCGAGGGCGTTATGTGCTTGGTCTGGTGTATTTGTTATGTTGGTCTGGTGCGCATGTAGTCGGTCTTTGTGCGGACAGTTTGGTGTAGCCGTTTTTGCACTCGTCAGGCTTCGTCCAGCTGTACCATTGTAGTCGGTTCGTCGCACTTGTTGCGCTGTCCCTGCTGCACCCTGAGGCGACTTCTGCAGGGATAGTTTTCGCGGAAAACTAGGATTTTTCGCACTTATTATGCTAGCCCGGCTGCACCCTTAGGCGATTGTTGCACGGGTAGTCTTCACGGAAGACCTCGATTTTTCGTATTTGTAGTGCTAATCCGGCGGCACCCTTGAGTGGCTTCTGCGCGGATAGCCCTCGCTGAAGACCTCGATTTTTCGCACTTGTTGTGCTAGTCCGGCTGCACCCTTAGGCGACTTCTGCGCGGATAGTCTTCGTGGGAGACTTCGATTTTTCGCACTTGTTGTGCTAGTCCGGCTGCACCCTTAGGCGACTTCTGCGCGGATAGTCTTCGTGGAAGACTTTGATTTTTCGCACTTGTTGTGCTAGTCCGGCTGCACCCTTAGGCGACTTCTGCACGGATAGTCTTCGTGGAAGACTTTGATTTTTCGCACTTGTTGTGCTAGTCCGGCTGCACCCTTAGGCGACTTCTGCGCGGATAGTCTTCGTGGAAGACTTCGATTTTTCGCACTTGTTGTGCTAGTCCGGCTGCACCCTTAGGCGACTTCTGCGTGGAGTTGTCGCACGCGAGGGCGGCTGCCGCTGGACCTCGCGGTGACTTTGTATTAGTCGAATGTCGAAGACCGTCTGTGCGGTCTTGTTTCGACGTGGATTTTGCGGGGGATTTTTCTCTTGTATATTACATGACTCCGCCTCGTTAAAAACCTCACCCCCCGGGAGGAAAAGAGTGCGGGCCAGAACAAAATTGTTTTTGCAAATTACAAGGGCGAGCTGGCCCTAATGAGTCAAACAAAAAATTTGCGCAGATTATCAATGTTCCAGGAATGCTCTAAGTCTTTGCCGTTTGGCGTTGCAAGCCTGTATGCGCTGGGGGAGGCCTTCGACTTGACAATGTAAGGGCCTTCCCACATGGGCTCCAGCTTGCCTCTAGACTCCGTTTGAGCTGTCCGGACGAGGACAAGGTCCCCTTCGCTAAATTCCCTTGGGACGACACCCTGGTCGCGCCATGCTTTTGTCTGGGCTTGGTATTTGTCCAGAGCCTGTAGGGCAAAGATGCGGTCTCCGTCGATGAGATCCTTCGAAGTCGGCTCATCTACGTCTGGGACGGCCGACGCGGCTGTCCGAGGCGACCCATGCTTTATTTCTTGTGGAGTCATGGCCTTCGATCCGTATAATAGGCAGAAGGGGGTAAACCCAGTCGCCCTGCACTCAGTTGTATTCAGTGCCCAGACCACTTCGGGTAACAGGTCGGGCCACTTGCCTTTTTTGTCGTCGAGGAGCATTTTCTTGACAGCTGTGAAAATTTTGCCGTTGGCGCGCTCCACGACTCCGTTGGACTGGGGGTGGTACACGGAGGCGAAGGCAAGCTTGGTGCTGATGGAGAAGCAGAAGTCTTTGAAATCTTGGTTGTCGAACTGCTTACCGTTATCGACCGTGAGTTCGGATGGTACTCCGAAGCGGCAAACAATATTTTGCCAGAAGAATTTCTGGGCCGTCTTCGATGTGATGGTGGATACTGCCCTCGCTTCAATCCATTTGGTGAAGTATTCAACGGCTACAAAGGTGAACTTGAGGTTCCCCTGAGCCGTGGGCAGGGGCCCGACAATGTCTAGGCCCCAGCGCTGAAGGGGCCACGTGTGGGCGATCAGCTTCGTGAACTGCGAGGGGCGTCCCGAGCGTGGGGAAAATTTCTGATAGGCCTCGCAGGATCTGACAACCCGATTTGCGGTGCAGATGATGGCGGGCCAGTAGAAACCTTGGCGTATCACCTTTGCCGCTAGGGCCCTGGGGCCTGCGTGGGAGCCGCAGGTCCCCCTGTAGACTTCGCGCAGGATTTGAACGCCCTCGGTCTCGGTGACGCACTTAAGCATCGGCTGACTGACCCCCTTTTTGTAAAGTTGGCCCTCGATCAATGCGAAGTCCTGGCTTCGGTGGTGGAGGCGCTTGGCCTCGTTGCTGTCGACTGGGTGATAGTACCCGTGCAGGTACAGGGTTCTTGGCGCCCGCCAGTCTTCGGTCATGATAAGATTGATCATGCGGTGGCCCTCGCTGTCGTTGGTTATTTGGAGCCCTTCAGGGCTGCGGACGGCTGGCGTGCCGATGACGTGATAGAACACGTCGGAGGGTAGGGCTTCACCCCTGGCGGCTGCCTTGGCCAATGCGTCAGCTTCTTCATTCTTGGCCCGGTCCACATGCTGCAATGTGAATCCCTTGAATTGTTTCTCGAGACTTTGGATGGCCGCGAGGTACTGCATAAGTGCGGGGTCCTTTGCTGCATAGTCTTTCTCGACTTGGCCGGCGACTACCTTGGAGTCTGTTTGGACTATACAGGTGGTGACGCCGAGGGCTCTTAATTTGCGGAGGCCGAGGATGACAGCTTCGTATTCTGCTATGTTGTTTGTGCATCTGTCAGATTCCAGAGCGAAGCTTAAGCGTGCCGCGTATCTGTGCTTGACCCCGGCGGGTGAGGTGATGACTGCAGCAGCGCCTACCCCCGCATGGCACCAAGCGCTGTCGCAGTGGATTGTCCAAGCCTTCTCTGCGGACGGATCCGGCTGTGTTATTGGCCCGGTCCAGTCGACGATGAAGTCTGCTAGAACTTGTGACTTGATCGCTGTCCTGGGCTCGAAAGTGATGTGGTAGCCGGAGAGTTCGGCCGCCCATTTGGCGATCCGTACCGATGCCTCCGGGTTTCTGAATAATTCGCCGAGTCCCCTATCTGAGGTGACGCGGACCTTGAATGCTTCAAAGTAGTGGCGCAATTTGCGCGAAGACATAACAACTGCATATGTAATCTTTTCGAGCTCCGTCATGTTACATTTTGATGGTGTGAGCACTTCGGAGACATAATATACTGGGCACTGCTTGATCACGCCCTCTACTGTCTGCTCCTGAACCAGTGCCGCACTGACCGCGTGCGGCGAAGCCGCAACGTAAAGCAACAGTGGTAGCGAAGAGTCGGGGCTCGTAAGAATGGCCAACTCCATCAGGTACTATTTTAGTGAGGCGAAGGCCGCCGCCTGCTCTGGTCCCCAAGCGAAGTCTTTTGCGCCGCGGAGTGTTTTGAGGAAGGGAAGACTTCGCTCAGCAGATTTGGAAATGAACCTGTTGAGGGCGGCCATTCTGCCCGTCAGACGCTGGACCTCTCTGGCTGACTGCGGGGGCTTCATGTTGATAATGACCTGGATTTTGGTTGGGTTGGCCTCGATGCCGCGGTGTGATACCAGATAACCCAATATTTTCCCCTGTCGAACACCGAAGACGCACTTATCGGGGTTCAGGCGAAGTCGTGCGTCCCGCATGTTCGCGAATGTCTCGGCGAGGTCTGCGAGATGGTCCTGTTTGTTCCTGCTGGCGACGACGATGTCATCCACGTATGTGAATACGTTTCTGCCGACTTGCCCTTCGAGCACTGTTTTAGTGAGCCGGGAGAAGGTGGACCCGGCGTTCTTGAGTCCCTCTGGCATTCTGATAAAGCAATATGTGCCGAAGGGTGTTATGAAGCTGGTGCTGGCCTTGTCCTCCTCCTTCATGTATATTTGATGATAACCGGAGAAGCAGTCGAGGAGTGACATGACCTCGCACCCGGCCGCGCTATCGACTATTTTGTCGATCCGGGGCAACGGGAAGTTGTCCTTTGGGCAGACCTTGTTGAGGCTGGTGAAGTCTATGCACATTCGCCACTTGCCGCTCTTTTTTTGCACCATTACCACGTTGGAGAGCCACGTGGGGTAAGCCACTGGCTCGATGAATTTGGCTTCCAGGAGGCGGTGTACCTCTGCCTTGGCGGCCTCTGTCTTCTCGTCGGACATTTTGCGAAGCCGTTGTTTTTTCGGTCTCACCGAGGGGTCGATTCCCAAGTTGTGCTCAATTATGGATCGGCTGACCCCGACCAGGTCGAGGGCTGACCAAGCGAAGAAGTCCTTGTTCTTGGACAAGCAGCACAGGAGTTTTTCCTCGTCATGCGAAGTTAGGTCTTCGCTGATCGTGACTATTTGCTTGGGCGTGGCCTGGTCGAGGGGAACAGTCTTGGTCCCGTCGTTGCTTTGCAGCTGCGCCTTGTGTTGTTTTTCAGTTGGGCTGGCGGGCGCTGGGACCTCGCGCTGGGCCGTAAGGCAGTGGACATTTCTTTGCCCGGGGACGAAGTCCCGCTCTATATTGTGCGCAGTCTGCTGATTGTCGTAGACCGAGATGGCGCCTAACGGACCTGGTATCTTCATGCACAGGTACAATCCGTGAATGGCTGCTTCAAACTTGTTGATGGAGCCCCGGCCCATGATGGCGTTGTACGGATACACCATGTCGACGATGTCAAAGGTTATTTGCTCACTTCGGGCATTGGGCGCTACACCGAAGGAGAGAGGCAACTCTATTTTGCCGATAGGAAAAGTGCCCTTGCCGCCGAAGCCGTACAACGGATTGTCCGAAGGCTTGAGCAAGTTGTGGCTTATGCCCATGCGGTCGAAGGCATGGAGGAAAATGATGTCTGCCTGACTGCCATTATCAACGAGGACTTTGTGCAGGTCCCAGCCTGCCACGCTGCAGTTGATGACCATGGCGTCGACGTGGGGGGCACTGCGTAGGTCGACGTCTCGGGCGTCGAAAGTTAGCGGTACATGGGACCACTTCGTCTACACGACTGGACCAATGATGGCGACGTGGTTGATGCTGCGGTAGTGGTCCCGCTTCTGTCGCTTGGTGTCGAAGTCGACACTGGACCCCCCAGTGATCATATGAATGACTCCGCGATACGGCTGATCGGCGAAGTCTTCTTGCTTGGGGGTGTGGGGGTGGGGGGTGTTTTGTTGTTGCTGGTGTGGAGGTGGGGGTGGGGGAGGTACAATTTGTACTTCCTGATGGTGTTGGTAAGCGTGGTGCGGTGGATGCGGGGCGGGGGCGTGGATGTATGGTGGAGGGTGTTGCTGATAAGTGTGCGCGACGACTCTTGGGTTGTCGGCCGGTTGCGCCCGTGCCATCCTGTCTCTGGTGGCCTTCGTCTCTGGGCAGTCTTTAGTTTGGTGGGCGCAGTCTTCGCCGTGGAAGGGACAGTAGAATCGGCGCGGCGGCTGCGCGCGTCCCCGGCCCCTACCTCGAGTTCCACTTCCGCGGCCCTGGGGGGATATTCCTGGCGGCGAGGGGCATCACCAGCGGGGTGCTGGTTGGCAATGTTGTGCACCTGCTGCTGATTACGGCCGTCTCGGCCGGAGTCTGGCTGCGGAGTCCTCGTCCACGTGCGGCTGGACTGTGGAGCATCTTTGGGTTTCCTCTGAGACTCAACCTTGCGCTGGTGGAGCTCTTCGGATTTGGCATATTTTTCAAATAGTTGATATAATTCTTGGAGGTTCTTGGGCGGGTCCCTGATGCAATGGCTGTAAAGGACGCCGGCGCGAAGGCCACTGATGGCGTAGTGAATGGCGATCTGGTCATCAACTAAGGGCAGCTGTGACTTGAGTGTTAGAAACTTGTGGTAATACTCCCGCAGAGTCTCTTTTTCCAGCTGCTTGCAGAGTGAGAGTTCGGCCAAGGCGTCGGTGTCTGGGCGGTACCCTTGGAAGTTGAGCAGGAATTTGTCCCTTAGGCTTCTCCAGGAGTCAATGGACAACGGAGGCAACCTGGTGAACCAGGTGAGAGCTGGGCCTTCGAGGGAGATGATGAAAGACTTGGCCATTGTGGCGTCGTCCCCTCCGGAAGATGCAACGGCGACCTGATAACTCATGATGTACTGTGCTGGGTCCGTGCTGCCGTTGTACTTGGGATAGGTCCCTGCCCGGAAGTTGGCAGGCCAGGGTGTCACTTGCAGATCTGGCGTCAGGGGACTTCGCTCGTCGAGGTAGTTGACCCCTTGAAATGGCGTGGCGTGTGGGAAGGCGTAGTCGCGCTGGGGGAAGTGCGGGTCTTCCACTTGCGCGCGTTGTTGCAGGGGCGGCCCGTGCTGCAGGCCGAGGTGGCCTTCGCGCTGCATCAGCGCGGTCTCCCGCTCGAGGTCCTGGGCCTTCTGCTCTTCGTCGCGTATCATTTGCCGCACCTTGGCTAGTGCAGACACGCGCTGGCGCTTGGCCTCCAGTATCTCTTTTTGCCTCTGGAGATTGCGGTTCTTGAGGCGCAGGGCGCGCAGCTGCAGCTGTTCTTCTGCTGAAACGCCAAGGACTTCACCGTCCTCGGTGAGGTCCGCGCCCTTTGGTGGGGCGAAGCCGAGGACTTCACCGTCCTCGGTGAGGTCCGCGCCCTCCGGCGGGGCGAAGCCTGGGGGAGGTTGCGGTTGTCCAAGGCCGCAGGTGCGGGGAACATCGTCTTTAGCAGCCTCTTGGTGGGTGGAGTGGGTGAGTGCGAGGGCCTTGCCCTTTTTTGCGGCCAGCAGTGCTGCCTTCGCAGCCTCGTCAGTCTTCGAGCTAGCTTTCTTGGGTGCCATCGCGGGTGGTTTTTTCGTAGCACGAACGGTGGGCGCCAAATGTTGGAACTTGCTCACAGGCGCAAGTTGATCCAACGGGGGGGGTGTAATAGCGCAAACAGGGTTTCAGCACGTGATGGCAAAAGCTCTGTTCATCTAGCCTCTCAAGGGCACTGTGCGGGGGTATTTATAGGTGTCCGGGTGCCCAGCGTCCCGTGTTAAGGACGCATGTGCCCTCAGACACCTAGGTTATCCCCGGAATATTCCCATAAAGCGGGGTTACAGACTGTTGAAAGTCGCCTAGAGGGGGGGTGAATAGGGCGAAACTGAAAATCACAAAAATAATCACAACTACAAGCCGGGTTAGCGTTAGAAATATAAGCGAGTCCGCGAGAGAGGGTGCAAAACAAATCGCAAGCAAATGAAGTGTGTGACACGCGGATTTGTTTTACCGAGGTTCGGTTCTCGCAAACCTACTCCCCGTTGAGGAGGCCACAAAGGCCGGGTCTCTTTCAACCCTTCCCTCTCTCAAACGGTCCCCCGGACCGAGTGAGCTTTTCTTCTTCTCAATCGAACGGGAACAAAACTTCCCCGCAAGGGTCACCACACAATTGGTGCCTCTTGCCTTGGTTACAATTGAGTTTTGATCACAAGAACAAGTGAGAAAGAAAGAAAGCGATCCAAGCGCAAGAGCTCAAAAGAACACGGCAAATCTCTCTCGCTAGTCACTAAAGGCTTGAGTGGAATTGGAGAGGATTTGATCTCTTTTGTGTGTCTAGAATTGAATGCCTAGCTCTTGTAAGTGGTTGGAAGTTGGAAAACTTGGATGCAATGAATGGTGGGGTGGTTGGGGTATTTATAGCTCCAACCACCAAACATGACCGTTGGCTGGAGGCTTCTGTTCGATGGCGCACCGGACAGTCCGGTGCACACCGGACAGTCCGGTGCCCCTGCCACGTCATCACTGCCGTTGGATTCTGACCGTTGGAGCTTCTGACTTCTGGGCCCGCCTGGATGTCCGGTGCACACCGGACAACAACTATTCATTGTCCGGTGCGCCGGTATGGGCACGCCTGACGACTGCGCGCGCAGAACGCGCATTAAATGCGCCGCAGGGAGCCGTTGGCGCCGAAATAGCCGTTGCTCCGCTGGCACACCGGACAGTCCGGTGCACACCGGACAGTCCGGTGAATTTTAGCGGAGCGGCTACCGCGCGAACCCGAGGCTGGCGAGTTCCGGAGACCGCGCTTCCTTGGAGCACCGGACATGTCCGGTGCACACCGGACAGTCCGGTGAATTATAGCGCCCCGGCTTCCGAGAATTCCCGAGGGCGGAGAGTTTGAAGTCGGAGTCCTCTGGTGCACTCGTGGCGCACCGGACACTGTCCGGTGTACACCGGACAGTCCGGTGCCCCCAGACCAGAGGTGCCTTCGGTTGCCTCAAAGCTCCTTAGTTGAATCCAAAACTTGATCTTTTTATTGGCTAAGTGAGAACCTTTTGCACCTGTATAACTTATGCACTAGAGCAAACTAGTTAGTCCAATATTTGTGTTGGGCAATTCAACCACCAAAACTATTTGGGGACTAGGTGTAAGCCTAATTCCCTTTCAATCTCCCCCTTTTTGGTGATTGATGCCAACACAAACCAAAGCAAATATAGAAGTGCATAATTGAACTAGTTTGCATAATGTAAGTGCAAAGGTTGCTTGGAATTGAGCCAATATAAATACTTATATGAATGCGCATGGATTGTTTTCTTTGTTTTTGACATATTGGACCTCATTTGCATCATAAGTTTTGTTTTTGCAAACTCTTTTGTAAATTCTTTTCAAAGTCATTTTGCAAGATAGTCAAAGGTAAATGAATAAGATTTAGCGAAGCATTTTTAAGATTTGAAATTTTCTTCCTTTGTTCAAATGCTTTTCCTTTGACTAAACAAAACTCCCCCTCAAATAAGGTCTCCTCTTAGTGTTCAAGAGGGTTTTAAGACATCAATTTTGAAAATACTAGTTGCTCCCCCTTTAGAACACAAAGAGATACCAATTTTTAAATTTACCAATTTAAAACATCAAATTTATAAAATTAGGTGGTGGTGCGGTCCTTTTGCTTTGGGCTAATACTTTCTCCCCCTTTGGCATGAATCGCCAAAAACGGAGTCATTAGAGCCCATGAAGTACTTTCTCCTCCTTTGGTCATAAAATAAATGAGTGAAGATTATACCAATGTTGGAGAGTGATGTGGAACGACGGCGAAGGATGAGTAGTAGAGTGGAGTGGAAGCCTTGTCTTCGCCGAAGACTCCAATTCCCTTTCAATATACCTATGACTTGGTTTGAAATACACTTGAAAACACATTAGTCATAGCATATATAGAAGAGACATGATCAAAGGTATTAGAATGAGCTATGTGTGCAAGTTTAGCAAAAGAAGTTCCTAGAATCAAGAATATTGAGCTCATGCCTAAGTCTGGTAAAAGATTGTTCATCAAGTGGCTTGGTAAAGATATCGGCTAATTGATCTTTAGTGTTAATGTATGAAATCTCGATATCCCCCTTTTGTTGGTGATCCCGAAGAAAATGATACCGAATGGCTATGTGCTTAGTGCGACTATGCTCGACGGGATTGTCGGCCATTTTGATTGCACTCTCATTGTCACATAGTAAAGGGACTTTGGTTAATTTGTAACCGTAGTCCCGCAGGGTTTGCCTCATCCAAAGCAATTGCGCGCAACAATGGCCTGCGGCAATATACTCGGCTTCGGCAGTAGAAAGAGCGACCGAATTTTGCTTCTTTGAAGCCCATGACACCAAGGATCTTCCTAAGAACTGGCAAGTCCCCGATGTGCTCTTCCTATTAATTTTACACCCCGCCCAATCGGCATCCGAATACCCAATCAAATCAAAAGTGGATCCCCGAGGGTACCAAAGCCCAAACTTAGGAGTATAAGCTAAATATCTCAAGATTCGTTTTACGGCCGTAAGGTGTGATTCCTTAGGGTCGGCTTGGAATCTTGCACACATGCAAACGGAAAGCATAATGTCCGGTCGAGATGCACATAAGTAAAGCAATGAACCAATCATCGACCGGTATACCTTTTGATCCACGGACTTACCTCCCGTGTCGAGGTCGAGATGCCCATTGGTTCCCATGGGAGTCTTGATGGGCTTGGCATCCTTCATTCCAAACTTGCTTAGGATATCTTGAGTATACTTCGTTTGGCTAATGAAGGTGCCCTCTTGGAGTTGCTTGACTTGGAATCCTAGAAAATACTTCAACTCCCCCATCATCGACATCTCGAATTTCTGTGTCATGATCCTACTAAATTCTTCACATGTAGATTTGTTAGTAGACCCAAATATGATATCATCAACATAAATTTGGCATACAAACAAATCATTGTCAAGAGTCTTAGTGAATAAAGTAGGATCGGCCTTGCCGACTTTGAAGCCATTAGCAATAAGAAAATCTCTAAGGCATTCATACCATGCTCTTGGGGCTTGCTTGAGCCCATAAAGCGCCTTAGAGAGCCTATAAACATGGTCAGGATACTCACTGTCTTCAAAGCCGGGAGGTTGCTCAACATAGACCTCCTCCTTGATCGGTCCATTGAGGAAGGCACTCTTTACGTCCATTTGATAAAGCTTGAAGCCATGGTAAGTAGCATAGGCTAATAATATGCGAATTGACTCAAGCCTAGCTACGGGTGCATAGGTTTCACCAAAATCCAAACCTTCGACTTGTGAATACCCCTTGGCCACGAGTCGAGCTTTGTTCCTTGTCACCACACCATGCTCGTCTTGCTTGTTGCGGAAGACCCACTTGGTTCCTACAACATTTTGATTAGGACGTGGAACTAAGTGCCATACCTCATTCCTTGTGAAATTGTTGAGCTCCTCTTGCATCGCCATCACCCAATCCGAATCTTGAAGTGCTTCCTCTACCCTGTGTGGCTCAATAGAGGAAACAAAAGAGTAATGTTCACAAAAATGAGCAACACGAGATCGAGTAGTTACCCCCTTATGAATATCGCCGAGGATGGTGTCGACGGGGTGATCTCGTTGTATTGCTTGGTGGACTCTTGGGTGTGGTGGCCTTGGTTGTTCATCCTCCTTGTCTTCATCATTTGCATCTCCCCCTTGATTGTTGCCGTCATTTTGAGGTGGCTCATCTTCTTGATCTTCTTGTTCAACATCTTGAGCCTCATCCTCAATTTGAGTTGGTGGAGACGCTTGCGTGGAAGAGGATGGTTGATCTTGTGCATGTGGAGACTCTTCGGATTTCTTAGGACACACATCCCCAATGGACATGTTCCTTAGTGCTATGCATGGAGCCTGTTCTTCACCTATTTCATCAAGATCAACTTGCTCTACTTGAGAGCCGTTAGTCTCATCAAACACAACGTCACAAGAAACTTCAACAAGTCCTGAGGACTTGTTAAAGACTCTATATGCCCTTGTGTTTGAGTCATATCCTAGTAAAAAGCCTTCTACAGTTTTAGGAGCAAACTTAGATTTTCTACCTCTTTTAACAAGTATAAAGCATTTGCTACCAAAAACTCTAAAATATGAAATATTTGGCTTTTTACCGGTTAGGAGTTCATAAGATGTCTTCTTGAGGATTCGGTGAAGATATAACCGGTTGATGGTGTAGCAGGCGGTGTTAACCGCCTCGGCCCAAAACCGATCCGATGTCTTGTACTCATCAAGCATGGTTCTTGCCATGTCCAATAGAGTTCGATTCTTCCTCTCCACTACACCATTTTGTTGTGGAGTGTAGGGAGAAGAGAACTCATGCTTGATGCCCTCCTCCTCAAGAAAGCCTTCAATTTGAGAGTTCTTGAACTCCGTTCCATTGTCGCTTCTAATTTTCTTGATCCTTAAGCCGAACTCATTTTGAGCCCGTCTCAAGAATCCCTTTAAAGTCTCTTGGGTATAAGATTTGTCCTGTAAAAAGAACACCCAAGTGAAGCGAGAATAATCATCCACAATCACAAGACAATACTTACTACCGCCGATGCTTATGTAAGCGATCGGGCCGAATAAATCCATGTGTAGGAGCTCCAGTGGCCTGTCGGTAGTCATGATGTTTTTGTGTGGATGATGGACACCAACTTGCTTCCCGGCTTGGCATACGCTACAAATCCTGTCTTTCTCAAAATGAACATTGGTTAGTCCTAAAATGTGTTCTCCCTTTAGAAGCTTGTGAAGATTCTTCATTCCAACATGGGCTAGTCGGCGGTGCCAGAGCCAACCCAAGTTAGTCTTAGCAATCAAGCAAGTGTCGAGTTCAGCTCTATCAAAATCAACCAAGTATAGCTGACCCTCTAACACTCCCTTAAATGCTATTGAATCATCACTTCTTCTAAAGATAGTAACACCAATATCAGTAAACAGACAGTTGTAGCCCATTTTACATAATTGGGATACGGAAAGCAAATTGTAATATAAGGAATCTACAAGAAAAACATTGGAAATAGTATGGTCAGGTGATATAGCAATTTTACCCAATCCTTTGACCAAACCTTGATTTCCATCCCCGAATGTGATAGCTCGTTGGGGATCTTGGTTTTTCTCATATGAGGAGAACATCTTTTTCTCCCCTGTCATGTGGTTTGTGCATCCGCTGTCGAGTATCCAACTTGAGCCTCCGGATGCATAAACCTGCAAAACAATTTTAGTTCTTGATTTTAGGTACCCAAACGGTTTTGGGTCCTTTAGCATTAGATACAAGAACTTTGGGTACCCAAACACAAGTCTTGGAGCCCTTGTGTTTGCCCCCAACAATTTTGGCAACTATCTTGCCGGATTTATTAGTTAAAACATATGATGCATCAAAAGTTTTGAATGAAATGACATGATCATTTGATGCATTAGGAGTTTTATTTCTAGGCAACTTGGCATGGGTTGGTTGCCTAGATCTAGATGTCTCACCCTTATACATGAAAGCGTGGTTAGGGCCAGAGTGAGACTTCCTAGAATGAATTTTCCTAATCTTGCTCTCAGGATAGCCGGCAGGGTACAAAATGTAACCCTCGTTATCCTGAGGCATGGGAGCCTTGCCCTTAACAAAGTTAGATAAGTTCTTTGGAGGGGCATTAATTTTGACATTGTCTCCCTTTTGGAAGTCAATGCCGTCCTTAATGCCAGGGCGTCTCCCATTATAGAGCATGCTTCTAGCAAATTTAAATTTTTCATTTTCTAAGTCATGCTCACTAATCTTAGCATTAAGTTGTGCTATGTGATCATTTTGTTTTTTAATTAAGGCTAGGTGATCATGGATAGCATCAACATTAATATCTCTATATCTAGTACAAATGGAAATATGCTCAACATTAGATGTAGAGGGTTTGCAAGATTTTAGTTCAACAACCTTAGCATACAACATATCATTTTTAGTTCTAAGGTCGGAAATAGTAGCATTGCAAACATCAAAATCCTTAGCTTTAGCAATTAGTTTCTCATTCTCATTTCTAAGGCTAGTGATAGAAACATTCAACTCATCAATCCTAGCAAGCAAATCAACATTATCATTTCTAGGATCAATGCAAACATGAGAATCAACCTTAGCAATTAATTTAACATTTTCATTTCTAAGGTTGGCAATAGTGTCATGGCATGTGCTTAGCTCACTAGATAATTTGTTACATTTTTCTACCTCTAGAGCATAAGCATTTTTAACCTTAACATGTTTCTTGTTTTCCTTGATTAGGAAGTCCTCTTGGGAGTCCAAGAGATCATCCTTTTCATGGATGGCACTAATTAGCTCATTTAATTTTTCCTTTTGTTCCATGTTAAGGTTGGCAAAAAGAATACGCAAATTATCCTCCTCATTTTTATCATCATCCTCATCACTAGATGTTTCATATTTAGTGGAGGACGTTGATTTTACCTTCTTTTTGCCGTCCTTGGCCATGAGACACTTGTGGCCGACGTTGGGGAAGAGGAGGCCCTTGGTGACGGCGATGTTGGCGGCGTCCTCGTCGTCGGAGGAGTCGCTTGAGCTTTCGTCGGAGTCCCACTCCCGACAAACATGGGCATCGCCGCCCTTCTTCTTGTAGTACTTCTTCTTTTCTTTCCTCTTTCCCTTCTTGTCGTCGCCCCTGTCACTGTCACTAGACATAGGACATTTTGCAATAAAATGACCGGGCTTACCACACTTGTAGCAAACCTTCTTGGAACGGGATTTGTAATCCTTCCCCTTTCGTTGCTTGAGGATTTGCCGAAAGCTTTTGATGATTAGGGCCATCTCCTCGTTGTCGAGCTTGGAGGCGTCAATTGGTTGTCTACTTGGTGTAGACTCCTCCTTCTTCTCCTCCGTTGCCTTGAAGGCCACCGGTTGCGCCTCGGATGTGGAAGGCTCGTCAAGCTCGTTGATCTTCTTTGAGCCCTTAATCATGCATTCAAAGCTTACAAAATTCCTGATAACTTCCTCGGGGGTCATTAGTGGATATCTAGGATTGCCACGAATTAATTGTACTTGAGTGGGGTTAAGGAAAATAAGTGCTCTTAAAATAACCTTAACCACCTCGTGGTCATCCCACTTTTTGCTTCCAAGGTTGCGCACTTGGTTCACCAAGGTCTTGAGCCGGTTGTACATATCTTGTGGCTCCTCCCCTTGGCGAAGACGGAAGCGACCGAGCTCCCCCTCGATCGTCTCCCGCTTGGTGATCTTGGTGAGTTCATCACCTTCGTGCGCCGTCTTGAGTAGGTCCCAAATCTCCTTTGCGTTCTTCAACCCTTGCACTTTGTTGTATTCCTCCTTGCTTAGAGAGGCAAGGAGAATGGTTGCGGCTTGGGAGTTGAAGTGCTCGATTTGGGCCACTTCGTCCGTGTCGTAGTCCTCATCCCCTACAGATGGTACCTGTACACCATACTCAACAACATCCCATATACTTTTGTGGAGAGAGGTTAGATGAAATCGCATTAAATTACTCCACATAGCATAATCTTCACCATTAAAAGTTGGTGGTTTGCCTAATGGGACGGAAAGTAAAGGTGTATGTTTAGGAATGCGAGGGTAGCGTAGGGGAATCTTACTATACTTCTTATGCTCTTGGCGTTTAGAAGTGACGGATGCCGCGTCGGAGCCGGAGGTAGATGTCGATGAAGTGTCGGTCTCGTAGTAGACCACCTTCCTCATCCTTTTGTGCTTGTCCCCACTCCGATGCGGCTTGTGAGAAGAAGATTTTTCCTTCTTCTCCTTGTGGTGAGAAGAGGAAGATCTTTTCTCCTTCCGCTTGGAGGAGTTCTTCTTCTTCTCCCTTCTCTTGGTGCGGGACTCTTCCGATGAAGTGCTCCCTTGGCTTGTAGTGGGCTTGTTATCGCCGGTCTCCATCTCCCTCTTGGTGTGATCTCCCGACATCACTTCGAGCGGTTAGGCTCTAATGAAGCACCGGGCTCCGATACCAATTGAAAGTCGCCTAGAGGGGGGGTGAATAGGGCGAAACTGAAAATCACAAAAATAATCACAACTACAAGCCGGGTTAGCGTTAGAAATATAAGCGAGTCCGCGAGAGAGGGTGCAAAACAAATCGCAAGCAAATGAAGTGTGTGACACGCGGATTTGTTTTACCGAGGTTCGGTTCTCGCAAACCTACTCCCCGTTGAGGAGGCCACAAAGGCCGGGTCTCTTTCAACCCTTCCCTCTCTCAAACGGTCCCCCGGACCGAGTGAGCTTTTCTTCTTCTCAATCGAACGGGAACAAAACTTCCCCGCAAGGGTCACCACACAATTGGTGCCTCTTGCCTTGGTTACAATTGAGTTTTGATCACAAGAACAAGTGAGAAAGAAAGAAAGCGATCCAAGCGCAAGAGCTCAAAAGAACACGGCAAATCTCTCTCGCTAGTCACTAAAGGCTTGAGTGGAATTGGAGAGGATTTGATCTCTTTTGTGTGTCTAGAATTGAATGCCTAGCTCTTGTAAGTGGTTGGAAGTTGGAAAACTTGGATGCAATGAATGGTGGGGTGGTTGGGGTATTTATAGCTCCAACCACCAAACATGACCGTTGGCTGGAGGCTTCTGTTCGATGGCGCACCGGACAGTCCGGTGCACACCGGACAGTCCGGTGCCCCTGCCACGTCATCACTGCCGTTGGATTCTGACCGTTGGAGCTTCTGACTTCTGGGCCCGCCTGGATGTCCGGTGCACACCGGACAACAACTATTCATTGTCCGGTGCGCCGGTATGGGCACGCCTGACGACTGCGCGCGCAGAACGCGCATTAAATGCGTCGCAGGGAGCCGTTGGCGCCGAAATAGCCGTTGCTCCGCTGGCACACCGGACAGTCCGGTGCACACCGGACAGTCCGGTGAATTTTAGCGGAGCGGCTACCGCGCGAACCCGAGGCTGGCGAGTTCCGGAGACCGCGCTTCCTTGGAGCACCGGACATGTCCGGTGCACACCGGACAGTCCGGTGAATTATAGCGCCCCGGCTTCCGAGAATTCCCGAGGGCGGAGAGTTTGAAGTCGGAGTCCTCTGGTGCACTCGTGGCGCACCGGACACTGTCCGGTGCCCCCAGACCAGAGGTGCCTTCGGTTGCCTCAAAGCTCCTTAGTTGAATCCAAAACTTGATCTTTTTATTGGCTAAGTGAGAACCTTTTGCACCTGTATAACTTATGCACTAGAGCAAACTAGTTAGTCCAATATTTGTGTTGGGCAATTCAACCACCAAAACTATTTGGGGACTAGGTGTAAGCCTAATTCCCTTTCAACTGTAATTACAGGGACGCCTTTACAAATTAGGCCCGTAACACGCAGCGGCCACGCAGGGCCCGTTACAATGGGTTGGATCACACGTGGGCCTCCGTGCTGGACGAGACCGCACGGTGGGATGACCTCGTCACGGGTCTTCGTCCGATGTCGCATGGGGCGAAGGGTGTCCCTGCCCGTTGTCTTGTCTCCGTTGAGCCAACGACTACGGCGAAGGCCTCGAGCGAAGGGTGGCGTCTTTGCCTTCGCCCCAACAGGCATCGCCGCCCTTCTTCTTGTAATACTTCTTCTTTTCCTTCCTCCTTCCCCTCTTGTCGTTTTCCCTGTCACTATCACTAGACAATGGACATTTAGCAATAAAATGACTGGGCTTACCATATTTATAGCAAACCTTCTTGGAACGGGGCTTGTAATCTTTCCCCTTCCTTTGCTTGAGGATTTGGCGGAAGCTCTTGATGATGAGCGCCATTTCCTCATTGTCGAGCTTGGAGGCGTCGATGGGGACCGTACTCGGTGTAGAGTCTTCTTTCTTCTCCTCTGTTGCCTTGAATGCAACGGGTTGTGCCTCGAGTGTGGAGGAGGAGGCGCCTTGCTCAATGATCTTCTTAGAGCCTTTGATCATCAATTCAACGCTCACAAATTTGCCTATCACTTCCTCGGGAGACATTAGTTTATATCTTGGATCACCACGAATTAATTGAACTTGAGTGGGGTTAAGAAATACGAGTGATCTAAGAATAACCTTGACCATTTCATGGTCATCCCACTTGGTGCTCCCGAGGTTGCGCACTTGGTTCACCAAGGTTTTTAGCCGGTTGTACATGGCTTGCGGATCTTCTCCTTGGTTGAGCATGAAGCGACCGAGCTCCCCGTCGATCGTCTCCCTCTTGGTGATCTTGGTCACCTTGTCTCCTTCGTGCGCCGTTTTGAGCATGTCCCAAATCTCCTTGGTGCTCTTCAATCCTTGCATCTTGTTATACTCCTCTCGACTTAGAGAGGCGAGGAGTATTGTGGTGGCTTGTGAGTTGAAGTACCGGATTTGGGCAACTTCGTCCAAATCATAGTCCTCATCCCCTACGGATGGTACTTGTACACCAATATCAACAACATCCCAAATGCTAGTGTGGAGTGAGGTTAGATGGTGCCTCATTTTATCACTCCACATATTATAATCTTCACCATCAAACATAGGTGGTTTGCCCAATGGGACGAAAAGTAAAGGAGTACGTTTTGAAATACGAGGGTAGCGTAGGGGAATCTTACTAAACTTCTTGCGCTCATGGCGCTTAGAAGTTATGGACGGCGCGTCGGAGTCGGAGGTGGATGGTGACGAAGAGTCGGTCTCGTAGTAGACCACCTTCTTCATCTTCTTTTTCTTCTCGCCACTCCGATGCGACTTGTGAGGAGGAGATTCCTCCTTCTTGTTGCGGGACTCTCCCGATGGAGCCTTCCCGTGGCTTGTGGTGGGCTTCTCGCCGGTCACCATCTCCTTCTTGGCGTGTTCTCCCGACATCACTTCGAGCGATTAGGCTCTAATGAAGCATCGGGCTCTGATAGCAATTGAAAGTCGCCTAGAGGGGGGTGAATAGGCGGAATCTGAAAATTATAAACTTAAGCACAACTACAAGCCGGGGTTAGCGTTAGAAATATAATCGAGTCCGAAAGAGAGAGAGAAAACAAATCACAAGCGAATGAAGAGTGAGACGCAGTGATTTGTTTTACCGAGGTTCGGTTCTCGCAAACCTACTCCCCGTTGAGGTGGTCACAAAGACCGGGTCTCTTTCAACCCTTTCCCTCTCTTAAACGGTCACCTAGACCGAGTGAGCTTCTCTTCTCAATCACTTGGGACATTAAGTCCCCACAAGGACCACCACACAATTGGTGTCTCTTGCCTTGCTTACAATTGAGTTTGGAACAAGAAAGAAAGGAGAAGAAAAATGATCCAAGCGCAAGAACTCAAATGGACACAAATGTCGCTCTCTCTAGTCACTATTTGATTGGAATGAACTTTAGACTTGGGAGAGGATTTGATCTCTTGTTTGTGTCTTGGAATGAAGTCTAGAGCTCTTGTATTGAATGCAAATGGCTGAAACTTGGATGCCTTGAAGTGTGGTGGTTGGGGGGTATTTATAGCCCCAACCACCAAAAGAACCATTGGTGATGGCTTCTGTCGTATGGCGCACCGGACAGTCCGGTGCGCCAGCCACGTCACTATGTCGTTGGGTTCCGACCGTTGAAGCTCTGACTTCTGGGGTCACCGGACAGTCCGGTGGTGCACCGGACAGGTCTTGTAGACTGTCCGGTGCGCCTTCTGGTGCCTGCTCTGACTTCTGCGCGCGTAGGCGCGCACTGTAGCGCATTTATTGTTCTCTGCAGACGACCGTTGGCGCGAAGTAGTCGTTGCTCCGCTGGCACACCGGACAGTCCGGTGAATTATAGCGGAGCGGCCTCCCAAATTCCCGAAGCTGGCAAGTTCAGAGTCGATCTCCCTGATGCACCGGACACTGTCCGGTGGCACACCGGACAGACCGGTGCGCCAGACCAGGGCTGCCTTCGGTACACTTTGCTCCTTTGTTTTGAACCCTTTCTTTTATCTTTGTATTGGTTTGTTGTGAACCTTTGGCACCTCTAGAACATATTTTCTAGAGCAAACTAGTTAGTCAAATGATTTGTGTTAGGCAATTCAACCACCAAAATTCATATAGGAAAAGGTTTGACCGTATTTCCCTTTCATATTCCCCACAACTTGTTGGGCTATGAACGTATGTGAGCTCACTCTTGCTGTCTCACACCCCCCACAGATCAAGAACAGGTACCACAGGATGAGGCGCTTGGAGGATGCTGTGACGAGTTCATGAGAGGTCTAGACCGTCGTCCCCAGTCAACTTTGGGTTGCTGAACCGTTGTCTCCTTATAATGTAATTATTTATTTATTTTGTACAGAACTTCTATTATATAGTAAAGATGTGATATTTGATCCTGTGTCATGATTCATCATATGTGTGAGACATGGTCCCAGCACACCTGGTGATTTTGTTCGCGCCCAGGCCTTGGTGCCCCGAAACCCGGGTGTGACACGGCCCCACTGCTTCGACGTCATCGACCATGCTGCTTCCGACTCGCGTTATTTATCAGTATGTCTGATCAGTACGCATCATTCAATTTGACTCTATACTTAAATTCTTTTGATTTAGTCATAATTTATATTCAGAATTTAATCTAGAAAATATCTAATAATTCAACAGAAGAGGCATACAATTGAGTATTTCCTTCTTTGTTCTCCTCTCCACATATGCTAAGCAGTGTAAATATCTGGTTATTACGGGACACAAACTGGTTCCGACATTTGGAGAAGCCATCGGTCTTAAAAAATAGCTCCACCCAAACAAAAATAGCTCCTAGTGGCTCATACTTTTACTCCCTCTCACATCAAGTCATTTTACCAAACAATTTGTTAAAAAACACTAGCTCTTTCATTTTATTTTTAGTAGCGGAGACATAGCAACCAGAAGAGCCCGTACATCAATATTTCACCCACTATGCGCCTGCCAAGATTTCACCCACTCTGCGCCTGCCAAATGGACATCGAGCTTCAAACTGCTTTCAACGGCTCCCGCCGACCTCCTCTCCTCTTCCCTGTAGCTGTTTAGGGGGCCTCTTGGTTCACAATGGTAAGCTCTACACCCTCCTCTACCAGCCTGCCAACCTCCCCTCCTCTTCCCTGTAGCTGTTTAGGGGGCCTCTTGGTTCACAATGGTAAGCTCCACACCCTCCTCTACCAGCCTGCCGACCTCCCCTCCTTCCCTGTAGCTGTTTAGGGGGCCTCTTGGTTCGCAATGGTAAACTCCACACCCTCCTCTACCAGCCTGCAGGACGGAAGAAGACGCCAGAGCACGCTAGATCACAACGGTAGCTAGCCCCTGCCCTCGGGTTGTGTGCGCGACTGTGTTTTTTAGTTGGAAAAAATGATAATAAATGGTGAATAGGTATCAAAAATGATATTTTATGATTATAGTGGTGTATAGAGGAAAGATTTAGGAGAAACCACTATACATGGTGGAGATATAGGAAAAAAAGAAATAACATGACATGGCGAGATAGTGAGGTATAAGGGAGAAATTTATGGTGTGTTTGGTTTATAGAGTCACTCTATGTTTTATGAGATGATGCATCATAAATTCATTTCATTAATTTTGATACAATCAACTCACTCCTCATATATACTAATTATTAGCCTACGAGGAATGAGTTGGTGATAGATCAACCAATTTTATTTCACAAACCAAATAAAAAGATGAGTGAGAAGATGTATCACTTCATTCCTCAAACCAAACACACTATTAGGTAGTGTTTGGTTGAAGAGCTAAGTAGAACGGAATCGTTCTGTCCCAGTTTTGTTGCTGTTTGGTTACAAAGGAACTAGAACGAAATGGCTTCAATTAGGGAATATTCTCCTCAGATCCAGAACCATTCCGCTCCAAAAAATCAACCGGACGGAGCCGCTCCGTTCCCATCCCGCTCTCACAGTCACGTTCCGTTCCGTTTACTCTGCAACCAAACAAAAAACAGAGCCGCTCCGTTCCAGATTACCAAACACAGAACAGAGCGGCTCCGTTCCTAGAATCAGGGATGGAACGGCTCCGTTCTACTTGGCTCCTCAACCAAACACTACCTTAGAGAAGACTTCATTCTTCAAACCAAACACACTACTAGAAGAGACGGTTGAAGAGAGTCTCAGCTTCTTTGAGCCTAGCAGCAGCATCCTGCCACACTTCCGAGTCTTCACCCAGCATAGGACTTGAACCCAATCCATCAAACTAGCCTAACACCAATAATCAGAATGCTCTTTTATCTCGCTTTTACCCCTGGCCTCCAAATGTCATCACCTTATAAAATCTTCGTTATATTCTCTTGATCCTCATTAGATTTGCGTAAGTAATAAAAACCTGCAGTTATCCAATTCCATCTCAAATGCTGCACCACACTACATCCTACAAATGTAAATTAACACTAGTAGTTAATTCACTTTTAACGTTGGCAGCTTTTACGGGTACCGTTCGATGGTTTGAACAAAAAATAGCATTCGCATAAAAATATTGAAAAACGTCTAAGAAACAAGAATGTCTTTCTGGCCTGATTTGCTGTTAACATTTTCCTGAAAAAAATATGGCCAATGCGGTATCAGACTCAAAAGTGGTTACTCTGTTTGGCCTCAGAATTCTTTGCAGTGTGACAGCATGGCTCTCGCCAATCAGCCCCGAAAGATGGTGTTTTTGATTGCTGAGTTTCATCACAGGCCACTGTCAAAGTATTTCAGATCGATTTTTTACGATGCAGCATACAGACGCATAAATAAAAGCGTGGAAATGCAAGAAAAATCTGCGGGCTGGAATGGGGACGTCAGAATTGCAGAGTTGGCAGCATGGCTCGTAACGAGCCAATCAGCCCCGAAAGATGGTGTGTTTTGATTGCGTTTTTCATCACAGTCCTCATCAGAGCTCGCAACAGAAGAGAGAGAGAAAAATTCTTAAGGACGAAAAAAAAGAGGAAAACAACGTCTCTCTGAACAAAACCGCACAAAGAGGAGCAAAGGGGAGAAAAGGAAGAGTCATTCAGGGAAGAAACCAACCACAACGCTTCATGAAACTACAAGGACGCTGAAACAGCAAGGGCACGGCACGGCTGCAGAAGCGGCGGCGGCAGTACGTAAAGAACAAACCCTAGTTAGCGGCCAGGTGACATGATAGCGACGAGCTGCAGGGGGAGGTGGCCTGTTTATAAAGGAGCTGTGGTGTAGTCCCAGCCGTTGGATTACTTCCCGAGAACGATGTGCCCGATGAGGGTTTCGTGTGGCCAAATTTCAGCCAAGTACGATACGATACGGCCTGTGACGTTTTTTTTTTCTCAATGGACACAAGAGGGTTAGCCGGCCCATACCAAAAGAACAGCCCAAGCCGTTAGTCTGGTGCTATGCATCCACTCGCCTGAACGTGGTCCCTCTCCTCTGTCCTCCGCGATGGTGGTCCCCAGCTCGGCAAATGTTGTCTCCGGGCCGGCAGCGCCGGCGGCCTGAAGCGCGACGACTAGGACGGCAGCGGCAATCTTTAGCGCCGTCGGCGGCGGCGGCGTCGGGATACTCGCTGCGCGCCACGCGCTGACATGGACGAGCCCCCGTGCCCGCCCCCGCGGCCCGCGCTCAACTCCGCCGCCGCGACGTCATGGCCGGAGCTGCTCGCGCCGTTCGACCTCTCCCGCCTCCGCGCCACGCTGTCCTCGCACCCGCTCACCCCGCGCCGCCTGGCCCGCCTCCTCGCGCTCCCGCTCGCGCCGGCCACCTCCCTGCTCCTCCTCGACTGGTACGCGTCGTCCCACCCGGCGCTCTCGCTCTCGTCCCTCCCGCTCCGCCCCATCCTCTCGGCAGCCGACCCAGACCGCGCGCTCGCGCTCCTCGACTCCCTGCCGGCCTCCCGCCTGCCCCCGCTCCGCGAGTCCCTCCTGCTCCCGCTGCTCCGCTCCCTGCCCCCCGGCCGCGCGCTCCACCTGCTCGACCAGATGCCCCGCCGCTTCGCCGTCTCCCCCTCCTTCCGCTCCTACAACGTCGTCCTCTCCACGCTCGCCAGGGCCGACTGCCACGCCGACGCCCTGCTCCTGTACCGCCGGATGCTCAGGGACCGCGTGCCGCCCACCACCTTCACCTTCGGTGTCGCCGCGCGCGCGCTCTGCCGCCTCGGCCGCGCCGGCGACGCGCTCGCGCTGCTCCGCGGGATGGCGCGACACGGATGCGTGCCCGACGCTGTGCTCTACCAGACTGTCATCCACGCCCTGGTCGCGCAGGGCGGGGTCGCCGAGGCCGCGATGCTCCTCGACGAGATGTTACTCATGGGGTGTGCGGCGGACGTGAACACCTTCAACGACCTCGTGCTCGGGCTGTGCGGGCTCGGGCGCGTGCGAGAGGCAGCCAGGCTGGTGGACAGGATGATGACGCAGGGATGCACGCCAAGTGCGGTGACATATGGGTTCCTCCTGCAGGGGCTGTGCCGAACAAGGCAGGCGGACGAGGCGTGCACGATGCTCGGGAGGTTGCCGGAGGTGAACGTGGTGATGCTTAACACGGTCATCCGTGGATGTCTGGCGGAGGGGAAGCTGGCCAGGGCGACAGAGTTGTATGAGTTGATGGGTTCAAAAGGATGCCCGCCTGATGTGCACACATACAGTATTTTGATGCATGGCCTTTGCAAGCTTGGGAGATTTGGTTCAGCAGTGCGGATGCTTGATGAGATGGAGGAGAAGGGTTGTGCACCAAATATCGTGACCTACTCTACCTTGCTGCATTCATTTTGCAGGAATGGCATGTGGGATGACGCAAGAGCAATGCTGGATCAGATGTTAGCCAAGGGCTATAGTATGAACTCCCAAGGATACAATGGTATCATATATGCCTTATGCAAGGATGGCAAGCTTGATCAAGCGACGAGGCTTGTCCAAGAGATGAAGAATCAGGGGTGCAAGCCGGATATTTGCACGTACAATACAATGATTTATCATCTGTGCAACAATGACCAAATGGAGGAGGCAGAACATATTTTCAGAAACTTAATTGAAGAGGGTGTTGTTGCCAATGGAATAACTTATAATACTCTCATTCATGGACTTCTGCGCAACGGAAGGTGGCAGGAGGGCCTAAGGCTTGCAAGTGAAATGCTACTTCATGGTTGCCAGCTAGATGTTATTAGCTACAATGGCCTGATTAAAGCCCTCTGCAAAGAGGGGAATGTTGATCGGAGTATGGCGTTGCTTGAGGAAATGGTGACAAAGGGAATTAAGCCAAATAATTTCTCGTATAACATGCTGATCAATGAACTCTGCAAGGCGGGAAAGGTACGTGGTGCACTGGAGCTCTCAAAGGAGATGCTGAATCAAGGACTGACACCTGACATTGTGACTTACAATACACTCATAAATGGGTTATGCAAAGTGGGATGGACACATGCTGCTTTAAATCTTCTAGAGAAGCTACCCAACGAAAATGTGCATCCTGACATTGTGACATACAACATTCTCATTAGTTGGCACTGCAAAGTCAGATTGCTTGATGATGCCGCTATGCTTCTAGACAAAGCAATAAGTGGAGGAATAGTTCCTAATGAGCGAACGTGGGGAATGATGGTGCAAAACTTTGTCAGACAGACAGTCAATCTCAAGGGTTACTAAAAGGATTTATTGTATATGTTGTATGTCATATCAGAAAGGAGCCTGGTGCAGTGGTGAGAGTTGTCTCACCTAGTCACCTGATCGCAGGTTCGAAGCAGTCTCTTTGCATTCGCAGGAGGAAAGCTTACTTTGGTTTATCCCTTCCCCAAACATCACTCATTTGGGAGCCTCCGGCACTTGGTCTGTCTCTGTGTGCCATACTGGTTTTGGGACTCCGCAGCTCGATATGCTTTTAGATCAATATGGGCACATCTTAACTTCCAGCATACTGCCTGCCGTGCATGTCGACATGTCGATCTGGTACATATTTCTTCTCTGTTACAACTTGTACCATCAAAACTATATGTATTGATCAAGTAGTAATACTCAATATTTTCCTGGGCAGAGCAAAAATTGATACATTAGTACACCATTTTGAGTTGTACTCAAAAGTAAATTTAAAAACCTAACAACTTTTTTTGAAACGTGCTTGTTGCAAAGTTACTGATGTTTGTAGCATAAGCATACTTTCTTTATGTAGTAGAATTATTCTTTCGAAAATCTTGAGCCAACCATGTTCTGTGAACTCTAGAATTTAGAGAACCTGCTATAGGCATCATAAACTGTATGTGTGTACCTGTTTGGTTGTCGTTATGGCAAACAAGTACGCCTACCCAACTGAAACAGTGGAAATCTTCATTGTAGCAGTGATGTAATATGATTCGTAGATTGGTTAATTGCATGAAGTGTAGTTTGGTGACTTATAATGCTGAGTTTTGCAGGACTGTTGGAGCCCTTTTTCTCTTAGGTTACTGATTAACCACAAAAGCAAATAGCCATTGATAGAAGTCAACCAGAGTCTTGGCTGAAAATTCTTGAATGGGAATGGAAGATCTCTGGTAGCACAGTGGTCATGTTGTGAGTGATATATAATGGACCTTTCTACTGTTCCAGCTGCACATCCTACCTGCAGTAGTGAACCACCCTAAGGTACAGAAATCCTAGTTGGCATGAAAAAACTGTTAGCGGACATACAGTACTTGCTTACAGTTCTTTTTTTCTATTTGAAAAGGCAGCATATAGTATGAAACAGGTGCACCCCTAAGAGCACCTCCAATAGTTCCCAAAAAGATTTGCTAAACAAGTAATTTAGAGAATTTTTGTAAAAACTCTTCTCCAACAGTTCCTTAAATTAAGTTGCTAAATTTACCAAGTTTCCATCCCACCCAATTTAGTCTCTACATTTAGCAAAGCTTTTCCCACTCCCGAAATCTATTTGGCGCTATTTTTTTTTATTTTGCGCGCCATTTTATCTGTTTTTGCCTCCCCGCCGCCCACTAGACAGCCCCTCCAACATATCCCGCCGCCCCCGATAGTTCTCCTCGTCGCCACCGCCGACTGGGTCCTCAGCGTGGCCCTATCCTTGGCGACCGTCGCAGCTTGGTCCTCCTCCACTTCTCTCGTTGCAGTCGCGTCCGGCTCCGGCGTGAGCGGCGCGTCGTGGGGCTTCTCAACCGAGGCAGCGTCACCGTCGCGGCGGAGATGACAAGCGGCTTCTCCGGCTGGGCATCCGGGGCCGGCGGATCGGCCATGGCGAACCAAGCAACCCAAGATTTGGGCGCGGTGCAGTGTGGTGAGGATTTTTTTCCCCTTTGTATGCTGCAGTTTGGGGAGAGACGGAGAGTTTGAATCGAAGGTAGAGGAGAGATGAGGGGAAGCAGGGTAGCTCTTGCCGCAGTCGCGGTGGCTGCGGACCACGCGGCAGACCGCAAGACCAAGAAGCTGTCGTCCGCCATCGCGTCGTGGCCGGTCAGCGCGCTCGCCGCCGCCGGGTGCTCTGTTGTGCTGAACGTTTCTGCCTGACTAAACTTGCCTCTTTCACCTAGCCCGATAATCCATTTTCCCTGCTATCTCTCCACCTCCCTGGCCGTTCATTGATTGAATTTGTTGCCGCATTGCAATTTTCTCTGCACCTAATTACCAGGGTGCTCCGTCGTAGGCGTCTGTTGTTGATCTTGACCCGAAGGTGTAGCAGCAGGAGGCCTACAGGTACCGCCTTACCTGCAACGTTTGCCCCCAAAGAAAATGAGTTTTGGTAGGACGCACTCATGAATCATGATGCCAGTGTCCCTTCACCAAATACAGTAATCAAGAAAGGTATGCACAGCACAGAACGAGCTAGATGGCACTAAAAAGGCCCAAGGTCTGGAGGTCTGAAGCCCCATAATTAGGGATGAAAACGGTTTCGGAATTTTTCGGAATTCCGGAAATCGATTTCGAAATTTTTCGATCGGATTCACCGGTAACGGTATTTTTCGAAAACGGAATCGGTTTTCGGAATTTTTTATCGGAATCGGTATCGGAATCGGCGTTGTGTTTTACCGACCGTTTCCTTCGGTTATCGGTATTTGTCGGAAATTACCGGATTTGTGTCTCGGAAATTTTCGGAACTGTGTCTCGGAATTTTTTTCAGAATTTTCCAGCATGTGATTTTTTCGCATCGCCTGTACGTCTCTGGATAAGAATTACTTATTTTTATATTTTTTGGACGTTTTAAGATTTATTTTGGGGTGTTGGAAGGCAGTTGAGATTAATCATTTGGTCTCTCAAATGAATCCACCCTTTTCTATGCACATGTTATGTATTAGTAATATATAATGATAGAGAGCCGATAGTCTATCTTTTCCACATACTAGATTTTAGGGCTTTCCTGTGAGGCTGTGAAAAACTCTTTATGTGAGGAAAAAATATTTTATGAGTAAGCATGTCATGTCAGCTAAATCTAGTGGATATTGTGAATTGTGAACTTTGAGTCTGTGAACTTGTGATCTTTATGAACTTGTTATACTGTGAACTTGTTATATTGTGAACTTGTGATCTTTGTAAACTTTTTATATTATAAATTTGTGATCCTTGTGAACTTGTTATATTGTGAACTTGTTATATCATGATTTGTGAACTTGTGGTTTTTGTGATCTTTTGTCAACTTTGTTGTATTATGAAGTTTGATATGTTTACCGATCGTATTTTAAATTTCGACCGTTACCGGTGTATTTTCCGCACCGAACTTTCGTTTCCGATGTTTCCGAAATACCGATATCGTTTCCGTTTCCGGAGTTACCGTTTTCGATTTCGTTTCCGATAAAAAATATGAAAACGGTAATGGTTTTAGTGTTTACCGACCGTTTCCGACCGTTTTCATCCCTACCCATAATTATACACCGAGCTAATTAATTTTTCTGTAATTTCCATGCTCTAATCGCCTGTTACCAAATCAGAACGAAAATTTACCCAGCTAGTGTTCTCAAATTTACCGAGCTCGGTGTTACCAAATTAGAAGGAAAATTTGTTGCCGCATTGCAATTATACTCTGTGCAATTTGAGAACACCCTGTACATGTTTCCTTCCTTTTTTTCGCTATAGTTTCAGAGCACATTCTCAAATATTTTTTATGCATTGTTTATAAACTTTGTTCAGTGAATGTATATCATCCTAGTGTCATTTACATATATTTTAATTGTTTGCAGAAATGGAAGGTGATCCTTCCTACTATACCAATCTTATTAATGGAGGTTTCGATACTTTTGAAGATATACCAGAAACTCCAATTGAGTTGCAGCATACTCCTCCAATTGAGTTGCAGCAGACTCCTCCAGTAGTAAGGGATCTGAACATGTCATCCAAGCAAAATCATAAGGCAAAAGGTAAAAATTTTAGTGAGGATGAGGATAGACTGCTTGTTTCAGCTTGGTTAAATGTCAGTACAGATCCTACTCAAGGGACAAATCAAACTAGAGGAACATTTTGGAAAAGGATTTACGTATTGTATGAGGAGAACAGAAGAAATGATGAGAAGACAAGAAATTATGCAGAACGTAGTGAGGGGTCATTGTTGCATCGCTGGAGTTCTATTCAAGACGCAGTGAGCAAATTTTGTGGTTGTATCAACAGTATTGAGAATAGAAATCAAAGTAGGCTAACAATTCATGACAGGGTACTACATCACACACAGGTTATGTATTTTTTAAGTTCTGAATTTTATCTCTAATCGATATACCTTTATCCCTTTCAGGTGGATCAGGCTGAGAAACTATTCAAATCTCAAGATGTCCACAATAAGTCATTTCAGTTTAGACATTGCTGGATGTTATTGAGAAATCAACCAAAATGGCATGATAAACTGCAGCAATTAGTGGGAGCCAAGAATAGTAACAAGAAACAGAAGACATCCAAGAAATCTAGTCCAGGAATAGGTAATGTTACACCTGAGCCGATTAATAGTGATGTCCCTGCTGAAATGGTCAATGTACATCCTAAGGCACCACAAAGACCAATAGGGAAGAAGAAGGCTAAAGAAGCATTGCGTCGAGGTGGCAGTGATGTATGCAAAGAAGCACTGGACATTCTTTGGGCAAAGAAGGTTGAGGCTAATGCAGAGAAAGAGCTTAAGAGAGAAGAAAGGTATGCGGTATGCCAAATCATATGCTCTTGACAAAGAAAGGATTGACCTTGACAAAGAGAGGATTGACCTTGACAAAGAGGATTGCACTAGAGAGGGAAAAGCTTAGCAATGAAGTGAACAACACATTCTTGAAGTGAATTGCTGAAGAAGAGAGAATTATGAATATTGACCTCAGTTCTTTAAATGAGTTGCAACAACAATATTACATCAGCCTACAATCTGAAATTATGGCTCGTCGCATTAATTAGGACATGTGTTTTTCATTTTGCTATTTGAATTGTGTTAGGCTTTGCTATTAGAATTGTCTTTGCTATTAGGCTTTGATTGTCATTACTGAATCTATATTTCTTAGGTGAACAAAATCTGAATGTCAACTGAATATATGAATGACACAAATAGAACTGAATATATGAATGACACTAAGTATATAAATCTGGGTGATGCTGCCACAAGTGCTCAACTAAGTCTTCTCGAAGTTGATAGTGCATTTCTTGATTCCTAATTTTCTTGTGATTCTCCAAGAACTCATCAAAATCTGATGTCATCTCATGTGAGGGTTGCACATTATCTCCTTCGTTCTCAAAACGTTCGTCTAGATCCACCCTTCCTTCATCTTCAATAATCATGTTATGCATAATTATACATGCTATCATTATGTTGCTTAGTGTATCCTCGTCCCATAATCGAGCTGGCCCCCGAACAATGGCAAAACGAGATTGCAGGACCCCAAAGGCTCGTTCAACGTCCTTTCGAGCCGCTTCTTGTGCTTTGGCATAATATACTCTTTTACTTCCTCGTGGTTTAGGTATGGTCTTAACCAATGTTGCCCAAGATGGGTATATTCCATCTGCAAGGTAATATCCCATTGAATACTCATGATTATTTATTTTGTACTTCACCTGTGGACCTTCTCCATTCGATAGCTTTGCGAAGAGGGGGGATCGATGAAGAACATTGGTGTCATTGAGAGAACCCGGCAATCCAAAAAAAAGCATGCCAAATCCATAAATCCTGTGAAGCAACCGCTTCTAAAATTATAGTCGGTGTATGATGATGGCCTGAAAACTGACCTTGTAAAGCTGAGGGACAATTCTTCCACCTCCAATGCATGCAATCAAGTGAACCCAGCATACCAGGGAATCATCTTTCCTCACCAAGTGTAAGTAATCGATTTATGTCAT
Source organism: Zea luxurians (assembly GCA_029449295.1). Classification (NCBI taxonomy): domain Eukaryota; kingdom Viridiplantae; phylum Streptophyta; class Magnoliopsida; order Poales; family Poaceae; genus Zea; species Zea luxurians. The sequence continues at coordinate 3,445,796 of JAOPSE010000044.1, forward strand.
TTTCATTAGGTGATCTCAAATACTCATCTCCAAAAACTTCCATTATAGCTTTAACGAACTTTCTTAGACTTTCTAGTGCAGTACTTTCTCCAATGCGTACATACTCATCTATAGCATCTGCTGCAACTCCATAAGTTAGCATACGGAATACCGCAGTAACCTTCTGCAAACAACTTAAACCTTGTTGATGAGCTGCATTTCTCTTCTGCTTAAAGTAATCATCATGTTCTTCAACAGCATTCATTATTCGAATAAACAATGTTCGATTCATCCTAAACCTGTGGCAATTAAAATGACTAAGACATTCGTACTATAAATAAGCCATAGAGTAAACAAAAGAAATAAAACACATTGTTACCTCCGCCGAAACAAGTTTGGACCATAAGTAGGATTATGAGCCAAGTAAACTTGGTACAATCTCGCATGTCCGGCTTCTCTATTCCGATAAATATATGCATGACCTGGAACAGAGCCTCCTGGCTTTCTATGCACTTGCGAAACATTTTGAAGGATTTGTGCAGCACAAAGTATGAAATCCTCCTCGTCATCCGATGAAGATTCATCTAGTAATCTAGATGACAACGATCTACTATTACTCATCACTTGATTTTAAAACACTACAATATATAACAGTAGCCAAAGTTAGATGAGGCAGCAACATACGTGCATCAGCTTGCATGCACCAGAGCCTAAATAATACTTGCATGCACTAGATCGTACAAACTTTGGGCAGATTTTGTACCTTTCGGCAATTGCAATTCGATGGAGGAGAATGTCTGCTTTTTGTGTCCAAACTGGAGAGGCTCGGCGTCCGTACGGCCAGGTTCACGGCACTGCGTGGCGGCGGCCGAGCACTGCGCAGCGGTGGCCGGACGAACAGATTGGGGCGTTTCTGTTGCTTGCGAGGGTTTTGATGACAGGATTAAATTGCAATGTGGGCCCACCTAGATTCAAATGAGATAAGCCTCCCTATATTTCAGGATCTATTGGAGGTCAAGTTTGTTTTACTCCCTAAACGTAATTTACAAAGTTGCTAAACATGTATTTAGGGAGTAAATTTTATGGGAACTATTAGAGGTGCTCTAATACAATTCATTGTGTGTTGTCTTGAAGTATGACCCAACTAGCTTATAATCATACAATGTTATTCGGAATATGACCACTTCAATTGAGGTGGGAAGGGGTAGTTCCAGTGTCTACTTTAAAATAAAAAGGCAGCTTGATGGTTCTGGAGTAGCTAATGTGTTTGATGTTTAATCTGAACTTTTTGGCATAACCATAAACAGCCCATTATTGTGCACTCTTATTGGATTCTCTGAGTTAGACTTATCAGAAGAGATTGTGAAATTGCTGTTGAGATTGTGATGGGATCCGGTAATATAGTGGGAGTAGAATTGGTAAATATCGTAAACTAGAGATAGATTTTCTTTTGATTTTCCAAAGACATGGCTGTGTTGGTTTACCCCATTATCAGCACTGTGATAACTGTGTGGGGTTTCTAATTACAAGAATCCCGTTTAGTATAGGATGAAGACCTTGATCCTTCATTTAGATGAAAATTTTGTGTCATGTTACTTTTTTATCTATGGGATTTGTATTCTCTAAAACTGATGTTTCTGTGTGTATTGTTTGTGAGTTGAAGTCATAGTAGCACCATTGAGAAGGAGGCAATATATTGGAATGCCAACACTGCCATTTTAAACATGAAATATTATGGTTTAACGGAAACCAAATTATTAAACTTAAGCTTATTGTATTGCATAGGTATTTAGCTAACTAGTGTATTGTACAGTACGGCCTCCATGAGGCTCTGCCCCTGTAGGTGGCTGCATTATTTTTGTGCTACTGATCTGGAGCTTGGATGGATTCACGATTTTCGCGAGAACAAGTATGGCTGCATTCTGTGTTATGTTACTTCGGTTTATCCGTGGGGGGCAGTAAAAGTGATGTTTCTTTTGGGTGTGTGAATTTAATTCGTAGCAGCAAAATTGAGAAGGGGACAATACATGATGAAATGTCAACACTGTGACTTGGAACACATGAAACACTAGGGCTTAACGAAAACTAAATTATTAGACCTCAGCTTATTGTATGTATTGCAGAGGTATTGGGTAACTAATGTATTGTACGATATGGCCTCTATGTGGCTCTGCCCCTGTGGGTGGCTGCATTAATCTCGTACTACTGATCTGGAGCTTGGATGGATTCACGATTTTAGCGAAAACAGGCATGTTTATGAAGCTTTTTCATACCACAAAACTTGAAGTCGTGAAGTTTGATCTACTGTACCTTTTTTCCTTCAGATACGCAATCTGTTTCATTTGGTGACTGTAAGTTAACTTTTTAATAGTTTCCTTTGTTTCTCCTGGCTTGTGCAGTGGCAGTGAACGATCAAGTAATTGAATATACCTATGAAGCATGGACCAGAGTCTCCCTGGGGTGGTTGGCACTAGTCGTGAACTTGCGATGCTGCTGTCTGTGGTCAGCATTTCCACGGCACTTAAGGGTCAACATTTAAGGAACACTCCGTCGTGCTGAACCCAAGCACTTTGATTGATGGAATGCTGAAAAAAAAAACATGCGTGTGGCCCATGAAAGCATGGCAAGGCCTCCCAGGTACCAAACGTTATCTTGTATTGTATTATTGTGCCTATCTTTCGGTTTGTTGAAGTACCATGTTATTCTAACAAAGCATTAACTAATTCGGTGCAGCACAATATACTGGGTGTAGGGGTGCTCTTAATCTAGACAAACCTTATAGTGTCAACTACATGTTTGGAGGATGGGTGACCAACTAAGATAAAAAAAAATATAAAGTCGTTGGCTCTTCTAGAGCAACAACATTGTGTTGGATCATCTGGCTTAAGTGAAATGATATTGTGTTTGAAAACCAAACTCTGTTTTTTTTTTTGGTCTGTGCATGTTATATTCACTATCATCCATTGGTGCTATAGAAGCAAGACTTGTAGCATATAATTATGGCGGCTTTGCAACAATCGGCACGGTTGGCTAAGGATTGTTTTACCCAGACTCGTAGATTTGCGTTCTAGTGTTAGAATCAATTGTAATTAGAGGCGTGATGATTGCTGATTTATTTTTATGCTCTTGCAGAGGTTGAGAACGTGTCTCCAGAAACTCTGTATCATCTTGGTACACTGATCGATCTTGGTTGAATCTAATGTTCTGTTACCGAAAAATTCTGCGGCTGTCGGGCTCGAATCTGTAGACGGCTCTGGCAAGGAGGAGTCCCGTTGCTGGTTTGGATAATTTTCTGTTGGGCGATCGATGAATGCTGTCTGCTGCCGCCTGTTGAGTGCTTGTGGAGTAGCACCGTGGTGTGGGAAAGGCCGAGGCAAGTACCTGGGTGGTAGTAGCACGGCCATGGTGTGCGTGCCTGCGTGCGCTACACCCACGCCGCTGGCCCCACGGCTGATGGCACGGACCGTATACCTTGTTGCCTCGGTCAAAATGGATGTACTACCACCACCGCTCGTGCGCACTGCTACCTGTTCACCGTCCCCCGATGCTTCTCCATCTCCAGTGGTCCATCTGCTGCTCCGCTTACCAGGTGGAAAATCACTGGCGGTAAAACGATAAGGGCACACCAACCGATGGACTCAAGAATATAAGAAATACATAGGGTATGATGATAATGTGTAAACCATTCATTTTTACACAAACAGTTACGATGATTTTTTTTAAAAAAAACAACATTTCTATTATACATTAACTTTTCAAATGACCCTTCCAACTCTTCTAATATATTTTTAAATATAGTCTCGCGTTGGTTTACACAAGAGATTAGTTTGCATCTAATTAGAGATGGCAATGGGTATCCGCGACCGATAACTGTTAGGTATCTACTCCATTTAGGTACGTATATATGCTAAATATTCTATCCATGGGTCTTTTATTGGACAAAAATCTTCATCCAATAGGTAAAAGGGTATTAAAACGTTGTACCCTAACGTATACCTGTTAACCCATGGGTATAAAATACCAAGTGTAAACTTAGCTCAAAAGCATAAACTTGGGCTTTAATCATCCATCTCTTTTGACTATTTAACAATATTTTGAACGATAACGTCGTAGAAGGCTTAACAACTAATTAATGATCATGTAATAGAACATGTAATATGTTATGTGGTACTATCCGAGTGTTGTTACTTTATCCAATTATCTATGGTGTATTTTTATCGTAGTTATGGGTGACCCGACAGGCTTAACAACTAATTATTTATGGTGTATTTTTATCACCGGTGGATATGGGTGACCCGACAGGGTTTTTTATCGTAGTTATAGGTATGAGACAGTAATACTCGGTAGATATTTACCCATTGTAATCTCTACACTTGATATATTTCCGTTTATATAACCATATATAACTTAGATATTACTATATGTATATAGTTCGTAAATAAAGTTGGTACTTCTATATACAGGACTTACTGTGATAAGGCTGTCTCCAGCAGGAAACTGTAAAGGGTCCTGTACTCTAAATGTAGAGGACGGTCAGGTCCTTTATCCCTCCAGCAAAGAACTCTAAAGCGTCCTCTAAAATTTAGAGGATGGCATGCGTCCCCTATCTGTAGAGGCCACCTTTGCATTAAATGCCCCTGCGATTTGGTCGGTTGGCGTGGCGATTTGGCCAAGGTTGCTTCTTGGTGAAGACTGGGCCTCGGGCGAGCCGAAGGTGTGTCCGTTGCTGGAGGGGGTCCTCGGGTGAGACGTAGATCCTCCGGGGTTGGCTGCCCTTGCCCGAGGCTGGGCTCGGGCGAGGCGTGATCGCGTCCCTCGAATGGACCGATCCTTGACTTAATCGCACCTATCAGGCTTTTGCAGCTTTGTGCTGATGGGGGTTACCAGCTGAGATTTAGGAGCCTTGAGGGTACCCTTAATTATGGTCCCCGACAGTCATGTACTCTAAATGTAGGGGACGGTCAGGTCCTTTATCCCTCCAGCAAAGAACTCTAAAGCGTCCTCTAAAATTTAGAGGATAGCATACGTCCCCTATCTGTAGAGGGTGCTCTATACACTGTACACCTTTTTGTGTCTGTACGGTCACGTGGTGACGAGTAGTAAAAAATAATATAGAATGTCAAATCTAGTACACTGTTGATATAGGGGATGGAATTTAGGGGATATTGCTGGAGATGAAGAAGATATAGAGTACAGAATCTTTTAGAGAACTGTAAAGGACAAAGAATATTCCTTTAGTGGATCAAATTTAGGAGACGTTGCTTGAGACAGCCTAACCGGTGGATAAACCGGGCGTGTCCCCAGCAGTGGCAGGCTCTGCTTGGGTTGGAGGTTTTGTAATTTTTTTATTTACTTTTTACCGCGGCGTTGAAAAGAGGCAAAGACAGAGGCGAGCCGGAGCGAGGCAAGTGGTGGTGGGGTGGAGAGAACCCACGCCGTCGCCATGGGCCTGCGCGCGCTGCCCCTGCCCTGCCGCACGCGTCGGCCTCGTGGGGCCTCGTCACGTCGCCGGCCACGGCCGCGCCTCTCGAGACGCCACGAGCGCAGCGCAGCGCAGCGCAGACCTCCCCGCCGGTCGACTCCGCAGTCCGCACGACGACCGGCAGCATTTCAGTACTTGGCTGTTCTCTCTCCGGGTCAATGACGTCGGGTCCCACCCTCGAGGTCACGCCTCCAGCCAGTGGCCACTGGCCAGTGGCTCCGAAGCTCGCCCCACTATCAGTCTATCACTAGTCACTAGTACTTTCCGGTGTCCGTCCGTCGCTTCTTGACTTCTTCCAGTTCCAGCCAGACCAGCACGGTAAAAACTACTAGCAGTACCCCGTCAACGCAAAAGCTGTCCACAGCAGAGCTGACGTGCGATGAAACGTCCTACTGCTGCAGTGCTGCTCCATGTCGTTCTCTTGCAACAATGGCAGCAGGATGGAGGATCGCAGGAAACAAACAGAAACAGTATCTTTACTACTACTGTAGTAGTACCTCTTCAATTGAAGTGACAAGCCTGACATGACCTGACGAACACGGTACAGCACTGCACTGCAAGCCAGGCCGAGGCTCCAGTTCCTCCCAAGAACAGAGGGCAAGGGGACCCAACCAAAACTGCCCCGGATTCCTTCCGTTCCCCCGGGGCCGCGGACAACTGAAACTCTTGTTTTTTTTTTCTCGCATGAACAGAAAGAACAAGAAGAAGAAAAAAAACGACGGGAAAAGGGAGGCGTTTCTTTCTCTCTCACTGTTCCGAGGAGCCGGAAAAAAACCGCTAAAACACCTGGAGCCGGCCCTCGGACGGATCGACGAACGCGTTTCTTTCTCTCTTCTTGGGTTGATCAGCTGGCGAGCAGCAGCAGGGACGCCAGCCCGGTCACCACCTTCCTCCTTGCCTGCGGCGGCTGCGGGCTCAGCTTGCTAGCCGCCTCGGGCCGCCACGGCGACACGACGACCGTGGCCTTCTTGTCATCTCCGCCGTCGGGAATGCCGTCGCCGCCGGCCGCCTTCGGCTTCTCGCCGAACCGCGGCTCGAACACGCCGGAGAAAGCGGGAACCGGCGTCGCGAGCGCCGGCGTCTCGTCCGGGCCGCCGCCGCCGCCGCTGCGGGCGTGCGGGGACAGCCACTTGGCGCGCATGTACTCGTGCTTGCGCCACGGCGGGAGGTGGAGCCCGCGCTTGCGGAGGCTCTGCCGCGCCGCGTCCGCCACCACGGCCACCACCCGGCCCAGCCGCTCCGGGGTGCCCACGAACAGCGGCGGCAGCGCCTGCAGCGCCGCGCGGTACGCCTTGGTGGGCCGCGCCACCTCGAACTCCGCCCGGAAGTCCACCTCCACCACGAGGCGGACGCGGTCGCGGACGCGGTCCGTCGCCCCGGGCTCCGCCTCCGCCTCCGCCTCCGCCGCCACCACCGCGTCGATGTACTCGTGCTCGCCGGCCGGGTGCGAGGGGGCCTTGTCCCACCGCGACGTGCACACCGCCGCGTCGTACCCGAGCGCGCGGAGCCCGTCCGCCACGGCGCGCCGGACGTCCGCCTTCTTCCGCCCGCAGCGCTCCGCGATCCGCGACGCGTCCGCCAGGAGGTTCCGCTCCGCGGTGCTCGCGCACTGCACCAGGCCCTGCGTGCGACAAGGAACGGGGACGGAAGGAAGGCGGAAAAGAAGTGGGGGGAAAATAACTGGAAATCAGTTCTTGACCACTGGACGGACGGTGAGCGACTTGGGAGGCGACAGCAGCTGAATCGGGACAAAAGACGGTACCTTCAGCAGCTCCAAGGCGTCGCCGGCCGCGGCCGGCGCCGCGGCGGGCGCGGAGGCGGAGGGCAGGAAGTCGAAGTCCTCGTCGTCGCTGCCGTCCTGATGGTTGCCGTTAAAGCAGTTGCCGCACCGCCCGCGCGACGGCCGCTCCACGGCCGCGGAGGATTCCTCCATGAAGCTGAGCACCATCTTGTCCAGCCCCACCGACCCAGCCTCCGCCTCCCCTCCCCTCTCGTCCTTCTCTCTCTCCTTGCCGTCCCCAGCCAGCCGCTCGGCCGGGGTCACCCGCACCATCAGCCTCCGGAACATCGACACCCTCGCCGTCGCCGGCGCCGGCGCAGACGGACTGCCCTCGATCGTGCCCTGCTGGTTCTTCACTGGGAACCGAAACGTCATCGATGACCGCCACTTACAGCACCGCCGCCGCACCCCTCCCCCTTCGTTCCCCTCTCCAACCAACCACAACCACCGTCCTCACTCGGCAACCAAAACATGAATGGCGCGTGCGGCGTGCCCTGCCTATTACGACCAAACAAGCGCTACAGTCTACGCCGTCTTACTTGTGCCCCAAAGGAGGCTCGCCGGCGGTGTTCATCTCCGGCGGTTCGTGTTCCCTTCTTCTCTTCGGAGACGAGAACGGAGGAGTGGGACAGTGAGGTGCCCCGCAAGGTCTTATAAAGAGTGAGTGGCCCTGGCCTTTATGCTGTATGGCGGATGGGGGTGGGTGACGTGGACGGTGTGTGGGCCCGTAGAGTACGTGGTAGGCGGTGTGGGGGCAGGGGAAGGACGACGTTGACAGGTGGGCCCGAGCGGTGGGTCACGGTGTCGTTGCCCTTGTTGGGAGGGGGACGGAGGACTCCGTGGGCGAGGAGAGAAGTGACGGGTTTACCCCTGACTGTTGGGATAAGCCATCTCTACATACAACTGCTGCATAGGGAGTTTTCGTATGAAAGGTCGATTTCAGCATGAAATGTCAAGTTTGCCCCCTTTGGAGTTTACCCTTGTTTCTGCTGCCCGCTGTTTTGTGCGACAAAAGTTAGAGGTGTGTACTTTACATTTGATGTAAATAAATTAGCTTTGGTATTCCAGCTTTCAACCATAAATCGGTTTATACAGGACATAGACCCCATATTTATTAAACAGGGAAATTTACAAGATACACTGTATTAGACATTGATGGAAAACAACATGGCCAACAACAACTACAATAGTAACAATTTTAGAATTTGCATGTTAACATGAATAGATGGTTTGATATTCGTGCATTGGCAAACCGCAACAAGTCTAATGTTAATTGACCTTCTATTTAATGTAGTACTACATCGACTACGTAGTATTTGGTTCTTTCTTGTACATGTCATATTAACTGTTAATATTAGGTTGCTTCACTCATAATGTTAGCACAACAAAAGATCTCTTGACACATACAAAGAACAGTCTCGACGCGTTAATGTAGTAGTACTAGATTGATTACGCTATGCTTAGTTCCTTGCTCGATAAGAAATGTCGTAATTATTATTTGACTAATAAGGTTAGCACAATAGAAGATTTCCCTATATATAGTGGACACTGTAAGAGTAGTGTCGATGCGTTGAGTGGAATATTTTTCATGGTATTAACTATCCTTCCATATACTATATAGGGATGTCCGGATGTGGTGAGTGTTATGAGAGAGAGAGAGATTGCTTCTCCGTAAAGAAATCGTCTCAACACATCCTCTAATGAATGAAGAAATCAACGAGATACGCGTTGGGTGGAAAGCGTGGTTTCTTCACGTGTTTTGTGAGGCCTACCATCAAACCATCGCCCCAAATTCGTCGTTGCTAGTAGCGCATCGGGTCTATCATGAAAGAGGTCGAGAATAGGAGATACGCTCACCTTTGAGCTTAGCCCGTTGTCGTCGGATGTGCCGCGTGAGGTGTGTAGAGAGGAGGAAAAAGAGAGGATTGTGGCACTCGACATCATCGACGCGAATCTAGGCCTCACCGTGTCGACGAAAGCCTCACGCTCTAGCGTCCAAGCCACCGAAACGGATTTAGGGATAGAGAAAGAGATTTATTATTAAACCTATCAGAGGTGACACGCATATATACCTTGTATATTAAGCGATGTGGTTTCTAAAAAAGCGTAATCATATTGATATGATAAGTATAAGGCAGAGAGAAGTTGCAACAAGCTGTGTGCTAGGGCAAGGATAAACCCGCATTGTATTGTTGTGAAGTGTCATGGTTTTGTGGGGGCGTGGTTGTGGTGCCCCTTTGTGTAGACTTTTTTAGACATTTGGCCTCACGAGATCTTCATAGTTTAGTGGAATTATTTTTTTCTAGTTACTTGTTGTGTCTCACCTTTAGTTTCATGAACAGGTCTTCATTGCTTGGTTACGAATTGTTATCACATAAACAGGAATGGAGATAGAAAAAAAATTAGAAGAGACTGAACTAAACCGTTACAGTATATAAAGCCCCTTCTATGTTATACTCCTATGTTTTTGAACTTTAGTGGAGGTTTTAGTAGGGCTGCATGGATTCGAGAGCGGTATGGGAGGGCTTGAGCCCCACATGCCTTACCGTTAGCTCCGTAACTGTGTATAGCTAAACGTCGATGGACTTTATTGATTGTCTTTAATCTAATTTGTAAGGACGGTAAATTTAGATTTGGTAAGATGCATATTATCGGTGTTTCGAAACCCGGGGGGTCCCTGGACCGACGAGTGAATTGTCGCCGTGTGTCCCAGCCCAGATGGGTCGGCGCGAGGCGGAACGCGAAGGGGGGAAGAAAGCAGCCGGAGGGAGACAGGCGTGGGAGGTGGAACCCGCGGCCTTCGTGTTAGCCCCGCGCCCAGGCCGGGTGCGCTTGCAGTAGGGGGTTACAAGCGTCCACGCGGGAGGGAGCGAGCGGCCTTGCGCGAGTGCCGTCCCGTCCTTCCCCGCGCGGCCAACCCTCTGTAAGAGGGCCCTGGACCTCCCCTTTATAGGCGTAAGGAGAGGATCCAGGTAGGGATGGCAGCGAGTCGGGTTTTGTTCGGGTATAATAATACCCGACCCGAAATTATACCCGAGACTTCTACAAATATCCATGCCCACCAAGCCAATCGGGCGAGAAACTGTACCCGTACCCATGCCCATCGGGTATCCACCGGATATCGGGTATCCAGTGGATATGTTATTGTAGACTAAATAACATTCGATCAGTGTTATAATAAATACATAAAATATTTTAGTTTACATCTAAGCACCAATGCAACACGAGAATGACTATATTTGGCTACACGTCGATACAATATCTCAACTCATAATTATCACATCCAATAAATTTAAATTTGAGTACAGAGAATAAAAGCTTAATGAGTTCATGACAGTTGACAGTTTTAACATTGTCAATGTCTCATTGGTCTCGATTACATTACAATTGACTGTTAACACAACACAAATTAATATTCATTAATCAACAACACATGCGAGTGAGTTTTTCTAGTGAATGTAGCACATTTTTAGTGGATGTAGCACATTTAAAAAGGTATATTGATATTTCGGGTATCCACTGCATACCCGTGGGTAAAGTATTTTACCCATACCCGACCCGATGTATTTCAGGTATCCAACCCGATAGGACCCACGGGTGAGTTTTTGTACCCGTATCCATATCCGGTGGGTACGAAACCCGCGGGTATCCATACCCATGGGTCCAACTGCCATCCCTAGATCCAGGTGTACAATGGGGGTGTAGCAGTGTGCTAACGTGTCTAGCGGTGGAGAGCTAGCGCCCTAAGTACATGCCATCGTGGCAGCCGGAGAGGTTTTGGCACCCAGTTCGTGTGGTGTCGTGGCCGTCGGAGGAGCGCTGGAGCCTGGCGGAAGGACAGCTGTCGGGGCTGTCGAGTCCTTGCTGACGTCCTCTTGCTTCCGTAAGGGGGCTGAGAGCCGCCGTCGTCACAGGGCATGCGGGGCGCCATCATTACTTGTGTAGTAGAGCGAGCCAGATGGGACGCCGGTCTTGTTCCCCGTAGCCTGAGCCAGCTCGGGGTTGGGTAATGATGGCGCTTCCTGTTGACGTGGTCGGTCCGTGCCCTAGGTTGGGCGAGGTGGAGGCTCCTCTGAGGTCGAGGTCGAGTCTGTCTTCCAAGGTCGAGGTCGAGTCCGAGCCCCTGGGTTGGACGAGGCGGAGACCATCGGCTGAGGCCAGGGCTGAGTCCGAGCCCTAGGGTCGGGCGAGGCGGAGTTCGTCGTCTTCCGGGGCTGAGCCCGAGTCCGAGCCCTGGGGTCGGGCGAGGCGGAGTTCGTCGTCTTCCGGGGCTGTGCCTGAGTCCGAGCCCTGGGGTCGGGCGAGGCGGAGTTCGTCGTCTTCCGGGGCTGTGCCCGAGTCCGAGCCCTAGGGTCGGGCGAAGCGAAGTTCGCCGTCTTCCGGGGCTGAGCCCGAGTCCGAGCCCTGGGGTCGGGCAGAGCGGAGTTCACCGTCTTCCGGGGCTGAGCCCGAGTCCGAGCCCTGGGGTCGGGCGAAGCGGAGTTTCCTATGACGCCTGAGGCCGGACTTGGCTGCTGTCAGCCTCACTCTGTCGAGTGGCTCAGTAGTCGGAGCGGCGTAGGCGGCGCTGTCCCCTTGTCAGACCGGTCAGTGGAGCGGAGAAGTGACTGCGGTCACTTCGGCTCTGTCGACTGGAGGGCGTGCGTCAGGATAAAGGTGTCAGGCCACCTTTGCATTAAATGCCCCTACGATTTGGTTGGTTGGCGTGGCGATTTTGCCAAGGTTGCTTCTTGGTGAAGACTGGGCCTCGGGCGAGCCGAAGGTGTGTCCGTTGCTGGAGGGGGTCCTCGGGCGAGACGTAGGTCCTCCAGGGTCGGCTGCCCTTGCCCGAGGCCGGGCTCGGGCGAGGCGTGACCGCGTCCCTCGAATGGACCGATCCTTGACTTAATCGCACCCATCAGGCCTTTGCAGCTTTGTGCTGATGGGGGTTACCAGCTGAGATTTAGGAGCCTTGAGGGTACCCCTAATTATGGTCCCCGACAGTAGCCCCCGAGCCTCGAAGGGAGTGTTAATACTCGCTTGGAGGCTTTTGCCGCACTTTTTTGCAAGGGGGCCAGCCTTTTCGTGGTTGCATTTTGTTCCGGTGGGTGCGCGCGAGCGCACCCGCCGGGTGTAGCCCCCGAGGCCTCGGAGGAGTAGTTTGACTCCTTCGAGGTCTTAGTGCGTTTCGCAACACTTCGGTTGCCCTGGTTGTTCCCTCATGCGAGCTGGCCATAGCCCGGGTGCACGGTCGGGTCCCAAGTTCTCGGGCTGGTATGTTGACGCTGTCAACGGGTCGGCCGGAGCCGGGTTTGCGAGAGCAGCCCCCGAGCCTCTGCACAGGGCGAGAGGACGGTCAAGGGCAGACTCGACTTTTTTACATACGCCCCTGTGTCGCCTTTCCGCAAGGAGGAGGGGGGGAAAAGCGCCATGTTGCCCTCGGAGGGCACCGAACATGGTGTCTCCGGTGAGCTGCTGGCGTGTAATCCGAGTGGACGCCCGTGCCCCATTTGTTAGGGGTCGGCTAGAGGCCCGGAGGCACGCTCCAAAAGTACCTGCGGGTGATCTGCCGGACTCGGTCCCCTTTGACGGGGTCTGAGGGCTCGATGCCTCCCTCTGATGGGATTCCGTTACAAGATCACTCCCGCTGGTCTTGGAAATGTCCTAGGGTACCTCGGGAGCGTAGCCCGAGCCTTGGTTATGTATCGAACGTACCCAGGGTCATCCCTCGCTCTGTGTCTGAGGCGACTGTGAACCCTTCGAGGGCCAGCCTACGAACCCCTGATCAGTAGTGGGCGCGGAGCCCGAGTGGCCTGAGGCGGCCGTGGAACCCTTCCGAGGGGTCGGCCATCGAACCTCTGACCAGTAGTGGGCGCAGAACCCAAGCGCTCTGAGGCGGCCGTTGAACCCCTTCGAGGGGCCGGCCTTTGAACCTCTGATCAGTAGGGAGGCTCGGGGCCTGTTTCCTTCACGGAGAAGGATCCTTTCCAGGGTATCCCCCTTTCCCGGTCCCTGTTGTAAGAGAGAGAAAGAGGAAAAGGAAAAGGATACGAAATCGAATGACGTGGCGTACCTTTTTCAACGCGGTCATTATGGCGAAGGCGAAGCGTCGCTTGCTTCTCCCGCCTGAGGCGCCGCCTGTCCCGCCGCGGAGTTAATGCGACGGGGCGAGTGGTTTGCAAGGCGACCGTTGCGCGTGCGCGGGCCGTTCGAGGAACGGATCACGGGCGCGCCATCTTCACGCCGTGAGAGAGGGTTCCCTCGCTGCCCCTGGATGGGACGTAAGCTTGGCTGACGACGTGTCCGCTGCTCCTGCCCGCCTGCCACCGCCATTACTGCCGGCCCATTTGACCGTATTTGACCGTCGCGCCTGGCTGGCACTGCTGGGTCACACGTAGGGCTGCCTCGAGTTGTGGTATTGGCTCCGCAGTCGAGGAGGCGCGGTAGTGGCGCGAGTGGCGGTGCAGTTGCTCGCACGTAGCAACCGGCGCGCCGGTTGCACGACGTGTGAGTCTGGGCCTCGATGCTGGGTGCGTTGGAGTCGAAGGGGTGCGCGCACTTGGCGCGGTTGCATGCCGACTGCATGGCTGTCCACCCTTTCACCCGCTGGTCTGGGCGAAAGTGGAGGAATGCTTGTAACCGCTGGGCAGTTGCATGCCCTGCGCGCGGCGGTTTGGCTCCTTCTGTCCTGGACCGGCTTGCATGACGCGTGGGGCCCAGCCCCCGTGCCGTAGGGGGAGGTCCTTGGAGCGTGTTGGAGAAGACTCAGCCCACAACGGCTGAGGACGCAAGTGGGGAGAGTTGCCTTTAAAAGGAGGGTGACCCCCTTGGAGCGCAACCATGTCTTCACGCTCCCCTCATGCATCATGTCTTTCCATCTTCCGAGCCCGCGGATGGGGGGACGCCCGCAATCCTTCCGTCTTGTTGTCGGAGGGACGTAACTTCGTGGAAGTTGATACCTTTCAGCCATCGTTCGGCTTCAAGGATTTTCATCATGCGGCCCGGCTGCATCCCCTCGCCAGTGGTCACCCAAGACGGTGACCACCAGCCCCTGGATGGGGAGAAGCAAGCCGGGCTGCGATCTTGGTTCCGCCCTCAGCTTCAAGGATGTTCATCATCCTTGCTGGGGCGGAGGTCGGGCTGAGCCGGAGCTCTACCTCCCGCGCGGGCCGGCTGGTCACCTCCTCTTCCAGCTTCTGGTGGTGGAAACCATCCTCCGGCCCTGCGGAGGTGGCGTCCTCCAGCCATGCCGGGGAAGGCGAACTATTGCTGTCCAGCTAGGATGCAACATTCCGTCCTTCTCCTCGCTTTCGTGGCGAGGACGGGAGTGAGGACCTGTCGGTGCACCATGCCGACTATCGACGTTGGTGAAGAGGCGGACGCCACCGTCCGTGCTGACGTGGTGGCAGCTGGAGGAAGCTGCTCTTTGGCTTTAATATCTGGTTCGCGTCCCTTGAGTGGGGACGCGAACGAGAGCCTTCCGGTGGCCGCGTCCGTCCTGGGATCATGGCTGCCGCCGCAGAGGTCGCTGGCGAGTCGCCCGGAGCTTGTCGCCCCGCGGGCCCTCCTACGTGGGGGGTTGTTTGTACCCGCGGGGGCGGAACCGGAGTTCCGTTTGTAATGGCACTTCGAGTGCCGGTGTCTTGTTCATTGTGGCTGTCGAGGCCTGAACATGTATGTATCTTTGGCATGGAGCCGTGTTTTTCCTTCATTTCGAGCACTAAGACTCGCCTGTTGGCTATCTGGACCGCTTCACCGAGCGTGAGTCGCCTCGTGCAAAGGTGACGAGTGAGGTATCCGTATCCCAGAGGCGTAGGAGTCCCTCGGCTTGGTCGGCCTTGCTGTCCGAGGCTTCTCTTGCTTAGGTAAAGGAACCCCTTGGCCGCCCTTCGATGAGCCGAAGCCGGAGGTAGCGGTGTCAGCACGGGCAGAGGTAGAGTTGGCTCTGGAAGAAGATTTGGTCGGCCAGAGCCTGGCCGGGTCGTCCACTGGCGGAACCGACGCCGGAGTTAAGCTACCGAGGCCACAAGCCGGGCTGATGTCTTCGGGGGACAGCTGGCCGAGGCCTCGGGGTGGCCGGCCGAGCCGTCTGCTCGAACCGGATTCCTGGAGAAGACCCTGGCGGCGATGGCCCGGGTGTGGTGCTGATGTCGTCCTTCAGAGTGGAGATCCTCCAACCGCGTCGCCGTCCGAGGCTAGGTCGGACCCCGCCGAAGGTGTAGTTGACGCCGAGGGTGCTGCTGCCCCCTTCAACTGTCGACGTCCGAGCCTGCAGGATCGGGTTGTCTTGTAGCGTGTGTATGTTTTCTGCGGCCGCCGAGGCCTAAACACACTGTCGTCGTGTTGTAAAGCTGCGTTTCTTTTCCTCTTGTTTCGAGTATCCGGACTTATTTGTCGGTAACAGAATTGTTTGTGCGGGCGAGAGTTGCTTTTCACGGAAGGTGATGAGTGAGGTATCCGTATCCCGGAGGCGTAGGAATCCCTCGGCTCGGTCGGCCTTGCCGCTTATGCGCACTCTTACTCGTCCATAGGGTTCTGTCACCGACGCAGTCGAGAAGGCCCGAAAAACCGTTCCGGCAGAGAAGCTTTCGAGCGTGAAGACTTGTTCGGTCCGCGGAATCACTTATCCGAACGTGAGTTACTTATCGCAGAAGGTGATGAGTGAGGTATCCGTATCCCGGAGGCGTAGGAGTCCCTCAGCTCGGTCAGCCTTGGCTGCTTACGTGTACTCCGTCGTTTTCAGAATCCACTTTCGAAGTAGCCGAAAAGCACGAAAGGCATTCTGGCAGAAAAGATTTTTTTTCTTTTTTTCGAGGAAAATTTCGACGCAGAGGGGGTTCCCCTCTTCTAGCCCCCGAGGGAGGGTCGGGCTTTGCCGAGGCAAGGCTGACCCTTCCTTGACGACCAGACTTTGTGTGTGAACGAGGTATACGAACAACTTGAAAGCATCTTAAGGGTAGAAGCAACGTAGCTGTTGGATGTTCCAAGCGTTGCTGTAGACCTCGCCTTGACTGTTGGCCAGCTTGTATGTTCCAGGCTTTAGAACCTTGGCAACGACGAACAGCCCTTCCCAGGGAGGCGTGAGCTTATGCCGCCCTCGGGCATCTTGTCGCAGCCGAAGTACCAGGTCGCCCACTTGGAGGTCTCGGGACCGAACCCCTCGGGCGTGGTAGCGTCGCAGGGACTGCTGGTACCGCGCCGAGTGTAGTAAGGCCATATCCCGAGCCTCTTCCAGCTGGTTCAGCGAGTCTTCTCGATTAGCTCGATTGCTTTGGTCGGCGTAGGCCCTCGTCCTCGGGGAACCGTATTCTAAGTCTGTGGGCAAGATGGCCTCGGCCCCATAGACTAGGAAGAACGGTGTGAAGCCCGTGGCTCGGCTTGGCGTTGTCCTCAGACTCCAGACCACCGAGGGGAGTTCTTTCATCCACCGCTTGCCGAACTTATTGAGGTCATTGTAGATCCGCGGCTTGAGTCCTTGCAGAATCATGCCGTTGGCACGTTCTACCTGCCCATTCGTCATGGGGTGAGCCACGGCGGCCCAGTCCACCCGGATGTGGTGATCCTCGCAGAAGTCCAGGAACTTTCTGCCGGTGAACTGGGTGCCATTGTCGGTGATGATGGAGTTCGGGACCCCAAAGCGATGGATGATGTTGGTGAAGAACGCCACCGCCTGTTCAGACCTGATGCTGTTTAGGGGTCGGACCTCGATCCACTTGGAGAATTTGTCGATGGCGACCAGCAGGTGCGTGTAGCCCCCGGGTGCCTTCTGCAAGGGGCCGACGAGGTCCAGACCCCACACAGCAAACGACCAGGTGATGGGTATGGTCTGCAGAGCCTGAGCGGGCAGGTGGGTCTGCCTTGCGTAAAACTGACACCCTTCACAGGTGCGGACAATTCTAGTGGCGTCGGCCACCGCCGTCGGCCAGTAGAAACCTTGTCGGAAGGTGTTTCCAACAAGGGTTCGAGGTGCTGCGTGATGGCCGCAAGCCCCCGAGTGTATCTCTTGTAAGAGCTCCTGACCTTCGGCGATGGAAATGCATCGCTGGAGGATGCCAGAGGGGCTGCGGTGGTAGAGCTCCTTCTCATCTCCCAGCAAGACGAACGACTTGGCGCGCCGCGCCACTCGCCGAGCTTTGGCTTGGTCGAGGGGTAGCTCTCCTTGGTGGAGATATTGCAGGTACGGGGTCTGCCAGTTTCGATCAGGCGTGACCTCGCTCCGCTCCCCCTCGATGCGCAGTGCCTCACCCTCGGGGGCCGAGGGTACCTCGGGCCGTGCCGAGGGTACCTCGGACCGTGCCGAGGGTACCTCGGACTGAGCCGAGGGTGCCTCGGGCTGGGCCGAGGCCTTCTCGGGCTCGGGTGTGTCGTCGGTCTTGACGGAGGGTTGATGCAGGTCTCGAGAGAATACGTCCAGGGGAACCGTTGTTCGCCCCGAGGCTATTTTAGCCAGCTCGTCCGCAGTCTCGTTGTAGCGTCGGGCGATGTGGTTGAGCTCGAGCCCGTAGAACTTGTCTTCCAGGCGCCGAACCTCATCGCAGTAGGCTTCCATCTTCGGGTCGCGGCAGTGGGAGTTCTTCATGACTTGGTCGATGACGAGCTGCGAGTCACCACGAGCGTCGAGGCATCGGACCCCTAGCTCGATGGCGATTCGCAACCCGTTTACCAGAGCCTCGTACTCAGCCACATTGTTGGACGCCGGGAAGTGGAGGCGTAGCACGTAGCGTAGGTGCTTCCCGAGGGGCGAGACGAAGAGCAGGCCCGCGCCGGCCCCCGTCTTCATCAGCGACCCGTCGAAAAACATGGTCCAGAGCTCCGGTTGGATCGGAGCTGTTGGGGAGCTGGGTTTCGATCCATTCAGCCACAAAGTCCGCTAGGACCTAGGACTTGATGGCCTTCCGAGGGGCGAACGAGATCGTCTCGCCCATGATCTTCACCGCCCACTTTGCAATTCTACCCGAAGCCTCTCGGGACTGGATGATCTCCCCCAGGGGGAAGGATGACACCACAGTCACCGGATGAGACTCGAAGTAGTGTCGCAACTTCCGCCGTGTCAGGATCACCGCGTACAACAGCTTCTGGATTTGTGGGTAGCGGATCTTGGTCTCGGACAGTACCTCACTGATGAAGTAGACTGGCCTCTGGACGGGCAATGCATGCCCCTCTTCTCGTCTCTCGACCATAATTGCGGCGCTAACCACCTGAGTGGTCGCAGCGACGTAGATCAAGAGGGCTTCTCCGGCAGCGGGGGGCACCAAGATGGGCGCGTTCGTGAGGAGCGCCTTCAGGTTCCCGAGGGCTTCCTCGGCCTCAAGAGTCCAGGTGAAGCACTCGGCCTTCCTTAAGAGGCAGTACAGAGGCAAGCCTCTTTCGCCGAGGCGCGAGATGAAACGGCTCAGAGCCGCGAGGCATCCCATGACCCTCTGTACGCCTTTCAAGTCCTTGATGGGCCCCATGCTGGTGATGGCTGCGATCTTCTCCGGGTTGGCCTCGATGCCCCGCTCGGAGACGATGAACCCCAAGAGCATGCCTCGGGGACCCCGAAGACACACTTTTCGGGATTGAGCTTCACGCCTTTCGCCTTGAGACATCAGAATGTCACTTCAAGGTCGGAAAGGAGGTCGGAGGCTTTCCTCGTCTTGACTACAATGTCATCGACGTAGGCCTCGACCGTTCGGCCGATGTGTCCACCGAACACATGGTTCATGCATCGCTGGTACGTTGCACCCGCATTCCTCAAACCAAACGGCATGGTAACATAGCAGTACATGCCGAAGGGTGTGATGAAAGAAGTCGCGAGCTGGTCGGACTCTTTCATCCTTATCTGGTGATACCCTGAGTAGGCATCGAGGAAAGACAGGGTTTCGCACCCAGCAGTGGAATCCACAATTTGATCGATGCGAGGCA
Source organism: Zea luxurians (assembly GCA_029449295.1). NCBI lineage: Eukaryota > Viridiplantae > Streptophyta > Magnoliopsida > Poales > Poaceae > Zea > Zea luxurians. Next base: position 3,464,920 of record JAOPSE010000044.1, read on the forward strand.
GAGGGTAGGGAACTTTCGGACATGCTTTGTTTAGACCAGTGTAGTCTACACACATCCGCCATTTCCCCCCTTTCTTTCTCACAAGCACAGGGTTGGCAAGCCATTCGGGATGGAATACCTCTTTGATGAACCCTGCCGCCATTAGCTTGTGGATCTCCTCGCCTATGGCTCTGCGCTTTTCTTCGTCGAATCGGCGCAGAGGCTGCTTCACGGGTCGGGCTCCAGCTCGGATATCCAGCGAGTGCTCGACGACTTCCCTCGGTATGCCAGGCATGTCCGAGGGACTCCGCGCGAAAACGTCGGCGTTTGCGCGGAGAAAGTCGACGAGCACTGCTTCCTATTTGGGGTCGAGCTCGGAGCCGATCCGGATCTGCTTGGATGCGTCGTTGCAGGGGTCGAGAGGGACGGACTTAACCGTCTCCGCTGGCTCGAAGTTGCCGGCGTGGCGCTTCATGTCTGGCGCCTCCCTAGAGAGGTTCTCTAGGTCGACGATGAGGGCCTCGGACTCGGCGAGGGCCTCGACATACTCCACGCACTCGATGTCGCATTCGTACGCGTGTCGGTACGTGGGCCCGACGGTGATGACCCTGTTGGGGCCCGGCATCTTGAGCTTGAGGTAGGTGTAGTTGGGGACGGCCATGAACTTGGCGTAGCATGGCCTCCCCAACACTGCATGGTAGGTTCCTCGAAACCCGACCACTTCGAACGTGAGGGTCTCCCTTCGAAAGTTGGAGGGCGTCCCGATGCAGACGGGTAGATCGAGTTGTCCGAGGGGTTGGACGCGCTTCCCGGGGATGATCCCGTAGAAAGGCGCAGCGCCCGTCCGGACCGAGGACAGATTGATTCGCAGGAGCCCGAGGGTCTCGGCGTAGATGATGTTGAGGCTGCTGCCTCCATCCATGAGGACCTTGGTGAGCCTGACGTTGCCGATGATGGGGTCGACAACGAGCGGGTATTTCCCCGGGCTCGGCACATGGTCGGGATGGTCGGCCTGGTCGAAGGTGATGGGCTTGTCGGACCAGTCTAGGTAGACTGGCGCCGCCACCTTTACCGAGTAGACCTCCCGACGCTCTTGCTTGCGGTGCCGAGCCGAGGCGTTCGCCACTTGCCCACCGTAGATCATGAAGCAGTCGCGGACCTCGGGGAACTCTCCCGCCTTGTGATCTTCCTTCTTAGCGTCGTCGAGGGCCTTGCCACCCTCCGCGGGTGGCCCGGCCTTGTGGAAGTGTCATCGAAGCATGGCACACTCCTCGAGGGTGTGCTTGACAGGCCCCTGATGATAAGGGCACGGCTCCTTGAGCATCTTGTCGAAGAGGTTGGCACCTCCGGGAGGTTTCCGAGGGTTCTTGTACTCAGCGGCGGCGACAAGGTCCGCGTTGGCGGCGTTGCGTTTCGCTTGCGACTTCTTCTTGGCTTTCTTCTTGGTGCCGCGCTGAGTTGACGCCTTGGGAACATCTTCCGGTGGGCGGCCCTGGGGCTGCTTGTCCTTCCGGAAGATGGCCTCAACCGCCTCCTGGCCAGAGGCGAACTTGGTGGCGATGTCCATCAGCTCGCTCGCCCTGGTGGGGTTCTTGCGACCCAGCTTGCTCACCAGGTCACGGCAGGTGCTGTCGGCGAGGAACGCGCCGATGACATCCGAATCGGTGACGTTGGGCAGCTCGGTGCGCTGCTTCGAGAATCGCCGGATGTAGTCCCGGAGAAACTCTCCCGGCTGCTGGCGGCAGCTTCGGGGATCCCAGGAGTTTCCGGGGCGCACGTACGTGGCTTGGAAATTGCCGGCGAAGGCTTGGACCAGGTCGTCCCAGTTGGAGATCTGCCCCGGGGGCAGGTGCTCCAGCCAGGCTCGAGCGGTGTCGGAGAGGAATAGGGGGAGGTTGCGGATGATGAGATTATCATCGTCCGTTCCACCCAGTTGGCAGGCTAGCCAATAGTCCGCGAGCCACAGTTCCGGTCTCGTCTCCCCCGAGTACTTTGTGATAGTAGTCGGAGTTCGGAACCGGGTCGGGAACAGCGCCCGTCATATGGCGCGGCTGAAAGCCTGCGGACCGGGTGGTTCGGGCGAAGGACTCCGATCCTCCCCGCTGTCGTAGCGTCCCCCATGCCTGGGGTGGTAGCCTCGGCGTACCCTTTCGTCGAGGTGGGCCTAACGGCTGTGATGATGGTGCTCGTTGCCGAGGCGACCCGGGGCCGCAGGCGCTGTGTTGCGCGTGCGCCCGGTGTGGACCGAGGCTTCCCGTATGAATCGGGAAGTCGCGGTGCGATGTTCCGTGGGGTACCCCTGCCTTCGGGAGGCGGAGCTTTCGGCCCGTCGGACCGCGGCGTCCTCTAGGAGATTCTTGAGCTCTCCCTGGATACGCCGCCCCTCGGTGGTTGATGGCTCCGGCATCGCGCGAAGAAGTATTGCCGCTACAGCCAGGTTTTGGCCGACTCCACTGGAAACCGGTGGCGGCCTTACCCTAACGTCGTCGGCGATGCGATGCTGGATGCCCTGGGGGAGATGACGTGCTTCTCCGGCCGGAGGTTGGCCCACCCATTCCTGCCCGATGTCCCGGCGGATCGGCACAAGCGTTCCTGCTCCCTCGTCGAGCCTGGCCTGCCTGTTGCGGATTTGCTCGAGCTGTGGGTCAGGACCCCCCACCGGGATGGGGACCACAGCTAGCTCCCGAAGGATGTCAACGCGAGGCACGGGCCTAGGGGATCACCGTTCTCGGGCATACCAAAATGGTCGCCTTCGCCGGGTCCCCCTAGATCGACGTGGAAACATTCACGACTTGGGCCGCAGTCCTCGTCGTCGAGGCTGCGGCTACCGTCGGAACAGTCGGAAAGGCAGTAGTCGCATGCGGTCATGAAGTCCCGCATGACACTGGGGTTACCAAGTCCGGAGAAATCCCAACAGAGGTCGGGCTCGCCATCTTGCTCGGACCCCGAGGGCCCGTAGGACGAGACGGCCGTCAGTCGGTCCTAGGGTGACCGCACACGATACCCCAGAGGGTTTGGACTCGCCTCTATGAGAGTGTCCACCGAAGCGGAGTTGCTTGGCGGGTCGAGGCCGAATCCAAAAGACGCAAGATGGGAATCGGTCGGTACCTTTTGGTCGACGGGCGGTGACGAAGTCACGTCGGGGACTGACTGCACCGTCGTCTCAGGTACGAGGGTGACGCCTAGCAAGTCCTCCGCGAGCGTGCTGGCGTCGTCCGTTTGCTTGAGGTTGGCGTGTTGCGGGGAGTTGGCGCTCGTCTTCATCTCAGACGCGAGGTCGATGTCCGACGCGCTCCCCGTTGGGGCGCCGGTGCCGTCGACTCGCTCGACAGCCAACGAGGTGCCGCCTCCTGCTTGGCCTTGGTCGCCCCGCCTCCTCCTCCGTCGGTGGGGGAGGGGATGGGACAAGCCCGAATGTCACCCTTCCACCACGTGGGGAAGGCGTCGTCGATTTCCCCGCCGGCGGGCAGGTCGTCGACCGCCATTGTCGCTGTCGCGCGGCGGGGGAAGGAGTATCATGTCGTAGCTGCCGTCGAGGGACATGAACTCAAGACTCCCGAAACGGAGCACCGTCCCGGGTTTGAGAGGTTGCTGGAGACTGCCCATCTGGAGCTTGACGGGAAGCTGTTCGTCAACACGCAGCAGGCCCCTACCTGGAGCGCCAACTGTCGGTGTTTCGAAACCCGGGGGTCCCTGGACCGACGAGTGAATTATCGCCGCGTGCCCCAGCCCAGATGGGTCAGCGCGAGGTGGAACGCGAAGGGGGGAAGAAAGCAGCCGGAGGGAGAAAGGCGTGGGAGGTGGAACCCGCGGCCTTCGTGTTAGCCCCGCGCCCAGGTCGGGTGCGCTTGCAGTAGGGGGTTACAAGCGTCCACGCGGGAGGGAGCGAGCGGCCTTGCGCGAGCGCCGTCCCGTCCTTCCCCGCGCGGCCAACCCTGTATAAGAGTGCCCTGGACCTCCCCTTTATAGGCGTAAGGAGAGGATCCAGGTGTACAATGGGGGTGTAGCAGTGTGCTAACATGTCTAGCGGTGGAGAGCTAGCGCCCTATGTACATGCCATCGTGGCAGCCGGAGAGGTTTTGGCACCTAGTTCGTGTGGTGTCGTGGCCATCGGAGGAGCGCTAGAGCATGGCGGAAGGACAGCTGTCGGGGCTGTCGAGTCCTTGCTGACGTCCTCTTCCTTCCGTAAGGGGGCTGAGAGCCGCCGTCGTCATAGGGCATGTGGGACGCCATCATTACTTGTGTAGTAGAGCGAGCCAGATGGGACGCCGGTCTTGTTCCTCGTAGCCTGAGCCAGCTCGGGGTTGGGTAATGATGGCGCTTCCTGTTGACGTGGTCGGTCCGTGCCCTAGGTTGGGCGAGGTGGAGGCTCCTCCAAGGTCGAGATCGAGTCTGTCTTCCAAGGTCGAGGTCGAGTCCGAGCCCCCGGGTTGGACGAGGCGGAGACCGTCGGCTGAGGCCAGGGCTGAGTCCGAGCCCTGGGGTCGGGCGAGACAGAGTTCATCGTCTTCCAGGGCTGAGCCCGAGTCCGAGCCCTGGGGTCGGGCGAGGCGGAGTTCATCGTCTTCCGGGGCTGCGCCCGAGTCCGAGCCCTAGGGTCGGGCGAGGCGGAGTTCATCGTCTTCCGGGGCTGTGCCCGAGTCCGAGCCCTGGGGTCGGGCGGAGCGGAGTTCACCGTCTTCCAGGGCTGAGCCCGAGTCCGAGCCCTGGGGTCGGGCAGAGCGGAGTTCGCCGTCTTCCGGGGCTGAGCCCAAGTCCGAGCCCTGGGGTCGGGCGAAGCGGAGTTTCCTATGACGCCTGAGGCCGGACTTGGCTGCTGTCAGCCTCAATCTATCGAGTGGCTCAGCAGTCGGAGCGGCGCAGGCGACGCTGTCCCCTTGTCAGACCGGTCAGTGGAGCGGCGAAGTGACTCCGGTCACTTCGGCTCTGTCGACTGGAGGGCGTGCGTCAGGATAAAGGTGTCAGGCCACCTTTGCATTAAATGCCCCTGCGATTTGGTCGGTTGGCGTGGCGATTTTGCCAAGGTTGCTTCTTGGTGAAGACTGGGCCTCGAGCGAGCCGAAGGTGTGTCTGTTGCTAGAGGGGGTCCTCAGACGAGACGTAGGTCCTCCGGGGTCGGCTGCCCTTGCCCGAGGCTGGGCTCGGGCGAGGCGTGATCGCGTCCCTCGAATGGACCGATCCTTGACTTAATCGCACCCATCAGGCCTTTGCAGCTTTGTGCTGATGGGGGTTACCAGCTGAGATTTAGGAGCCTTGAGGGTACCCCTAATTATGGTCCCCGACACATATGGAACCTTTTCTTCCTCCTAACGGGAAAAATGTAACTTAGATCATGTTTGGGAGAGCTTCACTTCAAGAATTTCAGGTCTATTTTAGCTTTTTCTATCCAAACAGGTCCAACTCAACAAGTTCTAACTTCAAAAAAAAACTAAAACTAGAGGCTAGTTTCATGAAATTTCTAAAGCTCCTCAAAGGGTGCTTCAAAAACATTGTTTTCATACATTCTCATAAAGTTGCACAAAAATTGACCATCATACCATTGGTTATATGACATAACTATTTATGTCTCTTTCCCCACCTGCTAATCATCAAGGGTAATTAAGAAAACTCATATAAATTAGTTGTATTACAGGGGCTGGAGACTATGTGTAAGCCAAACACTCTTGAACCATGTCTTACCAAACTGTTGAAGTTGTTTCATGGCTTCTCTATAAAGAAATCATCTTGACACATCATCTAATAAATGAAGAAATCAACGAGATACGCGTTGGGTGGAAAGCGTGGTTTCTTCACGTGTTTTGTGAGGTCTACCATCAAACCATGCCCCAAATTCGTCGTTGATAGTAGCACATCGGGTCTCGTCGTTGCTAGTAGCGCATCGGGTCTATCACGAAAGAGGTCGAGAAGAGGAGATACGCTCACCTTTGAGCTTAGCCCGTTGTCGTCGGATGTGCCACAGGAAGTGGGAAGAGAGGAGGAAAAAGAGAGGATTGTGGCACTCGACATCATCGACACGAATCTATGCCTCACCGTTTGGCCTCATGCTCTAGCGTCCATGCCATCGAAACGGATTTAGGGATAGAGGATAGAGAAAGAGATTAATTATTAAACCTATCAGAGGTGACACACATATATACCTTGTATATTATGTGATGTGGTTTCTAAAAAAGCGTAATCATATTGATATGGTAAGTATAAGGAGAAGAGAAATTGCAACAAGCTGTGTGCTAAGCAAGGATAAGCATGTATTGTATTGCTGTGAAACGCCATGGTTTTTGCGAGGGTGTGGTTGTGGCACCCCTTTGTGTAGAATTTGTTTTTAGACATTTGGCCTGACAAGATCTTCATCGTTTAGTGGAGTTATTTTTTCTAGTTATTAGGGGGCGTTTTGTTTCTAGAGACTAATTTTTAGTCTCCATTTTATTTCATTTTAGTCCCTAAATTATCAAATACGGAAACTAAAACTTTATTTTAGTTTTTGTATTTATCAATTTAGAAACTAAAATAGAATAAAATGGAGTGACTAAAAATTAGTCCCTAGAAACCAAACACCTTCTTATTGTGTCTCACCTTTAGTTTCACGAACGGGATCTTCATCGCTTGGTTACGAATATTTATCACATAATCGGGGTTTGTCGGTGTTTCGAAACCCGGGGGTCCCTGGACCGACGAGTGAATTGTCGCCGCGTGCCCCAGCCCAGATGGGTCGGCGCGAGGCGGAACGCGAAGGGGGGAAGAAAGCAGCCGGAGGGAGACAGGCGTGGGAGGTGGAACCCGCGGCCTTCGTGTTAGCCCCGCGCCCAGGTCGGGTGTGCTTGCAGTAGGGGGTTACAAGCGTCCACGCGGGAGGGAGCGAGCGGCCTTGCGCGAGCGCCGTCCCGTCCTTCCCCGCGCGACCAACCCTCCGTAAGAGGGCCCTGGACCTCCCTTTTATAGGCGTAAGGAGAGGATCCAGGTGTACAATGGGGGTGTAGCAGTGTGCTAACGTGTCTAGCGGTGGAGAGCTAGCGCCCTAAGTACATGCCATCGTGGCGGCCGGAGAGGTTTTGGCACCCAGTTCGTGTGGTGTCGTGGCTGTCGGAGGAGCGCTGGAGCCTGGCGGAAGGACAGCTGTCGGGGCTGTCGAGTCCTTGCTGACGTCCTCTTGCTTCCGTAAGGGGGCTAAGAGCCGCCGTCGTCATAGGGCATGCGGGGCGCCATCATTACTTGTGTAGTAGAGCGAGCCAGATGGGACGCCGGTCTTGTTCCCCGTAGCCTGAGCCAGCTCGAGGTAGGGTAATGATGGTGCTTCCTGTTGACGTGGTCGGTCCGTGCCCTAGGTTGGGCGAGGTGGAGGCTCCTCCGAGGTCGAGGTCGAGTCTGTCTTCCAAGGTCGAGGTCGAGTCCGAGACCTCGGGTTGGACGAGGCGGAGACCGTCGGCTGAGGCCAGGGCTGAGTCCGAGCCCTGGGGTCGGGCGAGGCGGAGTTCGTCGTCTTCCGGGGCTGAGCCCGAGTCCGAGCCCTGGGGTCGAGCGAGGCGGAGTTCGTCGTCTTCTGGGGCTGTGCCCGAGTCCGAGCCCTGGGGTCGGGCGAGGCGGAGTTCGTCGTCTTCCGGGGCTGTGCCCGAGTCCGAGCCCTGGGGTCGGGCGGAGCGGAGTTCGCCGTCTTCCGGGGCTGAGCCCGAGTCCGAGCCCTGGGGTCGGGTGGAGCGGAGTTTCCTATGACGCCTGAGGCCGGACTTGGCTGCTGTCAGCCTCACTCTGTCGAGTGGCTCAGCAGTCGGAGCCGCGCAGGCGACGCTGTCCCCTTGTCAGACTGGTCAGTGGAGCGGCGAAGTGACTGCGGTCACTTCGGCTCTGTCGACTGGAGGGCGTGGGTCATGATAAAGGTGTCAGGCCACCTTTGCATTAAATGCCCCTGCGATTTGGTCGGTTGGCGTGGCGATTTTGCCAAGGTTGTTTCTTGGTGAAGACTGGGCCTCGGGCGAGCCGAGGGTGTGTCCGTTGCTGGAGGGGGTCCTCGGGCGAGACGTAGGTCCTCCAGGGTCGGCTGCCCTTGCCCGAGGCTAGGCTCGGGCGAGGCGTGATCGCGTCCTTCGAATGGACCGATCCTTGACTTAATCGCACCCATCAGGCCTTTGCAGCTTCGTGCTGATGGGGGTTACCAGCTGAGATTTAGGAGCCTTGAGGGTACCCCTAATTATGGTCCCTGACAGTAGCCCCCGAGCCTCGAAGGGAGTGTTAATACTCGCTTGGAGGCTTTTGCCGCACTTTTTTGCAAGGGGACCAGCCTTTTCGTGGTTGCATTTTGTTCTAGTGGGTGCGCGCGAGCGCACCCGCCGGTTGTAGCCCCCGAGGCCTCGGAGGAGTAGTTTGACTCCTTCGAGGTCTTAGTGCGTTTCGCAACACTTCGGTTGGCCTGGTTGTTCCCTCATGCGAGCTGGCCGTAGCCCGGGTGCACGGTCGGGTCCCAAGTTCTCGAGCTGGTATGTTGACGCTGTCAACGGGTCGGCCGGAGCCGGGTTTGCGAGAGCAGCCCCCGAGCCTCTGCACAGGGCGAGAGGACGGTCAAGGGCAGACTCGACTTTTTTACATACGCCCCTGCGTCGCCTTTCCGCAAGGAGGAGGGGGGAAGCGCCATGTTGCCCTCAGAGGGCGCCGAACATGGTGTCTCCGGTGAGCTGCTGGCGGGTAATCTGAGTGGACGCCCGTGCCCCATTTGTTAGGGGTCGGCTAGAGGCCCGGAGGCGCGCTCCAAAAGTACCTGCGGGTGATCTGCCGGATCCGGTCCCCTTTGACGGGGTCCGAGGGCTCGATGCCTCCCTCTGATGGGATTCCGTTACAAGATCGCTTCCGCTGGTCTCGGAAATGTCCTAGGGTACCTCAGGAGCGTAGCCCGAGCCTTGGTTATATATCGAACGTACCCATGGTCATCCCTCGCTCTGTGTCTGAGGCGACTGTGAACCCTTCGAGGGCGAAAGGGAATTAGGCTTACACCTAGTTCCTAATTGATTTTGGTGTTTGACCTCCCCAACACAAATAATTGGACTAACTAGTTTGCTCTAGTGTATAAGTTATACAGGTGCCAAAGGTTCACACTTAGCCAATAAAAAGACCAAGTATTGGGTTCAACAAAAGAGCAAAGGGACAACCGAAGGCACCTCTGGTCTAGCGCACCGGACTGTCCGGTGTGCCACCGGACATGTCCGGTGCACCAGAGGACTCCAACTCAAACTCGTCACCTTCGGGAAATTCCAGAGGCGACTCCACTATAATTCACCGGACTGTCCGGTGTACACCGGACAGTGTCCGGTGCTCCAAGGGTGAGCGGCCTCCGGAACTCGCCAGTCTCGGGAATTCGCTTCGGCTGCTCCGCTATAATTCACCGGACATGTCCGGTGTACACCGGACTGTCCGGTGTAACTGCGGGGCAACGACTACTTCAGGCGCCAACGGCTACCTGCGGCGCATTTATTGCGCGCCAGCGCGCAGAGGTCAGGCACGCCCATGCTGGCGCACCGGACACTCCACAGTACATGTCCGGTGCGCCACCGGACATCCAGGCGGGCCCAGAAGTCAGAGCTCCAACGGTCGGAACCCAACGGCTTTAGTGACGTGGCTGGCGCACCGGACTGTCCGGTGTGCACCGGACTGTCCGGTGCACCATTCGACAGACAGCCTCCACCAAACGGCTAGTTTGGTGGTTGGGGCTATAAATACCCCCAACCACCCCACATTCAAGTCATCCAAGTTTTCCACTTCTCAACTACTTACAAGAGCTCTAGCATTCAATTCTAGACACACCCAAGTGATCAAATCCTCTCCAAATTCCACACAACGCCTTAGTGATTAGTGAGAGAGATTTGCTTGTGTTCTTTCGAGCTCTTGCGCTTGGATTGCTTTCTTCTTTCTTTGATTCTTCATTGCGATCAAACTCACTTGTAATTGAGGCAAGAGACACCAATCTTATGGTGGTCCTTGTGGGAACTTTGTGTTCCAAGTGATTGAGAAGAAAAGCTCACTCGGTCCGAGGGACCGTTTGAGAGAGGGAAAGGGTTGAAAGAGACCCGGTCTTTGTGACCACCTCAACGGGGAGTAGGTTTGCGAGAACCGAACCTCGGTAAAACAAATCCACGTGTCACATTCCTTATTCGCTTGCGATTTGTTTTGCGCCCTCTCTTGCAGACTCGATTATATTTCTAACGCTAACTCGGCTTGTAGTTGTATTTGTAAATTTCAGTTTCGCCCTATTCACCCCCCCTCTAGGCGACTTTCAATTGGTATCAAAGCCCGGTGCTTCATTAGAGCCTAACCGCTCGAAGTGATGTCGGGAGATCACACCAAGAGGAAGGAGAAGAAGAAGGACTCCTCCAAACGGAGGGAGAAAAGATCTTCTTCTTCTCACCACAAAGAGAAGAAGGAAAAATCCTCTTCCCACAAGCCGCATCGGAGTGGGGACAAGAAAAAGAGGATGAGGAAAGTGGTCTACTACGAGACCGACACTTCATCAACATCGACCTCCGACTCCGATGCGCCGTCCGTAACTTCTAAGCGCCAAGAGCGCAAGAAGTTTAGTAAGATCCCCTTACACTATCCTCGTACATCTAGACATACTCCATTACTTTCCGTTCCATTAGGCAAACCGCCAACCTTTGATGGCGAAGATTATGCTAGGTGGAGTGATTTAATGAAATTTCATCTAACCTCACTCCACAAAAGTATATGGGATGTTGTTGAGTTTGGTGTACAGGTACCATCCGTAGGGGATGAAGATTATGATACGGACGAAGTGGCCCAAATCGAACACTTCAACTCCCAAGCCACAACCATACTCCTCGCCTCTCTAAGTAGAGAGGAATATAACAAAGTGCAAGGGTTGAAGAGTGCGAAGGAGATTTGGGACCTTCTCAAGACCGCGCACGAGGGTGATGAACTCACCAAGATCACCAAGCGGGAAACGATCGAGGGGGAGCTCGGTCGCTTCCGTCTTCGCCAAGGGGAGCAGCCACAAGATATGTACAACCGGCTCAAAACCTTGGTGAACCAAGTGCGCAACCTCGGGAGCAAGAAATGGGATGACCACGAGGTGGTTAAGGTTATTTTGAGATCACTTATTTTCCTTAACCCTACTCAAGTACAATTAATTCGTGGTAACCCAAGATATACACTAATGACTCCCGAGGAAGTAATCGGGAATTTTGTGAGCTTTGAATGTATGATTAAAGGCTCAAAGAAGATCAACGAGCTTGATGAACCCTCCATGTCCGAAGCACAACCAGTGGCATTTAAGGCGACAGAGGAGAAGAAGGAGGAGTCTACACCGAGTAGACAACCAATTGACGCCTCCAACCTCGACAATGAGGAGATGGCTTTAATCATCAAAAGCTTTCGCCAAATCCTCAAGCAACGGAAGGGGAAGGATTACAAGTCCCGTTCCAAGAAGGTTTGCTACAAGTGTGGTAAGCCCGGTCACTTTATTGCTAAATGTCCATTATCAAGTGACAGTGACAGGGATAACGACAAGAAGGGCAAGAGAAGAGAAAATAAGAGGTACCACAAGAAGAAGGGCGGCGATGCCCACGTGTGCCGCGAGTGGAACTCCGACGAGAGCTCCACCGACTCCTCCTCCGACGACGAGGACGCCGCCAACATCGCCATCACCAAGGGACTTCTCTTCCCCAACGTCGGCCACAAGTGCCTCATGGCAAAGGACGGCAAAAGGAAGAAGGTTAAATCTAAATCCTCCACTAAATATGAATCCTCTAGTGATGATAATGCTAGTGATGAGGAAAATAATTTGCGTACCCTTTTTGCCGACCTAAACATGCAACAAAAGGAAAAACTAAATGAGCTAATTAGTGCCATCCATGAAAAGGATGATCTCTTGGACTCCCAAGAGGACTTCCTAATCAAGGAAAATAAAAAGCATGTTAAGGTTAAGAATGCTTATGCTCTTGAGGTAGAAAAATGTGAGAAATTATCTAGTGAGCTAAGCACATGCCATGACACTATTGTCAACCTTAGAAATGAAAATGCTAAATTAATTGCTAAGGTTGATTCTCATGTTTGTATTGATTCAACTTCCAATCCTAGAGATGATAATGTTGATTTACTTGCTAGGATTGATGAGTTAAATGTCTCTATTGCTAGCCTTAGAAATGAGAATGAGAAATTGATTGCTAAGGCTAAAGAATTAGATGTTTGCAATGTTACAATTTCCAATCTTAGAGATAACAATGATATTTTGCGTGCTAAGATTGTTGAACTTAATTCTTGCAAACCCTCTACATCTACTATTGAGCATGTGTCTATTTGTGATAGATGTAGAGATGTTGATATCAATGCTATTCATGATCACATGGCTTTAATTAAACAACAAAATGATCATATAGCAATATTAGATGCTAAAATTGCCGAGCATAACTTAGAAAATGAAAAGTTTAAATTTGCTAGAAGTATGCTCTATAATGGGAGACGCCCTGGCATCAAGGATGGCATTGGCTTCCAAAGGGGAGACAATGTCAAACTTAATGCCCCTCCTAAAAATTTGTCTAACTTTGTTAAGGGCAAGGCTCCCATGCCTCAGGATAACGAGGGCTACATTTTGTACCCTGCCGGCTATCCTGAGAGCAAGATTAAGAGAATTCATTCTAGGAAGTCTCACTCTGGCCCTAACCATGCTTTTATGTATAAGGGTGAGACATCTAGCTCTAGGCAACCAACCCGTGCTAAGTTGCCTAGAAAGAAAACTCCTAGTGCATCAAATGATCATGACATTTCATTTAAGACTTTTGATGCATCTTATGTTTTGACTAACAAATCCGGCAAGATAATTGCCAAGTTTGTTGGGGGCAAACACAAGGGGTCAAAAACTTGTGTTTGGGTACCCAAAGTTCTTGTTTCTAATGCCAAAGGACCCAAAACCGTTTGGGTACCTAAAGTCAAGAACTAAAATTGTTTTGTAGGTTTATGCATCCGGGGGCTCAAGTTGGATCATCGATAGCGGGTGCACAAACCACATGACGGGGGAGAAGAAGATGTTCTCCTCCTACGAGAAAAACCAAGATCCCCAATGAGCTATCACATTCGGGGATGGAAACCAAGGTTTGGTCAAAGGTTTGGGTAAAATAGCTATATCTCCTGACCATTCCATTTCCAATGTTTTTCTTGTAGATTCTTTAGATTACAATTTGCTTTCAGTATCCCAATTATGTCAAATGGGCTACAACTGTCTATTTACTGATGTAGGTGTCACTGTCTTTAGAAGAAGTGATGATTCAATAGCATTTAAGGGAGTGTTAGAGGGTCAGCTATACTTGGTAGATTTTGATAGAGCTGAACTCGACACTTGCTTGGTTGCTAAAACTAACATGGGTTGGCTCTGGCACCGCCGACTAGCCCATGTTGGAATGAAGAATCTTCATAAGCTTCTAAAGGAAGAACACATTTTAGGACTAACAAATGTTCATTTTGAGAAAGACAGGATTTGTAGCGCATGCCAAGCCGGGAAGCAAGTTGGCACTCATCATCCACACAAGAACATCATGACTAGTGACAGGCCACTAGAGCTCCTACACATGGACCTATTCGGCCCGATCGCTTACATAAGCATCGGCGGGAGTAAGTACTGTCTAGTTATTGTGGATGATTATTCTCGCTTCACTTGGGTGTTCTTTTTGCAGGAAAAATCCCATACCCAAGAGACTTTAAAGGGATTCTTGAGACGGGCTCAAAATGAGTTTGACTTAAGGATCAAGAAAATTAGAAGCGACAACGGGACGGAGTTCAAGAACTCTCAAATTGAAGGCTTTCTTGAGGAAGAGGGCATCAAGCATGAGTTCTCTTCTCCCTACACCCCACAACAAAATGGTGTAGTGGAGAGGAAGAATCGAACTCTATTGGATATGGCAAGAACCATGCTTGATGAGTACAAGACACCAGATCGGTTTTGGGCCGAGGCGGTCAACACCGCTTGCTACGCCATCAACCGGTTATATCTACACCGAATCCTCAAGAAGACATCCTATGAACTCCTAATCGGTAAAAAGCCAAATATTTCATATTTTAGAGTTTTTGGTAGCAAATGTTTTATTCTTGTCAAAAGAGGTAGAAAATCTAAATTTGCTCCTAAAACTGTAGAAGGCTTTTTACTAGGATATGACTCAAACACAAGGGCATATAGAGTCTTTAATAAGTCCTCAGGACTTGTTGAAGTTTCTTGTGACGTTGTGTTTGATGAGACTAACGGCTCTCAAGTAGAGCAAGTCGATCTTGATGAGATAGGTGAAGAACAGGCTCCGTGCATCGCGCTAAGGAACATGTCCATTGGGGATGTGTGCCCTAAGGAATCCGAAGAGCCTCCAAATGCACAAGATCAACCATACTCCTCCACGCAAGCATCTCCACCAACCCAAAATGAGGACGAGGCTCAAAATGATGAAGGAGAAGATCAAAGAGATGAGCCACCTCAAGATGACGGCAATGATCAAGGGGGAGATGCAAACGATCAAGACAAGGAGGATGAAGAACCAAGGCCGCCACACCCAAGAGTCCACCAAGTAATACAACGAGATCACCCCGTCGACACCATCCTCGGCGACATTCATAAGGGGGTAACCACTAGATCTCGTGTTGCACATTTTTGTGAGCATTACTCTTTTGTTTCCTCTATTGAGCCACACAGGGTAGAGGAAGCACTTCAAGATTCGGATTGGGTCATGGCGATGCAAGAGGAGCTCAACAATTTCACAAGGAATGAGGTATGGCATTTAGTTCCACGTCCTAATCAAAATGTTGTAGGAACCAAGTGGGTCTTCCGCAACAAGCAAGACGAGCATGGTGTGGTGACAAGGAACAAAGCTCGACTCGTGGCCAAGGGGTATTCACAAGTCGAAGGTTTGGATTTCGGTGAAACCTATGCACCCGTAGCTAGGCTTGAGTCAATTCGTATATTATTAGCCTATGCTACTTACCATGGCTTCAAGCTTTATCAAATGGACGTGAAGAGTGCCTTCCTCAATGGACCAATCAAGGAGGAGGTCTATGTTGAGCAACCTCCCGGCTTTGAAGATAGTGAGTACCCTAACCATGTCTATAGGCTCTCTAAGGCGCTTTATGGGCTCAAGCAAGCCCCAAGAGCATGGTATGAATGCCTTAGAGATTTCCTTATTGCTAATGGCTTCAAAGTCGGCAAGGCCGATCCTACTTTATTCACTAAAACTCTTGCAAATGATTTGTTTGTATGCCAAATTTATGTTGATGATATTATATTTGGGTCTACTAACGAATCTACATGTGAAGAATTTAGTAGGATCGTGACACAGAAATTCGAGATGTCTATGATGGGGGAGTTGAAGTATTTTCTAGGATTCCAAGTCAAGCAACTCCAAGAGGGCACCTTCATTTGCCAAACCAAGTATACACAAGACATTCTAACCAAGTTTGGAATGAAGGATGCCAAGCCCATCAAGACACCCATGGGAACCAATGGGCATCTCGACCTCGACACGGGAGGTAAATCCGTCGATCAAAAGGTATACCGGTCGATGATAGGTTCATTACTCTATTTATGTGCATCTCGACCGGACATTATGCTATCCGTTTGCATGTGTGCAAGATTCCAAGCCGACCCTAAGGAATCACACCTTACGGCCGTAAAACGAATCTTGAGATATTTGGCTTATACTCCTAAGTTTGGGCTTTGGTACCCTCGGGGATCCACATTTGATTTGATTGGTTATTCGGATGCCGATTGGGCGGGGTGTAAGATTAATAGAAAGAGCACATCGGGGACTTGCCAGTTCTTGGGAAGATCCTTGGTGTCTTGGGCTTCAAAGAAGCAAAATTCAGTCGCTCTTTCAACCGCCGAAGCTGAGTATATTGCCGCAGGCCATTGTTGCGCGCAATTGCTTTGGATGAGGCAAACCCTGCGGGACTATGGTTACAAATTAACCAAAGTTCCTCTTTTATGTGATAATGAGAGTGCAATCCGCATGGCGGATAATCCCGTTGAGCATAGCCACACTAAACACATAGCCATTCGGTATCATTTTCTTAGGGATCACCAACAAAAGGGGGATATCGAGATTGCATACATTAATACTAAAGATCAATTAGCCGATATCTTTACCAAGCCACTTGATGAACAATCTTTTACCAAACTTAGGCATGAGCTCAATATTCTTGATTCTAGGAATTTCTTTTGCTAATTTGCACACATAGCTCATAAATATACCTTTGATCATGTCTCTTTTATATATGCTATGACTAATGTGTTTTCAAGTGTATTTCAAACCAAGTCATAGGTATATTGAAAGGGAATTGGAGTCTTCGGCGAAGACAAAGGCTTCCACTCCACTCTACTACTCATTCTTCGCCGTCGCTCCGCATCACTCTCCATCTTTGGTATAATCTTCACTCATATGTTTTATTTGCCAAAAGGGGAGAAAATAATTAGGTAAGGGCCTATATTTCATTTCAAGTATCCGTTTTTGGCGATTCATGCCAAAGGGGGAGAAAGAATTGGCCCAAAGCAAAAGGACCGCACCACCACCCTAATTTTAAAATTAATGGTTTTCAATTGGAAAATTTCAAATTGGTATCTCTTTGTGTTCTAAAGGGGGAGCAAGTAGTATTTTCAAAACTTGATATCTTAAAACCCTCTTGAACACTAAGAGGAGAATTGATTGAGGGGGAGTTTTGTTTAGTCAAAGGAAAAGCATTTGAAACAAGGGGACAAAATCTCAAACTTGAAAATGCTTTGCAAAAAAATCTTATTCATCTACCTTTGACTATGTTGCAAAAGGATTTTGAAAAGGATTTACAAAAAGAATTTACAAAAACAAAACATGTGGTGCAAGCGTGGTCCAAAATGTTAATAAAGAAACAATCCATGCATATCTAGTAAGTGACATTTATTGGCTCAATTCCAAGCAACCTTTGCACTTAAATTATACAAAATAGTTCAATTATGCACTTTTATATTTGCTTTGGTTTGTGTTGGCATCAATCACCAAAAAGGGGGAGATTGAAAGGGAATTAGGCTTACACCTAGTTCCTAATTGATTTTGGTGGTTGACTTACCCAACACAAATAATTGGATTAACTAGTTTGCTCTAGTGTATAAGTTATACAGGTGCCAAAGCTTCACACTTAGCCAATAAAAAGGCCAAGTATTGGGTTCAACAAAAGAGCAAAGGGACAACCGAAGGCACCTCTGGTCTGGCGCACCGGACTGTCCGGTGCACCAGAGGACTCCAACTCAAACTCGTCACCTTCGGGAAATTCCAGAGGCGACTCCACTATAATTCACCGGACTGTCCGGTGTACACCAGACAGTGTCTGGTGCTCCAAGGGTGAGCGGCCTCTGGAACTCGCCAGTCTCGGGAATTCGCTTCGGCTGCTCCGCTATAATTCACCGGACATGTCCGGTGTACACCGGACTGTCCGGTGTAACTGCGGGGCAACGACTACTTCAGGCGCCAACGGCTACCTGCGGCGCATTTATTGCGCGCCAGCGCGCAGAGGTCAGGCACGCCCATGCTGGCGCACCGGACACTCCACAGTACATGTCTGGTGCGCCACCGGACATCCAGGCGGGCCCAGAAGTCAAAGCTCCAACGGTCGGAACCCAACGGCTTTAGTGACGTGGCTGGCGCACCGGACTGTCCGGTGTGCATCGGATTGTCCGGTGCACCATTCGACAGACAGCCTCCACCAAACGGCTAGTTTGGTGGTTGGGGCTATAAATACCCCCAACCACCCCACATTCAAGTCATCCAAGTTTTCCACTTCTCAACTACTTACAAGAGCTCTAGCATTCAATTCTAGACACACCCAAGTGATCAAATCCTCTCCAAATTCCACACAACGCCTTAGTGATTAGTGAGAGAGATTTGCTTATGTTCTTTCGAGCTCTTGCACTTGGATTGCTTTCTTCTTTCTTTGATTCTTCATTGCGATCAAACTCACTTGTAATTGAGGCAAGAGACACCAATCTTGTGGTGGTCCTTGTGGGAACTTTGTGTTCCAAGTGATTGAGAAGAAAAGCTCACTCGATCCGAGGGACCGTTTGAGAGAGGGAAAGGGTTGAAAGAGACCTGGTCTTTGTGACCACCTCAACGGGGAGTAGGTTTGCGAGAACCGAACCTCGGTAAAACAAATCCACGTGTCACACTCCTTATTCGCTTGCGATTTGTTTTGCGCCCTCTCTCGCGGACTCGATTATATTTCTAACGCTAACCCGGCTTGTAGTTGTATTTGTAAATTTCAGTTTCGCCCTATTCACCCCCCCTCTAGGCGACTTTCAGAGGGCCAGCCTACGAACCCCTGATCAGTAGTGGGCGCGGAGCCCGAGTGGCCTGAGACGGCCGTGGAACCCTTCCGAGGGGCCGGCCATCGAACCTCTGACCAGTAGTGGGCGCAGAACCCAAGTGCTCTGAGGCGGCCGTTGAACCTCTCCGAGGGGCCAGCCTTTGAACCTCTGATCAGTAGGGAGGCTCGGGGCCTGTTTCCTTCACGAAGAAGGATCCTTTCCGGGGTATCCCCCTTTCCCAGTCCCTGTTGTAAGAGAGAGAAAGAGGAAAAAGGAAAAGGATACGAAATCGAATGACGTGGTGTACCTTTTTCAACGCGGTCATTATGGCGAAGGCGAAGCGTCGCTTGCTTCTCCCGCCTGAGGCGCCGCCTGTCCCGCCGCGGAGTTAACGCGACGGGGCGAGTGGTTCGCAAGGCAACCGTTGCGCGTGCGCGGGCCGTTCGAGGAACGGATCACGGGCGCGCCGTCTTCACGCCGTGAGAGAGGGTTCCCTCGCTGCCCCTGGATGGGACGTAAGCTTGGCTGACGACGTGTCCGCTGCTCCTGCCCGCCTGCCACCGCCATTACCGCCGGCCCATTTTTGACCGTATTTGACCGTCGCACCTGGCTGGCACTGCTGGGTCACGCGCAGGGTTGCCTCGAGTCGCGGTATTGGCTCCGCAGTCGAGGAGGCGTGGTAGTGGCGCGAGTGGCGGTGCAGTTGCTCGCACGTAGCAACCGGCGCGCCGGTTGCATGACGTGTGGGCCTGGGCCTCCATGCTGGGCGCGTTGGAGTCGAAGGGGCGCGCCCACTTGGCGCGGTTGCATGCCGACTGCATGGCTGTCCACCCTTTCACCCGCTGGTCTGGGCGAAAGTGGAGGAATGCTTGTAACCGCTGGGCAGTTGCATGCCCTGCGCGCGGCGGTTTGGCTCCTTCTGTCCCGGACCGGCTTGCATGACGCGTGGGGCCCAACCCCTGTGCCGTAGGGGGAGGTCCTTGGAGCGTGTTGGTGAAGACTCAGCCCACAACTGCTGAGGACGCAAGTGGGGAGAGTTGCCTTTAAAAGGAGGGCGACCCCCTTGGAGGGCAACCATGTCTTCGCGCTCCCCTCATGCATCGTGTCTTTCCATCTTCCGAGCCCCTGGATGGGGGGACGCCCGCAATCCTTCCGTCTTGTCGTCGGAGGAACGCAACTTCGTGGAAGTTGGTACCTTTCATCCATCGTTCGGCTTCAAGGATTTTCATCATGCAGCCCGGCTGCATCCCCTCGCCGGTGGTCACCCAAGATGGTGACCTCCAGCTTGATGGCGGGGAGAAGCGAACCGGGCTGCGGCCTCTGCCCCTCCCTCAGCTTCAAGGATGTTCATCATCAGTGCTGGGGAGGGGAGTATGCCGAGTTGGGGTCGGTCCCTGCGCGGGCGGCGGCCCGCTCCTTCCCTCAGTGATCGGGGGGAAGGGCGTTCGCCATTCATGGCGTTGGCAGCTGCCGCGTGCCTGGCTCTCTGAGCCGGGTGGCTTCGGAGCCACTCCCGGCGCCGCCTTCCGCCACGGCAGCCGGAAGAGGTTTCTCCGCCGACGAGCTAGCCGGTGCCGCCCACGGACTGACCTCCAACTCTACGGCCTTCTGCCTGTCCTTGCCTCTCGAGTTGGGGGCATGGGCGAGGGCCTCATGGCAGCAGCATCCGCCCTGAGGTCATCGCTGCTGCTATTCGGCCCTACGGAGCAGAAGTCGTCGTCGTCGCCGCTGCTGGGGCGGGCCACGACGAGCCGTTCGTCGGTCTTCTGTTGCTCCGCAGGCCCCCCAATCGTGTGGGGTTGTTCGTACCTGCGGAGGTGGAACCAGAGTTCCGTTTGTAATGGCACTTTGAGTGCCGGTGTCTTGTTCGTTGTGGCTGTCGAGGCCTGAACATGTATGTATCTTTGGCATGGAGCCGTGTTTTTCCTTCATTTCGAGAACTAAGACTCGCCTGTCGACTATCTGAACCGCTTCACCGAGCGTGAGTCGCCTCGTGCTAAGGTGATGAGTGAGGTATCCGTATCCCGGAGGCGTAGGAGTCCCTCGGCTCGGTCAGCCTTGCTGTCCGAGGCTTCTCTTACTTAGTTAAAGGAACCCCTCGGCCGCCCTTCGATGAGCCGAAGCCGGAGGTAGCGGTGTCAGCACGGGCAGAGGCAGAGTTGGCTCGAGAAGAAGATTTGGTATTTGGTCGGTCGGAGCCTGGCCGGGTCATCCACTGGCGGAACCGACGCCGGAGTTAAGCTGCCGAGGCCATAAGCCGGGCTGATGTCTTCGGGGGACAGCTGGCCGAGGCCTCGGGGTGGCCGGCCGAGCCGTCTGCTCGAGCCGGATTCTTGGAGAAGACCATGGCGGCGATGGCCCGGGTGTGGTGCTAATGTCGTCCTTCAGAGTGGGGATCCTCCGACCGTGTCGCCGTCCGAGGCTAGGTCAGACCCCGCCGAAGGTGTAGTTGACGCCGAGGGTGCTGCTGCCCCCTTCAACTGTCGATGTCCGAGCCTGCAGGATCGGGTTGTCTTGTAGCATGTGTATGTTTTCTGCGGCCGCCGAGGCCTAAACACACTGTCGTCGTGTTGTAAAGCTGCGTTTCTTTTCCTCTTGTTTCGAGTATCCGGACTTATTTGTCGGTAACAGAATTGTTTGTGCGGGCGAGAGTTGCTTTTCACGGAAGGTGATGAGTGAGGTATCCGTATCCCAGAGGCGTAGGAATCCCTCGGCTCGGTCGGCCTTGCCGCTTACGCGCACTCTTACTCGTCCATAGGGTTCTGTCACCGACGCAGTCGAGAAGGCCCAAAAAACCATTCCGGCAGAGAAGCTTTCGAGCGTGAAGACTTGTTCGGTCCGCAGAATCACTTATCCGAGCGCGAGTTACTTATCGCAGAAGGTGATGAGTGAGGTATCCGTATCCCGGAGGCGTAGGAGTCCCTCGGCTCGGTCAGCCTTGGCTGCTTACGTGTACTCCGTCGTTTTCAGAATCCACTTTCGAAGTAGCCGAAAAGCACGAAAGGCATTCTGGCAGAAAAGATTTTTTTTCTTTTTTTCGAGGAAAATTTCGACGTAGAGGGGGTTCCCCCCTTCTAGGCCCCAAGGGAGGGTCAGGCTTTGCCGAGGCAAGGCTGACCCTTCCTTGACGACCAGACTTTGTGTGTGAATGAGGTATACGAACAACTTGAAAGCATCTTTAGGGTAGAAGCGACGTAGCTGTTGGATGTTCCAAGCGTTGCTGTAGACCTCGCCTTGACTGTTGGCCAGCTTGTATGTTCCGGGCTTCAGAACCTTGGCGACGACGAACAACCCTTCCCAAGGAGGCGTGAGCTTATGCCGCCCTCGAGCATCTTGTCGCAGCCGATGTACCAGGTCGCCCACCTGGAGGTCTCGGGACCGAACCCCTCGGGCGTGGTAGCGTCGCAGGGACTGCTGGTACCGCGCCGAGTGTAGTAAGGCCATATCCCGAGCCTCTTCCAGGTGGTTCAGTGAGTCTTCTCGATTAGCTCGATTGCTTTGGTCGGCGTAGGCCCTCGTCCTCGGGGAACCGTATTCTAAGTCTGTGGGCAAGATGGCCTCGGCCCCGTAGACTAGGAAGAACGGTGTGAAGCCCGTGGCTCGGCTTGGCGTTGTCCTCAGACTCCAGACCACCGAGGGGAGTTCCTTCATCCACCGCTTGCCGAACTTATTGAGGTCGTTGTAGATCCGCGGCTTGAGTCCTTGCAGAATCATGCCGTTGGCACGTTCTACCTGCCCATTCGTCATGGGGTGAGCCACGGCAGCCCAGTCCACCCGGATGTGGTGATCCTCACAGAATTCCAGGAACTTTCTGCAGGTGAACTGGGTGCCATTGTCGGTGATGATGGAGTTCAGGACCCCAAAGCGATGGATGATGTTGGTGAAGAACGCCACCGCCTGTTTAGACCTGATGCTGTTTAGGGGTCGGACCTCGATCCACTTGGAGAATTTGTCGATGGCGACCAGCAGGTGCGTGTAGCCCCCGGGTGCCTTTTGCAAGGGGCCGACGAGGTCCAGACCCCACACAGCAAACGACCAGGTGATGGGTATGGTATGCAGAGCCTGAGCGGGCAGGTGGGTCTGCCTTGCGTAGAACTGACACCCTTCGCAGGTGCGGACAATTCTAGTGGCATCGGCCACCGCCGTCGGCCAGTATAAACCTTGTCGGAAGGCGTTTCCAACAAGGGTTCGAGGTGTTGTGTGATGGCCGCAAGCCCCGAGTGTATCTCTTGTAAGAGCTCCTGACCTTCGGCGATGGAAATGCATCGCTGGAGGATGCCAGAGGGGCTGAGGTGGTAGAGCTCCTTCTCATCTCTCAGTAAGACGAACGACTTGGCACACCGCGCCACTCGCCGAGCTTCAGCTTGGTCGAGGGGTAGCTCTCCTCGGTGGAGATATTGTAGGTACGGGGTCTGCCAGTTTCGACCAGGCGTGACCTCGCTCTGCTCCCCCTCGATGCGCAGTGCCTCACCCTCGGGGGCCGAGGGTACCTGGCCGAGCCGAGGGTACCTCAGACCGTGCCGAGGGTACCTCGGACTGAGCCGAGGGTGCCTCGGGCTAGGCCGAGGACTTCTCGGGCTCGGGTGTGTCGTCGGTCTTGATGGAGGGTTGATGCAGGTCTCGGGAGAATATGTCTGGGGGAACCGTTGTTCGCCCTGAGGCTATTTTAGCCAGCTCGTCCGCAGTCTTGTTGTAGCGTCGGGCGATGTGGTTGAGCTCGAGCCCGTAGAACTTGTCTTCTAGGCGCCGAACCTCATCGCAATAGGCTTCCATCTTCGGGTCGTGGCAGTGGGAGTTCTTCATGACTTGGTCGATGACGAGCTGCGAGTCACCACGAGCGTCGAGGCGTCGGACCCCTAGCTCGATGGCGATTCGCAACCCGTTTACCAGAGCCTCGTACTCAGCCACATTGTTGGACGCCGGGAAGTGGAGGCGTAGCACGTAGCGTAGGTGCTTCCTGAGGGGCGAGACGAAGAGCAGGCCCGCGCCGGCCCCCGTCTTCATCAGCGACCCGTCGAAAAACATGGTCCAGAGCTCCGGTTGGATCGGAGCTATTGGGAGCTGGGTGTCGACCCATTCAGCCATGAAGTCCGCCAAGACCTGGGACTTGATGGCCTTCCGAGGGGCGAACGAGATCATCTCGCCCATGATCTCCACCGCCCACTTTGCAATTCTACCCGAAGCCTCTCGGGACTGGATGATCTCCCCCATGGGGAAGGATGACACCACAGTCACCGGATGAGACTCGAAGTAGTGTCGCAACTTCCGCCGCGTCAGGATCACCGCGTACAGCAGCTTCTGGATTTGTGGGTAGCGGATCTTGGTCTCAGACAGTACCTCACTGATGAAGTAGACTGGCCTCTGGACGGGCAATGCATGCCCCTCTTCTCGTCTCTCGACCACAATCGCGGCGCTAACCATCTGAGTGGTTGCGGCGACGTAGATCAAGAGGGCTTCTCCGGCAGCGGGGGGCACCAAGATGGGCGCGTTCGTGAGGAGCGCCTTCAGGTTCCCGAGGGCTTCCTCAGCCTCAGGAGTCCAGGTGAAGCACTCGGCCTTCCTTAAGAGGCAGTACAGAGGCAGGCCTCTTTCGCCGAGGCGCGAGATGAAACGGCTCAGAGCCGCGAGGCATCCCATGACCCTCTGTACGCCTTTCAAGTCCTTGATGGGCCCCATGCTGGTGATGGCTGCGATCTTCTCCGGGTTGGCCTCGATGCCCCGCTCGGAGATGATGAACCCCAAGAGCATGCCTCGGGGGACCCTGAAGACACACTTTTCGGGATTGAGCTTCACGCCTTTCGCCTTGAGACATCGGAATGTCACTTCAAGGTCGGAAAGGAGGTCGGAGGCTTTCCTCGTCTTGACTACGATGTCATTGGCGTAGGCCTCGATCGTTCGGCCGATGTGTTCACCGAACACATGGTTCATGCATCGCTGATACGTTGCACCCGCATTTCTCAAACCAAACGGCATGGTAACATAGCAGTACATGCCGAAGGGTGTGATGAAAGAAGTCGCGAGCTGGTCGGACTCTTTCATCCTGATCTGGTGATACCCTGAGTAGGCATCAAGGAAAGACAGGGTTTCGCACCCAGCAGTGGAATCCACGATTTGATCGATGCGAGGCAGAGGGTAGGGAACTTTCGGACATGCTTTGTTTAGACCAGTGTAGTCTACACACATCCACCATTTCCCCCCTTTCTTTCTCACAGGCACAGGGTTGGCAAGCCATTCGGGATGAAATACCTCTTTGATGAACCCTGCCACCATTAGCTTGTGGATCTCCTCGCCTATGGCTCTACGCTTTTCTTCGTCGAATCGGCGCAGAGGCTGCTTCACGGGTCGGGCTCCAGCTCAGATATCCAGCGAGTGCTCGGCGACTTCCCTCGATATGTCGGGCATGTCCGAGGGACTCCACGAGAAAACGTCGGCGTTTGCGCAGAGAAAGTCGACGAGCACTGCTTCCTATTTGGGGTCGAGCTCAGAGCCAATCCGTATCTGCTTGGAGGCATCGTTGCAGGGGTCGAGAGGGACGGACTTAACCGTCTCCGCTGGCTCGAAGTTGCCGGCGTGGCGCTTCACGTCTGGCGCCTCCCTAGAGAGGTTCTCCAGGTCGGCGCTGAGGGCCTCGGCGTACTCCACGCACTCCACGTCGCATTCGTACGCGTGTCGGTACGTGGGCCCGACGGTGATGACCCCGTTGGGGCCCGACATCTTGAGCTTGAGGTAGGTGTAGTTGGGGACGGCCATGAACTTGGCGTAGCATGGCCTCCCCAACACTGCGTGGTAGGTTCCTCGAAACCCGACCACTTCGAACGTGAGGGTCTCCATTCAAAAGTTGGAGGGCGTCTCGAAGCAGACGGGTAGATCGAGTTGTCCGAGGGGTTGGACGCGCTTCCCGGGGATGATCCCGTGGAAAGGCGCAGCGCCCGTCCGGACCGAGGACAGATCGATCCGCAGGAGCCCGAGGGTCTCGGCGTAGATGATGTTGAGGCTGCTGCCTCCGTCCATGAGGACCTTAGTGAGCCTGACGTTGCCAATGATGGGGTCGACAACGAGCGGGTATTTCCCCGGGCTCGGCACATGGTCGGGATGGTCGGCCTGGTCGAAGGTGATGGGCTTGTCGGACCAGTCTAGGTAGACTGGCGCCGCCACCTTTACCGAGTAGACCTCCCGACGCTCTTGCTTGCGGTGCCGAGCCGAGGCGTTCGCCACTTGCCCACCGTAGATCATGAAGCAGTCGCGGACCTCGAGGAACTCTCCCGCCTTGTGATCTTCCTTCTTAGCGTCGTCGAGGGCCTTGCCACCCTCCGCGGGTGGCCTAGCCTTGTGGAAGTGTCGTCGAAGCATGGCACACTCCTCGAGGGTGTGCTTGACGGGCCCCTGATGATAAGGGCATGGCTCCTTGAGCATCTTGTCGAAGAGGTTGGCACCTCCGGGAGGTTTCCAAGGGTTCTTCTACTCAGCGGTGGCGACAAGGTCCGCGTCGGCGGCATCGCGTTTCGCTTGCGACTTCTTCTTGCCTTTCTTCTTGGTGCCGCGCTGAGTTGACGCCTCAGGAACATCTTCCGGCGGGCGGCCCTAGGGCTGCTTGTCCTTCCGGAAGATGGCCTCAACCGCCTCCTGGCCAGAGGCGAACTTGGTGGCGATGTCCATCAGCTCGCTCGCCCTGGTGGGGGTCTTGCGAACCAGCTTGCTCACTAGGTCGCGGCAGGTGGTGCCGGCGAGGAACGCGCCGATGACATCTGAATCGGTGACGTTGGGCAGCTCGGTGCGCTGTTTCGAGAATCGCCGGATGTAGTCCCGGAGAGACTCTCCCGGCTGCTGGCGGCAGCTTCGGAGATCCCAGGGCGCACGTACGTGCCTTGGAAATTGCCGGCGAAGGCTTGGACCAGGTCGTCCCAGTTGGAGATCTGCCCCGGGGTTAGGTGCTCCAGCCAGGCTCGAGCGGTGTCGGAGAGGAACAGGGGGAGGTTGCAGATGATGAGATTATCATCGTCCGTTCCACCCAGTTGGCAGGCTAGCCGATAGTCCGCGAGCCACAGTTCCGGTCTCGTCTCCCCCGAGTACTTTGTGATAGTAGTCGGGGTTCGGAACCAGGTCGGGAACGGCGCCCGTCGTATGGCGCGGCTGAAAGCCTGCGGACCGGGTGGTTCGGGCGAAGGACTCCGATCCTCCCCGCTGTCGTAGCGTCCCCCACGCCTGGGGTGGTAGCCTCGGCGTACCCTCTCGTCGAGGTGGGCCCGACGGCTGTGATGATGGTGCTCGTTGTCGAGGCGACCCGGGGCCGCAGGCGCTGTGTTGCGTGTGCGCCCGGTGTGGACCGAGGCTTCCCGTATGAATTGGGAAGTCGCGGCGCGATGTTCCGAGGGGTACCCCTGCCTTCGGGAGGCGGAGCTTTCGGCCCGTCGGACCGCGGGGTCCTCCAGGAGATTCTTGAGCTCTCCCTGGATACGCCGCCCCTCGGTGGTTGATGGCTCCGACATCGCGCGGAGAAGTATTGCCGCTGCAGCCAGGTTCTGGCCGACTCCACTGGAATCCGGTGGCGGCCTTACCCTGACGTCGTCGGTGATGCGATGCTGGATGCCCTGGGGGAGATGACGTGCTTCTCCGGCCGGAGGTTGGCCGGCCCATTCCTGTCTGATGTCCTGGCGGATCGGCACAAGCGTTCCTGCTCCCTCGTCGAGCCTGGCCTGCCTCTCGCGGATTTGCTCGAGCTGTGGGTCGGGACCCCCCGCCGGGACGGGGACCACAGCTAGCTCCCGAAGGATGTCAACGCGAGGCACGGGCCTAGGGGATCACCGTTCTCCGGCATACCAAAATGGTCGCCTTCGCCGGGTCCCCCTAGATCGACGTGGAAACATTCGCGACTTGGGCCGCAGTCCTCGTCGTCGAGGCTGCGGCTACCGTCAGAACAGTCGGAAAGGCAGTAGTCGCATGCGGTCATGAAGTCCCGTATGGCACTGGGGTTACCAAGTCCGGAGAAATCCCAACAGAGATCGGGCTCGCCATCTTCCTCGGACCCCGAGGACCCGTAGGACGAGACGGTCGTCAGCCGGTCCCAGGGTAACCGCACACGATAACCCAGAGGGTTTGGACTCGCCTCTATGAGAGTGTCCACCGAAGCGGAGTTGCTTGGCGGGTCGAGGCCGAATCCAAAAGACACAAGATGGGAATCGGTCGGTACCTTTTGGTCGACAGGCGGTGACGAAGTCACGTCAGGGACTGACTGCACCGTCGTCTCAGGTACGAGGGTGACGCCCAGCAAGTCCTTCGCGAGCGTGCTGGCGTCGTCCGTTTGCTTGAGATTGGCGTGTTGCGGGGAGTTAGCGCTCGTCTTCGTCTCAGACACGAGGTCGATGTCCGACGTGCTCCCTGTTGGGGCGCCGGTGCCGTCGACTCGCTCGACAGCCAACGAGGTGCCGCCTCCTGCTTGGCATTGCTTGCCCCGCCTCCTCCTCCGTCGACGGGGGAGGAGACGGGACAAGCCCGAATGTCGCCCTTCCACCACGTGGGGAAGGCGTCGTCGATTTCCCCGCCGGCGGGCAGGTCGTCGACCGCCATTGTCGCTGTCGCGCGGCGGGGGAAGGAGTATCATGTCGTAGCTGCCATCGAGAGACATGAACTCAAGACTCCCTAAACGGAGCACCGTCCCGGGTTCGAGAGGTTGCTGGAGACTGCCCATCTGGAGCTTGATGGGAAGCTGTTCGTCAACACGCAGCAGGCCCCTACCTGGCGCGCCAACTGTCGGTGTTTCGAACCCCGGGGGGTCCCTGGACCGACGAGTGAATTGTCGCCGCGTGCCCTAGCCCAGATGGGTCGGCGCGAGGCGGAACGCGAAGGGGGGAAGAAAGCAGACGGAGGGAGACAGGCGTGGGAGGTGGAACCCGCGGCCTTCGTGTTAGCCCCGCGCCCAGGTCGGGTGCGCTTGCAGTAGGGGGTTACAAGCGTCCACGCGGGAGGGAGCGAGCGGCCTTGCGCGAGCGTCGTCCCGTCCTTCCCCGCGCGGCCAACCCTCCGTAAGAGGGCCCTGGACCTCCCTTTTATAGGCGTAAGGAGAGGATCTAGGTGTACAATGGGGGTGTAGCAGTGTGCTAACGTGTCTAGCGGTGGAGAGCTAGCGCCCTAAGTACATGCCATCGTGGCAGCCGGAGAGGTTTTGGCACCCAGTTCGTGTGGTGTCGTGGCCGTCGGAGGAGCGCTGGAGCCTGGCGGAAGGATAGCTGTTGGGGCTGTCGAGTCCTTGCTGACGTCCTCTTGCTTCCGTAAGGGGGCTGAGAGCTGCCGTCGTCATAGGGCATGCGGGGTGCCATCATTACTTGTGTAGTAGAGCGAGCCAGATGGGACGCCGGTCTTGTTCCCCGTAGCCTGAGCCAGCTCGGGGTAGGGTAATGATGGCGCTTCCTGTTGACGTGGTCGGTCCGTGCCCTAGGTTGGGCGAGGTGGAGGCTCCTTCGAGGTCGAGGTTGAGTCTGTCTTCCAAGGTCGAGGTCGAGTCCGAGCCCCCGGGTTGGACGAGGCGGAGACCGTCGGCTGAGGCCAGGGCTGAGTCCGAGCCCTGGGGTCGGGCGAGGCGGAGTTCGTCGTCTTCCGGGGCTGAACCCGAGTCCAAGCCCTAGGGTCGGGCGAGGCGGAGTTCGTCGTCTTCCGGGGCTGTGCCCGAGTCCGAGCCCTGGGGTCGGGCGAGGCGGAGTTCGTCGTCTTCCGGGGCTGTGCCTGAGTCCGAGCCCTGGGGTCGGGCGGAGCGGAGTTCGCCGTCTTCCGGGGCTGAGCCCGAGTCCGAGCCCTGGGGTCGGGCGGAGCGGAGTTCGCCGTCTTCCGGGGCTGAGCCCGAGTCCGAGCCCTGGGGTCGGGCGGAGCGGAGTTTCCTATGACGTCTGAGGCCGGACTTGGCTGCTGTCAGCCTCACTCTGTCGAGTGGCTCAGCAGTCGGAGCGGCGCAGGCGGCGCTGTCCCCTTGTCAGACCGGCCAGTGGAGCGGCAAAGTGACTGCGGTCACTTCGGCTCTGTCGACTGGAGGGCGTGCGTCAGGATAAAGGTGTCAGGCCACCTTTGCATTAAATGCCCCTGCGATTTGGTCGGTTGGCGTGGCGATTTTGCCAAGGTTGCTTCTTGGTGAAGACTGGGCCTCGGGCGAGCCGAGGGTGTGTCCGTTGCTGGAGGGGGTCCTCGGGCGAGACGTAGGTCCTCCGGGGTCGGCTGCCCTTGCCCGAGGCTGGGCTCAGGCGAGGCGTGATCGCGTCCCTCGAATGGACCGATCCTTGACTTAATCGCACCCATCAGGCCTTTGCAGCTTCGTGCTGATGGGGGTTACCAGCTGAGATTTAGGAGCCTTGAGGGTACCCCTAATTATGGTCCCCGACAGGGTTAGAGTCAGAAAAAAAAATTAAGAGAGGCTGAAGTAAACCGTTATAGTATTTAATGTCCCTTCTATATTATACGTGTACGTTTTGAACTTTAGGAGAGGCTTTAGTCTTCATGGATTCGGGAGCGGTAGGGGGGCTTTAGCCCCGCTCGCCCCACCTTTGGCTCTGTCACTGCATATAACTAAACGTCGGTGGACTTTATTGATGGTATTTAATCTAATTTGTAAGGGTGGCAAATTTGGATTTGGTAATATGCATATAGAACTTTTTCTTACTCGGTAACCCTATTTTTTTAGAGGTTTTTATTTTTCCAAGTAAAATTAGTCCATTTTTTCTTAGAAAAATGGGATTGTCAAACTAGGCCTAACGAGGAAAAATGTAACTTAGGGTCCGTTTGTTTTCCTACTAGATTTGTATAAGTTGGATTATTGTGCAAAGGTAAAATATCAGTTTGTAACGAAAAGAAGTTGAAAATAAGCTACATGTTAGTTTATTTTTAGCTTATTTATGGTTCCAAAGTAATATTTTACGATCCTATCCTTTCGTCATAATCTAACATATATAATCTAAGTGGAAACAAACATGCAGTCGTGTAAACAAAATAGCGTTGGAACTTACTTAATACGCTTCTCGTGTACCTAAAGCGGGGAGGGGAAAACTCCCGTTGCCCATACAGACACATACTCATGCACTTTTTTTGTTCATGGGCCTTGTAAAAATGGAATCCGTAAAATGGGGCGCACAGCCGCACAGGCAGGGGCAAAACGGAAAACGGTGGTCGGTGGGAGCCTGGGCGCGGGAGGAGACATTCGGTCTATTTCCTTAATTCGATTCGGTCTATTCGGTTTTATGAATTTTCGGGTTATAAAAAGTAAAAACCAAAATTTTTAAAATAATTTTAGGAACCGAACCAGAGTAGGCTCACAATTTTGATTCGGTCCACCGAATAGACCTTAATAGTAGAGACTAATATCTTTTGTTAAAATATATACAATGAATAATTAAATGGAAGTACTATTATTATAACAAATGACTATAATCGTTAAGATGATATCATTATTTTTAGCTAATAAGTTCATAAATCATATAATGATATCATGACATATTAAAAGCTCTTTAATATTTTGAGTTATTCGGTCTATTTGGATTTTAAAGGTTAGAAACCGAACCTATACTTTGAAATATAGCATATATAGAAACTGAACCCGAATCAAAACCCGTATAGACCAATAATTCCGTCTATTAGATTTCGGTACGGTTTTGGTTTTACTAGGTTTTAAAATGCCTACTCCTAGAGATAACTAAGGCCACAGTCACGTCACGCAGGGGAGGATGCCTTCCGTGCACTGTGCGCGCGGAAACCTGGAGCCCGACACGGAGCCCCGCGGGATCCCGTGTGGCTGCGCCGCCTGTGCTCCATTTTTCTTGTCATCCGGCTTTTCTTCTCTGCCCGCCTATGGCATATTGGCACGAGGCTAGCTAGGTATGATTTGCTCCGGCTGGGCAGCGGTAATATTTAGCCAAATCTACAAGTCTATAACAAAAGAAGTTGTCTGCATATATAGTGAAAAGAAATTTGGCTGTTCCGTGTAGAACTTATGTTACATTCTTTTATTCTTGTTTTGGGAGTTAGCATTGTTACTATTTCTTGTGTGTTCTCTAGTTTTTTTTTTAATTTTAGTTACCGTGCAAGCTTCCATCGTCCAGTGAAATGCCTTTTCTACTCTCATTGTTTCATGCCTTCACCATAAACATACTCCCTCCATCCCATTGATCAGGGTGTATATAATTTTGACACGGTTTTTAAAGCAAAACCTTGATCATTTATATTTTTCAAAATATATTATCGATAAATACAAAAAATACCACCGTCTTAAATTACTTTTGTATATGAATCTAACTATATAACATGCATACACTAAAAATATATTTTTAATTAAATTATCAGTCAAAGATTTCAAGGGTCGTCTTTTCTAAATACATACACGCCTTAATCAATGGGACGGAGGAGGTTAATTCTTAGCTTATTCCAGAAATGGGCTAGTATATATGTACAGTGCCAGGTCCAAATAATAAGCAGTATAGTAGGTCACAACACCAATTCATTTTGAGATAAAGCTTCCTTCGTATAAAAAGCTAAGGGGGTCAGTCGATTCGGCTTGGAAATAAAATTTGGACTAACCAACACGACGCAACACAGAGGTTGTTTGTAAATTGTAATTGTAACACATATGACACCGTAAAGGTGGACATTCTGTAGGAAAAAAGCACGGGTCAATCCATTTCCAAATATCGTTTTAGAGGAAAGGTTTTACCATCCGTGCTGCACACCCAAACATGTAATTTTCTCAATGCTATAAAAAAACTTTAGTTATTCTAAATTATAAGCAGTTCAGTTTTTTTTTTTTGCATATAGTCCAAATGGCTACAAATCTTTACCATCCCTCTAGTGTCGCGAATATGTTTAGTTCATGGCTAGTGGGGATTAGTAAAGATTTAAAATTGTTAGCGCTATTAGAGAGCAACGGCAGTTTGTTGGGCCATTTGGCGATGTAAAAATGACATTGTGTTTGAACGTAAATAAGTGAGAAATTCTCTGCATGTTCTTCATTTGTCTGTCCGCTGGCTCCGTTTCTAGGTTATGCTATAGAAATCTATCTTCCAAAAGTTAGTTTTGGCTACCTGTCAAAAGTTATATGTGTCTAAACATAATGTATATCTAGATATGTAGCGCAAGGTATGCATATAAAAAAAATAAAGCGATCTATAATCTAAAACGGGGACTTCCATAAACTATCACGATTATCGATATGTTGCACATCCTGTAGATAGGGACTGAACTAGTAATTCCCGGGTGTCCAAATGCAGGTTGAACAAGTGAGAACAGCAAGCAGATCACGATCCTTCACTTTTATGTCTGTGAGTGAGTGAGTGGTTGTTTGTTCCTATCCATTTGCCATTGGTGTAACGACTTTTATTCTTCCTTTGACACTGTCCCCTAACCACTATTCCCTGCCCCATTAACAACTGATGGCTACACCCTACGCAGCTGACGCCTGATGGAGTGAATGTGATGGATGGCTATGCAGTGCAGGATGATGCATACTCTGTACTGAACCAACCAACCCACCTAGTAGTCTGATGGTTTGCACTATCTTCTTTGAGAAACTCTTAAGATCACATACAATGTGTATATAGTTTGCCTTGTTTTCATGGCCTGCACTTTGGGGCCTTTCTATCTTGGCTTTTCGGCTCTGAAAGGTAGCGAACATGGCTTCCGTACTGTGTTGTAACTGAATGCGAGAGAGAGGGACTTCAGAAAAAAAAAATAGGTGCGTCTATTCTTTCTTTCTTTCTTTCTTTCTTTTTTGGGTCTGCAACAAACGAGGTGGGGGTGACTCTTTCTTTCTCTCTCTGTATAGATATTTAATTTGGAGCTCTACGAGATCAAATATTTTGCAGCAAATTCTCGTGTATTTAGGATGAATCGGTTCCATTATAGTTTTTTAGAATGAATCAGTTCTATTCTGCGTTTGGCAAGCAAAATAGAGCCGCTCTATTTTTTTTTGTTAAAGAGTAGAATAGAGCGGAGCCACTTTGTTGTTTATTTGGTTGGAGAGCCATATGAGTTTAGAGAAGGGAAGGGGAGGAGAGCACTCGCGTCCAGAAGAGCGCTCGTGTCCGATCATTTTGGTGAGCGGAAGTATTACAACTATTTATAGTAAATTTTTATATGTAGACTTTAGAAGCTGCTCTGCTCCTATTTTATTGAAAACCATACATCTAGGAAATAGGAATGGAACCGCTCTATTCTCCTACGCTCCTCAACCAAACTCACCCCCTTATCCGTATACCCACTCCACGAATATCTCTCCATCTAAATTAGTTTACTCTTGATCTAAATTAGTCTATTGATAAATTAAAATCATATACTAAAAACTAAACACGTATCCTATTATAAAATAGCAAATTAAACTTTAGAGTACATGTCTCTAGTCATTTTAAATCTTGCTTGTTTAATTTATACTGAATTGATATAATAATTTTGAATTTGCGTCTAAATATGGCCATAAAAATATTATTTTGCACTATAGATTATATAATTTAGTTTGAAAATAAGGAGAGAGATGGGAGGTGGAATAGGGGAGATAGCCTAATGGAATAAGGGAAAACACTACCTTCGGTTCAAACAAAAAAAAAGGTGCAAACTCACGTCGTTGGAAAATGAGCGTAAAACACAGTTGAGCTTGAAAATAAGAGTCAGAACACGGAGCTTGGTATCTTTTCGCTAACTGATGGTGAAAGCTGCTTAAAAAGTTCGAGTTGGTCTAGTAAATCTAAAACTACTTATATCTATAATGACCAGAGGGGGCATGTGCCTCTTTTTTTTTTGGGAGAATACAATAGTAGACTCTGGATACCGGAAATTTTCACTAGATGTTAAGGCTGTCTCCAGCAGGAGACTGTAAACGATCCGATATGCTAAATATAGCGCCTCCAATCGTCCGGAAACCGTCCAGCAACGTCCGCTATCCTCTCCGCTAAAATATAGCGCTCGTCCTTCGCTCGCTACATTTACCGATTTCCTGTGCGTCCTCTATCCATCGAATCCTCCAGCCCACTACCGAAGAGAGGAAGAGCGTCGCCATCGTCTGCGAGAAAGGACGATCCAGTTTTGGATTAACACTCGTCGGGGACATTGAACACACACGAATCGTCGGAGAAACGGAGCAGCTCGCGCGACGAATCGTCGGAGAAACGGAGCAGCTCGCGCGGCGAATCGCTGGGGACGAGGATGAGCTCGCGTGGCGGATCGACGAGGAGGAGCACGAGGAGGAAGATCCCGCAGCCGTCGTGGACGCGGGCGTAGCAGCTCGCTGGGTAGGACGACGAACACGTGGCCAACGAGGACTGTGTGCGATAGCTCAACGGGGAGGAGGAAGAGAGACAGAGCAGTCGCCGGCGAGAAAGGACGAACGCGCAAAACAACGAGGAGCTCAACAGGATTGAGCAACAACGCCATGGCGGATCACATAGAGCCAGGAGAGGAACCCACGCCAAACACACACGTGCGGAGGACGAGATATAGCTGGGAAATGGACTAGCCACATATTTTGGCATGCAAAGAAAATATGTTTCCAAATTTTAATGTAATATACTGTGGCCAGACTATACAAGATAAAAAATAGAGGACCAAATTATATGAAAAGAGAGAATAAATATTCTAGGTTAATTTTGGAGGTATAGAGGATCCAATTTAGAGGACGTTGCTGGAGATGGAGAAAATATAGAGGATGAAATCTTTTAGAGTGTTCTGTAAAGGACAAAGAATATTCCTTTAGAAAACGAAATTTAGGTAACGTTGCTGGAGATAGCCTAACGAGGACATTGATTAATATGGAAACCACTAGTAGGGTGCCCGTGCGTTGCAATGGAACCGAATTATAACACGATAACTTACATGTCTCTGTTGTATGTTATAGATATGTGTCCGTGCGTTGCGACGGAAGTAATAGATTTGTATGAAACATTAATACGGAACGACAAACATCACTATAACATGCAAAATTCGTGTGGAAAACATTATCAATATCACACTAATCAGCTAATCCTTTTTAGCGATATCGATAAGTCTCTGTTGTATGTTTGCAGGGATGGCATATCGGCACGAATTATCCTCATAACTTAACAGATCAATCACAAAGTTCCTTCGAACAATCTTTGCATCCTACAGACAAAGACATAAGAGAACAAAACATATTATATTGTAAAAAGAGATAACTGGAATATATGTTTTGAACATAGAACGAACATACTACACTTACCCCAACAAATTTCATTCGTCTGTCATTCCCCCACATGGTCATAGCTTGTAGAACGAGGTAGCTGGTATTAAACCTATAATATATATAATGTTTAGGCAACTATGTTTTATACAATGATTATCATAGAAAAAATTTAAACTGCTGAGAAGGTGGTACGAAGAAAATACCCTCTTAAGTCAATTGGAACACCAATCTGAATTGTATGTTCCCACTTAAAGATATCCTCCGCCCATCCAGAACGTTTTTTGCTGTAAGCAATCTTATATTTCTTTGAGGCCATGATAATCGCTTCCGCAAACCTCTTGTATGGCATGTGTTTACACCAATCTTGAGTCGGTGTAAAGTTGATAAAAGTCACATGCTTTTTAACATGATCTATTACGAAAAGGGCGTGACATCCATTGAATTTCCATGGCATAAGAACCTACAAAATATCAGTCATTAGGATTGCAAAGAAGTGTCCTTTATAAATACATTCTAAATGAACACATACTTACATATCTACAACCCGTGATATAATAATTCATTGATGGCCAACAATCGAGTGTTTTGGCTAACTCTTCTGCTGTAGGATCCTGATGGTACTTTGGAAGTTTACCAAAACCAACCATTCTCTAGAGAGTATATATACATGTCCACATGAGGATTAGATGTAGATACTATATATTAATAGATTAATGATTGGAAACAAACTTACCCAGAAACGCATGTCCATATAATGCTTTCTATTATTTATGATTTCTCCTTTCGGCCTACATGACTCTTTATTGGCAAGCAGCCGAACAACCATGTCAAAACATCTTAGAGTCATATCTTTATTTATCGTTAATATGTTTTGTAGGTCTTTAACAGAGATTTCTATCTTAAAAGGATTGAAACTTCGCACCCATGTCATCCTGTAATGTAGCATGACGAAAGTCTATATCAAGAATCTAAGTAGTTGATATACATAAAATAGATAAATCAATGAGCACTTACTCTAGTGTCGTATCGTCTTCTATTGCCATGATATAATCACATAAAACATCTATTGAATCGGCTTTGATCACTGGCATGTCCTTTGTGGAAAGACCAACCATTAAAAAGTCATTGGTGCACCCATCGTTAGATACTTTTACAGGAGTTCTTTTATCCCAATCATCAACAAACCACTTTTGCAAGTCTGCTTGAGTAATAGGGCCTTCCTCATCTTCATACACTACTTCGCTATCATCAAGCACGTGGAGTAGCTTCCTCTTCTTAGAATCTGTTGGGTTTTCTAATATCTCAACATCCGGTGGGCTTCCAGAGTCAACTTCTTTATCATTTTTGTATAACAGACACCCCCTTCTCTTATTCAGTTCTGAAGATAGTAATATAGCAGCCATTTTTTTCTAAAGTGTGACATGTCATCCTACAAATAAGAAATAATTATTATATTAGCATTATATATGTAACACTGACTGTAGATGTGCATATATGTCGTAGTAGTAATAATATACCTGGGTAAAACTGTCAGACAGTTCATCCCCTGTCCAGTATTCGGTATAGTTCAAAAGAAAGAGGCCACATGAAGAGCTACATATACATTAATATCAACATAAAGATTAGTATGAATGAAAAAATAGGTAAAGAAGATTTTAGGGCGTACCTATCTGTCTGCTTTGCATATCCCATGTCTATTTCTCTGAGCGGCCAAGAAGCAACTTGGAGGTTTGGCCACCTGTGGTCTTTTAACTCCTTACGTTGAGATATCATATCAATTTGTCTTTGGAGTCCTTTAATCTTTATATATTGTAAAACAAAATTAGATATTGGGATAAGTTAATAGTGAATTCATAATTGTTTAGTTTGTGCATACTCACAGAGTCAGTGAGGTCTTTACGATCTTGTGAAGTACCAAGTGAATCGAGCACTTGTGTCTCCATATTTCTTGCATGGATCACGACAAGATACCAGTGCGTCTCTCGGATGTTTATCGGAATAAACACCTACAAAATAGTTATAAATACTTGCATAAGAATAAAATACATGTAAACACTAACTGTTTTGTTTAGATTATAAACTCATATGTACCATGTCATGGTCTAGGTAAAGTAACACCCTTCGTTCAGCGCTACATATTTGTGTCATGTCTTCAATTGGATATAGCTCCTCTGTTTTAATTTCAACATCGCCATCTCGCTTCAAGAAATTAAACTGGAAAGCATTTTCTATGTGAACGCGACCTCCAGATTGGCACTTTAGATGCTTTTGAGCTTTTATCAAATTTATATAACAGTCTATAACCTGTAAGTGTGTAAGTTGTGGTTAAAAATACCAAGATGAGTAAAAAAATCTATACATAACAAGGTCGCCAAATTTAAAAACTAAGCATGGATTACCTCGTCACCTAGATATGTATTCGGCTGAAATAAACATTCCATCGACTTTCTTTCAACAAAGGCATCATCAATAAGCACGACTTCCACCCTTGGTTCACAAGGGATTTCCTTAATAAAATCGATGAGTGCAAGGTCACCCTGTGTGCAAATATAGTCTAGAGCAAACAATCGTGAGATACAACTAAAATTAGTTATTACAATAAAATACAAATTGATCCATACAGAACTACGAAAATTATAATACCTTCCGGAACTATTGCGGTTGCCACCGATTTTTTTGGCTTGTTATGACACAAGCCTACAGATAGAAATTCCATTCTCGCGGGACAAAAACCTACATTTATAAGGTAAGGTAGGCCAGTGTCCATGCTTTGCCATGTTAGTGGAAAAAATAAATGACGATTTAGGATAGTAAGCCAACATGCATAGCAAATTGTTAGACGCATAATAAACTAATAAATATAAATCACCTAGTTTCATATACGTACAGGCCTACTCGGGAAATGGAAACCCCCTTTAGTTGTTTCATATCACCTAGTAATAAATAAATCACCTAGTTTCTAAATTGTTAGCTGCAGTTTAGAAGGTGACTTCGTACCTAAGTGATAAGTATATTCTTGAGTCTGCTTGATTTGGCTATAACATATGAACACATATATTCTCGGATTTCGTATGTAATCCGGGGGTATCACACAAAAACACCCAACAATTTTGAAGCATGAGAGTAAAACCTGATAAAAGCGTCTGCTCAAAATCAAGGTTAGTTCTTGTCTATGCGAGCAGACAAGTTGCTGGCTTCATGCAGCAGAGGACCACACACATGCTGAAACAGAACTAACCAAATGCAAGGAAAACTACGACACCTTGGCAAGTCAAAATGGAATCTGAATACAAGAAAAAATAAAGGCACAAGGTAATGAGCACCTTTTTATTGAGGAGATCCCTGTTGAAGATGTCGCGGACAGACCAAAAGAAGACTTGGTTGTCAAGGTAGCTGAGATCAAACTTGTCGTCGTTCTTTGCCCTTGCCTCCATAGCCTCGAACCCCTCTGCCTGCTTCACCGCTTCTTCTTCCACGAGCGCTTATTACATGCAGTGCCACTATCTTCCTCCTCACTTTTGCTGTTTGGAGTCACCGTACAAGGTAGGAGGAGGAACGGGAGGCGAGGAAAAAGATGGTAAGAGGCCGTTGTGTTTCCTTTTGTTTTGTTGACGGGAGGTGAGGAAGATCCAGGGAATCGTCGCGCGCCGAGAGGAGAGGATGGTGGGGAAGATCCAGGGAGGCGCCGCGCGCGGGGAGGCGAGGACGGGCCTTCCATGATAGGATTGACGAGGGCGATGGAGGGAGGTGCAGGGGCTGCAGTCCAGGGCGCACGGTGGCATGCCGATCTGTGCGGCGGAGACTGAGGTGCGGCAGAGACATGACGAGATTGACGATCGTTGGGTTTCCTTTTTTTGACTTAACATAGGTAGCTGAGCTCTAAATCCAGCAAGGGGAATCCACTCTTGGTCGCTCCGCCATTCTCGCCCCGCGTCGACGCTCGGTCGATGGAAGGCGCATCCCAGGGATCCTCTCGCCCCCGCCTCGCTGACCTTCGACGGAAGGCGCATCCCAGGGATCCTCCATGGTCGTGCCCTGCCATCCTCGCCCCACGCTTCCTGCCCGCCCGCTCGCATCCTCCGCTCCGCTGCTCGTGCCATCTCAGCGTCATCCGCCCATCCGCATCCTCCGCGACTGTCGCTCAACCACCTCCGCGCATACACCAGCAGTCCGCGGAGGGACGAGTGGAGGAGGCACCCGATGGTGGGAAACCCACTGCGCCACACCACACCCGGGCTCGACATTGCCATTGTCGGCTTTGGAATCTACCTCATTATCGAGGCCGCCTACAACCGCCTTAAGCGCCCCTCCGGCAACCACCACCACTAAATCGCCTGCTAGGATTCATGACTCTAAGGTAAGGCCCCACCCGTGCCTGTCCCCTTGTTTACTTAGTGAATTGAGTTTGTTTGGGCAAGCTGGTGCTCGGCGGCGCAATGGGCGGTGGTCAAGCCTTAGTCGAGCAGTGCTCAGGCCTCAGGAGGCTAGTGGGCGGCTCTTCGGCCTTAAGCGCACGGTGGGAGCAGCATTTTCAGAAGCTGGTGCTCGGCGGCGCGATGGGCGGTGGTCAAGCCTCAGTCGAGCAGTGCTCAGGCCTCAGGAGGCCAGTGGGCGGCTCTTCGGCCTTAAGCGCACGGTGGGAGCAGCATTTTTAGAAGTGTGCGAGCCTACCTGTCATAAATTAGGCCTACCGTCCAACACAAGACGTCCATGTACGTACATTTTCATTTTTCATTTTGTAGTATCATTGGCCGTTACTCTATAGTTTGGTCAGAGAACTTTTAATTCGTAATCACTGTTGAGATTTGCAAATTGCAGTTGTTTACTATTTTCTCCATATGTTGATGTGTTTGTAATCAAAATGGGGTGGATTGGTAGAGAAGACGAATCATTTTTTGTAGTTGGTTTCAATTGAGTATTTGAGTAAGCTGAATTGCATGAAGCCCACACCAAAAGATTTTTGAATTTACGATTTATTGTATTTGTTTTCTGTTGGTAAAATCTTGTGATGTCCTGTGAAGCTCCTCTATTTTATTTACCTTTGTAACCAGTTTTGGGATGTTGCTTACTGTTCACTGTAGTTGTTTGTTAGCATTGTGAAAGGGAAATGTGCCCTTGGGCCATTTCTATGTATTTTGGTGATTTAGTGCCCAACACAGGTGCCTAATTGTAAAATGGTGGACAAAGTACAAATCAAGGATAAAGGTATGTTTCTCAGACTTAGTACATTGGTTTTGTGTACTAATATACTTGTCTAAGTGTTAGAAACAGAAAGAAGAAGAAAAGAAAAGAGGAGAAAAAGACTTGGCTGAGTGCAGCCAAGACACAGCTCAGTCTGGCACACCGGACTGTCCGGTGGTGCACCGGACAGTGTCCGGTGCGCCAGGCTGGCTCGGCGTGAAGTAGCCGCTCTCGGGAATTCGCCGACGGCGTACGGCTAAAATTCACCGGACTGTCCGGTGTGCACCGGACTGTCCGGTGAGCCAACGGTCGGCCGGGCCAACGGTCGGCCGCGGAATCTGCGCGCGACACGTGGCCGGGCCAACGGTCGGAAGGGGGCACCGGACTGTCCGGTGTGCACCGGACATGTCCGGTGCGCCAACGGCTCCCAGATCTGCAACGGTCGGCAGCGCCATTTTAGGAAGGAAATCGGGCACCGGACAGTGTCCGGTGTGCACCGGACTGTCCGGTGCACCCGACGACAGAAGGCAAGATTGGCCTTCCAGATTTGCTCTCAACGGCTCCTAGCTGCCTTGGGGCTATAAAAGGGACCCCTAGGCGCATGGAGGAGTACACCAAGCAACCTTAGAGCATTCTTGATCATCCACACTAAGTCTTTGCGCATTCGTTTGTCATTCTCAGTGATTCGAGCTCCGTTCTAGTGAGAACTTTGAGATAGTCTTTTGAGCTCGATTCTTGGCCGTGTGTGTGCGCATTTTGCTGTGGATTTGTGTGTGTTGCTGTCCTCCCTTACTCCGTATTTCTTGTGAATCTCAAGTGTAAGGGCGAGAGGCTCCAAGTTGTGGAGAATCCTCGCAATCGGGATATTGAAAGGCAAAGCAAAACACCGTGGTATTCAAGTTGGTCTTTGGACCGCTTGAGAGGGGTTGATTGCAACCCTCGTCCGTTGGGATGCCACAACGTGGAGTAGGCAAGCGTTGGTCTTGGCCGAACCACGGGATAAACCACTGTGTCATCTCTGTGTTTGATCTCTTGTGGTATTGTGTTTTGTTGAGACTCCTATCTAGCCACTTGGCGATTATTGTGCTAACACTTAACAAGTTTTTTTTTGTGGCTATAAGTTTAAGTTTTCACAGGATCACCTATTCACCCCCCTCTAGGTGCTCTCAATTGGTATCAGAGCCGTTCTCTTCACAAGGGGACTAACCGCCCGAAGAGATGGATCCTAAAGGGAAGGGAATCGTGATCAACGACAAGGAGAAGGAGTCCTTCGTCAACGAGCCAAAGGACGACAAGACTACCGACTCGGGCTCGGGGCACAGACGCAAAGAAGGGAAGAAGAAGAAGACAAGACGCATCAAGGAGATCGTCTACTACGACAGCGACGAATCTTCCTCTTCCCAAAAGGACGACGACAACGACTACAGGAAGACGGTCAATTCGAACTTTTCATTTGATTATTCTCGTATTCCACATAGTTCGAATTCGCAATTGCTTTCCATTCCTCTTGGCAAACCTCCACACTTCGATGGGGAGGACTACGGATTTTGGAGTCACAAAATGCGTAGTCACTTATTCTCTCTCCATCCAAGCATATGGGAGATTGTAGAGAATGGAATGAAATTTGATAGCTCGGATAGCCC
This sequence comes from Zea luxurians, assembly GCA_029449295.1. Lineage (NCBI taxonomy): Eukaryota > Viridiplantae > Streptophyta > Magnoliopsida > Poales > Poaceae > Zea > Zea luxurians. The sequence goes on from JAOPSE010000044.1 coordinate 3,507,170, forward strand.
TATGCTTATAAATGAACAAATTCATAGAAATGCACAAGCTACTACTGTTCTCTTAGCATCTTTGTGCAGGGAAGAGTACAATAAGGTGAGCGGCTTGGACAATGCCAAGCAGATATGGGACACCCTCAAGATCTCTCACGAGGGGAATGACATCACCATGCTCACCAAGATGGAGTTGGTGGAGGGCGAGCTTGGACGATTCGCGATGATAAGGGGCGAGGAACCGACTCAAACTTACAACCGGCTCAAGACCCTTATCAACAAAATAAGGAGCTACGGAAGCACACGATGGACGGACCACGACGTCGTCCGCCTAATGCTAAGGTCTTTTACCGTTCTTGATCCTCATCTCGTGAACAATATTCGTGAGAATCCCAGGTACACGATGATGACGCCCGAGGAGGTACTCGGAAAATTCGTAAGCGGGCGGATGATGATCAAGGAGGCGAGATACATCGACGACGCGTTGAACGGTCCAATCCACGAGCCTCAACCCATTGCTCTCAAGGCAACGAGGAGCAAGGAGGCGCTACCGAGCAAGGTGGCGCAAGTTGAGGCGGCCGGGCTAAATAATGAGGAGATGACCCTCATCATTAAGCGCTTCAAGACAGCGCTTAAGGGTCGCAAGGGACAGCCAAGCAAGACCAAGACAAAGGAGAAGCGCTCGTGCTTCAAATGTGGTAAGATTGGTCATTTCATTGCTAACTGTCCCGATAATGAAAGTGACCAGGAAAAGGGGAACAAAAGGGAGAAGAAGAAGCATTACAAGAAGGCCAAGGGCGAGGCGCATATCGGAAAGGAGTGGGATTCGGATTGCTCCTCCTCCGACTCCGACAATGAAGGACTCGCCACCACCGCCTTCAACAAGTCATCCCTCTTCCCCAACGAGCGTCACACTTGCCTCATGGCAAGGGAGAAGAAAGTAAGCACTCATGATACTAGCACTTACGCTTCTTCAAGTGAGGATGAGTCTAGTGATGATGATGAGATAGATTACTCATGCTTATTCAAGGGATTAGATAGATCCAAAATTGATAAGATTAATGAGTTGATTGATGCTTTAAATGACAAGAATAGATTACTAGAAAAACAAGAGGATCTTCTATATGAGGAGCATGATAAATTTGTTAGTGCACAAAAATCTCTTGCTCTTGAAATTAAAAGGAATGAAATGCTCTCTAGTGAATTATCTTCTTGTCATGAAACCATTGCTACTTTAAGAAGTGTTAACAATGATTTAAGTGCTAAACTAGTAGAAGCAAATAAATCCAACTCCTGTGTAGAAATTGTTGAAACTTGCAATAGGTGTAAAGATTTTGACATTGATGCTTGTAGTGAACACCAAGTTTCAATTTCCAAACTTAATGATGAATTGGCTAGTCTTAATGCTCAACTTAAGACTAGCAAGAGTAATTTTGATAAGCTAAAATTTGCAAGGGATGCCTACACAATTGGTAGACACCCCTCAATTAAGGATGGACTTGGCTACAAGAGGGAAGCCAAGGACTTGACAAGCCATAAGGCTCCCATCTCCGCCAAGGAGAAAGGGAAGGCCCCTATGACAACTAGTGCTAAAAAGAACCATGCTTTTATGTACCATGGTAAGAGACAAAATAGAAATGCTTATAGGAGTTGTAATGCATATAATGCCTTTGATTCTCATGCCATGTTTGCTTCTAGTTCTTATTATGTGCATGATAAAAATGTTGGTAGGAGAAATGTTATTCATAATATGCCTAGGAGAAATGTCGTTAATGTTCCTAGGAAAGTTCATGAACCTTCTACAATATATAATGCTTTAAATGCTTCCTTTGCTATTTGTAGAAAGGATAGGAAAATAGTTGCTAGGAAGTTAGGGGCAAAATGCAAGGGAGACAAAACTTGCATTTGGGTCCCTAAGGATATTTGTGCTAACCTTGCAGGACCCAACATGAGTTGGGTACCTAAGACCCAAGCCTAAATTTGCCTTGCAGGTTTATGCATCCGGGGGTTCAAGCTGGATCATCGACAGCGGATGCACAAACCATATGACGGGGGAGAAGAAGATGTTCACCTCCTACGTCAAAAACAAAGATTCCCAAGATTCAATAATATTCGGTGATGGGAATCAAGGCAAGGTAAAAGGGTTAGGTAAAATTGCAATCTCAAATGAGCACTCTATATCTAATGTGTTTTTAGTAGAGTCTCTTGGATATAATCTGCTATCTGTTAGTCAATTATGCAATATGGGATATAACTGCTTATTTACAAATGTAGATGTGTCTGTCTTTAGAAGATGTGATGGTTCACTAGCTTTTAAGGGTGTACTAGACGGCAAGCTTTACTTAGTTGATTTTGCAAAAGAAGAGGCCGGTCTAGATGCATGCTTAATGGCTAAGACTTGCATGGGCTGGCTGTGGCATCGCCGCTTAGCACATGTGGGGATGAAGAACCTCCACAAGCTTCTAAAGGGAGAACACGTGATAGGTTTGACTAACGTACAATTCGAAAAAGATAGACCTTGTGCAGCTTGTCAAGCAGGTAAACAAGTGGGAGGAGCACATCACAGCAAGAATGTGATGACCACGTCAAGACCTCTGGAGCTGCTGCATATGGACCTCTTCGGACCTGTCGCCTATCTAAGCATAGGAGGAAGTAAGTATGGTCTAGTTATTGTTGATGACTTTTCCCGCTTCACTTGGGTGTTCTTTTTGCAGGATAAGTCTGAAACCCAAGGGACCCTCAAGCGCTTCCTAAGGAGGGCTCAAAATGAGTTTGAGCTCAAGGTGAAAAAGATAAGGAGCGACAACGGGTCCGAATTCAAGAACCTTCAAGTGGAGGAGTTTCTTGAGGAGGAAGGGATCAAGCACGAGTTCTCCGCTCCCTACACACCTCAGCAAAATGGTGTGGTAGAGAGGAAGAACAGGACGCTCATAGATATGGCGAGGACTATGCTTGGAGAATTCAAGACCCCTGAGTGCTTTTGGTCGGAAGCCGTGAACACGGCTTGCCACGCCATCAACAGGGTCTACCTTCACCGCCTCCTCAAGAAGACGTCGTATGAGCTACTAACCGGTAACAAACCCAATGTATCTTACTTTCGTGTATTTGGGAGCAGGTGCTACATTCTAGTGAAGAAGGGTAGAAATTCTAAATTTGCTCCCAAAGCTGTAGAAGGGTTTTTATTAGGTTATGATTCAAATACAAAGGCGTATAGGGTCTTCAACAAATCATCGGGTTTGGTTGAAGTCTCTAGCGACGTTGTATTTGATGAGACTAATGGCTCTCCAAGAGAGCAAGTTGTTGATTGTGATGATGTAGATGAAGAAGATGTTCCGACGGCCGCTATACGAACCATGGCGATTGGAGAAGTGCGGCCACAGGAACAAGATGAACGAGATCAACCTTCTTCCTCAACAACGGTGCATCCCCCAACTCAAGACGATGAACAGGTTCATCAAAAGGAGGCGTGTGATCAAGGGGGAGCACAAGATGATCACGTGATGGAGGAAGAAGCGCAACCGGCACCTCCAACCCAAGTTCGAGCGGTGATTCAAAGGGATCATCCCGTCGACCAAATTTTGGGTGACATTAGCAAGGGAGTAACTACTCGATCTCGATTAGTTAATTTTTGTGAGCATTACTCCTTTGTCTCTTCTATTGAGCCTTTCAGGGTAGAGGAGGCCTTGCTAGATCCGGATTGGGTATTGGCCATGCAGGAGGAACTCAACAACTTCAAGCGCAATGAAGTTTGGACACTGGTGCCTCGTCCCAGGCAAAATGTTGTGGGAACCAAGTGGGTGTTCCACAACAAACAGGACGAGCACGGGGTGGTGACGAGGAACAAGGCTCGACTTGTGGCAAAAGGTTATGCCCAAGTCGCAGGTTTGGACTTTGAGGAGACTTTTGCTCCTGTGGCTAGGCTAGAATCAATTCGTATCTTGCTAGCATATGCCGCTCACCATTCTTTCAGGTTGTACCAAATGGATGTGAAGAGCGCTTTCCTCAACGGGCCGATCAAAGAGGAGGTGTACGTGGAGCAGCCCCCTGGCTTCGAGGATGAACGGTACCCCGACCACGTGTGTAAGCTCTCTAAGGCGCTCTATGGACTTAAGCAAGCCCCAAGAGCATGGTATGAATGCCTTAAAGACTTTTTAATTGCTAATGCTTTCAAGGTTGGGAAAGCCGATCCAACTCTTTTTACAAAGACATGTGATGGTGATTTGTTTGTATGCCAAATTTATGTCGATGACATAATATTTGGTTCTACTAACCAAAAGTCTTGTGAAGAGTTTAGCAGGGTAATGATGCAGAAATTCGAGATGTCGATGATGGGCGAGTTGAACTACTTCCTTGGGTTCCAAGTGAAGCAACTCAAGGACGGCACCTTCATCTCCCAAACGAAGTACACACAAGATTTGCTAAAGAGGTTTGGGATGAAGGACGCCAAGCCCGCAAAGACGCCGATGGGAACCGACGGACACACCGACCTCAACAAAGGAGGTAAGTCCGTTGATCAAAAAGCATACCGGTCCATGATAGGTTCTTTGCTTTATTTATGTGCTAGTAGACCGGATATTATGCTTAGCGTATGCATGTGTGCTAGATTTCAATCCGATCCGAAGGAGTGTCACTTAGTGGCTGTGAAGCGAATTCTTCGATATTTAGTCGCTACGCCTTGCTTCGGGATCTGGTATCCAAAGGGGTCTAACTTTGACTTGATTGGGTACTCAGATTCCGACTATGCTGGATGTAAGGTCGATAGGAAGAGTACATCGGGGACGTGCCAATTCTTAGGAAGGTCCCTGGTGTCATGGAACTCTAAGAAACAAACCTCCGTTGCCCTATCCACCGCTGAGGCCGAGTATGTTGCCGCAGGACAGTGTTGTGCGCAACTACTTTGGATGAGGCAAACCCTCAGGGACTTTGGCTACAATCTGAGCAAAGTCCCACTCCTATGTGACAATGAGAGTGCTATCCGAATAGCGGAAAATCCTGTTGAGCACAGCCGCACAAAGCACATTGACATCCGGCATCACTTTTTGAGAGACCACCAACAAAAGGGAGATATCGAAGTGTTTCATGTTAGCACCGAGAACCAGCTAGCCGATATCTTTACCAAGCCTTTAGATGAGAAGTCCTTTTGCAGGCTGCGTAGTGAGCTCAATATCTTAGATTCGCGGAACTTGGATTGAAATGTAGCATACATGTGTTTATGCTTTTGATTATGTTCATTCTGCATATTGTTGCTTATTGTGGTGCTCAAGTTGTACAAACACTCCCTGGACCTCACAAGTCCGTGGCAAAATGATGCACAGTTTTAGGGGGAGATGTGTTACAACTTGACCCTTTGAGACTAACCATATGCTTGAGTTTGCTTGTTTTAGTCTCAAAGGAGAATTGAAAGGGAAAAGGTGGACTTGGACCATGAAAGACTTCCACTGCACTCCGATGAGAGGGTAACCTATTCCAAGTTCATCTAATGAACTCTTATTGCCATTTGCTCTTAATTGAAGATTTTGGTGAGGCAATGGGGTTATAGGGCCGAGATTGATCCCGTTTTGGTGCTTGATGCCAAAGGGGGAGAAAATAAAGGCCAAAGCAATAATGGATCAGCTACCACTTGAGAAATTTTGAAAACACTAGAATAGAGCTTTTGGTTTGTCAAAACTCTTTTGTTGTCTCTCTTATCAGAAGTTGGCTTCTTGTGGGGAGAAGTATTGATTATGGGAAAAAGGGGGAGTTTTTGAAATCTTTGATCAATCTCTTTTTGAATGACTCTCTTTATGTTTCAACATGTGTGTTTGACTTAGAGATAGAGATTTGAGTTTGATTTGCAAAAAAAACAAACCAAGTGGTGGCATAGAGTGATCCATATATGTCAAAATTGAATCAAAATAGTTTGAGTTCTTATTTGAAGTGTTTTTGTACTTGTTCTACTTGCTTTATGTTGTGTTGGCATAAATCACCAAAAAGGGGGAGATTGAAAGGGAAATGTGCCCTTGGGCCATTTCTATGTATTTTGGTGATTTAGTGCCCAACACAGGTGCCTAATTGTAAAATGGTGGACAAAGTACAAATCAAGGATAAAGGTATGTTTCTCAGACTTAGTACATTGGTTTTGTGTACTAATATACTTGTCTAAGTGTTAGAAACAGAAAGAAGAAGAAAAGAAAAGAGGAGAAAAAGACTTGGCTGAGTGCAGCCAAGACACAGCTCAGTCTGGCACACCGGACTGTCCGGTGGTGCACCGGACAGTGTCCGGTGCGCCAGGCTGGCTCGGCGTGAAGTAGCCGCTCTCGGGAATTCGCCGACGGCGTACGGCTAAAATTCACCGGACTGTCCGGTGTGCACCGGACTGTCCGGTGAGCCAACGGTCGGCCGGGCCAACGGTCGGCCGCGGAATCTGTGCGCGACATGTGGCCGGGCCAACGGTCGGAAGGGGGCACCGGACTGTCCGGTGTGCACCGGACATGTCCGGTGCGCCAACGGCTCCCAGATCTGCAACGGTCGGCAGCGCCATTTTAGGAAGGAAATCGGGCACCGGACAGTGTCCGGTGTGCACCGGACTGTCCGGTGCACCCGACGACAGAAGGCAAGATTGGCCTTCCAGATTTGCTCTCAACGGCTCCTAGCTGCCTTGGGGCTATAAAAGGGACCCCTAGGCGCATGGAGGAGTACACCAAGCAACCTTAGAGCATTCTTGATCATCCACACTAAGTCTTTGCGCATTCGTTTGTCATTCTCAGTGATTCGAGCTCCGTTCTAGTGAGAACTTTGAGATAGTCTTTTGAGCTCGATTCTTGGCCGTGTGTGTGCGCATTTTGCTGTGGATTTGTGTGTGTTGCTGTCCTCCCTTACTCCGTATTTCTTGTGAATCTCAAGTGTAAGGGCGAGAGGCTCCAAGTTGTGGAGAATCCTCGCAATCGGGATATTGAAAGGCAAAGCAAAACACCGTGGTATTCAAGTTGGTCTTTGGACCGCTTGAGAGGGGTTGATTGCAACCCTCGTCCGTTGGGACGCCACAACGTGGAGTAGGCAAGCGTTGGTCTTGGCCGAACCACGGGATAAACCACTGTGTCATCTCTGTGTTTGATCTCTTGTGGTATTGTGTTTTGTTGAGACTCCTATCTAGCCACTTGGCGATTATTGTGCTAACACTTAACAAGTTTTTTTTTGTGGCTATAAGTTTAAGTTTTCACAGGATCACCTATTCACCCCCCTCTAGGTGCTCTCACATTGTCAATAATGTAATGTAAGATCACTGACTGAAATTATGATGCACATTTCTGCAGGGTATTGATCAACCTCGAACTTTTCTGGATGTTGACGAACCTCGTTCAAAAGCACAGAAGTACTGCTCTTTTGTTTCCTGTACAATTGGGACCAAGACTTGTTTGTTTTGCTTTGAAATATCAACAGTTCGGAGAATAATCTGTATCTGACATTTGTTTAATTGAACAAAGCCAAATACTTTGTCAATTGTGTATGCACAATTATTTCCGCCACCGGGGCAGATCCATGAACACCGAAAAAAATATGACATGATAAAGGAAAAAATATGTAAAAAATATTAGTTTAGATTCAAGACCAGCGACATGAACAAATAAGTCGTCCCTTCAGATGGCCAAGGACAACCGCACAAGGGTTTTGATGTGCATTGCATTGCATTGCACAAACACGAATGCATATAATACTACAGCTGTTGCTCCTACAGATACTACTACATCTCATCAAAAAGTAGCCAATCTGCCACGTTTTGAAAAAGGGCTTATATATACACAAGCGCGCGTATAGATATGAGCCGTCGAGGCAGAGCGACGCAGGAATAAATTTATCAAACAATCCATCTCCTGTCCTGTCTGTGTTATTGTATCGCTGACATGCAATTCACCAATTCCAGACCACCAACACCACATTGCAACACCAAGCAAGCAACAGTGGCATCAGCCAACCTGCGAATTAGAAACACGTTAGCTCATGAGGAGCTCTGGATCGTGTTGCCACAATCCAACTGTGAAAAAAACAAGATAATGGCGTACAGGAACATCTATTACTACTTAGCATGCACATGTTGCATGTCACATCACCAGCACATCATCGGTGAGGTAATTAAGCATGAAAGGCGCAACACAGCAGTTTGCTTCGAATCAAACAGGCCCAAACAAAGTCTTGCGACACATACAACCAAGCAGCTGTACATACATAAACACGCTTGTAAGATATCGAAACAGGAGACACAGGGTGGTTGGAGAAGGCGCAACTCATTATCATTCACAGAACGAAGACAATACAACTTCTCAGATTAACAGAGAACTCCAAAGGTGGTAGGAAAGGCTCTTCTACAGTAAAAATTTGAGGATTGTAACTATTATCATTCACAGAACGAGAGACAATACAACTTCTCAGCACCTTTTCTCTATTTCTGTCAGTGTTCCTCCCATTTTCAGCAAAATCAACCCGTAACTGACGACCATTGATCTCGTAACCCTAAAGGTTCCGCCGTGCACTTAGACCAGTTTCCTCGTCCTTGTACTCACAAAAGCCATAACCTTTTGGCTTGCCAGTCTCTTTGTCAATCACCAACCTGCAAGCAATTTGTAGCAGTCAGTTGCCAAAAAGCATAGCTCAATAGCATTTTAATCAAATTCACAAGTTGCAAAAACATAACCGTAGCAAACATGTTACTGGACCAAAATCAGTTTCAGCAAATATTCACCTAGACACAGAAGTAACATCTTAAGCAAGCACATAATGATAAAAAAAACTTGAATGTTTTAAGCAATCATATGCTCATCTGACCTCCTTTAAAAACATACTATTGTAATCCCTCATCTAACAGAAATAAACAGATTTATCCTAGACACATGCGCCATCACAACCCTCCTTTTCTGTCAATGGTGTCAAATACTACTAAGTCGCATGTACCTGTCATTCCACCTAAATTATAGTATTCCAACTTGGAAGCCAGCTCAAAGCGTCAAACATAGAAAATTAGAAATTGACAGCAGAACATGACTTCATCGTGTTCTAAAACTGAAAAAAATTAATTGTGTTTAGTTGGTCTACCCAACATGTGGCATTCCATCTATGGATATGCTCTTCATCTGAAAAAAATTGCCTTATGCAATTTGACACTTCACAGTGATTAGTAGGTATATGATATCATTATCCTAGGGTTGTCATAAGAAAACAGATAATTAGAGATTCAACAAATGCACATAAATCTAACCCTTGGCACCACTACATCAGACTTGCCAAAAGTCAGCACATATTATTCAAGGAAAAAGGCACTTGCACGCATGCACTAATTAAACTAAAAGAGGATCCAAACCTTGTACCAAAAAACATTGAGATCAAAAACACCAAGCTCCCTGAGTGGAAACCATACTGAGATAAAAAAATAATTACTCTAGCTTCCATGTTATTTTGCACAATGCCACACTCGACTGATTTATTGTTACCGTGAACTCAAAGATGAAGAAGCCTTGGCCCTTGCTGATCCTGTGCTCGTGCGTCTCGAACATCTGGCCTTGTTCGGTAAAGCCTCGCATAGAGCATGGACTCGAACTGGTTCCAGTTCATCGAGTCGTCCATGAGCAGCATCCGCTTGCCATGCAGCCGCTCTAGGAAGTCTATCCCATTGAGCCGCTGAGTCCGGGGCGCCGTCAGCGTCATCCGTGTCCAGCAGCTCCTGCGTGTACATGACCGACTTCGTCCCCGTCGAGAGCGCCACTTGTTGTCCTGCCTCGCCCTCCTGCTCCTCTCGCTCCTCTCCATGGGGACGGGGACAGTGAGATGTTGCAAGGAGTTCCTATCCGGACAGTTACCCTGAAATCGGCACAGAAACACAATACACCAACATAGTAATAAGTGACACCAACAATCTCAGGCGCCAATAAATGAGTGACACCAATAAATGACACAGAAGTACTGAGATTTATCCTAGACACAGGCGCATGTGTATATGCCAGACATGTCAGATACCAGTGCTGCTCTGGACTTACTGAGATTTATGGTTAAGCATCAGTCTAACTCAAAATATCACTTGTGATAGTCTTCATAAGAAAACTGTGGTTCTATAGTATGCCAGGCATGCCCAACGAAGCTTGGTAAGTTCCACATATGGCTACATTAGTTTATACATCAATGTTCTATATCATTACCATTCCTATATACAGCTTTCTTCTGTCATATTTGCTCAAAAGATATGTGCTGCACAAGCGCAATTCAGCCATCAAACTTGTGTAATCTTTGAACACGCACCACCTTGTTATCTATGGATGGAGAATTTGGTGCGAACCATGTGTCCTGCAGCTCACTCTGGCAATGCGCGAAGTAGGAGTTGATGAACACCCATGCCTCTCGGTTTGCTTTCAAACTGTCTCAAAGATGTCAGCATTCCACTTCTCAGTCCTGCCCAAAAAAAATCAAAATCAATTGAGTGTTAGTCTTGTGTCGGTGTATTTTTATTGAAACAAACAATTGAGTTTTAACAGACTTACTGTAGGTCTAGTTTGTTAGGACCTCCTTGTAGACGATGTTCTTAGTATATGTTCCATAATCAACTGTGGGGTTCTTTCTTACACCCTTCCTCAAAGTTTTCTTCCCATCGACGGGTGGGATTGCAAGAATCTTTATGTTTGATCGGGCTGTCGCTCTAGATAGAGCAACGTATAGCTGGCCATGAGAGAACACTGGTTCGGGCAAGTATACACCAACGTTGGGAATGGTCTGACCCTGTGCTTTGTTAACCGTCATTGCAAAGCTAAGTCATATAGGAAACTGCTTTCTTTTGAACTGGAAAGGGAACATCTCTTCATCGGAGGGACACAGAGGTATACGCGGTAGGAAAATCCGTTTTCCAGCGTGTTGACCCAGTACAATTTCTGCGTCAATGCTATTTCTTTGGAAACCACGAACGACCAGCCTGGTGCCATTGCAAAGTCCATTCGCAGGGTCTATATTCCGAAGCAATATAACAGGGCATCCAATCTTGAGCTTCAAAACATGTGGTGGCAGCCCATTAGGCGTCAGTGTGTTTAGGAACTCGGGTGGGTAGTAGTTATGGGGATCATCCATGGCGCTATCGAAACTATGGTACACCATATGTTCCCCTTGAAAACGATCAACCATCTTAACATTTATCATATCCACCCATTCGTTCCGCGTTGACAGTATCGCCCTTGAAGTGATGTAGGTCGAATCGGACATATTTTTGTTGAGATTTGGGAAAACGAAGTCTATTAGGTTGTCAAGATCGGTGTCACTCCCACTATAAGGCACACATACCTCGTCAGGAAGACGGATGTCGCTGTCACTATTTGTGTCCTCAGTTCCACCGCCTACGCGCAGCAAATACTCCGCAAACCAAGGGTCGTTTTTTGCCCTCATATTGGTAACAAGCTTTAAGTGGGACATGGACTCCCATAGGTAAGACATCCGTAGCGAAGAAGCGACCACTTGAGCCCTTGACCCTTTACGAACAATAGGCAAGACCTGTCTGAAATCCCCACCGAAGACAATGGTTTTACCACCGAATGGCAGTCCGGGCCGACCCATTATATCGCACATGCTATTGTCCAGTGCCTCCACAGCTTGTCTCTTAGTCATAGAAGCCTCGTCCCAGATAATGAGAGATGCTTTCCGTAGCAACTCTGTGGTTCCACTCTGCTTCGTGAAGCTACATACAGCACCATCGTCAATAGTGAGAGGTATCTTGAAGCGTGAATGGGCGGTTCTTCCTCCAGGCATTATGGAAGCCGCAACGCCAGATGTAGCTATTGCCACTGCAATCTTGCCCTGGCTGCGTAGCGTCGCGAGCAACACTCTATATAGGTAAGTCTTTCCGGTGCCACCAGGTCCATCCACAAAGAATAATCCGCCCTGATCAGTGTCAACGGCAGATAAAATCTTATCATAGGCGGCCCTCTGTTCCTTGTTAAGACAGTCTTTGAGAGCCACATCTTCTGCTGCTGGTTCGATAATTTCCTCCTCGTAAACCTCCCTAGCAGTACCAATAGCATCGTCATACGCGTCCATGATAGGAGGAAGAGGGAATGTCTTTATGTCCTTTCCCATTGACTGCAACATGTTCCTAATGTCAATCAATACCATCTGCTCAACATGAGTTTTGCACGGATTCCTGTGTTGATAGTCCTCGGACATAGAATCTAGGTGTTTCTGCCAGAGTACAACCACATCGCTTGGCTCACAGTACACAAGTATTGTGGCAAAAAGCCGTCGCAGCGCCGATGGCATCTGGAAAAGAGCACGTTCAGTGAGACACTCATCCAGTGTGTTGTCCGACTCAAGCAGTCCCCTTCTCTCTGCTGCCTCACGAAAAGTCGGTAGCGTGACACCATCTACTGTCCTTAGATCCACATAGGAAGTGGCGCCAGTCACATGGTTTAGGAGAACACGAAGATAGTAGCGCTCCCCCTCGGTCGGATGAGCAGAGACTATTCTACCGACTTGTCCACCCGTATCTCGTTTCCTCTTTTGCCATATTTTTCCCTTACCACTCTGCCAAGTGTACCATTCAGGGAAGTCACGATACAGGATGCCACGAGCCTCCTTGTGTAGACTATTCGCCTCAAAATATGCTGTGAGCATTGACCTATCAACACCTGGACGGTTGACGACTCGCTCGACCATTTGCCGCTCGTGAAACGCCACCATGTGCATGTTTGGAAGATGGAGTTGCAGCTGCATCACAGGTGGAGATATCTGACTAAGCTCAAAGCCGTATATCCTCCATAAGGCTTCTGGAGGAGTCACCCACCTTGCATCTCTGTACTGCTTGATCTCATCTACATCATCATCTGCCTTGCTCGCATCTCTCATAACAACAGAAGCACGATCATGGCCTTTGTATATGTACTTGAACAGGTATTTAACAGCCTTGATGCTCCCACATGCCTCAACATTGATGTGACAGTTGAAGAGACGAAGGAGGTACGGGTTGTAAGGGACAACCTATCTATTGTCCAATTCGCACCCTCGAACCTTTTCGGTACGACCATCGTCACGACGTCTGTAAACAGGGTACGAATCCTTCCCTTGCAAGGTTGTGTCACTGAAAGGCCGAGGGTAATGATTCTTGCACGATTTACAACCCTTAGTGCATGGGCAGTTAGGGTTTAGCGACCCACATGGGCCATGCATCATATGCTTGATAACCATCTTTCGTAGTTCAGGGTACTTGTTGCTTGGGATCTCAGCTGAGGTCAAAAGGTCATACTGCTCAGGGCATGTGAGCTTGTACTTCCTCTGCATTATGAGTAGAAAATGGGCATGTGGCAAACCCCGCTTCTGAAACTCCACGACATAGACGTAGGCTCGGACCTTACCAAGAATATCTTGTTTAGTCAGCCTATGCTTTAACTCCTGTAGCTTTGCATGAAAGACACGCACTACAAGATCCGGACGATCTTGCGGTGTCTGCCCAGGGAGAAGCCCCCTCCTTATCTCATCCCAGTTAGGGTTACATGTCATGGTAAGAAAGATGTCTGGTTTACCAAACTTGCGCACCAGAGCCATAGCATCCATATACCGACGTCTCATGTCACGAGGACCGCCAATAAACGATGTTGACAGCACAGTTCGCTTGCCAATCTTCTCTGCTCTAATATCTCCATCTAGCATGCTATCCACCAAGCCCTGGTATAGGTCTGCCCTTAACCGATCTTGATTCTTACGTATGAAATCTAAACGAGAGCTCTCAATCTTTATGTACGTGTCGACCGCGAACTGCTGGAAAAGCCGCTTTCCATGAAGTATTGGATTGAATACCTCGGGACGAATCTGGAATTTGTAGCAGTAGTAGTCACATACAGAGACACATAAATGGCTAGGAGATTCTGTAATACTCAAAATTCTAAATAAAGAATATAGAGAGATCTTCTCATTTTATGTGCCTTATTTGCATCATAAAAAGAGCACATATAATTAATAGTGCTTGATTAAAAACAAATGATACAAAAATAAAATAAAGTGCATCTTATTGGAGTTTTTGTTTGTGCACTTAATAAAATAATAACATGGATAAAAGTATAAAAAAATGAAAATAAGTGGAGGTTGGGCTAAAACATAAATTGAGGTTGGAATATAAAAATGGTAAAGGGGAGGAATATAAATATAAAGGAAATTTATATATTTCCAAAATTTATACTTTAAAAGTCACAATATAAATTGAGAATAAACTTGAAATTTATTTGAAGTTAAAATAGAAATTAGAAAGTCAAAAAAATGAGAAAGGAAAAGTTCATGAAACCCTTTTATTCCTCCCATGAATAAAAGGGAAGAGAATGAATCATAATATTTTAAAACACTAAAGTTATATTCACATTAAAGAATATTTGGCTCTTGGAATTTGAAACTCAAACAAGGATTCAAATTTGAGTTCAAAGTGAATTCAAAATGGAATACAAACAGAAAATCAGAAAAGAAAAAAATGAGGGAATCCGGTTTGGGCCTGCAAACACCATTTCGGCCCAACCTGGGCTTGTCTCCCGTGCGCGCTCGGCCCAGTGCGCAGAAAACACGCTGACGCGTGGGGCCCACAGCCCAGCCTCTCTCACGCGCGCGCGCAAACCTTCACTGTCGCGCGGGCCCGCCCTAGCAGCCGCTGCACCGCGCCCACCCCGCACGATAGCCTCAGTTCCATGCCAGCGCTGGTACGAAGACACCACCGTGTGGGCCCCGGGTGTAAGACCCGTCTTCCCAACGGATCTCCGCCTCCGACGGATGCGCGCCGTGCAACGAATCGCCCGATCCCGCCGGCATTGGGATGCTCTGGGGTCGATCCTTGACCCGCGTATAAATGAACCCGCTCCCGTCACCTCGCTAGAGTAGCCGTCGCCTTGCCCTCGCGAACACCGTGAGAATTGCGCCGCCGTAGGAAACCGGGTCAGTCGTAGAGCGAAGATCCACCCGTCGCGGGCACGTGGAGTTGGGGCGTGTTAAGCATTGGCGACTCGCTGCACGGTGGCGGGAAGTTGCTGTGTCGCTCGCCGGTGTAGCGTTGTGCGCAGAAGAAGCCTCGTCAGGGCAGATTTCACCGACCGAGGGCGCGGGCCATCGACCGCGTCGCAGCCAAGCTCACCAACCCCATTCCAATCTCGGGTAAGTACTCTAGCCTTTCCGTTACACCCATAGGAGCATATATCACCGATAGAGAGGGCGGATGGATTGGCGGGTAGCCGAGAATTCTTCACCGGAGTATCACCCGGTCGCGGAACCGCGTCGTGCCATGGTCAGAGCTCCCCATGGTCCAAATCATCGGTAGGCTAGTACTATCATGCTCGCCTTGGCCCCTGCTAAGTGTAGCGCTCGTCGGATTAATGTTTGCGGTGCTAGCGCGGGGTTGCCGGCAATGGGCGCACCGCCGTGTACTGCCCAGTCGCCGCTCTGCCGGCCGAGGAAGACGAGTGGGAGGGGAGGAGAATTGGTGCCGTAGAGGGGCTGATGTACGGCCAGGATTAGAGATGGAGGGAGAAAGGCGCCATCCATCCGATCTGCGATGGACGTGGACGATTAGATCTGGGGGTAGGTGAATGAGAACCGTGGATGTTTTGATGAGCGGCCCAGATCAATTGTAGCTTACCGCTTTGGGGTAAACAAATCAGAGCCGTCAGATCTCGATCCTTCGACCACCGTTGCGTACCGATTCGCAGGGAATTGGTTTCTAATCTGAGCCGTAGGGTTCTGATCGTGCGGTCGATACTCACCGATACCCCTTCGCCATGGCCGTATTGCATAAGAGCCCCTGGGTTCTAAGCAATCAACCCGCGGTCCACCCTATGCAGCGACTGAGTCTTTGTTTCTTTTGCGCTTGACCCCCTGCACTTCTCTGTATTTGAGGCCCCGTCCAGAGAATTATAAAATTAGGAAAATGAATTAGAAAGTGAGTTTTTAATATAAAAAATGCATAGAATTTGTATAATTCATAGAAAATTCATATGAACTCCAAATTAGACCATTCCAGTTCCTAAATTTTCATAAAATTATTGTCTATCTATTTGTGCCACTGTTTTGGCATGAAAAGCACATTAGAATTATTCTAGTACTTAATCTTGTATTAAGCACATAAAACATTAGAAAATCCATAACTTAAAATCTATACCTCCAAATTTAATGATTCCAGTTCCTGTGATCTTAGTTTAATGTCTAGATTATTACTGTGTATTTTATTCACATGTTTGGTGTGATGTTAATTTTTGCTATACCATGTATGTATTGTGTTGATGCGAATAGACGAGCAAGCCACAGTGGAATCTGAGGTTCAGCAAGTAGAGATAGCTGAGCAGGAGCTCATTGAAGGCAAGTTGTGCCCTTGATCACTTCTTTTACCCATTCATGTTCTTATTAATCATAATGATCTGCATAGGTTAATTTTGATGGGACCCAATAGGTTGCCCTAGATTTTGACTATCTTTATACCTTGTTTCACCACTGGTTTTACTACTAAACTTTTGGGTAGTACATGCTATTGCTTTATGTGGCTTTGGGTATAGAGATATTCATCACTCACTTTTATACTTGTTATTATCTGTTCATTATTTTATGTTCATGATAAGATCATTATGTTAATGGGAACATGGAGAACCACCCGGGAAAACAGTGCTACCACAAGGGTTTAATGGGACGCCCTTGGCTGATTAACTAGGAAAGCTAGTGGAGGGCTACCTTACCCGAAAGGGGCAAGGGCAGTAGGGGAGTGGTCAGTGTAGGGAGGTCCTTGGGTTGATTTTGCTGCGATGGCGGTCAGACAAGAACCCTGCACTGGAGCTTCCTATAAACTGTAGCGGGTAGTCTGAAGCTAGTGGAACTTTGTAAAGGCCTCGTAGTGGTACCCTGCCTCGCTTCCTTGGTAGAGGTGTATGGAGTCTGATCAACTCCGTGGCAAATGGGTAACACGACTTGTGGGTAAAGATGCGCAACCTCTGCAGAGTGTAAAACTGGTATACTAGCCGTGCTCACGGTCATGAGCGGCTCGGACACTCACATGATTAATTTATGAAACTTAAACTTAATTTGTCATATCATTGCATTTGGGATTATTTTACTATTACTTTTACTTATTATTACTATGGTTTGGTATTCACTTACACTTAGTAATTGCTAATAAAATTTTGACCAACTTATAAAAGCAATGCCCAGCTTCAGCCTTTAATCCATTGATCAGCCTTACACTTCATGAACTCCCCACCTTTGGTGAGTTCGTGCCACATTATTCCCCACAACTTGTTGAGCTATGAACGTATGTGAGCTCACTCTTGCTGTCTCACACCCCCCACAGGAGAAGAGCAGGTGGTTCAGGAGGAGCCACATGGCGAGGAGTTCGATCTGATCTAGGTGGCGTTTCTCAGTTGACATTGGCGCCAACGATCCTTAGTTTGTTTTACATTTATTCCTTTATTTTGTAATAAGTCTTCCGCTATGTAATAAATACTCTGATGTTTTATGACATTTATCTCTATACACTCTGTTATTATATATGTTGTCTTCTTGGCGCATGTATGAGATGCACCCGGCTTTGTTCCTTAAAACCGGGTGTTACAGAAGTGGTATCAGAGGAAATGTTGACTGTAGGATGAAACCTAGATAGAACTGGATAAAACCCTTACCTACTTATCTCATTCTGATTCTTTCTATACTTATCTTGATCTTGTCTCACCTTTTGCTCTTCTACTCTGATTAATCTTACCTTCTCTACTCTAAGACAAGATGGATCTCACACCTTGAATCCTACATTTACGACCTTCTTAAGAGATAGGGAACCTAAGACAAAAATAAAACTATTTTCTTTATTTTAAAAATGTTGTTTGATTGTTCTGATGATAAATGTCTGATTTGCTTCTTTGATTGATTGAAACATTATAGTTGGGCATCTTAGCATGTATCAGCTTTAGTGGATAACGCACTAATCTA
Source organism: Zea luxurians (assembly GCA_029449295.1). Taxonomy (NCBI): domain Eukaryota; kingdom Viridiplantae; phylum Streptophyta; class Magnoliopsida; order Poales; family Poaceae; genus Zea; species Zea luxurians. Next base: position 3,525,083 of record JAOPSE010000044.1, read on the forward strand.
CTTAGCTAATAAATCCCCCGTAGCAACATTCCTCGTAATTACTCACCTTGTCTACAATTCTTCCTTTCTTATCTTGTGTTTCTAACCCAGATGGGCTACCCCTATAGTGTTAGAAGAGAGCACTATAGATGTGATCCTTGGTATGTCATGGTTAAGAAAGGCAAAGGCAGTATATACACCATGCTAAGGGAACCGTAGAACTCACCAGTTCCAAAGGACAGAGATTTGAAGTGAAGTTGCAGTAACTACCACCATCAGACTAGTGGCATTATTAGTAGATGAGAAGTTTGTGGGTGGCAACATCCATGCAGTTAGGGATTTTCTGGATGTCTTTCCAGAGGAGTTACCAGGGATGCCACCAGATAAGGAAGTTGAGTTTGTCATTAATCTCTTACCTAGGACTGCCCCTATTTCTAAACGGCCATACATGATGTCCGTAGAAGTGCTAAAGGAACTTAAGAAGCAGTTAACGGAATTATAGGATGTTTGGTACATTCGTCCAAGTTCTTCACCTTGTGGAGCGCCAGTTCTATTTGTACAGAAGAGAGATGGGTCACAAGGGATGTGCGTGGATTATAGGACCCTTAATGATGTCACTGTGAAGAACAAGTATCTGTTACCCCGCATTGAAGATTTATTTGATCAGATGAGAGGTGCAAAGGTATTCTCGAAGATTGATCTCCGATCGGGTTACCATCAAATGAAGATTAGGCCATCGGATATTCCCTAGACGGATTTCTCGACTCGATATGGATTATATGAGTTCACCGTTATGTCGTTTGGACTAACTAATGCACCAGCCTATTTTATGGATTTGATGAATAAGGTGTTTATGGAGTATTTGGACAGATTCGTCGTGGTGTTCATCGACGATATTCTTATCTATTCTAAGAATGAAAGTGAGCATGAACAACATCTAAGGTTGGTGCTACAGAAGTTGTAGATAATCAACTCTATGCTAAGTTCAGCAAGTGCGAGTTTTGGATTGACAAGGTGCCATTCCTTGGTCATATTATTTCTAATGGAGGAATAGTAGTGGATCCTGCTAAAGTGAAGGAGGTAATGGAGTGGAGAGTGCCCACTACAGTTACTGAGATTCGGAGTTTCTTGGGACTCGCAGGATATTATCGGAGATTTATTAAAGGGTTCTCTAAGATTGCCAAGCCTATGACATCGCTTTTGGAAAAAGGAAGAGAATTCAAGTGGGATGAGAAGTGCCAAGAAAGCTTTGATCAATTGAAGGGGAGATTGATGTCTCCACCGGTGTTGGTTATGCCAGACTTACAGAAAGGATTTGACATTTATTGTGATGCATGTGGCCAAGGATTGGGATGTGTTCTTATGCAAGAAGGTCATGTGATCGCCTATGCATCTCGTCAGTTGCGGAAACATGAATTGAACTACCCCACTCATGACTTAGAACTGGCAGCAGTTGTGCATGCACTGAAGATTTGGAGACACTACATTATGGGAACTAAGTGCCAAGTGTACACAGATCATAAGAGTTTGAAGTATATATTCACTTAGAAGGATCTCAACCTTAGGCAACGTCGTTGGTTGGAGCTCATTAAGGATTATGATTTGGAGATTCACTATCACCCGGGCAAGGCGAATTTGGTTGCAGATGCCTTGAGTCGGAAAGAGCATGTTCACTCCGCTTTTGTCGTCCAGCTACCTGATGAATTAGCAAAAGACTTTGAGAGACTCAATTTGGGAATCGTTACTCATACTGAAGGAGTTACCATTGAGTTGGAACCTACCTTGGAGCAAGAGATTCGTAAAGGTCAGGTTGGAGATGCTAAGATTCAAGAGATTAAGAATCTGATCACGGATGGTCGAGTTCCAGAATTCACGGAGGATGAGCAAGGCACCATATGGTTCAAAGATCGGATATGTGTTCCAGAGATCGATAGCCTCCGTGAGGCTATATTGAAAGCAGCTCATGATTCTGATTACTCCATCCACCCTGGCAGCACTAAGATGTATCAAGATTTGAAGCAAAAGTATTGGTGGTATGGACTGAAAAGAGATGTTGCTGCACATGTGGCTAAATGTGATGTGTGTCAAAGAGTCAAGGCCAAACATCAAAGACCCGCTGGATTATTGCACCCATTGAAGATACCTGAGTGGAAATGGGAAGAAATTGGTATGGATTTTATTGTTGGACTACCCCGCACTCCAGCAGGATATGACTCTATTTGGGTAATTGTGGACAGATTGACAAAAGTGGCTCATTTCATACCGGTGAGGACTAATTATACGGGAGCCAAGCTAGCAGAATTGTATATGACTCGGATAGTTTGTCTACATGGAGTGCCTAAGAAGATCGTGTCTGATCGAGGATCACAGTTTACTTCTCGATTTTGGAAGAAGTTGCATGAGAGCTTGGATACAAAGTTGAATTTTAGTTCAGCCTACCATCCCCAGACTGATGGACAGACAGAGAGAACTAATCAAGTGCTGGAAGATATGTTAAGAGCTTGTGCTCTCAAGCATGGTGGCAGTTGGGAGAAGAGCTTACCCTATGCTGAGTACCCTATCAAGATTCTAGACACTTTGACTCGAGTTACCAGAAATAAGGTGATAAAGATGTGCAAAGTACAATGGAGTCACCACGGAGAAGATGAAGTAACTTGGGAAAGAGAAGAAGAGCTTCGCATAGATTTTCCCCATCTTTTCACTAGTTATTCCTAAATCTCGAGGACGAGATTATTTTTAAGGGGGGTAGGATTTGTAATACTCAAAATTCTAAATAAAGAATATAGAGAGATCTTCTCATTTTATGTGCCTTATTTGCATCATAAAAAGAGCACATATAATTAATAGTGCTTGATTAAAAACAAATGATACAAAAATAAAATAAAGTGCATCTTATTGGAGTTTTTGTTTGTGCACTTAATAAAATAATAACATGGATAAAAGTATAAAAAAATGAAAATAAGTGGAGGTTGGGCTAAAACATAAATTGAGGTTGGGATATAAAAATGGTAAAGGGGAGGAATATAAATATAAAGGAAATTTATATATTTCCAAAATTTATACTTTAAAAGTCACAATATAAATTGAGAATAAACTTGAAATTTATTTGAAGTTAAAATAGAAATTAGAAAGTCAAAAAAATGAGAAAGGAAAAGTTCATGAAACCCTTTTATTCCTCCCATGAATAAAAGGGAAGAGAATGAATCATAATATTTTAAAACACTAAAGTTATATTCACATTAAAGAATATTTGGCTCTTGGAATTTGAAACTCAAACAAGGATTCAAATTTGAGTTCAAAGTGAATTCAAAATGGAATACAAACAGAAAATCAGAAAAGAAAAAAATGAGGGAATCCGGTTTGGGCCTGCAAACACCATTTCGGCCCAACCTGGGCTTGTCTCCCGTGCGTGCTCGGCCCAGTGCGCAGAAAACACGCTGACGCGTGGGGCCCACAGCCCAGCCTCTCTCACGCGCGCGCGCAAACCTTCACTGTCGCGCGGGCCCGCCCTAGCAGCCGCTGCACCGCGCCCACCCCGCACGATAGCCTCAGTTCCATGCCAGCGCTGGTACGAAGACACCGCCGTGTGGGCCCCGGGTGTAAGACCCGTCTTCCCAACGGATCTCCGCCTCCGACGGATGCGCGCCGTGCAACGAATCGCCCGATCCCGCCGGCATTGGGATGCTCTGGGGTCGATCCTTGACCCGCGTATAAACGAACCCGCTCCCGTCACCTCGCTAGAGTAGCCGTCGCCTTGCCCTCGCGAACACCGTGAGAATTGCGCTGCCGTAGGAAACCGGGTCAGTCGTAGAGCGAAGATCCACCCATCGCGGGCGCGTGGAGTTGGGGCGTGTTAAGCATTGGCGACTCGCTGCACGGTGGCGGGAAGTTGCTGTGTCGCTCGTCGGTGTAGCGTTGTGCGCAGAAGAAGCCTCGTCGGGGCGGATTTCACCGACCGAGGGCGCGGGCCATCGACCGCGTCGCAGCCAAGCTCACCAACCCCATCCCAATCTCGGGTAAGTACTCTAGCCTTTCTGTTACACCCATAGGAGCATATATCACCGATAGAGAGGGCGGATGGATTGGCGGGTAGCCGGGAATTCTTCACCGGAGTATCAACCGGTCGCGGAACCGCGTCGTGCCATGGTCGGAGCTCCCCATGGTCCAAATCATCGGTAGGCTAGTACTATCATGCTCGCCTTGGCCCCTGCTAAGTGTAGCGCTCGTCGGATTAATGTTTGCGGTGCTAGCGCGGGGTTGCCGGCAATGGGCGCACCGCCGTGTACTGCCCAGTCGCCGCTCTGCCGGCCGAGGAAGACGAGTGGGAGGGGAGGAGAATTGGTGCCGTAGAGGGGCTGATGTACGGCCAGGATTAGAGATGGAGGGAGAAAGGCGCCATCCATCCGATCTGCGATGGACGTGGACGATTAGATCTGGGGGTAGGTGAATGAGAACCGTGGATGTTTTGATGAGCGGCCCAGATCAATTGTAGCTTACCGCTTTGGGGTAAACAAATCAGAGCCGTCAGATCTCGATCCTTCGACCACCGTTGCATACCGATTCGCAGGGAATTGGTTTCTAATCTGCGCCGTAGGGTTCTGATCGTGCGGTCGATACTCACCAATACCCCTTCGCCATGGCCGTATTGCATAAGAGCCCCTGGGTTCTAAGCAATCAACCCGCGGTCCACCCTATGCAGCGACTGAGTCTTTGTTTCTTTTGCGCTTGACCCCCTGCACTTCTCTGTATTTGAGGCCCCGTCCAGAGAATTATAAAATTAGGAAAATGAATTAGAAAGTGAGTTTTTAATATAAAAAATGCATAGAATTTGTATAATTCATAGAAAATTCATATGAACTCCAAATTAGACCATTCCAGTTCCTAAATTTTCATAAAATTATTGTCTATCTATTTGTGCCACTGTTTTGGCATGAAAAGCACATTAGAATTATTCTAGTACTTAATCTTGTATTAAGCACATAAAACATTAGAAAATCCATAACTTAAAATCTATACCTCCAAATTTAATGATTCCAGTTCCTGTGATCTTAGTTTAATGTCTAGATTATTACTGTGTATTTTATTCACATGTTTGGTGTGATGTTAATTTTTGCTATACCATGTATGTATTGTGTTGATGCGAATAGACGAGCAAGCCACAGTGGAATCTGAGGTTCAGCAAGTAGAGATAGCTGAGCAGGAGCTCATTGAAGGCAAGTTGTGCCCTTGATCACTTCTTTTACCCATTCATGTTCTTATTAATCATAATGATCTGCATAGGTTAATTTTGATGGGACCCAATAGGTTGCCCTAGATTTTGACTATCTTTATACCTTGTTTCACCACTGGTTTTACTACTAAACTTTTGGGTAGTACATGCTATTGCTTTATGTGGCTTTGGGTATAGAGATATTCATCACTCACTTTTATACTTGTTATTATCTGTTCATTATTTTATGTTCATGATAAGATCATTATGTTAATGGGAACATGGAGAACCACCCGGGAAAACAGTGCTACCACAAGGGTTTAATGGGACGCCCTTGGCTGATTAACTAGGAAAGCTAGTGGAGGGCTACCTTACCCGAAAGGGGCAAGGGCAGTAGGGGAGTGGTCAGTGTAGGGAGGTCCTTGGGTTGATTTTGCTGCGATGGCGGTCAGACAAGAACCCTGCACTGGAGCTTCCTATAAACTGTAGCGGGTAGTCTGAAGCTAGTGGAACTTTGTAAAGGCCTCGTAGTGGTACCCTGCCTCGCTTCCTTGGTAGAGGTGTATGGAGTCTGATCAACTCCGTGGCAAATGGGTAACACGACTTGTGGGTAAAGATGTGCAACCTCTGCAGAGTGTAAAACTGGTATACTAGCCGTGCTCACGGTCATGAGCGGCTCGGACACTCACATGATTAATTTATGGAACTTAAACTTAATTTGTCATATCATTGCATTTGGGATTATTTTACTATTACTTTTACTTATTATTACTATGGTTTGGTATTCACTTACACTTAGTAATTGCTAATAAAATTTTGACCAACTTATAAAAGCAATGCCCAGCTTCAGCCTTTAATCCATTGATCAGCCTTACACTTCATGAACTCCCCACCTTTGGTGAGTTCGTGCCACATTATTCCCCACAACTTGTTGAGCTATGAACGTATGTGAGCTCACTCTTGCTGTCTCACACCCCCCCACAGGAGAAGAGCAGGTGGTTCAGGAGGAGCCACATGGCGAGGAGTTCGATCTGATCTAGGTGGCGTTTCTCAGTTGACATTGGCGCCAACGATCCTTAGTTTGTTTTACATTTATTCCTTTATTTTGTAATAAGTCTTCCGCTATGTAATAAATACTCTGATGTTTTATGACATTTATCTCTATACACTCTGTTATTATATATGTTGTCTTCTTGGCGCATGTATGAGATGCACCCGGCTTTGTTCCTTAAAACCGGGTGTTACAGATTCTGCATATGCAAGGATTGAAAAGTGAGTGATGTCGAAAGCATAGTTAATAATGTGCAAATATCTCAAATATCAAATTAACAACTAACCCGCATCTTCATCATTTGCATTACTTGCCCTATGTGTCGCGCGGTATGCATCCTCTTCGTCCATGGATACTCCAACCTTTGGGATATTTGCATGCCATCCAAGTTCGCCTCTAGGGAAGAACAATGGATATGATAGTGCATCGTAGCATCCATGGTATGAGCGGATGCAGTGTCTTGAACTATCCTTCCCATGGAGCATAACACTCTTGCTAAATTGGCCTCGCCCTTCACTCCCTTTGATCCAGACAGCGGCCACCTCCGAAGTGAGAGGTGTGTTATATGTCTTCAGGTTCAACGTCTGGTCAAGGTTCAACGCGATACGATAGTCATCAAGGTTGTCAACGTGGCCCATGGTCCTAAGGTGCTTGGAGTACGGGTTTCCACGTAGTATGTCGACTATCTGTTTGATAACCTCCTTGTCTTTCTGTTGATGCTCTTCACGGCACTTACGGTACCGATGCTCGAGGCTGGGATCGTCATCATAAAAGTAAAGCTCAAGGTGTTTATGCTCTGCCCCATCTTCCCTACCAAATGACTTAATATTGTAGTACATCATGCCTTGTGCTCGAAACGTGTATATACCAGAATCCCTTACATTAGTTGTCATACTATCGAGGCAACAGTATAGGGAAGTGAAAGAGAAATGGCCATTGAAAAACCTAATGTTATCACGAAAGTGCCTAGCATCAGAGTCTGCACTATCCCACAACCTCTTCAGTTGGGGAGGGGTCTCCACTGGAGCTAGCTCAACCTTCCCACCACGACAACAAAACCCAGGTGGCTCATACTCAAACTTCTTCGCAGTGCAATAACCACAGTTGGGAACAAGCTTGAGCATATGTGTCTCTTCAGGGATGTTGTTGTACACCTTGTCGTACGGGTCAGAAACATAAGTGGCAGTAGATTCATCTTGAGTACCATCGATCTCGATATCCTCATCGGTATCCTCATCTGATATTTTTTTGAAAACAATGAGTAAGACATGAATATTTACATAAGCCTTGCTAGGATAATAAAAAGTGAAAAGAGTACATTGCGCAGCGAATAGGTATCCCTCGTTCTCATCATCATCGTCTTCGAATATGACACCCTCATCGTCATCACCTAAATGGTTCCAAGATGATGTAAGCACATGTTTAGTCAGACTACATACTATCGATGTCTTGCAAGATCCATATAAACTTGGATAGTAATTACCATTGTTGGTGATCTTCATAGGCGTATGGCGCTGTGTCCAATCGTCCCCTTCAACAACGTCATCGCTAGTATCCTCAATCGAAGTACCCACCTTCCTTGATATGGCTGATTCAAATAGCTGGTTTCGACGAGCTAATATAGCTTGTCTTTCCCCACGAGGAACATGATGTTTACGCTTTAGTGTATTGGTTGACATATCGGGCGAAGCGACATCCTCGGTCTGGGTTGGAGATGGCAAGAAAGGTGCGTTGACGAATTCAGGGATAACCCAGTCGCAGACAGATAATATGGATCCATCAGATCCCTTTGCATCTGCTGTAGGATGTACAAACTCAGGGGTATATGTTGGGTCCTCCATGGCGATGGATGTGGGATTCAAAGTGTCGGCTTGCATAACTCTACGTCTCCTGTTGTGGTCTACCTTTGCCTCTTTTCGCCTTGGTGTTCTATTATACAACCTAAGGCGTTCACGCCTAAACTCCTTCTCGACGGGAGTTAAGTTTTTGTACCGCTCGCTAAAGTAGGCGGTCCTCTGCGTAGTATGCTTAGGTGTGTGGCCAACAGTTTCGTGCACACTGCCTGTAATAAGGCATACTACGTTAAACCGTATGAAACTTGATTTTTTTTGCATGTTTAGTCTAATGAACAGTCATGTACCTGGTGTTAGAACTTCTGTCGTTGCGTCAATGTCGTTCGACTGTATTGTATAATTGATATGCAAACAGTCGGAATCATCATTTGGATCAACATTTACTTTTTCGTCTCCACCTACAAAATATGAACACATTACTTTTCAGTAGTAGGTTTATGCATAGAAACATTACTCTAAAGTTGACGCATTTCATCACCTCTTGGCGCGTTGGGCATCATATTTTGGCAATTGTTTCGTTGACGCGCTTCAGGACGCTTCTTATTCAACTCTTTATTCCGTAGACGTGCTTCTCGACGCTTTTTGTTTTTCTCGTTTTTTTGTTCATTAGACATTGTGGCATATCTTTCCTTATCTCTTTGCCTCTTACGTTCCTTAGCATCAACAATTGGTCGTAACGAGTTTGATCCATTTTGATCACCTACAATGTAACTTTGTATATTACTGTTCTATTACATACTACGTTGCATTCATTAATATACACGCATGTACTAAGTTTTACCTGTATTAATGGTGTTTGAGATGTCTGCACATGGTGTGCGAGCAACATTATGTCCCATCTGATTTGTTTGTGTTTGTTCTCTGTTCTCCATAAAGAAAACCTGATAGGGGCAATGGACCTTTTTAATAATTTTCAAGCCCGTCAAGGTTCACAGACTATTCAAACAAACATGTACAGAGATTCATTTTGGCATACTGCTTGGATAATTGGGATTTGGATAATTTGGTCATGCAATCATGTATGTAGAAATAACCTTGGAAAGATTTTTATATCCCTCTACTTATTGGACGTGGAAACTGTTTTATTTTGATTTATCTAATCTCTAATGATTCATTTAGGTCCTCTTGAATTCTGTTCACGGTTCGGGTATCAAGACCGTCAGGCCAAACTATTCCAAAGAAATTTTCAGATATTCATTCTACTACTATGTTTTGTTTTGATGGCAGAATCAGAGTACATGAAGTACAAGGATCCAAAACAACCTATTAACTCTAGGACAGTGATCTTATTGGTACAATGACCCTTGCTAAAAAAATTGGCAAAATGACACAGATTGAGTATCTAATCTTTCCCTATTCATTTGACAAGAAAAGAAAGTGTTGCACCATATTCATGGTGACTGAATAACTACAATAGTCACCCCACATTGATGATTGGTGTCCAAGAGCTAATATAAACTGAAGGTGGTTGCTTTTGTGCTTACTGGCACAATCTGTGCCTAGCTTAAATTAGCAGACAATGGCTTAAAAGACTTTCATTGTCAGAAGATTCTTGCCAGTAAAAACAAAAAAGGCATTATTGGGGTTATCATATTCATGGTGATTTATTCATGTAATTGGATTAGCGCAGTCTATCTCTAGCAGCCTTACTCATCTTCCATTTCAAGCTCCAACTCTGTGAACAGTGCATTGCAAAATAGGCCAAATATTTTCCCCTTAAACACTTTCGCAACTTGCTATCACAAATCAAAAGGGGAAATGCAGAGAACTGTCATCAATCCTCTTTGTCTGTATAGTGAAAGTTCAGATCTTTATATGTTTAGAGTAAGTCACTGGGTCAAACATTCAAACAAAAAGTTCAGATATTATTCCAGATAGCACAGGACCAATCTGGTCTGTAGTGTTCAACTGGAATATAAGATTTCGCTGCATAGGTAAAAGGTTTGTACGAGTGAAAAATGTATTTATTTTTAAGTTCATTTAGTATTATTTTGGCTGGCTGAATTGTATATTTCTATGTTATTTTTACTAATTGCCATCAAGACTCAAAACTGGATATTCTGTCATTTTGGCATACTGCTTGGATAATTGGGATTTGGATAATTTGGTCATGCAATCATGTATGTAGAAATAACCTTGGAAAGATTTTTATATCCCTCTACTTATTGGACGTGGAAACCGTTTTCTTTTGATTTATCTAATCTCTAATGATTCATTTAGGTCCTCTTGAATTCTGTTCACGGTTCGGGTATCAAGACCGTCAGGCCAAACTATTCCAAAGAAATTTTCAGATATTCATTCTACTGCTATGTTTTGTTTTGATGGCAGAATCAGAGTACATGAAGTACAAGGATCCAAAACAACCTATTAACTCTAGGACAGTGATCTTATTGGTAGAATGACCCTTGCTAAAAAAATTGGCAAAATGACACAGATTGAGTATCTAATCTTTCCCTATTCATTTGACAAGAAAAGAAAGTGTTGCACCATATTCATGGTGACTGAATAACTACAATAGTCACCCCACATTGATGATTGGTGTCCAAGAGCTAATAAAAACTGAAGGTGGTTGCTTTTGTGCTTACTGGCACAATCTGTGCCTAGCTTAAATTAGCAGACAATGGCTTAAAAGACTTTCATTGTCAGAAGATTCTTGCCAGTAAAAACAAAAAAGGCATTATTGGGGTTATCATATTCATGGTGATTTATTCATGTAATTGGATTAGCGCAGTCTATCTCTAGCAGCCTTACTCATCTTCCATTTCAAGCTCCAACTCTGTGAACAGTGCATTGCAAAATAGGCAAAATATTTTCCCCTTAAACACTTTCGCAACTTGCTATCACAAATCAAAAGGGGAAATGCAGAGAACTGTCATCAATCCTCTTTGTCTGTATAGTGAAAGTTCAGATCTTTATATGTTTAGAGTAAGTCACTGGGTCAAACATTCAAACAAAAAGTTCAGATATTATTTTAGATAACATAGGACCAATCTGGTCTGTAGTGTTCAACTGGAATATAAGATTTCGCTGCATAGGTAAAAGGTTTGTACGAGTGAAAAATGTATTTATTTTTAAGTTCATTTAGTATTATTTTGGCTGGCTGAATTGTATATTTCTATGTTATTTTTACTAATTGCCATCAAGACTCAAAACTGGATATTCTGTCATTTTGGCATACTGCTTGGATAATTGGGATTTGGATAATTTGGTCATGCAATCATGTATGTAGAAATAACCTTGGAAAGATTTTTATATCCCTCTACTTATTGGACGTGGAAACTGTTTTCTTTTGATTTATCTAATCTCTAATGATTCATTTAGGTCCTCTTGAATTCTGTTCACGGTTCGGGTATCAAGACCGTCAGGCCAAACTATTCCAAAGAAATTTTCAGATATTCATTCTACTGCTATGTTTTGTTTTGATGGCAGAATCAGAGTACATGAAGTACAAGGATCCAAAACAACCTATTAACTCTAGGACAGTGATCTTATTGGTACAATGACCCTTGCTAAAAAAATTGGCAAAATGACACAGATTGAGTATCTAATCTTTCCCTATTCATTTGACAAGAAAAGAAAGTGTTGCACCATATTCATGGTGACTGAATAACTACAATAGTCACCCCACATTGATGATTGGTGTCCAAGAGCTAATATAAACTGAAGGTGGTTGCTTTTGTGCTTACTGGCACAATCTGTGCCTAGCTTAAATTAGCAGACAATGGCTTAAAAGACTTTCATTTTCAGAAGATTCTTGCCAGTAAAAACAAAAAAGGCATTATTGGGGTTATCATATTCATGGTGATTTATTCATGTAATTGGATTAGCGCAGTCTATCTCTAGCAGCCTTACTCATCTTCCATTTCAAGCTCCAACTCTGTGAACAGTTGAGAGCACCTAGAGGGGGGGGGTGAATAGGTGATCCTGTGAAACTTAAACTTATAGCCACAAAAACTCGTTAAGTGTTAGCACAATAATCGCCAAGTGGCTAGAGAGGAGTCTCAACAAAACACAATACCACAAGAGATCAAACACAGATATGACACAGTGGTTTATCCCGTGGTTCGGCCAAGACCAACGCTTGCCTACTCCACGTTGTGGCGTCCCAACGGACGAGGGTTGCAATCAACCCCTCTCAAGTGGTCCAAAGACCAACTTGAATACCACGGTGTTTTTCTTTGCCTTTCAATATCCCGTTTGCGAGGATTCTCCACAACTTGGAGCCTCTCGCCCTTACACTTGAGATTCACAAGAAATACGAAGTAAGGGAGGAAAGCAACACACACAAATCCACAGCAAAATGCGCACACACACGGCCAAGAATCGAGCTCAAAAGACTATCTCAAAGTTCTCACTAGAACGGAGCTCGAATCACTGAGAATGACAAACGAATGCGCAAAGACTGAGTGTGGATGATCAAGAATGCTCTAAGGTTGCTTGGTATACTCCTCCATGCGCCTAGGGGTCCCTTTTATAGCCCCAAGGCAGCTAGGAGCCGTTGAGAGCAAATCTGGAAGGCCAATCTTGCCTTCTGTCGTCGGGTGCACCGGACAGTCCGGTGCACACCGGACACTGTCCGGTGCCCGATTTCCTTCCTAAAATGGCGCTGCCGACCGTTGCAGATCTGGGAGCCGTTGGCGCACCGGACATGTCCGGTGCACACCGGACAGTCCGGTGCCCCCTTCCGACCGTTGGCCCGGCCACGTGTCGCGCGCAGATTCCGTGGCCGGCCGTTGGCCCGGCCGACCGTTGGCTCACCGGACAGTCCGGTGCACACCGGACAGTCCGGTGAATTTTAGCCGTACGCCGTCGGCGAATTCCCGAGAGCGGCCACTTCACGCCGAGCCAGCCTGGCGCACCGGACACTGTCCGGTGCACCACCGGACAGTCCGGTGCTCCCAGACTCAGCAGATTCTTGGCTGCTCGAGCCAAGACATTTCCAATTGGATTTTTCCTGTTTCCAGCACTTAGACACAATACATTAGTCCATAAAACAATGTACTAAGTCTGAGAAACATACCTTAATTCTTGATTTGTACTTTGTCCACCTTTTTACACTTAGGCACTTGTGTTGGACACTAAATCACCAAAATACTTAGAAATGGCCCAAAGGCACATTTCCCTTTCAACAGTGCATTGCAAAATAGGCCAAATATTTTCCCCTTAAACACTTTCGCAACTTGCTATCACAAATCAAAAGGGGAAATGCAGAGAACTGTCATCAATCCTCTTTGTCTGTATAGTGAAAGTTCAGATCTTTATATGTTTAGAGTAAGTCACTGGGTCAAACATTCAAACAAAAAGTTCAGATATTATTCCAGATAGCACAGGACCAATCTGGTCTGTAGTGTTCAACTGGAATATAAGATTTCGCTGCATAGGTAAAAGGTTTGTACGAGTGAAAAATGTATTTATTTTTAAGTTCATTTAGTATTATTTTGGCTGGCTGAATTGTATATTTCTATGTTATTTTTACTAATTGCCATCAAGACTCAAAACTGGATATTCTGTCATTTTGGCATACTGCTTGGATAATTGGGATTTGGATAATTTGGTCATGCAATCATGTATGTAGAAATAACCTTGGAAAGATTTTTATATCCCTCTACTTATTGGACGTGGAAACTGTTTTCTTTTGATTTATCTAATCTCTAATGATTCATTTAGGTCCTCTTGAATTCTGTTCACGGTTCGGGTATCAAGACCGTCAGGCCAAACTATTCCAAAGAAATTTTCAGATATTCATTCTACTACTATGTTTTGTTTTGATGGCAGAATCAGAGTACATGAAGTACAAGGATCCAAAACAACCTATTAACTCTAGGACAGTGATCTTATTGGTACAATGACCCTTGCTAAAAAAATTGGCAAAATGACACAGATTGAGTATCTAATCTTTCCCTATTCATTTGACAAGAAAAGAAAGTGTTGCACCATATTCATGGTGACTGAATAACTACAATAGTCACCCCACATTGATGATTGGTGTCCAAGAGCTAATATAAACTGAAGGTGGTTGCTTTTGTGCTTACTGGCACAATCTGTGCCTAGCTTAAATTAGCAGACAATGGCTTAAAAGACTTTCATTGTCAGAAGATTCTTGCCAGTAAAAACAAAAAAGGCATTATTGGGGTTATCATATTCATGGTGATTTATTCATGTAATTGGATTAGCGCAGTCTATCTCTAGCAGCCTTACTCATCTTCCATTTCAAGCTCCAACTCTGTGAACAGTGCATTGCAAAATAGGCCAAATATTTTCCCCTTAAACACTTTCGCAACTTGCTATCACAAATCAAAAGGGGAAATGCAGAGAACTGTCATCAATCCTCTTTGTCTGTATAGTGAAAGTTCAGATCTTTATATGTTTAGAGTAAGTCACTGGGTCAAACATTCAAACAAAAAGTTCAGATATTATTCCAGATAGCACAGGACCAATCTGGTCTGTAGTGTTCAACTGGAATATAAGATTTCGCTGCATAGGTAAAAGGTTTGTACGAGTGAAAAATGTATTTATTTTTAAGTTCATTTAGTATTATTTTGGCTGGCTGAATTGTATATTTCTATGTTATTTTTACTAATTGCCATCAAGACTCAAAACTGGATATTCTGTCATTTTGGCATACTGCTTGGATAATTGGGATTTGGATAATTTGGTCATGCAATCATGTATGTAGAAATAACCTTGGAAAGATTTTTATATCCCTCTACTTATTGGACGTGGAAACCGTTTTCTTTTGATTTATCTAATCTCTAATGATTCATTTAGGTCCTCTTGAATTCTGTTCACGGTTCGGGTATCAAGACCGTCAGGCCAAACTATTCCAAAGAAATTTTCAGATATTCATTCTACTGCTATGTTTTGTTTTGATGGCAGAATCAGAGTACATGAAGTACAAGGATCCAAAACAACCTATTAACTCTAGGACAGTGATCTTATTGGTAGAATGACCCTTGCTAAAAAAATTGGCAAAATGACACAGATTGAGTATCTAATCTTTCCCTATTCATTTGACAAGAAAAGAAAGTGTTGCACCATATTCATGGTGACTGAATAACTACAATAGTCACCCCACATTGATGATTGGTGTCCAAGAGCTAATAAAAACTGAAGGTGGTTGCTTTTGTGCTTACCGGCACAATCTGTGCCTAGCTTAAATTAGCAGACAATGGCTTAAAAGACTTTCATTGTCAGAAGATTCTTGCCAGTAAAAACAAAAAAGGCATTATTGGGGTTATCATATTCATGGTGATTTATTCATGTAATTGGATTAGCGCAGTCTATCTCTAGCAGCCTTACTCATCTTCCATTTCAAGCTCCAACTCTGTGAACAGTGCATTGCAAAATAGGCAAAATATTTTCCCCTTAAACACTTTCGCAACTTGCTATCACAAATCAAAAGGGGAAATGCAGAGAACTGTCATCAATCCTCTTTGTCTGTATAGTGAAAGTTCAGATCTTTATATGTTTAGAGTAAGTCACTGGGTCAAACATTCAAACAAAAAGTTCAGATATTATTTTAGATAGCATAGGACCAATCTGGTCTGTAGTGTTCAACTGGAATATAAGATTTCGCTGCATAGGTAAAAGGTTTGTACGAGTGAAAAATGTATTTATTTTTAAGTTCATTTAGTATTATTTTGGCTGGCTGAATTGTATATTTCTATGTTATTTTTACTAATTGCCATCAAGACTCAAAACTGGATATTCTGTCATTTTGGCATACTGCTTGGATAATTGGGATTTGGATAATTTGGTCATGCAATCATGTATGTAGAAATAACCTTGGAAAGATTTTTATATCCCTCTACTTATTGGACGTGGAAACTGTTTTCTTTTGATTTATCTAATCTCTAATGATTCATTTAGGTCCTCTTGAATTCTGTTCACAGTTCGGGTATCAAGACCGTCAGGCCAAACTATTCCAAAGAAATTTTCAGATATTCATTCTACTGCTATGTTTTGTTTTGATGGCAGAATCAGAGTACATGAAGTACAAGGATCCAAAACAACCTATTAACTCTAGGACAGTGATCTTATTGGTACAATGACCCTTGCTAAAAAAATTGGCAAAATGACACAGATTGAGTATCTAATCTTTCCCTATTCATTTGACAAGAAAAGAAAGTGTTGCACCATATTCATGGTGACTGAATAACTACAATAGTCACCCCACATTGATGATTGGTGTCCAAGAGCTAATATAAACTGAAGGTGGTTGCTTTTGTGCTTACTGGCACAATCTGTGCCTAGCTTAAATTAGCAGACAATGGCTTAAAAGACTTTCATTTTCAGAAGATTCTTGCCAGTAAAAACAAAAAAGGCATTATTGGGGTTATCATATTCATGGTGATTTATTCATGTAATTGGATTAGCGCAGTCTATCTCTAGCAGCCTTACTCATCTTCCATTTCAAGCTCCAACTCTGTGAACAGTTGAGAGCACCTAGAGGGGGGGGGGTGAATAGGTGATCCTGTGAAACTTAAACTTATAGCCACAAAAACTCGTTAAGTGTTAGCACAATAATCGCCAAGTGGCTAGAGAGGAGTCTCAACAAAACACAATACCACAAGAGATCAAACACAGATATGACACAGTGGTTTATCCCGTGGTTCGGCCAAGACCAACGCTTGCCTACTCCACGTTGTGGCGTCCCAACGGACGAGGGTTGCAATCAACCCCTCTCAAGTGGTCCAAAGACCAACTTGAATACCACGGTGTTTTTCTTTGCCTTTCAATATCCCGTTTGCGAGGATTCTCCACAACTTGGAGCCTCTCGCCCTTACACTTGAGATTCACAAGAAATACGAAGTAAGGGAGGAAAGCAACACACACAAATCCACAGCAAAATGCGCACACACACGGCCAAGAATCGAGCTCAAAAGACTATCTCAAAGTTCTCACTAGAACGGAGCTCGAATCACTGAGAATGACAAACGAATGCGCAAAGACTGAGTGTGGATGATCAAGAATGCTCTAAGGTTGCTTGGTATACTCCTCCATGCGCCTAGGGGTCCCTTTTATAGCCCCAAGGCAGCTAGGAGCCGTTGAGAGCAAATCTGGAAGGCCAATCTTGCCTTCTGTCGTCGGGTGCACCGGACAGTCCGGTGCACACCGGACACTGTCCGGTGCCCGATTTCCTTCCTAAAATGGCGCTGCCGACCGTTGCAGATCTGGGAGCCGTTGGCGCACCGGACATGTCCGGTGCACACCGGACAGTCCGGTGCCCCCTTCCGACCGTTGGCCCGGCCACGTGTCGCGCGCAGATTCCGTGGCCGGCCGTTGGCCCGGCCGACCGTTGGCTCACCGGACAGTCCGGTGCACACCGGACAGTCCGGTGAATTTTAGCCGTACGCCGTCGGCGAATTCCCGAGAGCGGCCACTTCACGCCGAGCCAGCCTGGCGCACCGGACACTGTCCGGTGCACCACCGGACAGTCCGGTGCTCCCAGACTCAGCAGATTCTTGGCTGCTCGAGCCAAGACATTTCCAATTGGATTTTTCCTGTTTCCAGCACTTAGACACAATACATTAGTCCATAAAACAATGTACTAAGTCTGAGAAACATACCTTAATTCTTGATTTGTACTTTGTCCACCTTTTTACACTTAGGCACTTGTGTTGGACACTAAATCACCAAAATACTTAGAAATAGCCCAAGGGCACATTTCCCTTTCAATCTCCCCCTTTTTGGTGATTTATGCCAACACAACATAAAGCAAGTAGAACAAGTACAAAATCAAATCAAATAAGAACTCAAAATTGTTTTGATTCAATTTTGACATATATGGATCACTTTATGCCACCACTTGGTTTGTTTTTGCAAATCAAACTCAAATTTCTATCTCTAAGTCAAACACACATGTTAAGACATAAAGAGAGTCATTCTAAGAGAAATTGACTTATGATTTCAAAAACCCCCCCTTGTTCCCATAATCAATACTTCTCCCCACAAGAAGCCAACTTTTGATAAGAGAGACAACAAAAGAGTTTTGACAAACCAAAAGCTCTATTCTACTATTTTCAAAATCTCTCAAGTGGTAGCTGATCCATTTATCGCTTTGGCCTTTATTTTCTCCCCCTTTGGCATCAAGCACCAAAACGGGATCAATCTTGGCCCATTAACCCCATTGCCTCACCAAAATCTTCAACTAAGAGCAAATAGGCAATAAGAGTATAACGATGAACTTGGAAGAGTTACTCTTTTCATCGGAGTGCAGTGGAAGTCTCGCATGGTCCAAGTCCACCTTTTCCCTTTCAATTTTCCTTAGAGACTAAAACAACCAAACTCAAGTACATGGTTAGCCACAAAGGGTCAAGTTGTAGCACAGCTCCCCCTAAATATGTGCATCACTTGCAAACAGGACTTGTGAGGTCCAGGGAGTGTTTGTACAACTTGAGCACCACAATAAGCAACAATATGCAGAATGAACATAATCAAAAGCATAAACACATGTATGCTACATTTCAATCCAAGTTCCGTGAATCTAAGATATTGAGCTCACTACGCAGCCTGCAAAAGGTCTTCTCATCTAAAGGCTTGGTAAAG
Source organism: Zea luxurians (assembly GCA_029449295.1). Taxonomy (NCBI): domain Eukaryota; kingdom Viridiplantae; phylum Streptophyta; class Magnoliopsida; order Poales; family Poaceae; genus Zea; species Zea luxurians. The sequence continues at coordinate 3,543,723 of JAOPSE010000044.1, forward strand.
ATATCGGCTAGCTGGTTCTCGGTGCTAACATGAAACACTTCGATATCTCCCTTTTGCTGGTGGTCTCTCAAAAAGTGATGCCGGATGTCAATGTGCTTTGTGTGGCTGTGTTCAACAGGATTTTCCGCTATTCGGATAGCACTCTCATTGTCACATAGGAGTGGGACTTTGCTCAGATTGTAGCCAAAGTCCCTGAGGGTTTGCCTCATCCAAAGTAGTTGCGCACAACACTGTCCTGCGGCAACGTACTCGGCCTCAGCGGTGGATAGGGCAACGGAGGTTTGTTTCTTAGAGTTCCATGACACTAGGGACCTTCCTAAGAATTGGCACGTCCCCGATGTACTCTTCCTATCGACCTTACATCCAGCATAGTCGGAATCTGAGTACCCAATCAAGTCAAAGTTAGACCCCTTTGGATACCAGATCCCGAAGCAAGGCGTAGCGACTAAATATCGAAGAATTCGCTTCACAGCCACTAAGTGACACTCCTTCGGATCGGATTGAAATCTAGCACACATGCATACGCTAAGCATAATATCCGGTCTACTAGCACATAAATAAAGCAAAGAACCTATCATGGACCGGTATGCTTTTTGATCAACGGACTTACCTCCTTTGTTGAGGTCGGTGTGTCCGTCGGTTCCCATCGGCGTCTTTGCGGGCTTTGCGTCCTTCATCCCAAACCTCTTTAGCAAATCTTGCGTGTACTTCGTATGGGAGATGAAGGTGCCGTCCTTGAGTTGCTTCACTTGAAACCCAAGGAAGTAGGTCAACTCGCCCATCATCGACATCTCGAATTTCTGCGTCATCACCCTGCTAAACTCTTCACAAGACTTTTGGTTAGTAGAACCAAATATTATGTCGTCGACATAAATTTGGCACACAAAAAGATCACCATCGCAAGTCTTAGTAAAAAGAGTTGGATCGGCTTTCCCAACCTTGAAAGCATTAGCAATTAAAAAGTCTCTAAGGCATTCATACCATGCTCTTGGGGCTTGCTTAAGTCCATAGAGCGCCTTAGAGAGCTTACACACGTGGTCGGGGTACCGTTCATCCTCGAAGCCAGGGGGCTGCTCCACGTACACCTCCTCCTTGATCGGCCCGTTGAGGAAAGCGCTCTTCACATCCATTTGGTACAACCTGAAAGAATGGTGAGCGGCATATGCTAGCAAGATACGAATTGATTCTAGCCTAGCCACAGGAGCAAAAGTCTCCTCAAAGTCCAAACCTGCGACTTGGGCATAACCTTTTGCCACAAGTCGAGCCTTGTTCCTTGTCACCACCCCGTGCTCGTCCTGTTTGTTGCGGAACACCCACTTGGTTCCCACAACATTTTGCTTGGGGCGAGGCACCAGTGTCCAAACTTCATTGCGCTTGAAATTGTTGAGTTCCTCTTGCATGGCCAACACCCAGTCCGGATCTAGCAAGGCCTCTTCTACCCTGAAAGGCTCAATAGAAGAGACAAAAGAGTAATGCTCACAAAAATTAACCAATCTTGAACGAGTAGTTACTCCCTTGCTAATATCACCCAATATCTGGTCGACGGGATGATCCCTTTGAATCGTCGCTCGAACTTGGGTTGGAGGTGCCTGAGGTGCTTCTTCCTCGTCAATTTGAACATCCTGTGCTCCCCCTTGATCATGCGTCTCCACTTGAGGTACCTGTTCATCATCTTGGGTTGGGGGATGCACCATAGTTGAGGAAGACGGTTGATCTTGCTCCAAATGTTCCTGAGGCCGTACATCTCCAATCGCCATGGTGCGTATCGCGGCCGTTGGAACGTCTTCTTCATCTATATCATCAAGATCAACAACTTGCTCTCTTGGAGAGCCATTAGTCTCATCAAATACAACGTCGCTAGAGACTTCAACCAAACCTGATGATTTGTTGAAGACCCTATACGCCTTTGTATTTGAATCATAACCTAATAAAAACCCTTCTACAGCTTTGGGAGCAAATTTGGAATTCCTACCCTTCTTCACTAGAATGTAGCATTTACTCCCAAATACACGAAAGTATGATATATTGGGTTTGTTACCGGTTAGCAGCTCATACGACGTCTTCTTGAGGAGGCGGTGAAGGTAGACCCTGTTGATGGCGTGGGAAGCCGTGTTCACAGCTTCCGACCAAAAACACTCGGGGGTCTTGAACTCTCCAAGCATAGTCCTCGCCATATCAATGAGCGTCCTGTTCTTCCTCTCTACCACACCATTTTGCTGAGGTGTGTAGGGAGCGGAGAACTCGTGCTTGATCCCCTCCTCCTCAAGGAACTCTTCCACTTGAAGGTTCTTGAATTCGGACCCGTTGTCGCTCCTTATCTTCTTCACCTTGAGCTCAAACTCATTTTGAGCTCTCCTTAGGAAGCGCTTGAGGGTCCCTTGGGTTTCAGACTTATCCTGCAAAAAGAACACCCAAGTGAAGCGGGAAAAGTCATCAACAATAACTAGACCATACTTACTTCCTCCTATGCTCAGATAGGCGATGGGTCCGAAGAGGTCCATATGCAGCAGCTCCAGAGGTCTTGACGTGGTCATCACATTCTTGCTGTGATGTGCTCCTCCCACTTGTTTACCTGCTTGACAAGCTGCACAAGGTCTATCTTTTTCGAAATGAACATTGGTTAGACCTATCACGTGTTCTCCCTTTAGAAGCTTGTGGAGGTTCTTCATCCCCACATGTGCTAAGCGGCGATGCCACAACCAGCCCATGCAAGTCTTAGCCATTAAGCATGCATCTAGACCGGCCTCTTCTTTTGCAAAATCAACTAAGTAAAGTTTGCCGTCTAGTACACCCTTAAAAGCTAGTGAACCATCACATCTTCTAAAGACAGACACATCTACATTTGTAAATAAGCAGTTATATCCCATATTGCATAATTGACTAACAGATAGCAAATTATATCCAAGAGACTCTACTAAAAACACATTAGAGATAGAGTGCTCATTTGAGATTGCAATTTTACCTAACCCTTTTACCTTGCCTTGATTCCCATCACCGAATATTATTGAATCTTGGGAATCTTTATTCTTGACGTAGGAGGTGAACATCTTCTTCTCTCCCGTCATATGGTTTGTGCATCCGCTGTCAATAATCCAGCTTGAACCCCCAGATGCATAAACTTTCTTCTCTCTTGCCATAAGGCAAGTGTGACGCTCGTTTGGGAAGAGGGATGACTTGTTGAAGGCGGTGGCGGCGAGTCCCTCATTGTCGGAGTCGGAGGAGGAGCAATCCGAATCCCACTCCTTGCCTAGATGTGCCTCGCCCTTTGCCTTCTTGTATGCCTTCTTCTTCTCCCTCTTGCTCCCTTGGTCCTGTTCACTATCATTGTCGGGACAGTTAGCAATAAAATGACCAAGCTTACCGCATTTGAAGCATGAGCGCTTCCCCTTGGCTTTGGTCTTGCTTGACTGTCCCTTGCGACCTTTAAGCGCCGTCTTGAATCTTTTGATGATGAGGGCCATCTCTTCATCATTAAGTCTGGCCGCCTCAATTTGTGCCACCTTGCTAGGTAGCGCCTCCTTGCTTCTTATTGCTTTGAGAGCAAGAGGTTGCGGCTCGTTGATCGGTCCATTCAAGGCGTCGTCCACGTATCTCGCCTCCTTGATCATCATCCGCCCGCTTACGAATTTTCCGAGTACCTCCTCGGGCGTCATCATCGTGTACCTGGGATTCTCACGAATATTGTTTACGAGATGAGAATCAAGAACGGTAAAGGACCTTAGCATTAGGCGGACAACGTCGTGGTCCGTCCATCGCGTGCTACCGTAGCTCCTTATCTTGTTGATAAGAGTCTTGAGCCGGTTGTATGTTTGTGTCGGCTCCTCGCCCCTTATCATCGCGAACCGTCCAAGCTCGCCCTCCACCAACTCCATCTTGGTGAGCAAGGTGACGTCGTTCCCCTCATGAGAAATCTTGAGGGTGTCCCAGATCTGCTTGGCGTTATCCAAGCCGCTCACTTTATGGTATTCATCCCTGCACAAGGAAGCTAGAAGAACAGTAGTAGCTTGTGCATTTTTATGAATTTGTTCATTTATAAGCATAGGGCTATCCGAGCTATCAAATTTCATTCCATTCTCTACAATCTCCCATATGCTTGGATGGAGAGAGAATAAGTGACTACGCATTTTGTGACTCCAAAATCCGTAGTCCTCCCCATCGAAGTGTGGAGGTTTGCCAAGAGGAATGGAAAGCAATTGCGAATTCGAACTATGTGGAATACGAGAATAATCAAATGAAAAGTTCGAATTGACCGTCTTCCTGTAGTCGTTGTCGTCGTCCTTTTGGGAAGAGGAAGATTCGTCGCTGTCGTAGTAGACGATCTCCTTGATGCGTCTTGTCTTCTTCTTCTTCCCTTCTTTGCGTCTGTGCCCCGAGCCCGAGTCGGTAGTCTTGTCGTCCTTTGGCTCGTTGACGAAGGACTCCTTCTCCTTGTCGTTGATCACGATTCCCTTCCCTTTAGGATCCATCTCTTCGGGCGGTTAGTCCCTTTGTGAAGAGAACGGCTCTGATACCAATTGAGAGCACCTAGAGGGGGGGGTGAATAGGTGATCCTGTGAAACTTAAACTTATAGCCACAAAAACTCGTTAAGTGTTAGCACAATAATCGCCAAGTGGCTAGAGAGGAGTCTCAACAAAACACAATACCACAAGAGATCAAACACAGATATGACACAGTGGTTTATCCCGTGGTTCGGCCAAGACCAACGCTTGCCTACTCCACGTTGTGGCGTCCCAACGGACGAGGGTTGCAATCAACCCCTCTCAAGTGGTCCAAAGACCAACTTGAATACCACGGTGTTTTTCTTTGCCTTTCAATATCCCGTTTGCGAGGATTCTCCACAACTTGGAGCCTCTCGCCCTTACACTTGAGATTCACAAGAAATACGAAGTAAGGGAGGAAAGCAACACACACAAATCCACAGCAAAATGCGCACACACACGGCCAAGAATCGAGCTCAAAAGACTATCTCAAAGTTCTCACTAGAACGGAGCTCGAATCACTGAGAATGACAAACGAATGCGCAAAGACTGAGTGTGGATGATCAAGAATGCTCTAAGGTTGCTTGGTATACTCCTCCATGCGCCTAGGGGTCCCTTTTATAGCCCCAAGGCAGCTAGGAGCCGTTGAGAGCAAATCTGGAAGGCCAATCTTGCCTTCTGTCGTCGGGTGCACCGGACAGTCCGGTGCACACCGGACACTGTCCGGTGCCCGATTTCCTTCCTAAAATGGCGCTGTCGACCGTTGCAGATCTGGGAGCCGTTGGCGCACCGGACATGTCCGGTGCACACCGGACAGTCCGGTGCCCCCTTCCGACCGTTGGCCCGGCCACGTGTCGCGCGCAGATTCCGTGGCCGGCCGTTGGCCCGGCCGACCGTTGGCTCACCGGACAGTCCGGTGCACACCGGACAGTCCGGTGAATTTTAGCCGTACGCCGTCGGCGAATTCCCGAGAGCGGCCACTTCACGCCGAGCCAGCCTGGCGCACCGGACACTGTCCGGTGCACCACCGGACAGTCCGGTGCTCCCAGACTCAGCAGATTCTTGGCTGCTCGAGCCAAGACATTTCCAATTGGATTTTTCCTGTTTCCAGCACTTAGACACAATACATTAGTCCATAAAACAATGTACTAAGTCTGAGAAACATACCTTAATTCTTGATTTGTACTTTGTCCACCTTTTTACACTTAGGCACTTGTGTTGGACACTAAATCACCAAAATACTTAGAAATGGCCCAAAGGCACATTTCCCTTTCAACAGTGCATTGCAAAATAGGCCAAATATTTTCCCCTTAAACACTTTCGCAACTTGCTATCACAAATCAAAAGGGGAAATGCAGAGAACTGTCATCAATCCTCTTTGTCTGTATAGTGAAAGTTCAGATCTTTATATGTTTAGAGTAAGTCACTGGGTCAAACATTCAAACAAAAAGTTCAGATATTATTCCAGATAGCACAGGACCAATCTGGTCTGTAGTGTTCAACTGGAATATAAGATTTCGCTGCATAGGTAAAAGGTTTGTACGAGTGAAAAATGTATTTATTTTTAAGTTCATTTAGTATTATTTTGGCTGGCTGAATTGTATATTTCTATGTTATTTTTACTAATTGCCATCAAGACTCAAAACTGGATATTCTGTCATTTTGGCATACTGCTTGGATAATTGGGATTTGGATAATTTGGTCATGCAATCATGTATGTAGAAATAACCTTGGAAAGATTTTTATATCCCTCTACTTATTGGACGTGGAAACTGTTTTCTTTTGATTTATCTAATCTCTAATGATTCATTTAGGTCCTCTTGAATTCTGTTCACGGTTCGGGTATCAAGACCGTCAGGCCAAACTATTCCAAAGAAATTTTCAGATATTCATTCTACTGCTATGTTTTGTTTTGATGGCAGAATCAGAGTACATGAAGTACAAGGATCCAAAACAACCTATTAACTCTAGGACAGTGATCTTATTGGTAGAATGACCCTTGCTAAAAAAATTGGCAAAATGACACAGATTGAGTATCTAATCTTTCCCTATTCATTTGACAAGAAAAGAAAGTGTTGCACCATATTCATGGTGACTGAATAACTACAATAGTCACCCCACATTGATGATTGGTGTCCTAGAGCTAATATAAACTGAAGGTGGTTGCTTTTGTGCTTACTGGCACAATCTGTGCCTAGCTTAAATTAGCAGACAACGCCTTAAAAGACTTTCATTGTCAGAAGATTCTTGCCAGTAAAAACAAAAAAAGGCATTATTGGGGTTATCATATTCATGGTGATTTATTCATGTAATTGGATTAGCGCAGTCTATCTCTAGCAGCCTTACTCATCTTCCATTTCAAGCTCCAACTCTGTGAACAGTGCATTGCAAAATAGGCCAAATATTTTCACCTTAAACACTTTCGCAACTTGCTATCACAAATCAAAAGGGGAAATGCAGAGAACTGTCATCAATCCTCTTTGTCTGTATAGTGAAAGTTCAGATCTTTATATGTTTAGAGTAAGTCACTGGGTCAAACATTCAAACAAAAAGTTCAGATATTATTTCAGATAGCACAGGACCAATCTGGTCTGTAGTGTTCAACTGGAATATAAGATTTCGCTGCATAGGTAAAAGGTTTGTATGAGTGAAAAATGTATTTATTTTTAAGTTCATTTAGTATTATTTCGGCTGGCTGAATTGTATATTTCTATGTTATTTTTACTAATTGCCATCAAGACTCAAAACTGGATATTCTGTCATTTTGGCATACTGCTTGGATAATTGGGATTTGGATAATTTGGTCATGCAATCATGTATGTAGAAATAACCTTGGAAAGATTTTTATATCCCTCTACTTATTGGACGTGGAAACTGTTTTCTTTTGATTTATCTAATCTCTAATGATTCATTTAGGTCCTCTTGAATTCTGTTCACGGTTCGGGTATCAAGACCGTCAGGCCAAACTATTCCAAAGAAATTTTCAGATATTCATTCTACTGCTATGTTTTGTTTTGATGGCAGAATCAGAGTACATGAAGTACAAGGATCCAAAACAACCTATTAACTCTAGGACAGTGATCTTATTGGTAGAATGACCCTTGCTAAAAAAATTGGCAAAATGACACAGATTGAGTATCTAATCTTTCCCTATTCATTTGACAAGAAAAGAAAGTGTTGCACCATATTCATGGTGACTGAATAACTACAATAGTCACCCCACATTGATGATTGGTGTCCTAGAGCTAATATAAACTGAAGGTGGTTGCTTTTGTGCTTACTGGCACAATTTGTGCCTAGCTTAAATTAGCAGACAACGGCTTAAAAGACTTTCATTGTCAGAAGATTCTTGCCAGCAAAAACAAAAAAAGGCATTATTGGGGTTATCATATTCATGGTGATTTATTCATGTAATTGGATTAGCGCAGTCTATCTCTAGCAGCCTTACTCATCTTCCATTTCAAGCTCCAACTCTGTGAACAGTGCATTGCAAAATAGGCCAAATATTTTCCCCTTAAACACTTTCGCAACTTGCTATCACAAATCAAAAGGGGAAATGCAGAGAACTGTCATCAATCCTCTTTGTCTGTATAGTGAAAGTTCAGATCTTTATATGTTTAGAGTAAGTCACTGGGTCAAACATTCAAACAAAATGTTCAGATATTGGTTTTGATTTATGGGATACAATCTGGTCTGTAGTGTTCAACTGGAATATAAGATTTCGCTGCATAGGTAAAAGGTTTGTACGAGTGAAAATGTATTTATTTTTAAGTTCATTTAGTATTATTTTGGCTGGCTGAATAGTATATTTCTGTTGTATTTTTACTATACTATTGAAAAAAATGAGTAAATTGTATGTTGTGATAATCTGAACTTTTACATGACAGACCAGCAGATACTGTCATGGCTCAGGATGAAGCTGTGGCTACCTAGAAGACTGCAAATACAACATCTCCTTCCTCGCTAATAATTTCTTATGTACAGATAGATTGTACAAATAATAACTCACAATTTCGAAGCCAACTCATGCATACAATTAGAACTTCTCATAAAACTGAAGCAAGGACATAACTCTGAACCACTTCCCTTCACATCTACATGTCACATGTGTTCTTAATCTGTCAAAATATGACTGTATAGTGAAAGTTGCTTGGTCATGCTCATTCTTTATTGCTGTTTTTGATATCTTACAAGGAATAATAACATAATTTATTTCTGACTGCGAGGGTTTGATAACATAAATGGCGAAATACAAATAATTGTGACCATCTTTTGTTGACACATAACTTCAAATCCTATAATGTAACAAGCTATCACACTACACATCCGGTACCACTGTTGCCATATAAGCCCGTCTCCTCTCTAGATAATTGTTGATTAAAGCACTCCTCGGATTTTGGATCATGGAGCGCCGAATTGCTGCAATTTAGTAAATGATATGTAATAACATGATTACTTAATTATAATTTCTAAATTATTTGCAAGAAACACTCACTCTGCAACCGTTGTGTGGTGTGATGATCTGGATCGAATTCAACAGTGCTATGGTCCGAGGTTTGCAAGCATCCTATTGTTATGTAGTAGACTTAGTTACTAAAGAAGTTCATTGAGATTACTCCAACAAAGAAGTTTAAGTATAATAGAATTTACTGTGTAGCTTGTTACGGCGCAGCATAGTTCCGATAATTATGCTCTTGTTTTCTCTAGCTAACACCCACCGTAGAGCATTTCTTTGCAACAGTTCAGGCCATATACCCATGACGATTATATCCCACCTATAAATAAAGCTTGTATTGTTTGAATAAAATATAACACGTCTGCAGTTTAAAAAAGATTGTAGTTATAAATTAATGACCTAGAATCCATTAGTATGGCCTCTCTGTATGGCCTTCCACCGATGTGCTCTAACGGCGCCAAATGAATGACAATTCCTATTACCTTTGAGACATTCATATATGAGGGATTAAATTTCGAGTATATTTTTTATGGTTTAGTGCGGTATAAGTATACTCCATATAGAAAGACGGGCACATACCTATAAACCTCTTATGAGGTTGTTGGAGGACCTCATGAAATGGCATAAGATGTTTTGGATACGGCGGGAACTGAATTGGCAAGTGGAATGGTTCCACAACAGTCCGAGTTGCCAAGGTCAATTCTAGCCTATGTCCAAAATTCCGAAATAGATACGGCCCCCAGCTTACATAGAACGCCACTCCATATAATGTATATGTAGATCCTTGTTGGAGTAAGGTGTCAAATCTTTGGACATTATCGCGGTATGAAATTGCTTCTATTTTTGACCCCTAGTCATTTCAGAATGCACGTCGTATGAGTAAGAGAAATACGTTGACGTCATTTATTTTTGTTTTAATGTTTGACCCTGTGACTTACAGTGATGTCTTGTAGAATAAAATGTTGGCTGTCATGACGTCTAGGGAACTTAACAACGATTCTGGCTACGACACTCTTAAATTTTGGTAAGTCATCGCTCTCAACGTCATCAAATAACACGAAACTACATTAAAAGTGAGTTTAGATTCTTTTGTCCACGCATATATATATATATATATATATATATATATATATATATATATATATATATATATATATATATATATATATATATATATATATATATGCGACAAGTGAAATGTGTACTTACGGAAACTTTGTAGGGACGTGATGTAGGGCTGCAACCGACCTATGTTGGTTAAGTGTAGATGGTGCCATTGATCTTATAGTATTGATCATAGTTACAAATATGTTTGAAATAAATCAAAACATAAAAAAGCCATGTAAATCTCCACATTTGAAGGAAGTATGAAACAAAGTAGAAAAATAAACCAAAAAAAACATAGATTTGAGGTTTATAACATGAAATATGCTTTCTTAATCATGAAATAAATCAAAACCATGTATAGTGAATGTTTCTCCTACCAAGTATATATAGCTTTCTTTTGCAGGAAGTATGAAACAAAAATAAAAATAAACCAAAAAACAAAGCATAGAATAAAAATTTGAGGAAAACTTGTGTACCGTGATTAATACACGTGGTAGGAGAAGAAGTTGTAGATGAGGCTGCGCTCGCCGCTGATTTCCAAGACCTTCGGAATCTCCTCAGGCATATACCAGCTGAATTTAAGCAGATTTCGAACATTCAAACTTCACAAAAACACTGAACTTAAGCAGGAGAGCAGTAAAAAAGAGCTTCCACATCATGCAATTCTTTATAACCGAATACATCATTGACTTAGTAGGTAGCCATACTAATTACCAAACCTATTTTCCAAATCCATAGCACGAGTAGCAGTGTCAGTAAGATCAAGTAATTATCATACAACCAGTGACAACATGTGGTACCTATTATGGCGGCAACATTTAATTTCTAAACTGTACTACTATGAGCTATCATATACAGTGCCTTCTATGAAAAAATGGAATGGAGAACAGAATGGTATTGTTCTATCTAACAGGAAACACAACCATTACTGGTGCATTAAGTTGAAGGAACAATCCTTCACCAAACCAGAAAAAAAAGTTGAGCAACCTGACATAGATCAAAAGGCATACCCTAGAGCACTTGCAATAATAACACACACCCTGTAAATGTAAATGACAGGTCCAAATATAGAGCACTAACACACACATGAAACTGGCTACCAAGATCTACGACATTATACGAACTTAGGAACTAACAATGTCATCTTCAAGTAATGATTTGGACCATAACTACAAGGCATACAGTCTAAATTAACATCTGAAAAAAAAATAAAAGAATGTCACAGCAAAAGTACCTCTACTTGGATGGCCTTGCTCCTCCAGCATATAGAGCATGCATGATCTTGTCTCCTCCAGCTCTCAAATCAAATACGCGTACTCAAATGGCCTACGCACAGTAAAGAAATATATGAATCAGAATTCACAATCATTTGCCATTTAACCAAAACAAAAAAGGTAATAGCAGTTTTCTTAAAACAGAATTCACTTTGAAGAATGGAAATAAGTGTATTTCTATTGTACATAGTTTTACTAAAATGTTTTTTGGTTTTACTTAGAAAAAATCATGTGGGTTTAATACTGTGTAATACCTAATACTAAATTTTTAAATCCATTGCACTCCTCTTCCTTTGTTAGGTTGCCGAATATGATGAAAAAATGGCTAGCAAGATGAGTTCCAGTGGAAGGGCTTGCCTGATGGCTAGAGACTAAACATAGTTGAACACAAACACTATGAACTATACCTTACACTTCAGGACAAACTGTGTTGTTTGTACAAATGTACAATGGAGGTAGACAGACTAACAAAGACATGCAACAAATCTACAGAATTTGTTGGCTCTATATTTGTACCAGTACGACAATTATCAAACAGGAAAATGAATCTGAGATTGGCAAAATAAGGATCTGTTCAGTTTCCTGTTTCCTCATTAACATTACGAATCACATTTGTCAAAACATGATGGAAAACAAGCTTTGATTCACCTCTCCAACAGATAGGAACATGATGGAAAACTAAAAGGAGCATGCATGTGGGTGGTTCAGAGCCTATCAAAACTCGATGACACCCCCATTCTAATCCAAAGAGACAGGAGCCTAAGCATATCATCATTATTAATAAAAGTGTAGAATGTCTAACTGAGAAATGCAAGAACGGCCTACCTCTGAGATGAAAAGAACGGCTGTGAATCGGTGGATCTGAGGAGAGTGGGGATGGGTTGGAGGGATCACCTCTGTCCATCCTTTTAATAGCAGTCGATTGAGGCGGGGAAGGGAGCGCGGTGAATCCTGTCGCCGAGTATGGAATGGGGCGAGCTTGGAGGGGGGCGGGCTCGAGGACGGGGTTGGTGGGCGGCGGGATTGGTGGGGGCGCGGAGGTAGCGGCTCTCCCGGTGTCTCCCCCGCGCGGCCTTCCTTCCTCTCCCTCGCGAGCAAGCGGATCTGCCTGGCGGCTATCCCGCCATCTCCCTCGCGCGGCATAACTGCGGCGGATCTCGCGCGGAGCTGGCGGGTTTGGTGGGCGGCGAGCTTGGTGGTGGGCGGGATTGATGGGGGCGCGGAGGTGCGGCTTTCCCAGCGTCTCCCCCGCGCGGCCTTCATCGCCAGGCAGATCCGCTTGCTCGCGAGGGAGACTCCATGGTTGGTGGGCGGCGGGATTGATGGGGGCGCGGAGGTGCGGACGCGCGGAGCTGGTGGCTCGCGCGGAGCTGGCGGGGGCGCGAGGGAGGCGGGTATCCCAGCGGCGGCTCGCGCGGAGCTGGCGGGTTGCGGGTGCTGGGGAAGGAAGGGCACCATTGGTGGTGTCGCGCGGGGTAGGCGGCGGCGGGCATCACGGGCGTGGGCGCGCGGGGGAGGCGGCGGCGGGCATCATGGGCGGGGGCATGGTGAGGGTGTGGACGCCCTCCGTCCACCCTTAAGGATTAGTAGAGATTAAATCGAACACTGCAACGCGGTGCAACAACTTTGAAGGAATTTGTTGTGTGCTAAGTGCCTCAGTTTGTCTTGTTTGGTTCTTTTTTTTTTACCCAACAAGAAGCTTAAGGCTCTGAATACTCTAAACGCGGTCTATCTCAACTTTTAGGGCTCTATTTTTAAGTCCATCCACGGGTTGATCTAATTCTTTAATATAAACTTATCGAGCTGGGAGCTTTTGATCACACCGTCCTTTGGCGTCATGCCTAGGTAAAAACAAAAAAAAACTTATCCAAATGAATCTCTCTTTGTCAAATCACTAGAGACACACCGCCGGTCACTTTGGCAGGTAAAGCTAAAATGTCCCTCTTCCTCACTTAATATCCCCTCTTGAAATTTTGCTGCCCCTTGAATTTAGAATTAGCGACGAGACCCAGCATCTTGATGCTATAAACCGGTTCTGGTTTGCCGATGCCAAAACACATAATAAAATGCAGCCTCTCAGAACTGTAGCAACGTGAAAATAAAAAGGAGGCAGCGACGACGACGCAAATACAATTTCTTTGTCCAGATTCGAATTCTAGACCTCTTAGTTTGGAACCATGGTACGCACTAGTGCCATATCGGAGGCTGGGCAGTGCTGAACTGCTGTTCTCAGCACGGAAAACAAACAAGGGAATTTCGTTTCTTTGTTCGTGTTGACGCCTTTTCGGAGCGCCAAACACTCAAAAAGAACCGGCGGCGGTGCTCTCTGGTCAGGCGCGGACGGTCCGCAGCACAGGGCCGAACGGTCCGCGACCTGGCGCAGGGGCTAAGGTTCCCTGCCTGACGGCCGGACGGTCCGCGCCCTGGGGCCGGACGGTCCGTGCGTGCGCAGGGGGCGGCGAAGGTCACCGGCGGCGCCTGGATCTCGCTCCCGCGAGGGACCCCGTCGGGGAGGAAAGATCCTAGGTGGTGTCTAGGCTCGGGCAGGCCGACCTAGACTCCTCTAATCGACGTAGAGTCGAGGAGAGGCGGAGAATTTGGGGATTGGAAGGCTAAACTAGGGCTAGACTAGAACTACTCCTAATGCATAAGGTAAAAACGAGTAATAGACTTGATTTGATCGATTGTTGGGGGGTTCAATCGGCTGTAGCCCTTCATCTATATAAAGGGGAGGTCTGGATCCGCTTCAAACTGATTTCCAAGTTAATCCCGCGGTTTTAGGTAACAAATCCCGCGAGAAACTAGGAACCCTAACTGACTCTGCGCACGCGCGGACCGTCCGCGCCACCACCGCGGACTGTCCGGACCGCGGACCGTCCGGCCTCAGGGCCGGACTGTCCGCGCTGCTCAATTTGACTTCCAACAGTTCGGTTAGTGCCCGTAGTTTGAGGTGACCTAACTTTGGAAGAAAACGGAACGCTAGCCTCCAGAGTTGAGAACCAGAGTCGATGAAGCTCAGTCGCTGCTGTTCCAACTGATTATTTATCGTACCGTAATAATAATAACCCTACTACTAATTAAGAGTGGAGCGTGGGCGCCCTGGCGCGGCCATGCCTCCGCCCATCTCTAACTGACATACTAGCCCCACAAGACACCCGCCTCCACCCCGCAGGTGCTTGAGTCAATAGGCCACCCACACCTCGCCTCGCCTCCCCCACAGGCTGCGGCGCCGCGCTGGCCTGGAAGTCCGCGGGGCTCTGGCTGATCTCGGCCTAGACCTCCTCCACCGTCTTCCGGGACGGCGGCGGCGGCAGCACGAACGACCCTTGCCGAACCAGTCCCCTCCCTCCTCCTCCTCCTCCTCCTCCTCTTCCGTTCTCACCTGTGCCCATCGTCGTCGCCACGGGCATCGGCTCCCGCTACGCGCTCTCCTTGTTGCAGCCGACCATGGCGGCCTGGAACTCCTCGGCGTTCCATATGTTGGCCATGAACTCGTCCATGTTCATGGACCGGAAGTTGCAGCCCGGCTCCCACAGCGAGTTCTGCAGCTCCTCCAGCGTCAGCGACATGATGGACGACTGTCGCGCCAGCGGATCCACCGCCTGCTGCTGCTGCTCCTCGGCGGCGTCGCTGGTCTGGGTGGGCGAGTGCTGCGAGGTGACCTCCTGCTCGTCGAGGGCCTTCACGTTCTTGCTCATCTCCGACGCCATATCTCACTCAACCTGCGAGATTGGCTCCTTTTTAGCACACTGTCTGCTGATGCGTTGTTGAACGCGACGTGGCACGTGGTCCTTATATGAAAAAAAATTCTGTACATACCGGATGTTAACACCACATATTTCTACATAAGTTATCGTAGTATTCTATGTTTCTGTTGCAACGCACGGGCATCCAGCTAGTAGTAATATATAAACGTTAGCTCTGTCTCAGTCAGTGAGCGGTTGCAGAGCGCCTTTCCTAGGGTCAAGCCCTACGAGAGGGGGCCACATGCATCGACCAACCAAGTGGACAGGGCGACGATTGGTTGGGAAATCGTTAGTATTACACACTAACAACGTTTACTACATACACACACTGAGGCAAAAAAAAAAAACCAAGGGAAAAAAGAACAGGTCAGGTGTAGGACGATTTGGTATTAGGGGAAATCATGGAGGACGCACGGCATGCATGGTTTGCTCCTAGGCCCTTTTTCAACTGAAGGATCATTTGGAGTAGCCCCAGTGGGCAGATGAGACTGGAAAAAAACAAACATGGAAGAGCTTGCCTTGGCTCTAAAGGATGCTCCCTCCCTGCAGTTCTGGGGTGGATAGATAGGTACGTAGCTTTATCAACTGCACTTTTGTAATTAGTCCTTTCTTTGTTGTTGTTGCGCTAATTGTGATGTTCAGCAGGTACTAATTCCCCGTACGAAACTATGCACCTCACTAATTATGCATGGATGTGGGGATCACCGGTTCAAAATTCTTTCCTTCGTTCGAAACAGGAAAAAGAAGAAGAAGAAGAAGAAAAAGAAGGGTTCAGTTCAGAAAAAAAAAACAATAAGCGTAATTTCGAAGAGACAAACTAACTAGACCCTATATTGAATACTCGTAATTTCGATTTTGGTTGTTGAACGAGATATAAAAAAACAATCAGGGGATGTCAAGTTTTTTGGTGACATTGAAATTCTCGCAACCGGTAAGGGAACGCGAGGACGTTCCATGGGCTGACGCGGGCTCTCCAGCGAGAGCGGCGGAGCCTTCTGGGCCCCTTCGTTCGTTCACCACAGAGCAGGTATCACGTCTACTCATCATGGGAGGTTTGCTAAAATGCTAAGCGTAGTCGGTCTGATAGGGATAGAGACGACGACGATGTCCGGTAGAGGATAACGGGAGGTTGGTTTTCTTTGATTTGGTCTGGTTTGGTTTCCTAGGCCAGTTGCTTGGCTGGGAACTGGGGGAGCAGAGCAGAGCAGTTTTTGCCTGGCTGGCTGATGTGTTGTGTCACCAGCGTCCTCCGCAGAATTCCGTATCCTTCCAAACATGTCTCTGTATGTCACCTACAGGCCTCGTGTATATCTACTATTCTATCTATATAGTACTAGTACTGTGTAGATCAAAATGCGCGTTAATTCTTTGTTGTTTGTTTGCTTTTGGTAGATCTAGGAGAGAGTGTGTGTTTGCCGACTAATTAATGGCTCAGCGCGATAAATTCCAAGCTTTTATCTCTGCCGCGTCCACTCGTGATCAGTTATAGGGCTAGAAACGAGCCGAGCCGAGCCAGGCTCGGTGAGGCTCGGTGGAATAGCGAGCCGAGCCAGGCTCGGCTCGATCACTTCGCGAGCTCGGTAATGAGGCTCGGCTCGGCTCGATATAGGCTCGTGAGCCAGCTCGGCTCGGCTCGGCTCGCGAGCTTGTACACTCAAGTACTCAACAAAAGTAATTACGGTCGTTAGTTTAAATTTAAAGCACAATATGTTCCATATAATAAAAAATTATGTCCCTGCACTCTAATTCCTTATGAGTTGTGACCAAAACAACACACTGGTCACTGGATCTAGATGATTGGACACTAATAAACAAACTGACAATTGACAATTGATAGCTGTAGTAGTTTGGACCGAGCCTCGAGCCGGCTCGGCTCGGCTCGTTAGTGTAGCGAGCCGTGGAATTAGGCTCGGCTCGGGCTCGTTTAGGCTCGCGAGCCTCACCAAGCCGAGCTTGATCGAGCCCGAGCCGGCTCGCGAGCCTCGAGCTTTTTTTCCAGCCCTAATCAGTTATGCTGGCAATCTGATAGCACCGACAGGTGGGTCTGAGTAGCTTGGTTGTAACGGTTTCTACTGTTTTTATAGTGTTTGTGCTCTATGGATTACAGCCGCAGCATTTCAAACAACCGACTTTAATCCGAAGCGAACAGCAGTTCTGCAGAATCTATAGTGTTTGTGCTCTATGGAATACAGCCGCAGCATTTCGAACAACCGACTTTAATCCAAAACGAACAGCAGTTCTATAGAATCTGTAGTGTTTATGCTCTATGAATTACAGCCACAGCATTTAGAACAACCGACTTTAATCCTAAGAATCCAAAGCGAACAGCAGTGCTGCAGAAACGACACAAGCCACAACATGGATAGAGCTAAATGGAAAGGATTTAATAGCGCCGTAATTCTTTATTTTTCTAATTTATTTTGGAGGCCGATCACCTCTGTTTAGGAACAGACGTGCTTTTGCATCTTGTGTCTGTCTCCCCCTCACTTGTTCGAGGAATGAATGAAGGGTTGGGACTCCTGGTCTTGGAGACCCAAAGGCTATGCTCGTGTCGCCCAAAGCTAGGAAAAAGGCTCACGTAGTACAAGTCGACGTATCTGTTCGTCTCAACATGTAAATTGACGTGTACGTTTGTTTCCCTCAACACGCCACGCGTCTGGCCCGTACGCTCCTTGAAGCAGGCCGAAGCCAGGCCCCGGCCCATGAGGAACAGAAATGGACCGGGCCTCCAAGTAAGTATATACAGATCTACAGACCATCGATCCCCAGGTGCTACAAACAAATCATGGCCGGGGAGCATATATAATCAGATTGTGGCCATCAAAATCCGATTCTGCGCTTCTAAGTTCGCTTCTCTTCTGTGTAAATCTCCGATAAAAAAAAATCAACATGAACATAGAATCCGTAGTAACAATCCACGAATCCAGATTCTCGAAAAAAACTCTTCAGGAAAAAAAGCTGCCTAGGCCCATAGCTTGAAATCGCTTTTATATCACACAAAAACATCAAACCAACTACTTGCACGTTAAACGCCACCTAAGCCTACAAGTAGTACAAGAGTTCTAACACCAGCCTGAAAGCCACAGATTATTGCCACAGTTCCCTGGGCCAGACTAGAGCCTAGCATAGCATAGCAGCATCTGATACAGCGAAAATAAAGGGCAGCGATTTAGGCGCACGGAAGGAAGGAACCGTCCTTCCAAGGTGCCGATAACGGGCGTGTTCCCTCCGATACGGGACCGTGCGGCATGGAGGTAAAGGTAAGGCTCTTCTACCTCAGGGTACGTTCATCACCTGGATGGACTGCAGCATGTCCGAGAGGGCGATCACGAGGTCCCCAGACTGGATCATGCCCCTGGCCTTGAGCAGGGAGAAGGTGCGGTTCAGGTTGCTCTCCATGTCGTCGGAGAAGGCGAGGCGGAAGGGGATCAGGCCCCACTGCAGGTTCAGCCGCCTCCTGACGGACGTCGACGTCGTGAAGGCGAAGACCGGGCAGTCGGGGCGGCACCGCGAGAGCAGGGAGGCCATGTGCCCGGTCTTGGTGAACACAAAGACGGCGTCCACTCCCAAGCCATTAGCTGCAGATAAAAAAAAAACCACGGCTTCTGATTAGATATACTGTCCAAGAGCAACGGAACGGAGAACGTTCCGTCAGTAAACGAAGTAATAGGAACATGCGACAACAGGAAGATGGCAGCAGGTACCCATTTTAGCTGCTGAGTTGCAGATTTCCTCTGATATCTTGTCAGAGAAGGAGGACGAGACGCTCCGGAGCTCCAGCGCCTCGTGCCGCTTCTCCTCCCTCCACCACTTCTCGATCCTCAGGCTGACGCTCCTCAGAACGCTGAGGGCCTTGTCCGGGTACCTCCCCATTGCCGACTCGCCGGAAAGCATCAGGGCGTCGGCGCGCTGGCGGACGGCTTCGGAGACGTCCGCGACCTCGGCCCTGGTGGGCGTGGGGTACTCTATCATCGACTCGAGGAGCTGGGAGGCGACGATGACCGGCTTGTTCAGCTGCCTGCAGAGCTGAACGATCTTTTGCTGTATCGAGGGGACCTGCTCCAGGGGAACCTGCGCCCCCATGTCCCCTCTGGCTACCATGGCGCCGTCTGATGCTCGGATGATCTCCTCCAGGTTCTTTAGAGAGTCGATGCTCTCGATTTTCGCAATGACTGCCATGTCACTGATCGTATACAACAAAGCTTTGATGAAACGAACGAGACGTGCCAGAAATACAACGTTACGGCATTTCTAGTAAGAAAAAAAACATATGCAATGTTTTTTTTATCTGGATGTTTCTAAGGCCTACTTAATTAAAGCATAAAGCAAATACAGTAAGTTTGATATTTCAGGGAGTTGGGGCCTTTAAAGGTTTTAAGCTAGGTAACCCTGGGGGATATCACTAACTAACCACAGAACATGAGATGGATCATGGATGTACAATGTCAAATTGTTCTGCAGGCTGTAGCACATTAAATAAAAACAGGGGACACTTACCGACAATTTTTTAATGTGTGCAGAGCAATTATAGGGGCTGAGAAGTTATGGTTGAGTTTGGTCATGCGATTTTAAACAGTTCTAATTCTTCTCTGAATCACATTGTTGAACAAATTTATTTGAGTACGTCCCATGAAACACTACCAATATGAATAATCATCCAGGGTTGACCAGTGACCAGGAAGCAACCAGCAACAATGGCTAAGCATCCAGAACAGTTCTAGGAACACCCATCATCAGTTTGACAGTGCCGAATAAGCATAAACTTAAATTAGTATAAAATTATACGGTTAGTACCTGCCACGGCTCCTTGCAGCTATGTAACTTTTCAAGTGCCTAATTACTTCTGCAGACTTGACAAATGAAACAGCGATGAAATCTACACCTTCGGCAATCCCAAAGTCTATGTCAAGCCAATCCTGCACAAGTTGTCACAAGAAAAGGAGCACCATTGTTATTATATATTAATGTCCACTACTAGAAGATTCCATTTCACAACTATACAACTCTAGTTGGTAGCAGCCTTCTTTAGTAATGGCTGATAAATTATCCAGAGATGAGTTTCAGTGCACAATGTTTTGAACTGATCATGTTATTGATAAAAAAGAAGAAGCTGTAAATCCATTGTAACGCGAGGTATGCTATAGGCTTGTAGGGTTTTGCTTACAGTCTTTTTGGTCATTACAGTAGGACATTTATTATGCTAGTGCATTTACCTTTGATGAAATTGTAGGAAGCATAGCATTCCTCTCACGGACGATACTGCCGTCACGCCAGAATGTAAGATTGGCACGTGGCAACAATAAACCAGGATCTGTGCAACGGCACTTAACATCTGGTCCTATCTTCTCAATCACCTCAAACCGAGCCATTCCACCATCCACAAGGAGCTCATCACCAACTCTCACATCTGTGTAGGATTTAGATGCAACGTTACGCTAAAGAACAGTAACTGCAAACAATATTAACAAATAGGCCAATACCTTCAGCAAATCCATCATAGTTCACATTAATAGTTCGTTCTGGGAGAGGCAATTCAAATGATCTAACACTGAACGTCCATACTTCTCCATCCTGTGGGATCAAATAATGTGACAGGATTTGATAGTTACTTCATGAACATTTCGATACAAAGAAAATGGTAACAATTAGGCAAATAATGTAGCTGAAGAAAACAAGGAATTTTGCACAAGCACAAAGTCAAACTTTTAACTCTATGGGCAGTGACCCAATCACTTATATCAGCTGACAACTATAAAAGCAGTTTAGTTTCTTTGAATTTTGATAGAATGTATTATGTATAACATAACTATCACCAGATGCAACCATCCGGTTACATTTCTATGCGGAGTTGCGGACATCAACATTAGCTACGTACAAGAACCTACATGAGGGTCGAGGCTTAGGCGTTAGGCCTATGATATAGAAAACCGATATTTTCGAGAACCTTACTGTTTGTCACTTTTAACAAAGTCTTGGCGCCAGCTGAAATGCAAAGAAAGCGAATACATGGTGCCTTTTACCATGGCGTTTTGTTTCAGTTACTTTTGGAAGCCCTGAAATATTCTGCCGGTTTCAGTATTGAATGTTTCATAAAAGATGTGCATTCTTTTCCCTTCTATAATGGATTAATGGTTGAATTTGGGATTGCTAGGTTTGGTGCAAAGTATTATGAATTACTACAGCGAAGAAATTGACTAACGGGCGAACACCCTCCCTCCCTTCTCCCTCATCCACATTGCACAGTTTCCTTCGATCCCATTCCACGGAATAAGTTGAAGACTTCTACGGTGAGGCGCGTTCACTCTGGTCTGGAAAAATAAAAGCTGCATCGGCAAGCCGAAACAGACCGATGATGAAGAGAGCAGCTCACCTCCGCCTTGACCGAGGACGCGCCGCCGAGGTCCCCCATGTGGATCTCGCTGCCCTCGGTGTCCATCATGACGGCGACGGCGAAGCCCTTCTCCTCGTTGAGGCTCCTGACGGCGCGGATGGCGGCCCTGTGCCACTCCCTGTCGCCGTGGCACATGTTGAGCCGGGCCACGTTCATCCCGCCGACGGCGAGCGCCTCGAGCTGGTCCGGGCGCGAGGTGGCGGGGCCCACGGTGCAGACGAGCTTGGTGCGGCGCGTGCTCCGGAACCCGTTCTCCCGCAGCTCGGCCTCCGTGGCGGCGTCCACGTCGATGGGCCGGTCGGACGCGAAGATCCCGTTCGGGTTCGGGGGGAAGGCGGTGAGGTCGGAGGCGGTCGGGGAGGTGGAGCGGAGGCGGAGGCGGAGGGGGAGGCGGTGAGGGCGGAGATGGAGGAAGGGAGTGGGCGCGGGAGGAGAGAAGGGCGAACGGGTGGCGGCCCTGTGGGCCTCCGGTGTGTGCAGGAGGGAGTGGGCGGCGCTGGCCATGGCGACGGCGGCTGGGGAATGGGAGCGGTGGACTGGAGTGGAGTGGGAGGGAGATGCGGTGCGGTGCGGTGCGGTGGCGTCAGCGTGTAAGAACTTTTTGTTTTTGATTTTGATGGTGCGTTGGCGGAGATTGCGAGGCAGGCTCGCAGTTCGCTGTGGGAGGGGTGACGTGGCGGGATACTTTTGGCGGTTCTGTCCTACGTTGGCAGCACCGTGTCCTGGACTCGTAGTCACAGTCACTTGTCGACGAAACGCAATGGCTAGATTAGAGATGGCAATATATAAATATATCTCGGTCTAGTCCCTTATATTTACTGGTCGATATAGATTTACTCATATATCTATATATACTGATGTGGGTATGAGACTATGAGTCACCCGTCAAGGCATCCCTACACATAAAGATTATCAAAATAATGTATTATACAAACGTCAAGTATATATATCTAAATATCATTACAAAATTATAACATCATTCAATCATTCATTCAACAACACTATGCATAATTGGATAAAGTAACAACACTAGGATAGTATAACATAACACATTACATGTTCTATTACAAGGTCATCAAATAGTAGGTGTTAAGCCTTCTATGATATTATCATCCAAAAGTTTGTTAAATTGTCAAAATAGATGGATGGTCGAATCCCAAGTTCACGTTTTTATATTGGGTATTTTATACCGTTCTAATACTCGTTTACCCAATGAGTGAAGTTTTTTGCTCAATAAGAGAACCATAAGTAGAATATTTAGCACATATACATACCCTTAGAGTAAATACACATCGGGTATCGAATCGTGGGTACCCATTGCCAGGGCCGGCCCTGAGCCCATGCAGCAGAGGCGACGGCCGAGGGCCCAAAAGTAATAAGGGCCCAATATTTAGTATCGATATCACAATATAATACACTAGTTTACACTTTACAAAACTCATCCAACCAAATAATCCACACACCCATAATCTTTACTAAACCCATCAAACAAATTGCACTCATACTTAACACAACATCAAAATCAACGGTTCAGATCGTTGAATAACATTATTTCTCTTGCTCGCTCAAATCTAATGGACAATATTATTTGGATCATCCTTCAGCCCTCCCCTCCTCACGTCCACAACGTCGTCAACCCCTCCCCTCCTCACGTCCACAACGTCGTCAACCCCTCCCCTCGCGCCACCACCGTTGTCGTTCACCCCACTCTTCCCCTTCTTATGAACATAGTGTTAGCACGAGCTATATACTAGTAGTAAAATAGTATAGGTAGCTAACAAGTTGTAAGTGCAATCAACCCCAAGTGAGGGTTTTGGTGATTTAATGACAAAACAAATAAGGGTACTAACAGTTTTTGTTCCCAATGTATGATTAGAAAGAAACAAGAACTTAAGGAAGCACCAAGGACTTCATGCAACGGACGTATAAAATTTTATGTAAAATTTTGTGTTGCACGATGTAATTCTTCCTTATTCTTTTCCGCATAGGTAAAGGTGTTTGCTATAGCTCAAGTCCCCAAATTCAAAAGCTATTTTTGAAAACCAAAAATCACTTTAACATTATTTGGTTGACCATGGTTAGGTTTGAGAAACCTAGAGTGTTCTTGCTGAAAAGCAGCTGAACTTCTTCAACTGCAGCTGAGCTTTCCACCTGAACTTAACTTCAGCTGAGTTGAGCTTCTTCAGCTGCAGCTGAGCTTTTCAGCTGAGCTGGACTTCAGCTGAGTTGAGCTTTCAACTCCAGCTGAACTTCAACTTCAGCTGTGGACCTCTTTGACCATACACCAGCTGAACTTGCCCCCGGGCAGTTGAGCTGGTGTTTTCTCTCCTAAACTCTCTGGTCTAGACCAGCTGAACTGGTCCTGGGGGGCAGTTCAACTGGTCTCTGACCCCTCTGACTTCTGACCTACAGTCTGTCAGTCAGACTGGCAGTTAGGTCACCAGGGTTGTTAGGGGGCGGTTCAACCGGTCCTGTCATGTATGACCAGCCTGCAGGTCAGTCTGCCAGTCAGTCTGGCAGTCAGGCTGGCAGACAGTCTGCTGACCTGTCAGGGGGTGGTTCAACCGGTTTTCTGTGGGGTTCCTGGTCAAACGGCTAGTTTTTGAGCCGTGACTATAAATAGAACCCTCTCCCCCTTCTTCAATGCGGTTGTACACTTACACATTTATTGCTCACCTAACTTGAGACAAAGCACTCCTTTCTCCCATCTCTCTCACACTTAAATCTTCCTCAAGATTCAACCTTGTTGGAGGAGCTCTTGGGTGTGAGGTTTGTGCTTGTGCTCACGATTTGGCTTTCCTCTCCCATCTCTTTTTAAAAGACTTGAGCTTGTGCAAACCCCTCTTGTGCTTTCTTGGTGTTCTTGAAACCCTAGGTTTCAAGATCTTTTGAGGTTGTTTGGGAGTCTCCAAATTTGTGGACGACCCCAAGAAGTTTGTATCACCCGCTCATTGAGCTGAGATAAGAAGAGATTGCCTTGACCTTTGTGGTCGGCTTTTGGAGGATTAGGGTTGAAAAAGACCCGACCCTTTGTGGGCTCCTCAACGGGGAGTAGGACACCTTTGTGGTGTGGCCAAACCTCGGATTAAATCTTGTGTCTTGTGTTCTTGCTTGTCTTTAACTTAAGATATTTTTACTTGCAAGATTGACATATAGATTTTTCCGTAGAGTATATCTAGAAGTGAAATAGCCTTTACATATTCATCTTCTCATTCTAACTTAGTTATACCTTACTTCTCAAAAGAACTCACGAAATACTTTTTCGAGTAGATTATAGTCTAAAGTTTATAAAACAGTTGGATTGGTTCAGAGTGGTTCAACTTGCGCACGTAGCTGTTGAACCGACCTACACCAGTCGAACTGTGTATTTAACAATCTTTCGAAGTTTGTTGTGAAAATTTTCACATTAGCCTATTCACCCCCCTCTAGGCTACTTTCAATTGGTATCAGAGTTTCGTACCTCATTTTACGCTTAACCGCGTGAGGAAACGATCATGTCTACTCAAAGGGACCATGTGGATCCTCTCCTCGAAGAAATCCCCATCACATCTTCCGGTGAGGAAGTGGACCCCAAGATCCTCGACCTCGCCATGAAGATTGTCGAGAAGATGTTCCTCAAAATGAAAGAGGAAGATGCTAAGAAAAGGGCCGAAGAAGAAGAATCAAGAAGAAAGGCCGAAGAAGATAAAGGTAAGGGAAAATTTGAATACAATGATGACTTGGTAGAACCGTGTCAAAGGTGATGAGCAAGGTAAGTATCACCACCGAAGGATCATCCACCAAAAGTAAAGGTAACGAGTTCAATAAAGTTCAATTTGATTATTCTAGAAATTTTATTCCCAGCTTCTCTTCCGCCCCACTTGGAAAGTTACCAACTCTTAGTGAATTTAACTATGACGAGTGGGCCGATAAGATGAAGTCGCATCTAATTGGTGTACATCCTAGTCTTTGGGAGATTGTCAATGTAGGTATGCATATGCCCGCCCAAGGAGAAGAGATGACTCCGGAAATGATGCAAGAAGTTCACCGCAATGCTCAAGCGGTGAGCATAATAAAAGGAAGTCTTTGTTCAGAAGAATACCGGAAAGTCCAAGGAAGAGAAGATGCTCGTGACATCTGGAATATTCTTAAAATGTCACATGAAGGAGACCCCAAAGCTAAGAGACATAGAATTGAAGCTTTGGAGAGTGAGCTTGCTAGATATGATTGGACTAAGGATGAGTCACTCCAATCACTCTTTGATCAATTAATGGTGTTGGTAAACAAAATAAGAGTGCTTGGAAGTGAAGATTGGAGTGACTCCAAGGTCACTAGACTATTCATGAGAGCATACAAAGAAAAAGACAAGAGTCTAGCAAGGATGATAAGAGACCGTGACGACTATGAGGAAATGACACCTCATCAATTATTTGCAAAGATTCAACAACATGAATCTGAAGAAGCCCCAATCAAGACAAGAGACTCTCATGCCTTGATCTCAAATGAACAAGACACCTCCAAGAAGAACAAAGACCACAAGGCAAAGAAAGTGGTTGAGACATCAAGTGATGAAGATAGCTCAAGTGATGAAGACACAACTATGTTCATCAAAACCTTCAAGAAGTTTGTAAGGAAAAATGATAAGTTTCAAAGGAAAGGAAAGAAGAGGGCATGCTATGAATGTGGCCAAACCGGTCATTTCATAGCAGATTGTCCCAACAAAAAGGAACAAGAAGCAAAGAAGGAATACAAAAAGGACAAGTTCAAAAAGGGAGGCAAGAACAAGGGATATTTCAAGAAGAAGAAATACGGTCAAGCCCATATTGGTGAAGAATGGAACTCCGATGAAGAGAGTTCTAGCTCCAAGAAGAAGAAGCGGTGGCAAATGTTGCCATCCAATCTACTTCAAGCTCGCAACTCTTCACCAACCTCCATGACGACTCCTACACTCCAACTTGCCTCATGGCAAAAGGAGACAAGGTACATTTATTTAATGATGACTTTATTAATGATGATGAAGAACAACTTGCAATGAAAAATAAGATGATTAAAGAATTTGGTTTAAATGGATACAATGTAATTACTAAACTAATGGAGAAGCTAGATAAAAGAAAAGCAACTCTTGATGCTCAAGAAGACTTGCTCATCCTTGAAAAGGAGAGAAACCTAGAGCTTCAAGAATTGCTACTCAATAAAGATGAAATGCTAGAGGCCTTGACTAAGGAAGTATCTTTAGTCAAGATAACTATAGAGGATAAAGAAAAAGAAATGACAAATATGAAAACCTCTATAGCTAATCTTGCAAATGAAAAGGACGCACTTGAATCAAGCATGTTAAGCTTGACTGTCCAAAATCAAGAACTTCAAGTGCAACTTGAAAATTGCAAGAACATCAATGTTTCATCTTTATTGATTGAATCTAAGTCTATCTCCTCAAATAATACCATTTGCAAACATTGTGTCAAATACCATGCTTCTTGTTGTTTGACTAACCATGCAAGGAAGAAAAGCCCACAGGTTAAGGTCAAAGAAATTTTGAAGAAATGCTCTAGCAATGATGGGTTAAAGAAAGTTGAACCCAAGTACAAATCCTTAAAGCCCAACAATGGGAGAAAGGGGCTTGGGTACAACTCACATAAGGTAAACCCTAGCATAGAGCATAAGGGGTGGAGATCCCCCAAGTTCATAGAGGGAACCACCCTATATGATGCCTTGGGGAGGATTCATTCCTCAAATGACAAGTCAACTCAAGCAAAGGTAAACTTGAGTTACACAAAAGACAAGATGAAGGATGTGGTCTCCACAAGTGGAGAAAAGTTTAGAGCTCCCATTTCGCATTCTCACCTTTGTGATTATATGTTGACTTAAGATTCAGGGAAACTGGTTGTTAAATATGTGGGTGCCTACACTAAAAGAAAAGTCATGAAAAGAAGTGTGTGGGTACCCAAGGCTATAACTAACACTGCAGGACCCAATTCAATTTGGGTACCTAAAAGCATAGCCTAAATTTGTTTTGCAGGTCTACTCCTCCGGTGGGTCAAGCTGGGTGCTTGATAGTGGATGAACAAATCACATGACCGGGGAGAAAGACATGTTTCACTCCTTGCAACTAACCCAAGAAACACAAGAAATTATGTTTGGGGATAGTGGCAAGAGTGAAGTGATTGGTGTTGGTAACATTCCTATCTCTGACCACCAATCACTTTCAAATGTTTTGTTAGTTGATTCATTAAGCTATAACTTGATGTCCGTTTCACAACTTTGTGGAATGGGATATAATTGCCTATTTACTGATGTTGATGTGAAGATTCTTAGAAGGGAGGATTCCTCTGTTGCTTTTACAGGTCGCTTGAAGGGCAAACTCTATCTTGTTGATTTCACAACTAGTAGAGTGACGCCTGAGACTTGTTTGGTGGCAAAATCCGACAAGGGTTGGCTTTGGCATCATCGGCTAGCTCATGTGGGCATGAGGAACTTGGCCAAACTTCAAAAGGATAAACACATTATTGGACTAACAAATGTCATGTTTGAGAAAAACAAGGTATGCAACGTATGTCAAGCGGGGAAGCAACATGGGATTCCACATCAATCAAAGAACATGGTCACAACCAAGAGGCCTTTGGAGCTTCTTTACATGGACCTCTTTGGACGTGTGGCTTACATCAGTATTGGTGGTAGTAAGTATGGCTTAGTTATTGTTGATGATTTTTCTCGCTTCACCTGGGTTTTCTTTTTGAGTGACAAAGGTGAAACTCAAGAGACCTTGAAGAAATTCATGAGAAGAGCTCAAAATGAGTTTGAGCTTAAAATCAAGAAAGTGAGAAGTGACAATGGGACAGAATTCAAGAACATAGGTGTCGAAGAATTCTTAGGCGAAGAAGGAATCAAACATGAGTTCTCGGTTCTCTACACTCCACAACAAAATGGTGTTGTGGAAAGGAAGAACCAAACACTAATTGAAGCCGCTAGAACCATGTTGGATGAGTACAAGACCCCTGACAATTTTTGGGCAAAGTCGGTCAACACCGCCTGTCATGCAATCAACCGCCTTTATCTTCACAAGATCTACAAGAAGACTGCCTACGAGCTTCTCACTGGTAACAAACCTAAAGTTGATTACTTTAGAGTATTTGGTTGTAAATGCTTTATTCTTAACAAGAAAGTCAAGAGCTCAAAGTTTGCTCCTAGAGTGGACGAGGGTTTCTTGCTTGGTTATGCATCAAATGCGCATGGGTATCGTGTTTTCAACAATACCACCGGTCTTGTTGAAATAGCGATAGACATGACATTTGATGAATCTAATGGCTCGCAAGGGCATGTTTCTAAAGATATTGCAGGAAATGAAATCCCACCAAATGTAGCCATCAAGAAGCTTGCAATAGGTGAGGTGAAGCCACAAGAAAAGGACGATGATGAAGGGAGAATTTGGATGACAAATAGGGTTGTTGATGGGAGTGATAGAGTGGTTGGTGAAAATCCTTCCATCCAAGCAAACCCATCAACCTCAAGTCATCCAATTCTTGAAGAAGAGCTTCTACCACAAGATATGCCAACCATTGTGGAAAATGAGCAAGAAGAAGCTGCTAGTGAAGAAGAAGCCATTGAACAAGATGACCAAATTCAAAGACATTCTCTGGTGCCTCACCCTCGAGTGCACCAGGGCATTCAGAGAGATCATCATGTGGACAACATCCTGGGTAGCATCAGGAGAGGGGTAACAACTTGATCTCGTTTAGCAATTTTTTTGTGAATTTTACTCGTTTGTTTCCTCTCTTGAACCCCTTAAGGTAGAGGAAGCACTAAGTGACCCAGACTGGATCATTGCTATGCAAGAAGAGCTTAACAACTTCACAAGAAATGAAGTCTGGTCCTTAGTAGCAAGACCCAAGCAAAACACCATTGGAACTAAATGGGTCTTCCGCAACAAACAAGATGAAAATGGCTTGGTTACAAGGAACAAGGCACGACTGGTTGCTCAGGGTTTCACTCAAGTGGAAGGACTTGATTTTGGTGAAACCTATGCACCAATAGCAAGGTTAGAGTCCATAAGAATATTAATTACCTATGCTACTAACCATGATTTCAAATTGTATCAAATGGATGTCAAAAGTGTTTTCCTAAATGGACCACTACAAGAGCTGGTCTATGTGGAGCAACCATCGGGTTTTGAAGATCCTAATAAGCTAAACCATGTCTACCTTCTTCACAAAGCGCTCTATGGGCTTAAACAAGCTCCTAGAGCATGGTATGAATGTCTTAAAGATTTCTTGCTTAAAAATGATTTTGAAATAGGAAAAGTAGACTCTACTTTATTCACTCACAAAGTTGACAATCAATTATTTGTTTGTCAAATATATGTCGACGACATTATATTTGGCAGTACTGATGAAACTTTCTGTGAGGAATTTAGTAGGGTTATGACAAATATGTTTGAGATGTCCATGATGGGTGAGCTCAAGTACTTCCTGGGTTTTCAAGTTAAACAACTCAAGGAAGGAACCTTTCTGTGCCAAACCAAGTACACACAAGACATGCTCAAAAAGTTTGGCATGGAAAAGGCAAAGCACGCCAAGACACCAATGGCTTCAAGTGGCCATCTCGACTTAAATGAAGAAGGTAAAACTGTAGATCAAAAGCTTTATAGATCAATGATAGGATCTCTACTGTATTTATGTGCATCTAAGCCAGATATCATGCTTAGTGTGTGCATGTGTGCCCGTTTTCAAGCTAACCCAAAAGAGTGTCACTTAGTGGCCGTTAAGAGAATTTTGAGATATCTAGTTCACACCCAAAATCTAGGTCTCTGGTATCCTAAGGGCTCCTTTTTTGATTTATTTGACTACTCTGATTCAGACTATGCCGATTGTAAAGTAGATCGAAAAAGCACCTCGGGGACTTGCCAATTCCTTGGGCGGTCCCTGGTGTCTTGGAGCTCTAAGAAGCAAAATTGTGTTGCACTTTCCACTGCCGAGGCCGAATACATAGCTGCTGGTGCTTGTTGTGCTCAGTTGCTATGGATGAAGCAAACCTTGAGAGATTTTGGCTATGATTTTAAAAGAATCCCCACTACTATGTGACAATGAGAGCGCCATTAAACTAGCCAACAATCCCGTGCAACACTCTAGAACCAAACACATAGACATAAGACACCATTTTCTGAGGGACGACGAAGCGAAAGGAGATATCGAATTATGTCATGTAAACACAGAAAATCAACTAGCTGATATCTTCACAAAACCCCTCGATTAAACTAGATTTTGCTTTCTTAGGAGTGAATTAAATATCTTGGATTCTTGCAACTTAACTTGAAAACGGACACAAAGATTACTTGATTCACTATTCTTTGTTTGATAGGTTTAAAGCTTAGTGATGATCATTCAAAACTTAGTGAAAATGTTAAAATTCAAATGAATTTTAGTGCTAAAACTTTTTAATTTTTTACTCGAAGCTCAACTGGCTTGGCCAGCTGAACTTCGGAGTTGAACTTCAGCTCAGCTGATTTTAGCCAGGAATAACCAGGACTTTCCTGGCCAAAACCGGTTGAACCGGTATTGGGAACCGGTTGAACTGGTCTGGTTCTGACCGGTCAGCCTGCCAGTTTTCTGTCTGCGCAGTCCTTTTGCATACCATGTCAGCACCTTTTCAGACCATTTTTGAGGACGCGCAGCAGCTTTTGCAGTCGTCAGGTCACGTTTGTGCAGCGCCTTTTTGACTTTTTGCTTTTGGAATCTGCAACTTTATTTAATGTCCTGTCAGGTCACTTCAGCGTCTTTTCAGTCACTTTTTGGAGCACTTTTTCAGAAATTTGTGCAGCGCCTTTTTCAGCTTTTACTTTTTATAGAATCTGCTTTTCACTTGTCAGCTGTAAATTTTTTAGATGCGTCAGAACTTTTTCGACTTTATCCTCTTGACCGATTCTGGTCCTCAGACCACACTGCTCAATAGCGGTTGAACCGGTCCTGGGGTGGGGCGGTTGAACCGGTCCTGGGTGACCAGCTCAACTGCCTATTTATATGCCCCCCACTTCTCTTCCCTCACTCACAACCATTCAAGACTTAGTCTCTCAGCCTTGTTTGAGCCTCCTCACTCACTCACCTCAACCGATCCAACTTTCCAAAGCCTCTCCAAACATGGTGCGTCGCCGCAACCCATCCGTGATTGAGTTCAGCAGCGACTCGGATGAGATTCAGGAGGAATCTTCGGTTCCCTCTCCTCAGCCTCGTTGTTCCCTCTCTAAGAGAGGATGCGGCTCTGGTAGAATGGAAGGAGAGGGTTCCTCTATGCCCTCGCAGCCGGCTCGCGGGAGGCACCAAAAAGTTGGCGCCACTCGACCTCGTCGCAGCACTTCCTCCTCTGGATATGCTCCTTGCTAGGAGGAGGATGGGGCATTCGACGACTTCGTTGATCTTCCGGCGTCTGATGCACTCTACATCACCGGCCTGCAGATGCATCCGGTGAATGTTACCCGCGGACCAAATGAACCTCCCGTCGACTTCTCTCTGAAGGGAGTGGACACCCTTTAGCGCCTGAGGTTCACTAACCCTTCTCTCACTCCTCGTCATCCTGGTGTCCAGGACCCTCGGTTCTGGAATCTTTTCTAGGCTGATTTCTACAATTCAGTCATTTTGTCCAAGAAACACCCAGTCGTTAGGCATCAGTTTATTAACTGGGAAGGATGTGAGAACATGGGAGATGCTGACATGATGTTAGCTCTCCACAACTTGGAGAGAAAGGGGTTAAAAAATATGATGACCATGGAATACCCCTAGAACGACGAGGTGGTAGCTCAGTTTTATGCCACCCTCTGGGTCAAGAAAGTAGATGAAGAAGCCGATGGGTATGATTACCCTGTCATGTATTTCTTCATCCAGGGTAACTGGCACAAAGTCAGTTACCGTCGTTTTGCCCATATTCTAGGCTTCTCTGATGCTGATATTCAGGGCAGCAACATGCGAGTCCATGACATTAGGCTGCCCATACAGGAAGAGACTGAATTTATTCATGTCTCTATGGATCGGGAGTTTTGGACGACCGCTAACATGCATAGGTACTACAGGTACCTTAACTCTTTGTCTAGGATGACCGTTCTCCCGAAGGGCGGGAATCAAATGAACATCCTTGGGGAGAGTCGGGTCTTCCTTCTCATTCTTGCTCCCAACAGTCTCGCCCGCATTAATGTGTTTGACATGATCTAGGAAGAGATCATTCGTGCTTCCTGGTCTCCTCTTAAAGGGTGTCTTCATGCACCCTTTATCATGAAGATGATCGAAGTGGTCACCCAGACTCACTTCGAAAAACCAGTCAAACACTCCCGCTACGTACCCTACTAGGTTGATTCCTCCAACCCAGCTGTCGTACGAAGTGGGCTCCCTTAGGGTCTGGAGGCCCTGCCTCCTCTGATGAGCCTCCTCCTCAGCCTCCACATCACCCTTCCTCCTCTCGCGCCGCCACTGCCTCACGTCTGATGGACCGCAGCGGGAGAGGAAGTGGTTCAGGCCAGGGTCAGGGAAGAGGCCGGGGACTTTTCATTCCTTTGGCCAAGGGCCTTCTTGGCGTCTTCGCCATGTGCCGCACCCGAGCGGTCGAGGAATCTGTGCGCCGTCGCAGGACTGACCGGCTGCATGAGGATTTTCGTCGTTATGCAGCCGAGACAGGTCATCCTCTCCCTCATGGGTCCCCTCCACCTCCAACCCCTACCTTCCCCGCAGACCTTAATGAGTGGCACCAACAGGAGTTTGGTGTGCCATTCATTACCCTGGAGGATGAGGTCGAGGACTATGATGACCCTTTCTACACCTCGGATCCTCCTCATCCTCCTCCTCCCTACTCGGGTCAAGGACCCACTCCCGGTGACCCCAGGTCGTCCAGCTCTGGTCACTATCCTCCTCCTCCCTACCCGGGTCTGGGACCCATTCCTAGTGACTCGCGGCCTTCCGGCTCTGGTTACCATCACCACCCTCCTCCTCCTCCACCTCCTCCTCATCATACATCTTCTGCATCCGGTTTTTCTGTGGGTGATGAGCCCCCTAGGGACTCCTCACTCGAGGAAGACATGATGAGGACTTTCTTCCCTGACTACACATCATATCCTCCATCCTATCCTCCTCTTGGAGGATATTGATTCATGTGTCTTCTTCTCCCACTCTCTTCGTTTTTGGTACTTGCTGCCAAAAAGGGGGAGAAAATCCAAAATTTCTAGTCATTCTGTTTGTGGTTCTATTGGTTTTGTATTTCTCTTTTGATTATTGTTTTTGTTTTGGCCACTGTTGTGGTTTGTATCCTCTTATTATTGTATGAAATAAAACTGCTGGGTTATTATTCAATGTGATATGATGGTCTTCTGGCCATCATCTTTTGTCCCATCAGTTTGTAATGATTGCTTTGCTATGAAGTAAAAATGATGTGTGTTTAGAGATAGTCATATGCATCACAACTCCTTTTATGACACTCTTGCACCCCTCGGATGGTTGTATTTAGTATGGTCTTGGTCACTATCTCTAAATGTGTTGCTCACATGACATATTATGTCAAAACATTGGATTCACACTCGTGCACACATTTAGGGGGAGCCATCTACATACAATCATTCAAAAGAAATTTTCTATTTCAAATGTTTATCTTTTTGACCTTACACTACAAGAAATTTGTCCTTTTATGACAAAATACCTAATGACAAGGCCAGTTATCGTCATATAATGTCACATAATATGATGGATTTTTTGAGTCGTCATAATTTCATGAGGCCATGAAGATTTTATGACGATAGTGTTTTTGTTGTCACATAAGGGTATGCAGATTCGTCATATATTGTCAGGCGCCAGGAGCCGGCAGACGGTTTTACTTTTATGACGCTTAGATGTGCCTTTATGTGATGATTTGGCGGCGTCACTTTATGTTTTTTCCAAAAAAGGACCATACCCCTTTCTGTTGACCGCATTCACTTTCCCATCTCCCCCACACCACCGAAGACGGAAACGAGCGGAGGGCGGCCTCTGGCGGTGCAGAGGACGACGAGCGGTGGGCGAGCGTCGTGCGGCTGGTGGCGTCTGGGGTGTGCACGACCGGCGTTGGGCAGGCTCCGGGCGTAGCTGCCTCCCCGTCTCCCTAGGTGACGGCGCGGTATCCTGGGCGGAGGCAACGCGAGCTCCGCTGCCAGGCCGCCCGGAGGAGCGCGGATCTCCAGTGACCGCCGCGACTAAATCAGCTTGGTAGGTGGCATGCTCCTACTCCCCACTTGCTCGTGGTGGGCACTGGTGCCGTCAATCCCCTCCTTGTCCCCTTGGATTTGGTTGGCAGCGGCGCCCTCATCCCCTCCCGGTTCATCTTTCAATTGGAATCACAGTTGCTAATCATTCCCATGTGCATCAATCAGGGGTCATGTCGCAGGCCTGGTCATCAACTGCGCGCTCTCGGCGGCGAAGCACAACTAGGGATGTCATAGAACCCAGACCCCTTGCTGTTGTTGCTGCAGGAACTGTGCCCATTGGCGTCGATCTGGAGGCGCCGATCGATGATGTGACTGGGTTGCCGTTGATAATGTGCCCAGATTGCAAGGATGTGAGGGTGTTTGCTGCTAATACCACGTACTCCAATAACTTTGGAAAGAGATTTTTCAAGTGTCCTAGGAAGAACCGTAGAAATGTCAGTGAAGTGGTTGAATAATTTGCATTGCCCAAATTTCATTCTTGTTTGCAGTGGTTGACTTTGCTGAAATTTGGATGCAGGGGACATGTGATAGGTTTTGGTTCGAGGAAGAATATTTGGTATTCCTTCAGGATAATGGATATCTACCATCAGCATCCTCCACCATTGCAGCAGGTTCGACAACCAAGGTTCCTGAGCTCGTGGGAAAAATTGACAGCTTAGAGCAAAATCTGAACAAGGTGACGAAAATGGTTAGCAAGAACAGAGATGGCATGGGAAGCTTGATTTGTCTCGTGTGTGGATGTGTGAATGTAACAGTAGTCCTGGTGTTTGCCATCTTCTTGGTTGTAGCTTTTGTGTTTAAGTAGGCAATGTTGATGAAGTATTGGCTTTTCTGTTGAAGTTGTAGTACTATTGAAGAACAAGTTGTATTGAACCTGTTGTGGTGGATGTATGTGTACTTCGTAGGAAATATGGGCCTTCGTGCTCTTGGACATCTCTTGTGTAATCTGTGTCTTTGTGATGTATGTTGGAAATAAAGATATCTATTGCTTATGATGATTTACTTGTGTGCGATGAAATTTTTGCGGCCTGCATGTTTCTTTCAGCCTATACATTTTGTGACAGATTCTATACATTCTATGACAGAAGCTGGGCATTCCATGACGATGAAATTTTGGACTATATGTATATACAACATCATGTGAATCAATTCTGGGCACTGTAACTTGCATCATACATCTAGTATGCACTGAAAACAGAGTCATTGTATATAAGGTCTTACAAATTCAGAATTCAGATACAAATGTAGTAGCATAATTGAAATACACAACAGAATCACTAATAGAAAAAGTTCATGGTTCACAAGTCTCTACAAATGCAAAGGTTAGTCATCATCACCGTCTTCTCCTGAAGTATTGCCTTCTTCTGGACTATGGTACTGAAGGTAGGTGTCATCTTCATCTTCTTCATCGTCGTGTGTGTTATCACCTTGAGTTGTATGTTTCTGTCGATGGATGTTTTCGACGAGGTTTCTACTAATAGGGCTGCCTGGTTCATTATCCATGTGCAACAAATTCAAATCAGGATGAATGTCTCCCACTGCACCATCTCTCAATGAAGTATGCTCCTCTTGGTATGCCTCCTGACATCTCATATGTACTTGTTCATGGATCGGTTCATTTGTGTCGGTCTCTTCAACATCAAATATATGTCGGTGGCCAAATTCTTGTACCACTTGCCAACATGCACCTAACTTTGTATTTTCCAAGAAAAATACTTGTGAAGCATCTGTGGCTATAATGAAAGGATCATTTTTATACCATCGACCTTGGTTGTTTATGCTCTTGAAATAACCATCATCTTTTATTTGGTATGTCCTTCCCTCTAGATTGTACCATTCACACCGTAATAAGATAACAGTTCTACGCCCTTTGCTGTTCTTACTATAACTCAACTCAATAATGTCTGTGATTGTCCCATAGAAGTCAATTGTGTCATCACCGTGAGTACCTGCACTTTTGATGGTGGAGTTTTGTGTATTCCTGTGTTCGTCACGAGCTAGAGTGTGGAACCGTACCCCATTGATTATACAGGCTATGTATGAACGCACTCTCCAATCCGGCTGGCATGCTAGTGAGTACAAGTCTTCATCAACATGTATACTTGAAAGTCGCCTAGAGGGGGGTGAATAGGGCGAATCTGAAATTTATAAACTTAAGCACAACTACAAGTCGAGTTAGCGTTAGAAATATAAACGAGTCCGAGAGAGAGGGCGCAAAACAAATCGTGAGCAAACAAAGAGCGAGACACGATGATTTGTTTTACCGAGGTTCGGTTCTCGCAAACCTACTCCCCGTTGAGGTGGTCACAAAGACCGGGTCTCTTTCAACCCTTTCCCTCTCTCAAACGGTCACTTAGACCGAGTGAGCTTCTCTTCTCAATCAAACGGAACACAAAGTTCCCGCAAGGACCACCACACAATTGGTGTCTCTTGCCTCGATTACAATTGAGTTTCATCACAAGAAAGAATGAGAAAGAAAAGAAGCAATCCAAGCGCAAGAGCTCAAATGAACACAAATGTCGCTCTCTCTAGTCACTATTTGATTTGGAGTGATTCCGGACTTGGGAGAGGATTTGATCTCTTTGGTTGTGTCTAGAATTGAATGTTATAGCTCTTGTAATGTGTTGAAGGTGGAAAACTTGGATACCATTGAATGTGGGGTGGTTGGGGTATTTATAGCCCCAACCACCAAAATGTGGCCGTTGGAAGGCTGCTGTCGCATGGCGCACCGGACAGCCACGTCAGCCGGCCGTTGGGTTCTGACCGTTGGAGCTCTGACTGGTGGGGCCTCTGGGCTGTCCGGTGGTGCACCGGACAGGTCCTGTAGACTATCCGGTGCGCCGTCTGGCGCTGCTCTGACTCTGGCGCGCACTGTAGCGCATTGAATGCGTTTGCAGTCGACCGTTGCGCGCGAAGTAGCCGTTGCTCCGTTGGCACACTGGACAGTCCGGTGCTTCACCGGACAGTCCGGTGAATTATAGCGGAGCGGCCTCCCATTTTTCCGAAGGTGGCAAGTTCAGCTTCGAGTTCCCTGGTGCACCGGACACTGTCCGGTGGTGCACCGGACAGTCCGGTGCGCCAGACCAGGGTGCCTTTGGGTTGTCTTTTGCTCTCTTTATTTGAACCCATCTTTGGTCTTTTTATTGGCTTGTTGTGAACCTTTGGCACCTGTAAATCTTATAGACTAGGGCAAACTAGTTAGTCCAATTATTTGTGTTGGGCAATTCAACCACCAAAATCAATTTAGGAAAAGGTGTAAGCCTATTTCCTTTTCAATCTCTCCCTTTTTGGTGATTGATGCCAACACAAACCAAAGCAAATATAGAAATGCATAATTGAACTAGTTTGCATAATTGTAAGTGCACAGGTTACTTAGAATTGAACCAATATAAATTCTCATAAGATATGCATGGATTGTTTCTTTATTTATAACATTTTAGACCACGCTTGCACCACATGTTTTGTTTTTGCAAATTCTTTTGTAAATTCTTTTCAAAGTCCTTTTGCAAGCAGTCAAAGGTAAATGAATAAGATTTTGACAAGCATTTTCAAGATTTGAAATTTTCTCCCCCTGTTTCAAATGCTTTTTCCTTTGACTAAACAAAACTCCCCCTCAATAAAATCCTCCTCTTAGTGTTCAAGAGGGTTTTAGATATTAGTTTTGAAAGGGATGTTCCAATTTGAAATTCTATCAAAAATAAGATACCAATTGAAAAATTCATCATTTCAAAAATCTTTTCTTAACTTAAATTTTTGAAAATTGGTGTGGTGGTGCGGTCCTTTTGCTTTGGGCTAATACTTTCTCCCCCTTTGGCAAGAATCGCCAAAAACAGATACTTTGAGTGAAATATAAGCCCTTATAACTAATTTCTCCCCCTTTGGTGAACAACATATGAGTGAAGATTATACCATAGTTGGAGAGTTGCTCGGAGCGACGGCGAATGATGAGTAATTTGATGGAGTGGAGTGGAAGCCTTTGTCTTCGCCGAAGACTCCAATTCCCTTTCAATCTATGACTTGGTTTGAAATACACTTGAAGACACATTAGTCATAGCGCATGAAAGAGATATGGTCAAAGGTATATTTATGAGCTATGTGTGCAAAACATCAAAAGAAATTCCTAGAATCAAGAATATTTAGCTCATGCCTAAGTTTGTTAAAAGTTTGTTCATCTAGTGGCTTGGTAAAGATATCGGCTAATTGTTCTTTGGTGTTAATATATGCAATCTCGATATCCCCCTTTTGTTGGTGATCCCTTAGAAAATGATACCGAATGGCTATGTGTTTAGTGCGGCTATGTTCAACGGGATTATCCGCCATGCGGATTGCACTCTCATTATCACATAGAAGAGGAACTTTGGTTAATTTGTAACCATAGTCCCTAAGGGTTTGCCTCATCCAAAGCAATTGCGCGCAACAATGGCCTACGGCAATATACTCGGCTTCGGCGGTAGAAAGAGCTACAGAATTTTGCTTCTTTGAAGCCTAAGACACCAGAGACCTTCCTAAGAACTGGCAAGTCCCCGATGTGCTCTTTCTATTAATTTTATACCCCGCCCAATCGGCATCTGAATAACCAATTAAATCAAATGTGGATCCCCGAGGGTACTAAAGCCCAAACTTAGGAGTATAAACTAGATATCTCAAGATTCGTTTTACGGCCGTAAGGTGAGCTTCCTTAGGGTCGGCTTGGAATCTTGCACACATGCATACGGAAAGCATAATGTCCGGTCGTGAAGCACATTAATAGAGTAAAGAACCTATCATCGACCGGTATACCTTTTGATCGATGGATTTACCTCCCGTGTCGAGGTCAAGATGCCCATTGGTTCCCATAGGTGTCTTGATGGGTTTGGCATCCTTCATCCCAAACTTGTTCAGAATGTCTTGAATATACTTTGTTTGGCTAATGAAGGTGCCCTCTTGGAGTTGCTTTACTTGAAATCCCAAGAAGTACTTCAACTCCCCCATCATTGACATCTCGAATTTCTGTGTAGATTCGTTACATGTAGATTCTACTAAATTCCTCACATGTAGATTCGTTAGTAGACCCAAATATAATATCATCAACATAAATTTGGCATACAAACAAATCATTGTCAAGAGTTTTAGTAAATAAAGTAGGATCGGCCTTTCCGACTTTGAAGCCATTAGTGATAAGAAAATCCCTTAGGCATTCATATCATGCTCTTGGGGCTTGTTTGAGCCCATAAAGCGCCTTAGAGAGTTTGTAAACATGGTTAGGGTACTCACTATCTTCAAAGCCGGGAGGTTGCTCAACATAGACCTCCTCCTTGATTGGTCCATTGAGGAAGGCACTCTTCACGTCCATTTGATAAAGCTTGAAGCCATGGTAAGTAGCATAGGCAAGTAAAATGCAAATTGATTCTAGCCTAGCTACGGGTGCATAGGTTTCACCAAAATCCAAACCTTCGACTTGTGAATACCCCTTGGCCACAAGTTGGGCTTTGTTCCTTGTCACCACACCATGCTCATCTTGCTTGTTGCGGAAAACCCACTTGGTTCCTACAACATTTTGGTTAGGACGTGGAACTAAATGCCATACCTCGTTCCTCGTGAAGTTGTTGAGCTCCTCTTGCATCGCCACCACCCAATCTGAATCTTGTAGTGCTTCCTCTACCCTGTGTGGCTCAATAGAGGAAACAAAAGAGTAATGTTCATAAAAACGAGCAACACGAGATCGAGTAGTTACCCCCTTTTGAATGTCTCCGAGGATGGTGTTCACAGGGTGATCTCGTTGGATTGCTTGGTGGACTCTTGGGTGTGGCGGTCTTGGAACTTGTTCATCTTCCTCATTTTGATCATGGACATCTCCCCCTTGATCATTGCTCTCCTCTTGAGGTGGCTCAATTTCTTGATCTTCTCCTTCATCATTTTGAGCCTTATCCTCATCTTGAGTTGGTGGAGATGCTTACATGGAGGAAGATGGTTGATCTTGTGCATTTGGAGGCTCTTCGGATTCCTTAGGACACACATCCCTAATGGACATGTTCCTTAGCGCGACGCACGGAGCCTCTTCATCACCTAGCTCATCAAGATCAACTTGCTCTACTTGAGAGCCGTTAGTCTCATCAAACACAATGTCACAAGAAACTTCAACTTGTCCAGAGGACTTGTTAAAGACTCTATATGCCCTTGTGTTTGAATCATATCCTAGTAAAAAGCCTTCTACAGCCTTAGGAGCAAATTTGGATTTTCTACCTCTTTTAACAAGAATAAAGCATTTGCTACCAAAGACTATAAAATATGAAACATTGGGCTTTTATCGGTTATGAGTTTATAAGATGTCTTATTGAGGATTCAGTGTAGACACAACCGGTTGATGGCGTAGCAAGCGGTGTTGACCGCCTCCGCCCAAAACCGATCTAAAGTCTTGTACTCATCAAGCATGGTCCTTGCCATGTCCAATAGAGTTCTATTCTTCCTCTCCACTACACCATTTTGTTGTGGTGTGTAGGGAGAAGAGAACTCATGCTTGATGCCCTCCTCCTCAAGGAAACCTTCGATTTGTGAGTTCTTGAACTCCGTCCCATTGTCGCTTCTAATTTTCTTGATCCTTAAGTCGAACTCGTTTTGAGCCCGTCTCAAGAATCCCTTTAGGGTTTCTTGGGTATAAGATTTTTCCTGCAAAAAGAACACCCAAGTGAAGCGAGAATAATCATCCACAATAACTAGACACTACTTACTCCCGCCGATGCTTATGTAAGCTATCGGGCCGAATAGGTCCATGTGTAGGAGCTCGAGTGGCCTATCAGTCCTCATGATGTTCTTGTGTGGATGATGAACATCAACTTACTTCCCTGCCTGACATGCGCTACATATCCTGTCTTTCTCAAAATGAACATTTGTTAGTCCTAGAATGTGTTCTCCCTTTAGAAGCTTGTGAAGATTCTTCATTCCAACATGTGCTATTCGGCGATGCCAGAGCCAGCTCATGTTAGTCTTAGCAATTAAGCAAGTGTCGAGTTTAGCTCTATCAAAATCTACTAAGTATAGTTGACCCTCTAACACTCCCTTAAATGCTATTGAATCATCACTTCTTCTAAAGACAGTAACACCTGTATCCGTAAAAAGATAGTTGTAACCCATTTTACATAATTGCGAAACTGAAAGCAAGTTGTAATCTAAAGAATCTACAAGAAAAACATTGGAAATGGAATGGTCAGGAGATATAGCAATTTTACCCAATCCTTTGACCAAACCTTGGTTTCCATCCCCGAATGTGATAGCTCGTTGGGGATCTTGGTTTTTCTCGTAGGAGGAGAACATCTTCTTCTCCCCTGTCATATGGTTTGTGCACCCGCTATCGATGATCCAACTTGAGCCCCCGGATGCATAAACCTACAAAACAAGTTTAGTTCTTGATTTTAGGTACCCAAACGGTTTTGGGTCCTTTGGCATTAGATACAAGAACTTTGGGTACCCAAACACAAGTCTTGGTGCCCTTGTGTTTGTTCCCAACATACTTGGCAACTATCTTGCCTGATTTGTTGGTTAGCACATAAGATGCATCAAAAGTTTTAAATGAAATGTTATGATCATTTGATGCAGCAGGAGTTTTCTTTTTAGGCAATCTAGCATGGGTTGATTGCCTAGAACTAGATGTCTCACCCTTATACATAAAAGCATGATTAGGGCTAGAGTGAGACTTCCTAGAATGAATTCTCCTAATTTTGCTCTCGGGATAACCGGCAGGGTACAAAATGTAACCCTCGTTATCCTGAGGCATGGGAGCCTTGCCCTTAACAAAGTTAGACAATCTTTTAGGAGGGGCATTAAGTTTGACATTGTCCCCCTTTTGGAAGCCAATGCCATCCTTGATGCCAGGGCGTCTCCCACTATAAAGTATGCTTCTAGCAAATTTAAATTTTTCATTTTCTAAGTCATGCTCATTAATCTTAGCATTAAGTTGAGCTATGTGATCATTTTGTTTCTTAATTAATGCTAGGTGATCATGAATAGCATCAACATTAATATCTCTACATCTAGTACAAATGGAAACATGCTCAACAGTAGATGTAGAGGGTTTGCAAGATTTTAGTTCAACAATCTTAGCATGTAAAATGTCATTTTCACTTCTAAGATTGGAAATTGTAACAT
This sequence comes from Zea luxurians, assembly GCA_029449295.1. Taxonomy (NCBI): domain Eukaryota; kingdom Viridiplantae; phylum Streptophyta; class Magnoliopsida; order Poales; family Poaceae; genus Zea; species Zea luxurians. The sequence goes on from JAOPSE010000044.1 coordinate 3,586,483, forward strand.
TTCAAACATCTAAGTCTTTAGCCTTAGCAATTAATTTTTCATTATCATTTCTAAGGCTAGCAAGAGAGATATTCAATTCTTCAATCTTAGCAAGTAAACTAACATTATCATCTCTAAGATTGGGAATTGAAACATCACTAACATTAGAATCAACCTTAGCAATTAATGTAGCATTTTCATTTCTAAGGTTGGCAATAATATCATTACAAGTGCTTAGCTCACTAGATAATTTTTCACATTTTTCTACTTCTAGAGCATAAGCATTCTTAACCTTAACATGCTTCTTGTTTTCTTTAATAAGGAAGTCCTCTTGAGAGTCCAAGAGTTCATCCTTCTCATGAATAGCACTAATTAATTCATTTAATTTTTCCTTTTGTTGCATGTTTAGGTTGGCAAAAAGGGTGCGCAAATTATCCTCCTCATCATAAGAGTTATCCTCATCACTAGAGGTTTCATATTTAGTGGAGGATTTTGATTTTACCTTCTTCCTTTTGTCGTCCTTTGCCATGAGGCACTTGTGGCCGACGTTGAGGAAGAGGAGTCCCTTGGTGACGGCGATGTTGGCGGCGTCCTCGTCGGAGGAGGAGTCGGAGGAGCTCTCGTCGGAGTCCCACTCGCGACACACATGGGCATCGCCGCCCTTCTTCTTGTAATATCTCTTCTTTTCTCTCCTCTTTCCCTTCTTGTCATCGCCCCTGCCACTATCACTAGATAATGGACATTTAGCAATGAAATGACCGGGCTTACCACACTTGTAGCATACTTTCTTGGAGCGGGATTTGTAGTCCTTCCCCCTCCTTTGTTTGAGGATTTGGCGGAAGCTTTTGATGATGAGCGTCATCTCCTCATTGTCGAGCTTAGAGGCGTCGATGGGTTGTCTACTTGATGTAGACTCCTCCTTTTTCTCCTCCGTTGCCTTGAATGCGACCGGTTGTGCTTCGGGCGTGGAGGGGCCATCTAGCTCGATGATTTTCTTTGAGCCTTTGATCATCAACTCAAAGCTCACAAAATTTCCTATCACTTCTTCGGGAGACATTAGTGTGTATCTAGGATTACCACGAATTAATTGAACTTGCGTATGGTTAAGAAAAACAAGTGATCTAAGAATAACCTTGACCATTTCATGGTCATCCCATTTTGTGCTCCCGAGGTTGCGCACTTGGTTCACCAAGGTCTTGAGCCGGTTGTACATTGCTTGAGGGTCCTCGCCTTGGTTGAGTCGGAACTGACCAAGCTCCCCCTTGATCGTCTCCCGCTTGGTGATTTTAGTCACCTCATCTCCTTCGTGCGTGGTTTTAAGCACGTCCCAAATCTCCTTGGCGCTCTTTAATCCTTGCACCTTGTTATACACCTCTCGACTTAGAGAGGCGAGGAGTATAGTGGTGGCTTGAGAGTTGAAGTGTTGGATTTGGGCGACCTCGTCCGAATCATAGTCTTCATCCCCCGATGATGGTACCTGTACTCCAATCTCAACAACATCCCAAATGCTAGTGTGGAGTGAGGTTAGATGATGCCTCATTTTATCACTCCACATATTATAATCTTCATCATCAAACATAGGTGGTTTGCCTAATGGGACGGAAAGTAATGGAGTACGTTTGGAAATGCGAGGGTAGCATAAGGGAATCTTACTAAACTTCTTGCGCTCATGGCGCTTAGAAGTTACGGACGGCGTGTCGGAGCCGGAGGTGGATGGCGACGGAGAGTCGGTCTCGTAGTAGACCACCTTCTTCATCTTCTTCTTGTCACCGCTTCGACGCGACTTGTTGTGTGAAGGGGATCCCTTCATCTTGTTGGCGGACTCCCCGGATGGAGCCTTCCCATGGCTTGTGGCGGGCTTCTCGCCGGTCCCGATTTCCCTCTTGGCGGATGCTCCCGACATCACTTCGAGCGGTTAGGCTCTAATGAAGCACCAGGCTCCGATACCAATTGAAAGTCGCCTAGAGGGGGGGGTGAATAGGGCGAATCTGAAATTTATAAACTTAAGCACAACTACAAGTCGGGTTAGCGTTAGAAATATAAACGAGTCCGAGAGAGAGGGCGCAAAACAAATCATGAGCAAACAAAGAGCAAGACACGATGATTTGTTTTACCGAGGTTCGGTTCTTGCAAACCTACTCCCCGTTGAGGTGGTCACAAAGACCGGGTCTCTTTCAACCCTTTCCCTCTCTCAAACGGTCACTTAGACCGAGTGAGCTTCTCTTCTCAATCAAATGGAACACAAAGTTCCCGCAAGGACCACCACACAATTGGTGTCTCTTGCCTCGGTTACAATTGAGTTTGATCACAAGAAAGAATGAGAAAGAAAAGAAGCAATCCAAGCGCAAGAGCTCAAATGAACACAAATGCCGCTCTCTCTAGTCACTATTTGATTTGGAGTGATTCCGGACTTGGGAGAGGATTTGATCTCTTTGGTTGTGTCTAGAATTGAATGTTATAGCTCTTGTAATGTGTTGAAGGTGGAAAACTTGGATACCATTGAATGTGGGGTGGTTGGAGTATTTATAGCCCCAACCACCAAAATGTGGCCGTTGGAAGGCTGCTGTCGCATGGCGCACCGGACAGCCACGTCAGTCGGCCGTTGGGTTCTGACCGTTGGAGCTCTGACTGGTGGGGCCTCTGGGCTGTCCGATGGTGCACCGGATAGGTCCTGTAGACTATCCGGTGCGCCGTCTGGCGCTGCTCTGACTCTGGCGCGCACTGTAGCGCATTGAATGCGTTTGCAGTCGACCGTTGCGCGCGAAGTAGTCGTTGCTCCGTTGGCACACCGGACAGTCCGGTGAATTATAGCGGAGCGGCCTCCCATTTTCCCGAAGGTGGCAAGTTCATCTTCGAGTTCCCTGGTGCACCAGACACTGTCCGGTGGCACACCAGACAGTCCGGTGCGCCAGACCAGGGTGCCTTTGGGTTGTCTTTTGCTCTCTTTATTTGAACCCATCTTTGGTCTTTTTATTGGCTTGTTGTGAACCTTTGGCACCTGTAAATCTTATAGACTAGGGCAAACTAGTTAGTCCAATTATTTGTGTTGGGCAATTCAACCACCAAAATCAATTTAGGAAAAGGTGTAAGTCTATTTCGCTTTTAATACTAAACCCTAAACCCTTAGAGACAACCTACCTATCTACAAATCTTGGAAGCTTTATGACAATGCCGTGGGGCAGGCAGAAGTACGAAAAGTGCTTGACAAAGTCGCTGTGAGACAACTATTTAACTCCTCATAATAATTTTTAGCATTAATCTACTCCCATGTGATATAACTATTTCTAATAAATCGTTTGTGTGGCTTTAGTCAAGGTTGGATGTCGATGTTAAGAATGAGGGACCAAGCAAAGATGCATGCATAGATATCATAAAGAGGGGAGTGAGGCAGACGAGGTATAACCTGAAAAGGAAGTACTTCGACGAGTCACTGACAAAAGAACAGTTGTTGGCCATGCAACCTTCACCTAAAATGAAGAAAGAGGATTGGACTGGGCTGGTAGAGTATTGGTGTGACCCAAAGAATCAGGTCAATAACTACATTTTCTGCTTTTGTTACTATGCAATGCAAACTAATATGTAATGCAAACTGTGCATGTGAATGAGAAATCTGTATTGCATTTGTGCTGTAGGAAAAATCTGCTAAGAACAAAGCAAACTGAGGCAACGTGCAGCTTCACCAAAGGACTGGAGCTAGGTCCTATATAGCCCATCGTTACAACCTGGTATGTATACTATGTATTTTCTAAAACTAGCTTCAAAGATGGGAAATATGTAGCATAATAATTACCATGTGCTACTGAAATGTAAAGTTACCATGTGCTCCAATTACTTCTGAGATGAGCTAATAAGTCATGAAATGAATAAGTGCAATATCTCTTTGGTCTGAAGGACTTACATTTTGGAGTGTTATTGACTATTCATTTCATCAGATGTGAGGTTTATGCCAATAGGAAAGTTGTGATATGTCATGAAATGAATAAGTGCAATATCTCTTTGGTGTTGATTGAGTAGCTAATTCTGAGATTGGCCATCTGGTTTCTGAGATGAGCTCCCATGTTCATAATATTTGCGCTATGCTAAATGAGGTATAATCAATAGGTGCTTATGCTCCAATTCTTTTATGGTGACCATCTAAAATAGAAAACAACAGGACAATTGCTATGTCATCAAACATGATCATCATCAGTACTAGGGTTTCTTTAGGCCATGTTATTAGTCTTGACCTGTCTAGGCAGCATTGATGCATGTTCATGTGTTCTTTTTCTTAAACTGACAGTCATTATTTGACTATGTTGTATTGTTGTTTGCATGTACCAATATTTCATGGCAAATCTTATATCCCAAGTTTTTTATATGACGCAGAGGACTAAGTACAACAACATGGAGCTGGATGCTGTTGATTTCTTTGGGGAAATATATGTAAGTTACATGTACTACACTCAAGTAAATGTCTGGTTCAACACTTTTGTATGGCCTTGTTACTAAGTACATTCATTTTATGTAGGAGCAAATGGTTGCAGAGAAGGAAAGAGAGCTAGAAGATGGAGAAGCACAAAAGTCACCCTCCAAGATTGTTGCTGATAGTCTCAGCCACATCAGCCGCTCATCCACCTTCCTTCCAAACATTGGTGTCCCTACAACGTCCAAGACTGGTCGATCCACATCGCTAGCTGCACAAGCACGCATGCAAGCTCAGTTTGAGGAAAAACTCCAAGCTGAAAGAGAGGAAGCTGCTAGGAAGCAGGAAGAGTTGCAAGCACAACTACAAGCTCAACAGGCCGCACTTGAAGAAAACCAAAGTTTGCTGCGCCAGACCCAAGAGGAAGTGAAGGGGATGCATACCAAGTTTGAAGAGACCAATGCACTGCTACAAGCTGTCCTGAAACTTCAGAAAGATTGAGGTAGGGATGCATACCAAGTCTGAGGATGATGCCTTTGCTTAAGGTTTTTCTACCTTGCTAGAACATATCTGTGGTTAGAACTTTGTCAGAACTACGTGCAATCTGTTTGAATGCTTCAAACCTTTGTGGTGGAACTTTTGTATGTTTGAACCTCTGTTGTGGAAGAACTAGTGTGCTGGAATTGTGTATGACTTGTGTTGAGAATGTTGTGTATGATGGCTTTTCTGTGTATTATGATTCTGTGAGCTATCATGAGAGCTCAGTGTGTCGTCACTGTATGGTCACTGTATGTGGGTGTCATATTAAACTAAACAAAACCAAGCTGTCACATTATCCACAGACTAATATATGACGGTCCTGGATCGTAAAAAAATACACAAAACTGCGACAGATAACACCGCCATAAGTGACGATCCCAACATTAGGTGACGCGTTGACTGGAAAAAATGTGACAGATAACACCGTCATATATAGTAGCAATATGTGACGGACGAATGCAGCTGTCACAAAAGGTACATAATGTGACGGTCGTTATATGACGACCCTTATGACGCAACATTTTCGTCATAAGATGCTTTTTATGACCAATTTTGTCCTAAACATGACACTTTACTTTTGTCATACAAAACCATTTTTTTGTAGTGTTAATTGTTTTGGCATCAATCACCAAAAAGGGGGAGATTGTAAGTGCAATCAACCCCAAGTGAGGGTTTTGGTGATTTAATAACAAAACAAATAAGGGTACTAACAATTTTTGTTCCCAATGTATGATTAGAAAGAAACAGGAACTTAAGGAAGCACCAAGGACTTCATGCAATGGACGTATAAATTTTATGTAAAATCTTGTGTTGCATGATGTAATTCTTCCTTATTCTTTTCCACACAGGTAAAGGTGTTTGCTATAGCTCAAGTCCCCAAATTCAAAAGCTATTTTTGAAAACCAAAAATCACTTTAACATTATTTGGTTGACCATGGTTAGGTTTGAGAAACCTAGAGTGTTCTTGCTGAAAAGCAGCTGAACTTCTTCAACTGCAGCTGAGCTTTCCAGCTGAACTTAACTTCAGCTGAGTTGAGCTTCTTCAGCTGCAGCTGAGCTTTTTAGCTGAGCTGGACTTCAGCTGAGTTGAGCTTTCAACTCCAGCTGAACTTCAACTTTAGCTGTGGACCTCTTTGACCATACACCAGCTGAACTTGCCCCGGGCAGTTGAGCTAGGGTTTTCTCTCCTAAACTCTCTGGTCTAGACCAGCTGAACTGGTCCTGGGGGGTAGTTCAACTGGTCTCTGACCCCTCTGACTTCTGACCTGCAGTATGGCAGTCAGACTGGCAGTCAGGTCACCAGGGTTGTCAGGGGGCGGTTCAACCGGTCCTGTCATGTCTGACCAGCCTGCAGGTCAGTCTGCCAGTCAGTCTGGCAGTCAGGCTGGCAGACAGTCTGCTGACCTGTCAGGGGGCGGTTCAACCGGTTTTCTGCGGGGTTCCTGGTCAAACGGCTAGTTTTTGAGCCGTGACTGTAAATAGAACCCTCTCCCCCCTTCTTCAATGCGGTTGTACACTTACACATTTATTGCTCACCTAACTTAGAGAAAGCACTCCTTTCTCCCATCTCTCTCACACTTAAATCTTCCTCAAGATTCAACCTTGTTGGAGGAGCTCTTGGGTGTGAGGTTTGTGCTCGTGCTCACGATTTGGCTTTCCTCTCCCATCTCTTTTTAAAAGACTTGAGCTTGTGCAAACCCCTCTTGTGCTTTCTTGGTGTTCTTGAAACCCTAGATTTCAAGATCTTTTGAGGTTGTTTAGGAGTCTCCAAATGGACGACCCCAAGAAGTTTGTATCACCCGCTCATTGAGCTGAGATAAGAAGAGATTGCCTTGACCTTTGTGGTCAGCTTTTGGAGGATTAGGGTTGAAAAAGACCCGGCCCTTTGTGGGCTCCTCAATGGGGAGTAGGACACCTTTGTGGTGTGGCCGAACCTCGGATTAAATCTTGTGTCTTGTGTTCTTGCTTGTCTTTAACTTAAGATATTTTTACTTGCAAGATTGACATATAGATTTTTCCGTAGAGTATATCTAGAAGTGAAATAGCCTTTACATATTCATCTTCTCATTCTAACTTAGTTATACCTTACTTCTCAAAAGAACTCACGAAATACTTTTTTGAGTAGATTATAGTCTAAAGTTTATAAAACAGTTGGATTGGTTCAGAGTGGTTCAACTTGCGCATGTAGCTGTTGAACCGGCCTGCACCAGTCGAACTGTGTATTTAACAATCTTTCAAAGTTTGTTGTGAAAATTTTCAGATTAGCCTATTCACCCCCCCTCTAGGCTACTTTCACAAGTCGGTAGGGCTGGACAAACGGACACCCGCCGCACACGGACCACGCGACACGTGTTACCCACTGCCAGTCATCACGCTCATGTCGTCGCGTGTTTGTGCGACCATACCCTCCACGTGATCGTCGTTCGCCATCTCACCAATCTAGCCCTCCAGGATTCTAGGGCGTTGGGCGCCACTGCTCCAGCCTCCAGGCACGCATGGTCGAGCAATTAGGATTCATGTTATTCTGTGGCCATCGTTCTTATTTCTCAACTTGCAAAGTGCTAATCTGCACCGATGTATATTATCTAGCGTCTTAGATAATTTAGAAATCAATTTCAAAGCACATCATCATTTACATACGAAGTCCGCTGCATATCATAGGATTTTTTATATAGTCTAGAGGGCCACCATGATCAGTTCGCCTGGGGCCCTCAAAATCATAGGACCGGGGCTGCCCATTGCCATCTCTAGGCTAGATACCATGGGCCTGTTTGGTTGCCTGCATGACTGAGCCTGGCTCGTATGTGAGTCTCTGACTGTCCTAGCTGAGCACATGCAATATCTTATGTTTGGTTGTTTGTATGTGTTGAGTCGGATTCATTAGAGATGTTGTTTGGTTGCTAGTATAAATATTTGTTGCATGTGTTAAAAAAATTAAATAAATTTAAAATCTATTAATAGACAATAATTATATGTAAAAATTATTTAATAGACATCAATTACAAGTTAACAAACACTAATTATACGTTAGTAGTCTTAACTTTAAATACCTAAAATTTTTTAATATATATATAGAATGAGTGGTATAGTTTTGTTTGCAAAAATATCAAGAACATGGATATGAAATCAGTTCGGTAATTAAATATTTTAATTAGAAGTTATAACAAAAAACAAAAACAACGTTAAAATACATGCACATGTGTGTCCCTGTATATGCAGGCAACCAAACAACTAGTGCTTTTTGTATCTGCGTGTGCAATTGCATGAGCCGAGAAGCCAAACAAAGAGCTCCTAGGTGTCAATGGAGACCCAATAACTGGTAACCCATGGGAGATTCCTCTATTAGAACTAGTTTAATGAACTCCATTTTTCAAGGGGTTTCTATTTTCTAAGGAAAAATGAACTAATTTCCCTGAAAAAGTGGAAATCCCAATCCTTAGTGTTAGGGTATGGGAAGATTTTAATCTCTATGGGTATGTTTGGTTGCCTATATATGGTCGGGACAGGCTCACGAGATGCAGCTTTCCCCTGTTTGGTTGCCTGATCAGCCTCTTCAGCCTGGCTCGTGGGATGCAAAGATTCCCCTTAGGCCTGGCTCCCGAGATTCGTAGGAATTGTGTAAGGAAAATGGACCCCAGGTCTTTTGGCTAATTAAGTTTTGGTGTTTGATGATTAACACAACCTATGGACTAATATGTTTGTCAGTGTTTATTATTATAGTTCACAGGATGCGAAGAGAATTGGACCAAGGCAAAGAGAATGCAACACCTCAAAAGAAGACATAAAACGATGCGTAGGAGTCCAATACTCAAGAACAAAAGAAGCCCGAAGAAATCAGCAAAGGAATCCAAGAAACGGGCTGTCAGCCAGCGCCTGGTGGCGCACCGGACATTGATGTCCCGTGTGCACCGGACTGTCCGGTGAGGGCACCGGACAGTCTGCGCAGAGAGGCCACAGACAGGCGCTCTCTGGCTGTAGCACCGGACTGTCCGGTGTGCACCGGACTGTCCGGTGTGCACCGGACTGTCCGGTGTGCCAACGGGCAGACGGCAACGGTCGGATCCAACGGTCGACTGCTACAGGCGCCAACGGTCGGCTGACGTGGCGTGCACCGGACACTGCACAGTTGATGTCCGGTGGTGCACCGGACTGTCCGGTGCACCCGACGACAGAAAACTGCTGCTTTCTGTCCAACGGCTAGTTTGGGGTGTGGAAGCTATAAATACCACCCCAACCGGCCATTCTCATGTGTGAGAGCCCAAGCAACATACCAAGACACATAGTGCATATTTCCAAGAGCTCAAACACCCAAGTGCTTAATAGAATCACTCGGTGATTAGCGTAGGTGCTTTGCGAAGTGCTTAGGTTAGTTAGACCGCTTTAGCGCTTGCTCTAGGTGAACCCTAGTTAGTTGAGTGAGTTTTGTAAAACCACACAACCCCTCGGCTCTTGCGTGAGCCGTTGTAATTGTACCGAGTGGGGCGAGAGTCTTGCGAGACCGTGACAACCGCGTTTGTGTCACGGCCGCCACCGTGTACCGGAGGGAACGAGGCCCACGGCGTTTTCGGCCGGAAGCTCGATAGTGGAGACGGCGAGGAGCGTCCGAGAGGAGCCGGAAGCGGAGCACCACTTGCGCGTGGAGAAGGCCCATGGCTCTCTACGGAGTTACTCGACCGTGGTGCTTGGCCCTCGCGTGGGCTTCCCTTTGCGTAGGGGCACCAACGAGGATTAGTCGGGACCTTGCGTGGTTCCGGATACCTCGGTAAAAATACCGGCGTCATCCACGAGAGTTTGCTTCTCTACTTAGCTCTTTACATTCCGCATTTATATTAAGCATTTAAGTTTCAATCTTGTAGTCATTCTTATTTAGTGTAGATTGAAACTTAGCCTTTGCGGTAGAGATAGCAACACTTAGACAAAACCTAGTTTGCACATTCTAGTTTTGATTATTTGCATAGGTTTTGCTCTAAGGATTTAATTGTGGCCTAGTTAAGTAAAAGTTTTAGAAGTCCTAATTCACCCCCCCTCTTAGGCGTCACCCGTTTCCTACAAGTGGTATCAGAGGCCGGTTTGGCTCATTTGAAACGCTTTAGCTTCACCGCTAAAAGAGCCGACGCTTTTTAGAGGAAGGGATGGATACCCATAGGCCACCACACTTCGACCGCACTAACTTCCCATATTATAGTGCTAGAATGGCTTGTTACCTAGAGGCCGTTGATCTAGGTGTTTGGAGAGTCACTCGTGACGGGATGAAACCCCTCAAGAATCCCGAGAAACCCACCACGAGTGAGGAAAAAGAAATTCATTTAAATGCTAGAGCCAAAAATTGCTTGTATGAATCTCTTAGCATGGATATTTTTAATCAAGTATTTACCTTGAAAACTGCTAATGAGATTTGGCTAAAATTACATGAGCTCCATGACGGCACATCCAATGTCCGTGAGCAAAAACATTGCCTAGTCTTAAATGAGTATAATTCTTTTGCCATGAAAGATGATGAGCTTGTTAGAGACATGTATTCTCGATTGAATCTAATTATCAATGAGCTCAATTCTATTGGCATTAATAAGCTAGGTGATGCGGACATTGTGAGGAAGATTATCTCCCTGCTACCACAACAAAGATATGGGAGCATCATCACCATCCTTCACAACATGGAGGATTTGAGCAACATGACCCCGACCATTGTGATTGGAAAAATCGCGGCCTTTGAGATGTCGCGAAAAATGAGTCGGGGAGAGGAGCCAACTTCCTCAAGGCCATATGATTTTGCATGTGATGAAAGGAAGGGCAAAAAGAAGGCTCCCACTCCAAGTTCCTCAAGTGAAGAAGAGGAAGAAGAAGAAAGTGATGATGATGAAGATAATCAATCATGCACATCATCCTCCGAGGACGAAGAAACAATCCGACGCGTCGGAAAGGTAATGAGGATGATCCGCAAGATTAATCTAATGGGTGTGCCCCTGCAGGTCGAGGATCTTCTCTTTAACATTGACAGGAAAAAGCAAAGAAAGAGAGGATGCTTCGCATGTGGGGAGAAGGGCCACTTCAGGGACAGCTGTCCAACTTTGGCCGAACCCAAAAAGGAGAGGAGCAAAGGCAAGGCGCTAACAAGTGTTAGAACTTGGGATGATTCTTCAAGTGAAGATGAACCTCCAAGGACGCGCAGCCACCGGTCCTCATCACACTCATCACGGTCATCACACGAATGCCTTATGGCAAGAGGTAACAAAAGCATTCCATCCTCTAGTGATGAAAGTAGTAGTGATGATGAAGGTGAGGGAAAGCCCTCTGTAGATGAGCTTGCGGAAGCCGTAGAATTTTTCCAGGATGTTTGCACTAAGCAAAAAGCTCAACTTAAAACTTTGAAAAATAAGTTGGTTAGCTCTCAAAATGATTACAAAGGTTTGCTAGAAAAATTTGAAACTTTTGCAAACTTAAATAGTGAGCTATCAACTAAAATTGAGCTATTAGAATCTAGTGCTCCATCCACTGCTACCGATGATAGCCTTATTAAAAAGAATGAAAAACTTAAGGCTAAGTTAGCTAGCTCCCAAGAAGCTATTGAAAATTTGCTAGAGAAAATGGAAATTCTTAGCATACACAATAATGAGCTAACTACTAAGATAGAAAACTTTGGTAGCACCCCAGCAGCATCTTTAGTTGAAATACCTGAAATAATTAAGAAAGATGCTTCTACTTCCTGCTTTGATTTAATTGATGATTCTAACTCCTGCAACCAAGTCCTTGTTGAGAATATTGTTGTAGAGACATGTTCGGATGAGGTTGCAAAGGAAAATGAACAATTAAAGCAAGAAGTGGCTCGCCTTGGAAAGGCTTTGTATGACAAGAAAGGCAAAGCCAAACAAATCTGACCTCCACAGGATAACACCACTGCGGGAGTGAACAAGCCTGTAGAGGGAGAAACTGTGATTTGTAGGCTATGCCACATGGAAGGCCACAAGTCTTTCCAATGCAAGGTGATGACCGGGGATAATCGAAGGCAAAAGCTCAAGCAAAAGCCATCAAGCAAAATCTCCAGCACCTACATCAAAAAGGTGAACAAAAAGGATGCTACACCATATTTGATCAAGAAGAAAAAGAATGGAAAGGTGATAGCAATCAAGGCCAACAAGCAAGGCAACAAAGGAAAGGGGGCCAAACGCATCTGGGTGCCAAAGGAAATAATTTCAACCATGAAAAGCACCAAGAAGGTTTGGATCCCGAAAGGGAAGTGAGTGGACCGAAGGTCGTCGGGAAATTTGGAGACTTGGCGAATTTGGATGTATATCATGGGATACATCATATTGGATCAAGTTTATTGCCAAGTGGGTTAGTGAAAATTTTTGACCCAAATTTCCCACCCATGACTAAGGTAACTAGTTGTATTATATTTCTCGTTTTTAGATATGCGTATCTATTTACCTTTTATCTAGTTTACCTTTCTTACCTAGTATTACATTTGTTATGTACTTTTGTTTAAAATCATGCATACTAGGTAAATCATATGGTAGGATTGCTTGTTTTTAATTCATATACTTAAGCAAACCTACATGGCTTAAAATGTTTATTTAAGCACGACACATAGCTTTTATATCACTCCATAGTAAATGATGCATAAATTGAAAATCTTGATTTTTACAAGTTGTATCATTTAACTTATATGTGCCAAAGTTAGGATTGTAGATAATTTGCCCCTCTTGATATCAAATCAAAGTGCATGTCTCCTACAAGTATTCAAAACTTGTATGCGCACCTTTAGGGGGAGGTTACTCTATAATCTAACACTTTGAGACTAACACCTTTTCAAGTCTATTTGTTGTGATAGTCTCATTGTAAGGAAAATAAGGTCCCCGGAGAAAGACAACAATCTTCCACTGCAAAATCTCCAAGAACTCTCATGTCTCTCAAGCTCACCATTGACTTCCAATTGGTATCTTTTGAGACTACTTTCAGTATCATTTACATGTCTTCTCCATTATTTGATTAGACTATATTTCATATCATATGCTTCCATGTTGCAAAAATGCATAAGTAGTTAACTCATATTCTGTTACCTATGCATAGGGAAGTTAGTCTTTTCAAATCATGTCTTGCACCTCTAATTTTCACTGCTTTTTTCTAAGTAGAGGATCTCTGTCAGGGGGAGTATTTCTTCATCTCAAAAAAAGGGGGAGAAACTTCTTTCTAAGGAGAACACTCATTTAGGGGGAGTAATCCTTTCAATTGGTATCATTCATGTGGTTTAATTTAATATACTTCTAGTGGTATCATTTGATAAAATTCTTGATGAGGGCAAGCTTTTATTTACTTCCTACATGCTTTTAATGTCTTCCTTTTCGGTGGTTGATGCCAAAGGGGGAGAAGTTTAGGGACCAAAGCAATGAAAACTATATCAAACACCAAACACCACCAATTTAAAATTTTATATCTACAAATGGTTTTCAAGTGGTTTTGGTTATTTGGTCCAAAAATAGGAAGTAAGTGAATTATGGAGTTAGGGGGAGGCTTAAGTCCATAATATCACATTGTAGGGATAAACATGCATCTTAGCAAGTAGATTGCATATTTTAATTCAAATACTTGTATTATTTACTTGCTTTGGTTGTGTTGTCATCAATCACCAAAAAGGGGGAGATTGTAAGGAAAATGGACCCCAGGTCTTTTGGCTAATTGAGTTTTGGTGTTTGATGATTAACACAACATGTGGACTAATATGTTTGTCAGTGTTTATTATTATAGTTCACATGATGCGAAGAGAATTGGACCAAGGCAAAGAGGATGCAACACCTCAAAAGAAGACATAAAAAGATGCGTAGGAGTCCAATACTCAAGAACAAAAGAAGCCCGAAGAAATCAGCAAAGGAATCCAAGAAACAGGCTGTCAGCCAGCGCCTGGTGGCGCACCGGACTGTCCGGTGAGGGCACCGGACAGTCTGCACAGAGAGGCCACAGACAGGCGCTCTCTGGCTGTAGCACCGGACTGTCCGGTGTGCACCGGACTGTCCGGTGTGCCAACGGGCAGACAGCAACGGTCGGATCCAACGGTCGACTGCTACAGGCGCCAACGGTCGGCTGACGTGGCGTGCACCGGACACTGCACAGTTGATGTCCGGTGGTGCACCGGACTGTCCGGTGCACCCGACGACAGAAAGCTGCTGCTTTCTGTCCAACGGCTAGTTTGGGGTGTGGAGGCTATAAATACCACCCCAACCGACCATTCTCATGTGTGAGAGCCCAAGCAACATACCAAGACACATAGTGCATATTTCCAAGAGCTCAAACACCCAAGTGCTTAATAGAATCACTCGGTGATTAGCGTAGGTGCGTTGCGAAGTGCTTAGGTTAGTTAGACCGCTTTAGCGCTTGCTCTAGGTGAACCCTAGTTAGTTGAGTGAGTTTTGTAAAACCACACAACCCCTCGGCTCTTGCGTGAGCCGTTGTAATTGTACCGAGTGGGGCGAGAGTCTTGCGAGACCGTGACAACCGCGTTTGTGTCACGGCCGCCACCGTGTACCGGAGGGAACGAGGCCCGCGGCGTTTTCGGCCGGAAGCTCGATAGTGGAGACGGTGGGGAGCGTCCGAGAGGAGCCGGAAGCGGAGCACCACTTGCGCGTGGAGAAGGCCCGTGGCTCTCTACGGAGTTACTCGACCATGGTGCTTGGCCCTCGCGTGGGCTTCCCTTTGCGTAGGGGCACCAACGAGGATTAGTCGGGACCTTGCGTGGTTCCGGATACCTCGGTAAAAATACCGGCGTCATCCACGAGAGTTTGCTTCTCTACTTAGCTCTTTACATTCCGCATTTATATTAAGCATTTAAGTTTCAATCTTGTAGTCATTCTTATTTAGTGTAGATTGAAACTTAGCCTTTGCGGTAGAGATAGCAACACTTAGACAAAACCTAGTTTGCACATTCTAGTTTTGATTATTTGCATAGGTTTTGCTCTAGGGATTTAATTGTGGCCTAGTTAAGTAAAAGTTTTAGAAGTCCTAATTCACCCCCCCCCCTCTTAGGCGTCACCCGTTTCCTACAAATTGGTCGTTTCTCTAGAGCCAGACTCTCTCGGTGCAACAATTAGTCTTTTTAATGACAAATTAACATATAATTAAATAAATTTAGTTTATTTAAAAGTGGATTAAGCCTTGGTATGGCATATTATAGACTATTGCAACATTATCACATGAAAATATAATAAACTTCATAGCTTTTAAGCTCATGCACCAAGCATTCATGCAAGCAACCAAACATCATCTCGAATGGGCCAAGCTAAGCTCATACATGCAACCAAACGTAGGGATATTGCATGCCCTCAGCCAGGCTACCAAGAGCCAGGTTCTCTAGGTACGAGCTAGGCCCACCCATGCAGGTAACCAAACAGGCCCTATGGGTATAGCCTATGGGTATAAATTGGGAGAAATTCTTCCTCTATTGAATATGTGGGTATGGGTACGGGAAAGCAGAACCAGAATCCCATTATCTATGGGTAATATTCACCTAGTAAAATTATGTGTGCACCCCAACAGACAATAAGCCTAACAACTAACCTTAACTCCCACAACCATTTTAAGCACCCCATCCACCCAACCCAGGAGGATAGCCACCAACCGCCCCGCCCACCCGTCCACATGTGATTTTATTTTTTTTGTTTTGCATGGTTAAACAATGTTTTCCTATTAGATGTCAGATTTATTTGTGATGTATTGTTGTTGGGTGTCATGTAGATGTTAATATCATATAAAGTATAATATGATCATGCTTTTTATCAAGGATGGAGACCTATTGGGGACCCAATACCCGAATAGGGATGGGATGAATTCTATACCCATGATGAGTATGGGGATGAGGATGGGCATATGTATAGCTTTAGGGCTTGTTCAGTTATTTTTATCACATGTGGATTGGATAGGATTGAAAAAATTATGAAATATTTTGGCTTGTTTGCGATTGAAACCTACCTAATCCCACTCAATCCACATGGATTGAGAGCAAAACGAACAGGCCCTTATGGGGATGGGATGTATAAACCTGGTGGAGAATTTTCCATTGACATCTCTACTAGAGACACTGGTACTTGTTCCCCATGAACCAAATTTTGTTGGTACCACTTCTCCAAAAGAAATGTTGTTACCAAAAGAAGTTCCAAATTCAAGACACATCGAATTTGGAACCGCCCATGATCGTTCGTTCTTTTAGGGTGTATTTGGTTGGGGAGTGAATTGGAATGAAGCGGCTCCATTCCTGTTTTTTGAGAATGAAGCCAGTTCATTATGTGTTTGGCAGTTAGAATGGAACCGTTTCATTTTTTGTTTGGTTGAAGAGTAGAATAGAGCGAAGCCATTCCGTTCGTTAATTGTTGGAGGGTCATATAAGTGTGGATAGGAGAAGAGGAAGGAGAGCACTCGCATCCGGTGGTTTTGGTGGAGCAGAAGCATTGCAAATATTTGTCATATATAGACTCTAGAGCAGATCCACTCCTCTTTTGTTAGAAACTAAACATCTAGAAAATAGGAATGATGTTGTTCATTCTCTCCCGCTCCTCAACCAAACATACCCTTATACAGGGGACGTTGGTACTAGTCCAATGTCATCATTAAGTTGCACAATACTGCACACAAAATAGTAGATGAAACAAGAAAAAAAAAGCTCCATATCAATTCAAATGTACAGATTTTGCTAATGAAGTTTTATCTACTCTTTCATTTATAGATTGTTAGGTACTACTCATATTCATTAGTGAAGTCGTTTTTTCTTCTTCTGCTTCATAAAGCACTTTACTGTTGAAGCTTCAGTTATTTTAAACAAAACATTTGGCAGAACAACTTCTTATAAAGATAACAAAGAAAAAAAACTAGAATAAGCTAATATTTCCAGTGTTATCTCGGTTCCTGTGCTACGAGAGGAATAAAAAAACAACTAGAGATAAGCTATTTTTAAAGGATACTATTTGGTGTGGGATTCTTTCTTTCTTTTTTCCGAGTACCAAACAAGCTCTTAACTAAACATTTCCAGTTCATGCAACTAAATAGCACTATACTGCTACCCCATAATACTTATAGATTATCATAATTTAGATATCTAGATTATATAATTCACCTAATAATATATGGTGTTTGTTAGATTATATAATTCACCTAATAATCTATGGTGTTTGTTTATCTCTTAACATATTTAAGCTAGATTATATAATCTAGAAGTTAAACGAACAGGACCTTAGTACAAATGTATGTAAAACATTAGCAACCGCGAACGATGTTATATAAAGACGGATGCTAGTATTTTGTTAAGTGGTTCCTAGTCCAGCTATCTTTTCAAACCTTATTTTGGTTGTCATTGTTTTAATTGGTGTGATTTTCAGAGCCGTTTCTCTGACTGGCTGGCCAACCAAATATGCCCCCCTAGGTCTGTTGTCTGCTTGCTATTGAAATGTCTCCTAGTTTCTTTTGTGCTTGACTTAAAATTTTGATTTAATATACTTACTTTTCGTTCAATCTTGCCAAACTGGTGCTTCATGTTTTGTTTTTGTTTTAATGGTGTATGAAATGTGTGAACCGAAGTTTTGCTCGACCAAACTGGGACCAGCATGACTGGGAGGCAGACTGGCATATAACACTATAGCAGGTCAGCTGCGCGCCTGCACTTTCTGTAGTTTAGCCTAGCAAGACACAAATAAATACTTGCATCATAGAGTAAATAACAGAATTCAGGCATAAGTACATAACAGCTTAGTCTCACAGAGTCAAATGACATCATCACAATTGATAGAAGTCTAGACTTAATTGAAGAACACAGCAAACATAAGTTCAGACTTCACTAAGCAGTACCCACTATCCAGTAGCAGGACCAGCCCAACAGCAGGGGCAGAACCACAGAAGACTGATAGAAGCTAGTAATAGTCGGGGACTCCATTGAAGAAACCAGCAGCAAGCAAACTAGCAAATAGAAACAACAGTCAACAGATATGGCTTAGCACTTGGAAACAAAACATGACTAAAGCTGCTCCTCACAAAGCCACAGGTAAAAAAAGGCCTTCCCAGATGTAAACAGCTTCATAGGCTATCTCCAACAGATCTCCTATTATATCCTCTATCTTATCACCTATTTCAAACTTCTCTCCGTAAACAGTATTGAACATTGTCATCTATAATACCGCGTCCCCTAATTTACAAGCTCTACTGGAGACAGTCTAAGAAGCTTTAACTGCTAGAGTAGTTATGCAGTGATGCTAAAGGTTAAGAAAAGGGCATACAATTGTTATATCTTCATTTCTCGTTGTCGTTGTTCAGCTTCTATAATCTTGAGAGCAGATTGAGAAGTGCTGCACCGGTCGTCCAGTCACATATATGTCAGAACAAAATATACAAACAAATAATACCATATTCTCAGGTTTCTCTTGTATAACATAAAACAAGCATGCCCCATTTTTACAAAGTTGGAACCATATATGAATACTCTGCAAACCAGAGTAAAGAGAACTCAGTAATAGTACATGCAATTTCAGTTCAAGAAAACAGCCTGTTGTATAAATAAACAGCAAAGCACAACTAACTTGGAGCAGCATTATTCTTCAACTTCCTTCTTTATTTCTTCCATGAGTTCATCCTTGTAATCCTCAAATGTGCCATCATATCTGTTCACAGTCCCATCCTCCACAACCCATATCTCGCTCCTTTGCTCATCCTCACAAACACGAGATATTAATCGTGAGTCATGGCTAACCAAGACGACACCTCCAGTGAATTCATCCAGCGCGTCTGCCAATGCATCGATACTTTGCATGTCCAAGTGATTCGTTGGCTCGTCAAGCAGGAGTATGTGAGGTTGAGACATTGATATAGAAGTGAACACAACTCGGGCCTTCTGCCCGCCAGATAATTTAACAATTGGAGTGAGGTGGTTGTGTCCAGGTAACCCAAACTTCCCGAGCTTAGCACGGACAGCCTCTGCTTTGCTCATTCCCTCCTGATCTGGGTGGAGCCTCAACAAATATTGAACTGCATTTTCCTCCATTGTCAGCAAGTCAACAAAATGCTGCGAGTATCGTCCAATCCTCAGCTTCTGGCTCCTCCTTGCCTCCCCTTCTGTTGGGATTAGATCACCGGCAAGTAAATTAAGCAGCGTAGACTTCCCAGCTCCATTGGGCCCAACAATAGCTACACGTGTTCCCATATCAATGCCAACATCAACACCTGAGAGCTTGAAGTCTGGCCTACCAGGGTAGCTGAACCCTACCTCAATGAGCTGAAGGAGAGGTGGTGTGAGCTCTGTAGGCTCTGGGAAATGGAACTCAACACTGTAGTCACGCCACTTCCGCGGCACAGCCACCTGTTTCTGGTCCTCATCGTCATCTGCAGCACTCTTCCCTTTCCCCTTGTTCTTGGCGGCCTCTTTAGCAGCCTTTGATAGCGCCTGGCCCTTAACCTTGTCCTGTGCGGCCTTGCTCCCAGACTTCCTGGCCGCTTTCATCTGCTTCTCATACACCTCGAACTTTCGGTTCATCTCCTTCCTTTTCTGCTCATACCCACTCTCAAAATCATCGAAATTTCCACGGTAGACATGAAGACTTTTATCATGCAGGTGTATGATCTCATTGCACACTGTATTCAGGAAGTCACGGTCATGGGAAACAACAATCAATGTCTTCTTCCACTGGGAGCACAAGTATTCCTCCAGCCATAGCACAGCGCGCAGATCCAGGTGATTAGTCGGCTCATCGAGCAGCAGCAGCGTTGGCTGCATGAAGAGCGCGCGGGCAAGCGAAATACGCATCCTCCACCCACCACTGAAGGACTTTGTGGATCTGGCCTGCATCGCCTGATCGAACCCCAGCCCCGCAAGAATCTTGGACGCTCGGGCACGGGCGACATCAGAGCCCACGAGATTCAGCTTCTCATACACCTCCACAAGCCGCTCGTTGTCATCAGCATCATTAGAGGCCTCAAGCCTCGCCTGCTCGGCTTGGAGGGCGGTGAGCTCCTCGTCGGCGGCGACCACGGCCTCGAGGGCCGAGCGGTCATCGCCGATGATCTCCTGCTCGACGAGCAGGACATCGATGTTCCGCGGCA
The DNA here is from genome assembly GCA_029449295.1 of Zea luxurians. Lineage (NCBI taxonomy): Eukaryota > Viridiplantae > Streptophyta > Magnoliopsida > Poales > Poaceae > Zea > Zea luxurians. The sequence goes on from JAOPSE010000044.1 coordinate 3,606,467, forward strand.
CGGGGACCTGGCGCCAGGCCAGGAGCTTGAGCAGGGTGGACTTGCCCATGCCGTTGGGGCCGACGAGGCCGTACCTGCGGCCGTGCGAGATCCGGAGGGAGGCGCTCTTGAGCAGCTCCTTCCCGCGCGCGGAGACGGAGAAGTTCTCGAGCACGACGTCCCTGACGTTGTCGTCGACGGCGCCGTCGGCGGCAGAGGAGCCCGGGACGCGCGCGCCGATGACGACGGAGAAGGCGTCGCGGTCGTCGCGCAGCGCCTCCTGCCTGGCGGCCTCGGCGGCTGCGGCCGCCACGGCCTCGCGCTTGTCCTTCTTCTTGGCGTCCTTGTGCGACGGCGCAGCGCCGGCGCTGAGGTCGACGGCGGCGCGGGCCGGCTTGGGCTTGGCGGCGGCGAGCTGGGCCTCCTCTTCGTCCTCGTCGTCGGAGGGGGGCAGGTCGATGTCGCCCATGTACGAGGACGCCGGCGCCTTGGAGGGCTTCGCCTTGGCCTTGGACGGCGCCGCCGACTTGGAGGACTTGGGCTTCGCCGCGGGGGCGTCCATGGAGGCGAGCATGGCGGACACCGACATAGGTTTCTCCTTTTTCCCGCCGCCGGCGGCCGCGGAGGAGGACGAGGTGTCCTTTCTTCCCATGGTGGTGGTGGTGGCAGCGGCGGCGTCGTGGGATGGGGGAATTTGGGTTTGGCTTAGGGCCAGGGGAGTAAAATAGATCGGGGATTTTTGTGGACCGGAGGATATTGGATATACGAGGGGAGGGAGAAGGAGATCGGACGGTTGGTCCGGCCCGTCTCGGACTCCGATTTACGGATGGCAGGTATGGATATATACAAATAATCGTAGATAGTTATTTATCTATTGAATATAGTTATAGTTAGATTTGTTATCCATGAGTATGGCTATAGATATTGTCGGGACCATAATTAGGGGTACCCTCAAGGCTCCTAATTCTCAGCTGGTAACCCCCATCAGCATGAAGCTGCAAAGGCCTGACGGGTGCGATTAAGTCAGGGATCAGTCCATTCGAGGGACACGATCACGCCTCACCCGAGCCTAGCCTCGGACAAGGGCAGCCGACCCCGGAGGATTTCCGTCTCGCCCGAGGCCCCCCTTCAGCGGCGAACATATTCCCGGCTCGTCCGAGGCCCTGCCTTTGCTAAGAAGCAACCCTGACCAAATCGCCGCACCGACCGACCAAGTCGCAGGAGCATTTAATGCAAAGGTGGCCTGACACCCTTATCCTGGCGCGCCCCCCCCCCCCGCCGGCAAAGCCGAAGTGACCGCCGTCACTTCGCCGCTCCACTGACCGGCCTGACAGAAGGACAGCGCCGCCTACGCCACACCGACTGCAGTGCCACTGGACAGAGTAAGACTGACAAGCAGTCAGGCCCTGCCGGAGGCACCATAGGAAGCTCCGCTTCGCCTGACCAAGGGCTCGGACTCGGGCCAAGTCCCGGAAGACGGCAAACTCCGCCCGACCCAGGGCTCGGACTCGGGCTAGGCCCCAGAAGACGACGATCTCCGCCCGACCCAGGGCTCGGACTTGGGCTCGGCCCTAGAAGACGACAATCTCCGCCTCGCCCAACCCGGGGGCTCGGACTCGACCTCGGCTTCGGAGGAGCTTCCACATCGCCCAACCTAGGCGTAGACCAGCCACGTCAACAGGAGGCGTCATCATCACCCTACCCCGAGCTGACTCGGGCCGCAGGGAACAAGACCGGCGTCCCATCTGGCTCGCTCGGCCAGATAGGCAATGATGGCGCCTCGCATGCTCTGTGACGGCGGCGGCTCTCAACCCCCTTACGAAAGCAAGAGGACGTCAGCAAGGACTCAACCGCTCCGACAGCTGTCCCTCCGCCAAGCTCCATCGCTCCTTCGACGGCCACGACATCACACCAGCTGGGTGCCAAGATCTCTCCGGCTGCCACAACGGCATGTACTTAGGGCGCTAGCTCACCTCCGCTAGACACGTAGCACCCTGCTACACCCCCCATTGTACACCTGGATCCTCTCCTTACGCCTATAAAAGGGAGGACCAGGGCCCTCTTAGAGAGGGTTGGCCGCGCGGGGATGAGGACGAGAACAGGCGCTCGCTTGGAGCCGCTCGCTCCCTCTCTCACGTGGACGCTTGTAACCCCCTACTGCAAGCGCACCCGACCTGGGCGCGGGACGAACACGAGGGCCGCGGGATTCCCACCTCTCTCACGCCGGTCTCCGGCCGCCTCGCTCTCCCCCCTTCGCGCTCGCCCTCGCGCTCGACCCATCTGGGCTGGGGCACGCGACAACATTCACTCGTCGGCCCAGGGACCCCCCGGTCTCGAAACGCCGACAGTTGGCGCGCCAGGTAGGGGCCTGCTGCATGTTGACGAACAGCTTCCCGTCAAGCTCCAGATGGGCAGTCTCCAGCAACCTCTCCAACCCGGGACGGTGCTCCGTTTCGGGAGTCTTGAGTTCATATCCCTCGACGGCAGCTACGACATGATACTCCTTCCACCGCCGTGCGACAACAACGGTGGCGGCCGACAACCCGTCTACCGGCGGCGGAATCGGCGACGTCTTCCCCGCATGGTGGAAGAGCAACCTTCGAGCTCACCCCGTCCTCTCCCCCGTCGACGGAGGAGGAGGCGGGGCAACCAAGGCCAAGCAGGAGGCAGTGCCTCGTCGGCTGTCGAGCGAGTCGACGGTCCCGGCACCCCAACGGGGGGCGCACCAGGCGTCGACCTCGCGTTTGAGACGAAGGCGAGCGCCGTCTCCCCGCGACACGCCAATTCCGAGCAAGCGGACGACCCCAGCGCGCTCGCGAAAAGCTTGCTGGACGTCACCCTCGTACCTGAGACGACGGCGCAGTCAGTCCCCGACGCGACCTTATCGCCGCCCGTCGACCAAAAGGTACCGATCGATTCCCATCCCGCGTCTTTCGGGTTCAGCCTCAACCCATCTAGCGACTTCGCTTTGGCGGGCGCTCTCGTAGAGGCAAATCCAGACCCTCTGGGGTTTCGTGTGCGGTCACCTTGGGACCGGCTGACGGACGTCTCGACCTACGGGCCCTCTGGGTCCGAGGAAGACGACGAACCCAGCATCTGTTGGGATTTCTCTGGACTTGGTAACCCCAGTGCCATGAGGGACTTCATGACCGCATGCGACTACTGCCTTTCCGACTGTTCCGACGGTAGCCGAAGCCTCGGCGACGAGGATCGCGGCCCAAGTCGCGAATGCTTCCACGTCGATCTAGGGGGTCCCCCCGAAGGCAGCCATTTCGGCATGCCGGAGGACGGGGACCTCCCTAGGCCGGTGCCTCGCGTTGACATCCCACGGGAGCTAGCTGTGGTCCCCGTTCAGGCGGGGGGTCATGACCCACAGCTCGAGCAAATCTGCGGGGTGCAGGCCAGGCTCGACGAGGGAGCAGGAGCGCTGGGGCCGATCCGTCGGGACGTCGGGCAGGCATGGGCGGGCCAACCTCCGGCCGGAGAAATACGTCATCTACCCCAGGGTTTCCAGCACCGCATCGCCGACGACGTCAGGCTCAGGCCACCACCCGCATCCAGTGGGGTCGGTCAGAACCTGGCGGCAGCAGCGATGCTTCTTCGCGCGATGCCAGAGCCATCAACCACCGAGGGGCGGCGAATCCAGGGAGAACTCAAGAATCTCCTGGAAGGCGCCGCGGTCCGACGGGCCGAGAGCTCTGCCTCCCGAAGGCAGGGGTATCCCTCGGAACCTCATGCTGCGACTTCCCGATCCATGCGGAAAGCCTCGGTCTACACCGGGCGCACGTGCAACACCGCGCCTGTGGCCCCGGGTCGCCTCGGCAACGAGCACCACCACCCCGACCGACGGGCCCACCTCGACGAGAGGGTGCGCCGAGGCTACCACCCCAGGCGTGGGGGACGCTACGACAGCGGGGAGGATTGGAGTCCCTCGCCCGAACCACCCGGTCCGCAAGCCTTCAGCCGAGCCATCCGACGGGCGTCGTTCCCGACCCGGTTCCGGCCCCCGGCTACTATTACAAAGTACTCGGGGGAGACGAGACCGGAACTGTGGCTCGCGGACTACCGTCTGGCCTGCCAACTGGGTGGAACGGACGATGACAACCTCATCATCCGCAACCTCCCCCTGTTCCTCTCCGACTCCGCTCGCGCCTGGTTGGAGCACCTGCCTCCGGGGCAGATCTCCAACTGGGACGACCTAATCCAAGCTTTCGCCGGCAATTTCCAGGGCACGTATGTGCGCCCCGGGAATTCCTGGGACCTCCGAAGCTGCCGACAGCAGCTGGGAGAGTCTCTCCGAGACTACATCCGGCGATTCTCGAAGCAGCGCACCGAGCTGCCCAACATCACCGACTCGGATGTCATCGGCGCGTTCCTCGCTGGCACCACCTGCCGCGACCTGGTGAGCAAGCTGGGCTGCAAGACCCCAACCAGGGCGAGCGAGCTGATGGACATCGCCACCAAGTTCGCCTCCGGCCAGGAGGCGGTCGAGGCTATCTTCCGAAAGGACAAGCAGCCCCAGGGCCACCCATCGGAAGGTACTCCCGAGGCGTCAACTCAGCGCGGTGCCAAGAAGAAGGGCAAGAAGAAGTCGCAAACGAAACGCGACGCCGCCGACGCGGACCTCGTCGCCGCCGCCGAGTACAAGAACCCTCGGAAGCCCCCCGGAGGTGCCAACCTCTTCGACTAGATGCTCAAGGGGCCGTGCCCCTATCACCAGGGACCGGTCAAGCACACCCTTGAGGAGTGCGTCATGCTTCGGCGCCACTTCCACAGGGCGGGGCCACCCGCGGAGGGTGGCAAGGCCCACGACGACGACAAGAAGGAAGATCACCAGGCAGGAGAGTTCCCCGAGGTCCGCGACTGCTTCATGATCTATGGTGGGCAAGCGGCGAACGCCTCGGCTCGGCACCGCAAGCAAGAGCACCGGGAGGTCTGCTCGGTCAAGGTGGCGGCGCCAGTCTATCTAGACTGGTCCGACAAGCCCATCACCTTCGACCGAGACGATCACCCCGACCATGTGCCGAGCCCGGGGAAATACCCGCTCGTCGTCGACCTCGTCATCGGCGACGTCAGGCTCACCAAGGTCCTCATGGACGGAGGCAGCAGCCTCAACATCATCTACGCCGAGACCCTCGGGCTCCTGCGTGTTGATTTGTCCTCTGTCCGGGCAGGCGCTGCGCCCTTCCATGGGATCATCCCCGAAAAGCGCGTCCAACCCCTCGGACAGCTCGACCTTCCCGTCTGCTTCGGAACACCCTCCAACTTCCGAAGGGAGACCCTGACGTTCGAGGTGGTCGGGTTCCGAGGAACCTACCACGCGGTACTGGGGAGGCCATGCTACGCGAAGTTCATGGCCGTCCCCAACTACACCTACCTGAAGCTCAAGATGCCGGGCCCCAACGGGGTCATCACCGTCGGCCCTACGTACAAACACGCGTTCGAATGCGACGTGGAGTGTGTGGAGTACGCCGAGGCCCTCGACGAGTCCGAGGCCCTCATCGCCGACCTGGAGAGCCTCTCTAAGGAGGTGCCAGACGTGAAGCGTCACACCGGCAACTTTGAGCCAGCGGAGACGGTTAAGTCCGTCCCCCTCGACCCCAGCGGCGACACCTCCCAGCAGATCTGGATCGGCTCCGGGTTCGATCCCAAATAGGAAGCAGTGCTCGTCGACTTTCTCCGCGCGAACGCCGACGTCTTCGCGTGGAGCCCCTCGGACATGCCCGGCGTACCGAGGGATGTCGCCGAGCACTCGCTGGACATCCGAGCCGGAGCCCGACCCGTCAAGCAGCCGCTGCGCCGATTCGACGAGGAGAAGCGCCGAGCCATAGGCGAGGAGATTCATAAGCTAATGGCGGCAGGGTTCATCAAAAAGGTATTCCATCCCGAATGGCTTGCCAACCCTGTGCTTGTGAGAAAGAAAGGGGGGAAATGGCGGATGTGTGTAGACTACACTGGTCTCAACAAAGCATGTCCGAAGGTTCCCTACCCTCTGCCTCGCATCGACCAAATCGTGGATTCCACTGCTGGGTGCGAAACCCTGTCTTTCCTCGATGCCTACTCAGGGTATCATCAAATCAAGATGAAAGAGTCCGACCAGCTCGCGACTTCTTTCATCACACCCTTCGGCATGTACTGCTATGTCACCATGCCGTTCGGTTTGAGGAATGCGGGCGCAACGTACCAACGGTGCATGAACCATGTGTTCGGCGAACACATTGGCTGCACAGTCGAGGCCTACGTCGATGACATCGTAGTCAAGACGAGGAAAGCCTCCGACCTCCTTTCCGACCTTGAAACGACATTCCGATGTATCAAGGCGAAAGGTGTCAAGCTAAATCCCGAAAAGTGTGTCTTCGGGGTGCCCCGAGGCATGCTCTTGGGGTTCATCGTCTCCGAGCGGGGCATCGAAGCCAACCCGGAAAAGATCGCAGCCATTACTAGCATGGGGCCCATCAAGGACTTGAAAGGCGTATAGAGGGTCATGGGATGCCTCGCGGCTCTGAGCCGCTTCATCTCACGCCTCGGCGAAAGAGGTCTACCTCTGTACCGCCTCTTAAGGAAGACCGAGTGCTTCACTTGGACCCCTGAGGCCGAGGAAGCCCTCGGGAACCTGAAGGCGCTCCTCACAAAGGCGCCTATATTGGTGCCCCCAGCTGCCGGAGAAGCCCTCCTGGTCTACGTCGCCGCGACCACCCAGGTGGTTAGCGCCGCGATTGTGGTCGAGAGGCAAGAAGAGGGGCATGCATTGCCCGTTCAGAGGCCAGTCTACTTCGTCAGCGAGGTACTATCCGAAACCAAGGTCCGCTACCCACAGGTTCAGAAGCTGCTGTACGCGGTGATCCTAACGCGACGGAAGCTGCGACACTACTTCGAGTCTCATCCGGTAACTGTGGTGTCATCCTTCCCCCTGGGAGAGATCATCCAGTGCCGAGAGGCCTCGGGTAGGATTGCAAAGTGGGCGGTGGAGATCATGGGCGAGACAATCTCGTTCGCTCCTTGGAAAGCCATTAAGTCCCAGGTCTTGGCGGACTTCGTGGCTGAATGGGTCGACACCTAGCTACCGACGGCTCCGATCCAACCGGACCTCTGGACCATGTTCTTCGACGGGTCGCTGATGAAGGCAGGGGCCGGCGCAGGCCTACTCTTCATCTCACCCCTCAGAAAGCATCTACGCTACGTGCTACGCCTCCACTTCCCGGCGTCCAACAATGTGGCCGAATATGAGGCTCTGGTCAACGGGTTGCGGATCGCCATCGAGCTAGGGGTCCGACGCCTCGACGCTCGTGGTGACTCGCAGCTCGTCATCGACCAAGTCATGAAGAACTCCCATTGCCGCGACCCGAAGATAGAGGCCTACTGCGATGAAGTTCGGCGCCTGGAAGACAAGTTCTACGGGCTCGAGCTCAACCACATCGCTCGGCGCTACAACGAGACTGCGGACGAGCTGGCTAAAATAGCCTCGGGGCGAACGACGGTTCCCCCGGACGTCTTCTCCCGAGACCTGTATCAACCCTCCGTCAAGATCGACGACACGTCCGAGCCCGAGGTACCCTCGGCCCAGTACGAGGCACCCACGGCTCAACCCGAGGCAACCTCGGCTCGACCCGAGGCGCCCTCAGTTCAGTCCGAGGTACCCTCGGCCCCCGAGGGTGAGGCACTGCGCGTCGAGGAGGAGCGAAGCGGGGTCGCGCCTAATCGAAACTGGCAGACCCCGTACCTGCAATATCTCCACCGAGGAGAGCTACCCCTCGACCGAGCCGAGGCTCGACGGGTGGCGCGGCGCGCCAAGTCGTTCGTCTTGCTGGGAGATGAGAAGGAGCTCTACCACCGCAGCCCCTCAGGCATCCTCCAGCGATGCATCTCCATCGCCGAAGGTCAGGAACTCATGCGAGAGATACACTCGGGGGCTTGCGGCCATCACGCAGCGCCTCGAGCCCTTGTCGGGAACGCTTTCCGGCAAGGCTTCTACTGGCCGACGGCGGTGACCGACGCTACCCGAATCGTCCGCACCTGCGAAGGGTGCCAATTCTACGCGAGGCAGACCCATCTGCCCGCCCAGGCTCTACAGACGATACCCATCACCTGGCCTTTTGCGGTGTGGGGTCTGGACCTCGTCGGCCCCTTGCAGAAGGCACCCAAGGGCTACACGCACCTGCTGGTCGCTGTCGACAAATTCTCCAAGTGGATCGAGGTCCGACCCCTGAACAGCATCAGGTCCGAGCAGGCGGTGGCGTTCTTCACCAACATCATCCATCGCTTCGGGGTCCCGAACTCCATCATCACCGAAAACAGCACCCAGTTCACCGGCAGAAAGTTCCTGGACTTCTGCGAGGATCACCACATCCGGGTGGACTGGGCCGCCGTGGCTCATCCCATGACGAATGGGCAGGTGGAGCGTGCCAACGACATGATTCTACAAGGGCTCAAGCCTCAGATCTACAACGACCTCAACAAGTTCGGCAAGCGATGGATGAAGGAACTCCCCTCGGTGGTCTGGAGTCTGAGGACAACGCCGAGCCGAGCCACGGGCTTCACGCCGTTCTTTCTAGTCTATGGGGCAGAAGCCATCTTGCCCACAGACTTAGAATACGGCTCCCCGAGGACGAGGGCCTACACCAACCAAAGCAACCAAGTCAGCCGAGAAAACTCGCTGGACCAGCTGGAGGAGGCTCGGGACCAGGCCTTGCTACACTCGGCGCGGTACCAGCAGTCCCTGCGACGCTACCACGCCCGAGGGGTCCGGTCCCGAGACCTCCAGGTGGGCGACCTGGTGCTTCGACTGCGACAAGACGCCCGAGGGCGGCACAAGCTCACGCCTCCCTAGGAGGGGCCATTCGTCATCGCTAAGGTTCTGAAGCCCGGAACATACAAGCTGGCCAACAGCCAAGGCGAGGTCTACGACAATGCCTGGAACATCCAACAGCTACGTTGCTTCTACCCTTAAGATGTTTTCAAGTTGATCATATACCTCACACCCGCGCAAAGTTTAGTCATCAAGGAAGGGTCGGCCTCGCCTCGGCAAAGCCCGACCCTCCCTCGGGGGCTAAAAGGGGGGGAACCCCCTCTGCGTCGAAATTTTCCTCGAAAAAAAAGATCTTTTTTGCCACAATGTCTTTCGCGCTTTTTGGCTACTTCGAAAAGTGGATCCTGAAAACGACGGAGTACACGTAAGCAGCCAAGGCTGACCGAGCCGAGGGATTCCTACGCCTCCGGGATACGGATACCTCACTCATCACCTTCTGCGATAAGTAACTCACGTTCGGATAAGTGATTCTGCGGACCGAACAAGTCTTCACGCCCGAAAGCTCTTCTGCCGAAGCGATCCTTCGAGCCTTCTCGACTGCGTCGGTGACAGAGCCCCATGGACGGGTAAGAGTGCGCGTAAGCGGCAAGGCCGACCGAGCCGAGGGACTCCTACGCCTCCGGGATACGGATACCTCACTCATCACCTTCCGCGAGAAGCAACTCTTGCTCGCACAAACATTTCTGTTACCAACAAAAAAGTCCAGATACTCGAAATAAAAGGAAAAGAGACGCAGCTTTACAACACGGCGAGGGTGTGTTTAGGCCTCGGCGGCCGCAGGAAACACACGCTACAAGATAATCCGATCCTGCAGGCTCAGATCTTGATGGCTGAAGGGAGCAGCAGCACCCTTGGCATCGACGACACCTTCGGCAAGGGCCAACCTAGCCTCGGACGGCGATGCGGTCCGAGGATCTCCACTCTGGAGGACGACGTCATCACCACGCCCGGGCCATCGCCGCTAGGGTCTTCTCTGGGAATCCGGCCCGAGCAGGCGGCTCGGTCGGTCACCCCGGGGCCTCGGCCAGTTACCTTCCGAGGACGTCAATCCGGCCCGAGCAGGCGGCTCGGTCGGTCACCCGAGGCCTCGGCCAGCTGCCCTCCGAGGACGTCAGCCCGACCCGAGGCCTCGGCTGGTCAATTCCGGCGCCGGTCCCGCTAACGGACGACCCGGCCAGGCTCCGGCCAACCAAGTTTCCTTTTCGAGCCAACTCTGCCTCTGTCCATGTTGACGCCGCTACCCCTGGCCTCGGCTCATCGAAGAGCGGCCGAGGGGTTCCTTTAACTAAGTTAGAGAAGCCTCGGACAACAAGGCCGACCGAGCCGAGGAACTCCTACGCCTCCGGGATACGGATACCTCACTCGTCACCTGTACACAGGGCGACTCACGCTTGGTGAAGCGGTTCAGACAACCAACAGGCGAGTCTCAGTGCTCGGAAAGGAGGAAAATACACGGCTCCGTGCCGAAACCACATACATGTTCAGGCCCCGACAGCCACAATGAACAAAAACACTGACATCCAAGGTGCCATTACAAACGGAACCCCATTTCCGTCTCTGCGGGTACGAACAACCCCACAAGATTGGGGAACCCGCGGGGCGATCGCGGGCCGACGGGCGGCTCGCCGCCGCCTGATCCGGCAGCAGCGACAACAACCCCCGTCCCGGGCGACGAAGCAGCTTCAGCAGCGGCTTCGGGGCGGGTTCTACGACAGAAGGACTCTCATCCACCGAGGACGAGAGCCAGCCATTCAGGCCGGGAGACGGAGACCCAGGGCTACTGGCGGAGTTGGCAATCTCATCGGTAGAGAAGCCATCTCCAGCTGCCGACGCCTCGAAGCGCGCCGGCAGGTCTTCGTCCTCGCCAGAATCGCCCAGAACATGGGCGCCGCCCTCGCGGTACGCGGCGCAACCATCGTCCGGACGCAGGACGTAATGCTGTGCCCTGGCTGAGTGGCGGCGGTCCGCCTTTCCCGGCATGGCTGGAGGAAGCCTCCGCGAGGCTGGAGGATGCCCTTCTCCCCCAGATGCCAGGGGAAGAAAAGGGTAACCGACCCACGCGGAGGCAGCCCCCCGACTCGCCTCATCCTCCACCTCAGTCTGGATGACGAAAATCCTTGAGGCTGAGGGAGGGGCAGAGGCCGCGGCCCGGCTCGCTTTCCCCCACCATCAAGCTAGAGGTCACCGTCTTGGGTGACCGCCGGTGGAGGGGTGCAGCCGGGCTGCATGATGAAAATCCTTGAAGCCGAACGATGGCTGAAAGGTACCAACTCCCGCGGAGTTGCGTTCCCCCAACGACGAGGCGGAAAGACGGCGGATCTCCCCCATCCGGGGGCCTGGAAGGCGGAAAGACACGATGCATAAGGGAGCGCGAAGACGTGGTCGCCCTCCAAGGGGGTCACCCTCCTTTTAAGGGCGGTCCTCCCTACTCGCGTCCCCAGCCGTCACGGGCTGGGTCTTCTCCAACACACTCCAAGGTCCTCCCCTACGGCGCGGGGGCTGGGTCCCACACGTCATGCAAGCCAACTCAGGGCAGAAGAAGCCAAACCGCCGCGCGCGGTGCATACAACCGCCCAGCGGTTACAAGCGACCCTCCACTTTTGCCCAGACCAACGGGCGAAAGGGTGGGCAGCCATGCAGGCGGCATGCAACCACGCCAAGTGGGCGCGCTCCTCCGACTCCCAACACGCCCGGCATGGAGGCCCAGGACCACGCGTCATGCAACCGGTGCGCCGGTTGCTACGTGTGAGTAACTGCATCGCCACCCGCGCCACCACCGCACCTCCTCGACTGCGGGACCAATACCGCGACTCGAGGCGACCCGCCGCGCGACCCAGCAGCACCAGCCTGGCGCGATGGTCAACACGGCCAAAAGTGGGCCGGCAGTAATGGCGGTGGCAGGCGAGCAGGCGCAGCGGTCGCGTCGTCAGCCAAGCTTACGTCCCATCCGGGGGCAGCGAGAGAACCCTCTCCCACGGCGTGAAGACGACGCGCCCGTGATCTGTTCCTCGAACGGCTCGCGCACGCGCAACGGTCGCCCCTCCAACCACTCGCCCCGTCGCATTAACTCCGCGACGGGACACGCGGCGCCTCTGGCAGGAGAAGCGGGCGACGCTTCCCCTTCGCCAAAATGAACGCATCCAAAAAGGTACGCCGCGTCGTTCGATTTCGTATCCTTTTCCATTTTTCCTCTTTCTCTCTCTTGCAACAGGGACCAGGAAAGGGGGATACCCCGAAAAGGATCCTTCCCCGAGAAGGAACCAGGCTCCGAGCCCCCCTACTGATCAGAGGTTCGAAGGCTGGCCCCCCGGAAGGGTTCAACAGCCGCCTCAGATCGCGTGGGCCCTACACCCACTACTGGTCAGAGGTTCAAAGGCCGGCCCCTCGAAAGGGTTCAACGACCGCCTCAGGCTACTCGGGCTCCACGCCCAATACTGATCAGGGGTTCGAAGGCTGGCCCCCGAAGGGTTCACATCTGCCTCAAACGCCGAGCGAGGGATGACCATGGGTACGTTCGATACATAACCAAGGCTCGGGCTGCGCTCCCGAGGTACCCTAGGACATTTTCGAGACCGGCGGGAACGATCTTGTAACAGAATCCCACCAAAGGGAGGCATCGAGCCCTCGGACCCCGTCGCCAGGGGACCGGGTCTGGCAGATCACCCGCAGGTACTTTTGGGCGTGCCTCTGGGCCCCTAGCCGACCCCTAACGAACGGGGCACGGACGTCCACTCGGATTACCCGCTTGCAGCTCGTCGGAGACACCATGTTCGGCGCCCATCGAGGGCAACATGGCGCTTTCCCCCCCCTCCTCCTTGCGGAAAGGCGACGCAGGGGTGTAACACCCGGATTTTAGGGGTCCAAAACCCGGGCGCTAACATAAACACCAGGTATGCTGGGACCAAGTCTCACACATATGATGTATAGTGGCACAGGATCGAATGTCACAACTTTATATATAACAAGAGTTCTATACAAAATAAATAATTACATTATAAGGAGACAACGGTCCAGCAACCCAAAAGTTGACTGGGAGACGACGACCTAGACCTCTCACGAACTCATCGCAGCATCCTCCAAGCGCCTCATCCTGTGGTACCTGTTCTTGACCTGTGTGTGTGTGAGACAGCAAGAGTGAGCTCACATACGTTCATCGCTCAACAAGTTGTGGGGAATAATGTGCATGAACTCGCCAAAGGTGGGAGCTCACGTGAAGTGTAAGGCTTACCAAAGAAGATGGTTAGAGCTGAGCATTGCTTTTAAAGTTGGTCAAAATTTTATTAGCAGTTACTAAGTATAAGTAAATACCAAACCCAATTAAATAGTAGAACAAAAGTAACAACTTCACCTGCGATGCAATGCATATGACAAATTGAGTTTAAGTTCCATAATTTAATCATGTGAGGGTCCGAGCTGCTCTTGACCGTGAGCACGGCTAGTATACCAGTTTTACACTCTGCAGAGGTTGCGCATCTTTACCCACAAGTCGTGTATCCCATGTCGCCAGGGTTTGCAAGGCCCTTAGACACTACCGAGGTGAATGGCTAGGGATCCACTACGAGGCCTTTACAAAGTTCCACTAGCTTCCGAAAACCCGCTACAGTTTATAGGAAGATCCAGTGCAGGAATCCCTTGCAGGACCGCCATCGCAGCAAAATCCTCCCGAGGGCCTCCCTACACTGACCTCTCCCCTACTGCCCTTGCCCCTTTCGGGTAAGGTAGTCTTCCACTAGCTTTCCTAATTAATCAGCCAAGGGGTCCCATTCCTCCCTTGTGGTAGCACTGTTTTCCCGGGTGGTTCTCCATGTTCCAATTAACATAATGATCTTATCATGAACAATAAATAACAACTGATAACAAAAGTGTAATCATGAATAGTGTATCTCCATACCCAAAACCACATATAGCACTAGCAAGTACTACCCAGAAAGTTCAGTGGTAAACAAGGTATAAAGATAGACAAACTAGGGTAACCTATTGGGTCCCATCAAAATTAACCTATGCAGATCATTATGATTAATCAGAACATGGCTGGGTAAAGAGAAGTGATCAAGGGCACAACTTGCCTGGGCCTTGAGAATCCAGGTACCAGGATGATTCTTCAGATGACACGTGACCTCGCTCTAGTCGTAGCAATACAAACAAACATGGTATAGGCAAGATTAACATTACACCAAACATGTATGACAAAATACATATTAATAATCTACATATTAAAATAAGATCACAGGAAAAAGAATTATTAATTTTGGAGTTGTAGATTTTAAGTTATGAATTTCCAAAGATTCTATGTGCTTATTACAAGATTAATTAAGATAATAATTTTAATGTGACTTTTATGTAAAACCAGTGGCACTAAATGATAAACAATAATATTACAAAATTATAGGAACTGGAATGGGATAAAAAGGAGTTAGTATGAATTTTCTATGAATTACCCAAGTTTTATAATTATTTTTATACTCAAAATCATTTTCTAAATCTATTTTTCTGGTTTTATTTAATTCGTGGACCGAGCCTCAATTCCCAGAGAAGGCAGGGGTTATCCTATAAATGTTCCCGAGACTCAGTCAACAGTGCCCATGGACGGCGGGTTTATTGTGTGAAAACCGAGGGGCTCTTTAGATAATATGCCACATGAAGGGGTATGAGCACATGGTGGCCGCGCGGTCAGAGATCAAGGGTCCAGATCGACTTAACGAATTATTTCCCCCCGTTCTAATCTCATCCGTCACCGGCCAGATCAATGGCACAGATCCACCCACTGAATCGGTGTCCACTCATTCAATCTGAGCCATTCATCCGATATCAGACGGCTCCGGGCGAGTCCCTTCCCAGCTGCCCAGCAGACCCGGACCACAGCGGCGCCGAGCCTCCCTTGCGGCGGCGGTCCACGCCGGAGATCTGCGACGCGCGGTTCCGATGCCCCACCGTCATGGACGAAACGCGCTACACGATGCATAGGTCATGGCGAGTTGATTCGGAGATTTCTTACCATGATTCGTGAAATGCAGAGCCTTCGCCCTGGTGCACGGCGGTTCTTCCCACCACCCTCTCTCTCCGGTTGTTGACGAAGGCTCAGGCAGGGTGGCGGCGTAAGATCTTCAGGCGCCGGGGTAAGGGTCCAACAGAGCACGACACAGGTCGTGCGCGGATGCCCAGCGACGAGCGGAATTCACTTCCATGGCGACGACGAGCGAGCGCAGAGTTCGGTCCACGGCGTTGCATGAGTTACACGGCGGAAACCATGGCTGGCGACTACCCGGTATATATGGCCCGTGACGCACGACTCCAGCCGGTGTTGCCCCCGAAATCCACGGCGGCAGAATTTCTGTTGCGCCCGGAGATTCCTATGGCGGAGAAGTCGGTCCCGGTGGTTGAGGCGACGGCTACGGTAGGAGCTGGAGATCCAGGAAGCGAGGGACGCGCGGATTCTGTTAGGGTATAGGATGGGTCTGCCAAGGCAGGGCCTACCACACTACCACGCTTCCGCTGCGCACGCAAAGTCGCCCTAGTCGAATTCGTAGTGACCATCACCGACCGCGCCGGAGCATTCGGACAGGGAAGAAGAGCAGTAGCAGGATCTCTATGGGGAGGATACACCTGACGGCCATGGCCCACAAGCCAGACACGGCTGCGAGAACGAGAGTGAGCTGAAGCGGCCACGCGAGAACAGGGAAACGGAATTGGGCCAGCTAAAGAAAGAAAGAAGTTGGGCCGAGAAGCCAGAGATTCAGCCCATTGCGCAGAAAGCTTCCATTTTTTTTCTTTATTCTTTAATGATTTTCTGTTTTATCTTCCCTTTCATATTTCTTTCCCCTATTTTAAACTCTAATCTAAATGCTCAATCCAAAACTCCAGACTGATATGCAATAAATATATATCTGTTTTGTTTGTTTATTTTATCCAAATATTTTAAGTATGCAATGCACATATATAGAATAAAAATTACTTATTTGAATGTATAATCCATTTAAAATTATGTTCATATATTTTTTTTAAGAGAGGATTTTTTTTGTTTATAGTATTTATTAAGTTTTTTTTAAGCTTAATTTTTTTGGGAGAATATCTCTAATCATGTTATTCAACAAGGGTTGGTTTAAATTATATGAAGGTCTTCTATTTAATCTCTCATTGTAAAATACTTTTTATTTAAATTTTGGAATTCTATCTCCTAGATCTCGAAGTAGATTTTGGGATGTTACAAATTCTACCCCCCTTAACAGAAATCTCGTCCACGAGATTTGTAAGAAAAGGGGATGCAAAAAGAATTGTTTGCAGTCTATGTGCTAGTTTCTAATTGGTTTTAATACCAAAAGGATTAGGAAAGCCCGGGTATCAAGGCATCTACTATGCAGGATAAAAGGTGTCTTTAAAGCGTAGATAGATTTGGGTAAGAAAGAGTAGGGTAAGGAAAGACTCCATCCAAGATTGTGGATCTTGATTCCGCTGGCGATTTAACTTGATCTTTGAAGACTTGAGTTGATGCTTATCCCTTCCTTGATGAAGTTGATCATGTTCTCCGGTCTTGTCTCTTTAATTAGGAGTTAGTGTATATTATCGGAGTTGGGGAAATATGGTTAGAATAGTTATGGGTGAGATGGACTACATGATGTAGGCCAAAATCTGGTTTGATGTCAGGTGTTGGTTGATAGATTATGCAATCCATTAAGACTCTATTGATTGGGTAAGTTATGTAACTTGTTATATAGGTCGGGTTGTTGTGTATGGCTAAGTTGATATAAGTCTCCAAATTAGGCTTAAGTGATTTAGGAGTATGGCCTTATCTTGTGTACCAGCATTAAGTAACTTATCCTAGATTAGATCATAATAGATTAGATAAAATCTAGATTAGGTTGGATATGACTAGGTTAGACTAGTTTAGGTTAGATAGATCTTCCTGGGTAGGATATATTTTATCAGGATATGTTAAAAATCTCTGTTAGGTTAAAACAGAGGGGTTATGCAACTATCAGATGGGTAAGGTAGTTACATATGGTTAGGTGGTTGTATATGGTAAAGTTGGTTTAGGGCACCAATTTTAGGTTAGATTGGTATAACTAGATTAGACTAGATAGAATCTCATTAATTTTAATTAGGTCATGGCTGTTATTCTAGAGTGGGATAAATATTCAATTTAGGGCAAGATGAATCCATAAGATAAGATAGAATCTTTCGAGGTCAGTTAGGTCTATTAGGATGACGTAAAATCTTTTCAAGATGAGATGAGTATCTTTTTAAGATAAGATGAACCTATGAGATAAGAGAGAATCTTTTAAGCCAAGATGGATCTATTTAGAATAGATACACTTTAATGGAGGATAATCTGGATTGTTTAGTTATCTTATGAATTTTTATTTATTTATATCTATGCCTATATGAATATGTAGATGTAATTGTGGACATTACTCCACAACTCATCACACTCAATCAAAGATCCAAATCAAACAAGTATCACAAGAACAAACATTCAAATACATAGACACTTATAAAAATAGTTTTGTTTTTGTTCCTAGGATTAGGTCTCCTATTCCTAAAGGTCACTTTAAGCACAAGATTTCAAAGTGTGAAATCCACATTTGTCTTTAGAAGGAAAAAGATAAGAGTAATCAGAGTGAAGCGGAATTAGATTAAGATGAGTTTAGAAAAGAATCAGAATAGCAAAGGTAAGTAAGTATTGGTTGTCCAGTTCTATCTAGGTTTCGTCCTACAGTCAACATTCCTCTGATACCACTTCTGTAACACCCGGATTTTAGGGGTCCAAAACCCGGGCGCTAACATAAACACCAGGTATGCTGGGACCAAGTCTCACACATATGATGTATAGTGGCACAGGATCGAATGTCACAACTTTATATATAACAAGAGTTCTATACAAAATAAATAATTACATTATAAGGAGACAACGGTCCAGCAACCCAAAAGTTGACTGGGAGACGACGACCTAGACCTCTCACGAACTCATCGCAGCATCCTCCAAGCGCCTCATCCTGTGGTACCTGTTCTTGACCTGTGTGTGTGTGAGACAGCAAGAGTGAGCTCACATACGTTCATCGCTCAACAAGTTGTGGGGAATAATGTGCATGAACTCGCCAAAGGTGGGAGCTCACGTGAAGTGTAAGGCTTACCAAAGAAGATGGTTAGAGCTGAGCATTGCTTTTAAAGTTGGTCAAAATTTTATTAGCAGTTACTAAGTATAAGTAAATACCAAACCCAATTAAATAGTAGAACAAAAGTAACAACTTCACCTGCGATGCAATGCATATGACAAATTGAGTTTAAGTTCCATAATTTAATCATGTGAGGGTCCGAGCTGCTCTTGACCGTGAGCACGGCTAGTATACCAGTTTTACACTCTGCAGAGGTTGCGCATCTTTACCCACAAGTCGTGTATCCCATGTCGCCAGGGTTTGCAAGGCCCTTAGACACTACCGAGGTGAATGGCTAGGGATCCACTACGAGGCCTTTACAAAGTTCCACTAGCTTCCGAAAACCCGCTACAGTTTATAGGAAGATCCAGTGCAGGAATCCCTTGCAGGACCGCCATCGCAGCAAAATCCTCCCGAGGGCCTCCCTACACTGACCTCTCCCCTACTGCCCTTGCCCCTTTCGGGTAAGGTAGTCTTCCACTAGCTTTCCTAATTAATCAGCCAAGGGGTCCCATTCCTCCCTTGTGGTAGCACTGTTTTCCCGGGTGGTTCTCCATGTTCCAATTAACATAATGATCTTATCATGAACAATAAATAACAACTGATAACAAAAGTGTAATCATGAATAGTGTATCTCCATACCCAAAACCACATATAGCACTAGCAAGTACTACCCAGAAAGTTCAGTGGTAAACAAGGTATAAAGATAGACAAACTAGGGTAACCTATTGGGTCCCATCAAAATTAACCTATGCAGATCATTATGATTAATCAGAACATGGCTGGGTAAAGAGAAGTGATCAAGGGCACAACTTGTCTGGGCCTTGAGAATCCAGGTACCAGGATGATTCTTCAGATGACACGTGACCTCGCTCTAGTCGTAGCAATACAAACAAACATGGTATAGGCAAGATTAACATTACACCAAACATGTATGACAAAATACATATTAATAATCTACATATTAAAATAAGATCACAGGAAAAAGAATTATTAATTTTGGAGTTGTAGATTTTAAGTTATGAATTTCCAAAGATTCTATGTGCTTATTACAAGATTAATTAAGATAATAATTTTAATGTGACTTTTATGTAAAACCAGTGGCACTAAATGATAAACAATAATATTACAAAATTATAGGAACTGGAATGGGATAAAAAGGAGTTAGTATGAATTTTCTATGAATTACCCAAGTTTTATAATTATTTTTATACTCAAAATCATTTTCTAAATCTATTTTTCTGGTTTTATTTAATTCGTGGACCGAGCCTCAATTCCCAGAGAAGGCAGGGGTTATCCTATAAATGTTCCCGAGACTCAGTCAACAGTGCCCATGGACGGCGGGTTTATTGTGTGAAAACCGAGGGGCTCTTTAGATAATATGCCACAGAAGGGGTATGAGCACATGGTGGCCGCGCGGTCAGAGATCAAGGGTCCAGATCGACTTAACGAATTATTTCCCCCCGTTCTAATCTCATCCGTCACCGGCCAGATCAATGGCACAGATCCACCCACTGAATCGGTGTCCACTCATTCAATCTGAGCCATTCATCCGATATCAGACGGCTCCGGGCGAGTCCCTTCCCAGCTGCCCAGCAGACCCGGACCACAGCGGCGCCGAGCCTCCCTTGCGGCGGCGGTCCACGCCGGAGATCTGCGACGCGCGGTTCCGATGCCCCACCGTCATGGACGAAACGCGCTACACGATGCATAGGTCATGGCGAGTTGATTCGGAGATTTCTTACCATGATTCGTGAAATGCAGAGCCTTCGCCCTGGTGCACGGCGGTTCTTCCCACCACCCTCTCTCTCCGGTTGTTGACGAAGGCTCAGGCAGGGTGGCGGCGTAAGATCTTCAGGCGCCGGGGTAAGGGTCCAACAGAGCACGACACAGGTCGTGCGCGGATGCCCAGCGACGAGCGGAATTCACTTCCATGGCGACGGCGAGCGAGCGCAGAGTTCGGTCCACGGCGTTGCATGAGTTACACGGCGGAAACCATGGCTGGCGACTACCCGGTATATATGGCCCGTGACGCACGACTCCAGCCGGTGTTGCCCCCGAAATCCACGGCGGCAGGATTTCTGTTGCGCCCGGAGATTCCTATGGCGGAGAAGTCGGTCCCGGTGGTTGAGGCGACGGCTACGGTAGGAGCTGGAGATCCAGGAAGCGAGGGACGCGCGGATTCTGTTAGGGTATAGGATGGGTCTGCCAAGGCAGGGCCTACCACACTACCACGCTTCCGCTGCGCACGCAAAGTTGCCCTAGTCGAATTCGTAGTGACCATCACCGACCGCGCCGGAGCATTCGGACAGGGAAGAAGAGCAGTAGCAGGATCTCTATGGGGAGGATACACCTGACGGCCATGGCCCACAAGCCAGACACGGCTGCGAGAACGAGAGTGAGCTGAAGCGGCCACGCGAGAACAGGGAAACGGAATTGGGCCAGCTAAAGAAAGAAAGAAGTTGGGCCGAGAAGCCAGAGATTCAGCCCATTGCGCAGAAAGCTTCCATTTTTTTTCTTTATTCTTTAATGATTTTCTGTTTTATCTTCCCTTTCATATTTCTTTCCCCTATTTTAAACTCTAATCTAAATGCTCAATCCAAAACTCCAGACTGATATGCAATAAATATATATCTGTTTTGTTTGTTTATTTTATCCAAATATTTTAAGTATGCAATGCACATATATAGAATAAAAATTACTTATTTGAATGTATAATCCATTTAAAATTATGTTCATATATTTTTTTAAGAGAGGATTTTTTTTTGTTTATAGTATTTATTAAGTTTATTTTTAAGCTTAATTTTTTTGGGAGAATAACTCTAATCATGTTATTCAACAAGGGTTGGTTTAAATTATATGAAGGTCTTCTATTTAATCTCTCATTGTAAAATACTTTTTATTTAAATTTTGGAATTCTATCTCCTAGATCTCGAAGTAGATTTTGGGATGTTACAAGGGGCGTATGTAAAAAAGCCGAGTCTACTCCTGACCGCCCTCTCGCTCTGTGCAGAGGCTCGGGGGCTGCTCTCGCAAACCCAGCTCCGGCCGAATCGTTGACAGCGTCAACATACCAGCCCGAGAACTTGGGACCCGACCGTACACCTGGGCTACGGCCAGTTCGCATGAGGGAACGACCAGACCAGCCGAAGCACTACGTGAGGCAGTAAGACCTCGAAGGAGTGAAACCACTCCTTCGAGGCCTCGGGGGCTACACCCGGCGGGTGCGCTCGCGCGCACCCACCGGAACAAAACACAACCGAGAAAGGCTGGTCCCCTTGCAAAAAAGTGCGACGAAAGCCTCCAAGCGAGTGCAAACACTCCCTTCGAAGCTCGGGGGCTACTGTCGGGGACCATAATTAGGGGTACCCTCAAGGCTCCTAATTCTCAGCTGGTAACCCCCATCAGCATGAAGCTGCAAAGGCCTGATGGGTGCGATTAAGTCAGGGATCAGTCCATTCGAGGGACACGATCACGCCTCACCCGAGCCTAGCCTCGGACAAGGGCAGCCGACCCCGGAGGATTTCCGTCTCGCCCGAGGCCCCCCTTCAGCGGCGAACATATTCCCGGCTCGCCCGAGGCCCTGCCTTCGCTAAGAAGCAACCCTGACCAAATCGCCGCACCGACGGACCAAGTCGCAGGAGCATTTAATGCAAAGGTGGCCTGACACCCTTATCCTGGCGCGCGCCCCCCGCCGGCAAAGCCGAAGTGACCGCCGTCACTTCGCCGCTCCACTGACCGGCCTGACAGAAGGACAGCGCCGCCTACGCCACACCGACTGCAGTGCCACTAGACAGAGTAAGACTGACAAGCAGTCAGGCCCTGCCGGAGGCACCATAGGAAGCTCCGCTTCGCCTGACCAAGGGCTCAGATTCGGGCCAAGTCCCGGAAGACGGCGAACTCCGCCCGACCCAGGGCTCGGACTCGGGCTAGGCCCCAGAAGACGACGATCTCCGCTCGACCCAGGGCTCGGACTTGGGCTCGGCCCCAGAAGATGACAATCTCCGCCTCGCCCAACCCGGGGGCTCGGATTCGACCTCGGCTTCGGAGGAGCTTCCACATCGCCCAACCTAGGGCGTAGACCAGCCACGTCAACAGGAGGCGCCATCATCACCCTACCCCGAGCTGACTCGGGCCGCAGGGAACAAGACTGTCGTCCCATCTGGCTCGCTCCGCCAGATAGGCAATGATGGCGCCCCGCATGCTCTGTGACGGCGGCGGCTCTCAGCCCCCTTACAGAAGCAAGAGGACGTCAGCAAGGACTCAACCGCTCCGACAGCTGTCCCTCCGCCAAGCTCCATCGCTCTTTCGACGGCCACGACATCACACCAGCTGGGTGCCAAGATCTCTCCGGCTGCCACAACGGCATGTACCTAGGGCGCTAGCTCACCTCCGCTAGATACGTAGCACCCTGCTACACCCCCCATTGTACACCTGGATCCTCTCCATACGCCTATAAAAGGGAGGACCAGGGCTATCGGCGTTCCGAGACCGGGGGGTCCCCGAGCCGACGAGTGAGTGTGCCGCGTGCCCCAGCCCAGATGGGTCGAGCGCGTGGGCGAGCGCGAAGGGGGGAGAGAGAGCGAGAGCGAGGTGGCCGGAGCCGGGTCGTGAGGGAGTCGGAGATTCCCGCGGCCTTCGTGTTCGTCCCGCGCCCAGGTCGGGTGCGCTTGCAGTAGGGGGTTACAAGCGTCCGCGCGGGTGAGGGGAGCGAGCGGCCCCGAGAGAGCGCCTGCCCCTGCCCTTCGTTCCCGCGAGGCCAACCTTCTCTAAGAAGGCCCTGGTCCTTCCTTTTATAGGCGTAAGGAGAGGATCCAGGTGTACAAATGGGGGTGTAGCAAGGTGCTACGTGTCTAGCGGGGGAGAGCTAGTGCCCTAAGTACATGCCAAGGTGGCAGCCGGAGAGATCTTGGCACCCAGCTAGTGTGGCATCGTGGCTGTTGGAGAAGCAATGGAGCCGGGCGGAGGGACAGCTGTCGGAGTGGTTGGGCCCTTGCTGACGTCCCCCTACTTTCGTAAGGGAGCTGGGAGCCGCCGTCGTCATGGTCCAGCGGGGTGCCATCATTGCCTATCTGGCGGAGCTAGCCAGATGGGACGTCGGTCCTGTTCTCTGCGGCTCGAGTCATCTCAGGGTAGGGTGATGATGGCGCTTCCGGTCGACGTGGCGGACTCGTGCCCTAGGTCGGGCAACGTGGGGGCTCCTCCGAAGCCGAGGTCGAGTCTGTCCTGCATGGCCGAGGCCGAGGCCGAGGCCGAGCCCGAGCCCCTGGGTCGGGCGAGGCGGAGGTCGTTCAGCAGAGGTCGGGGTGGAGTCCGAGCCCTGGGTCGGGCGAAGCGGGGTTCATCGTCTTCCGGGGCCTTAGCCCGAGTCCGAGCCCTGGGTCAGGCGGAGCGGAGTTCGCCGTCTTCCGGGGCCTTAGCCCGAGTCCGAGCCCTGGGTCGGGCGGAGCGGAGTTCGCCGTCTTCCGGGGCCTTAGCCCGAGTCCGAGCCCTGGGTCGGGCGGAGCGGAGTTCGCCGTCTTCCAGGGCCTTAGCCCGAGTCCGAGCCCTGGGTCGGGCGGAGCGGAGTTCGCCGTCTTCCGGGGCCTTAGCCCGAGTCCGAGCCCTGGGTCGGGCGGAGCGGAGTTTCCTCTGGCGCTTTTGGCCAAGCCTGGCTGCCCGTCGGTCTTACCCTTTGCATTAAAGGCCCCAGTGACTTGGTCGGTCGGCGCGGTGATTTAGTCAGGGTTACTTCTTATCGAAGGCAAGGCCTCGGGCAAGCCGGAGATGCGTCTGCCGTGAAAGAGGAGGCCTCGGGCGAGACAGAAACATCTCAGGGTCGGCTGCCCTTGCCCGAGGCTAGGCTCGGGCATGGCGTGATCGAGTCGCTCGTATGGACTGATCCCTGACTTAATCAAACCCATCAGGCCTCTGCAGCTTTATGCTGATGGGGGTTACCAGCTGAGAATTAGGCGTCTTGAGGGTACCCCTAATTATGGTCCCCGACAGTAGCCCCCGAGCCTCGAAGGGAGTGTTAACACTCGCTTGGAGGCTTTTGTCGCACTTTTTTGCAAGGGGACCAGCCTTTCTCGGTTGTACTTTGTTCCGGTGGGTGCGCGCGAGCGCACCCACCGGGTGTAGCCCCCGAGGCCTCGGAGGAGTGGTTTCACTCCTTCGAGGTCTTAATGCCTTGCGTAATGCTTCGGCTGGTCTGGTGGTTCCCTCATGCGAACAGGCCGTAGCCCAGGTGCTCTGTCGGGGCCCAAGTTCTCGGGCTGGTATGTTGACGCTGTCAACGGTTCGGCCGGAGCCGGGTTTGCGAGAGCAGCCCCCGAGCCTCCGCACAGGGCGAGAGGACGATCAGGGACAGACTCGGCTTTTTTACATACGCCCCTACGTCGCCTTTCCGCAAGGAGGAGGGGGGGAGAGCGCCATGTTACCCTCGATGGGCACCGAACATGGTGTCTCCGGTGAGCTGCAATCGGGTAATCCGAGTGGACGTCCGTGCCCCGTTCGTTGGGGGTCGGCTAGGGGCCCGGAGGCACGCCCAAAAGTACCTGCGGGTGATCTGCCGGACCCGGTCCCCTGGCGACGGGGTCCGAGGGCTCGTTGCCTCCCTCCGATGGGATTCCGTTACAGAGTCGTTCCCGCTGGTCTCGGAAATGTCCTAGGGTACCTCGGGAGCGCAGCCCGAGCCTTGGTTATGTATCGAACGTACCCCTGGTCATCCCTCGCTCAGTGTCTGAGGCGACTGTGAACCCTTTGGGGGGCCAGCCTTCGAACCCCTGATCAGTAATGGGCGCGGAGCCCGAGTAGCCTGAGGCGGTCGTGGAACCTTTCGGGGGGCCGACCTTCGAACCTCTGACCAGTAGTGGGTGTCGGGCCCACGCGATCTGAGGCGGCTGTTGAACCCTTCGGGGGGCCAGCCTTCGAACCCCTGATCAGTAATGAGGCCCGGAGCCTAGTTCCTTCACGGGGAAGGATCCCTTTGGGGGTATCCCCCTTCCCGGTCCCTGTTGCAAGAGATAGAGAAAGAGGAAAAAGGGAAAAAGGATACGAAATTGAACGACGTGGCGTACCTTTTTTGGTGTGGTCGTTTTGGTGAAGGCGAAACGTCGCCAGCTGCTCCCGCCAGTAGCGCTGCCCGTCGAGCCGCGGAGTTAATGCGCCGGGGCGAGTAGTTGGCGAGGCTGCCGTTGCGCGTGCGCGAGCCGTTCGAGGAACGGGTCACGGGCGTGTCGTCTTCACATCGTGAGAGAGGGGGTTCTCTTGCTGCCTCCGGATGGGACGTGAGCCTGGCTGATGGCGTGATCGCTGCTCTTGCGCGCCTGCCACTGTCATTACTGCCGGCCCACTTTTGACCGCGTTTGACCGCTGCGTCAGGCTGGCGCAGCTGGGCCGCGCGCTGGGCCGCCTCGGGTCGTGGTATTGGTTCCGCAACCGAGGAGGTGCGGTGATGGCGCAAGTGGCATAGTGGCTTACATGCAGCATCCGGCGCGCCGGTTGCGCGACGCGTGGGCTTGAGCCTCCGTGCTGGCCTGTCGGGAGTCGGAGAGGCGCGTCCACTTGGCGCGGTTGCATGCCGCCCGCATGGCTGCCCACCCCCTTCGCCCGTTGGTCTGGGCAAAAGTGGAGGGTCACTTGTAACTGCTGGGTGGTTGCGCGCGCGCCGCGCGCGGCGGTTCGGCTTCTTCTGCTTGGAGCCGGTCTGCATGACAGGTGGGTCCCAGCCCCTGCGCCGCAGGGGAGGGCTTTGGAGGCGTGTTGGAGAAGACTCAGCCCGTGACGGTTGGGGGCGCAGGCATGGAGAGTTGCCTTTAAAAGGAGGGCGACCCCTTTCGTAAGGCGACCATGCTTTCTTCCTCCCTTATGCATCGTGTCTTTTCGCCTTTCAAGCCCCCGGATGGGGGAAACCGCCATCTCCGTGCCTCATCGTCGGGGGACACCACTCCGTGGGAGTGGGTACCTTTCAGCCATCATTCGGCTTCAAGGATTTTCATCACACAGCCCAGCGGCTCCCCTCCGCTGGTGATCACCCAAGACGGTGGCCTACAGCTCCCGAATGGGGAGGGGCAAACCGGGCTGTGGTCCCGGCCCCGCCCTCAGTGTTGAGGGTGTTCGTCATCCTCGCCGGGGCGGGGAGCGAGGCGAGCCGGGGCCCCACCTCCTACGCGGGTCGGCGGGCCACCCCATTTTCCAGCTTCTGGTGGTGGCAATCGCCTTTTAGCCCCACGGCGGAGACATCCTCCAGCCATGCCGGGGAAGGAGAACTGTTGCTGCCCAGCTAGGATGCAACATTCCGTCTTCCTCCTCGCATTCGCGGCGAGGACGGCTGCGAGGATCTGCCGGGGCGCTTAGGGGCGTCCCCCGTTTGCTGGTGATTCACCCAGAGCTTGTCGCTCCTCGGGCTTCCCTGGCGGGGAGGTTGTCCGTACCCGCGGGGGCGGAACCGGAGTTCCGTTTGTAATGGCACCTCGAGTGCCGGGTTTTTTGTTCATTTTGGCTTTCGGGGCCTGAACATGTATGTAATTACGGCACGGAGCCGTGTTTTTTCCTCATTTCCGAGCACTAAGACTTGTCTGCTGATTGTCTGAACCGCTTCACTAAGCATGAGTCGCCCCGTGTCAAGGTGACGAGTGAGGTATCCGTATCCCAGAGGCGTAGGAGTCCCTCGGCTGGGTCGGCCCTGTTGTCCGAGGCTCCTCTAGCTTAGTTAAAGAGACCCCTCGGCCGCTCTTTGACGAGCCGAGGTCGGGGGTAGCGATATCAGCATGAGCAGAGGCAGAGTTGGCTCGGAAATGGAACCTGGTTGGCCGGAGCCTAGCCGGGTTGTCCGTTGGCAGGATCGACACCGGAGTCGGTCAGCCGAGGCTTCGGACCGGGCTCGTGCCCTCGGAAGGTGGTTGGCCGAGGCCCCGGAGGTGGCTGGCCGAGCCGCCTGCTCGGGCCGGATTCCCGGAGAAGTCCCTGACAACGATCGCCCGGGCGTGGTGATGACGCCGTCCTTTGGAGCGGAGGCCCTCGGACCGCGTCGCCGTCCGAGGCTAGTTCGGGCCTTGCCGAAGTTGCTGTCGATGCCGAGGGTGTCGCTGCCCCCTTCCAGCGCCAAGACCTGAGCCTGCAGGATCAACTTGTCTTGTAGCGTGTGCTTTGTGCGGCCGTCGAGGCCAGAACACACACCCTTGCTGTGTTGTAAAGCTGCGTCCCTTTTCCTCTTGTTCCAAGCATCTGGACTTTTTGTCGGTAACAGGGATGTTTGTGCGAGCGAAAGTTGCTTCTCGCGGAAGGTGAGGAATGAGGTATCCATATCCCGGAGGCGTGGGAGTCCCTCGGCTCGGTCGGCCTTGCCGCTTACGCGCACTTTTACTCGTCCATGAGGCCCTATCACCGACTTAGTCGAGAAAACTCGAAGAATCGCTTCGACAGAAGAGCTTCCGAACGTAGAGACTTGTTCGATCCGCGGAGTCACCTTATCCGAGCGCGAGTTACTTATCGCAGAAGGTGATGAGTGAGGTATCCGTATCCCGGAGGCGTAGGAGTCCCTCGGCTCGGTCAGCCTTGACTGCTTACGTGTACCCTGTCGTTTCCATGACCCACTTTTCGAAGTAGTCAAAAAGCACGAAAGATATTCTGGTAAAAGAGATTTTCTGTTCGAGGAAAATTTCGACGCAGAGGGGGTTTCCCCCCTTTTAGCCCCCGAGGGAGGGTCGGGCTTTGCCGAGGCGAGGCCGACCCTTCCTTGTTGACTAAACTTTGCGTGGGTGCGAGGTATATGAACAATTTGGAAACATCTCAAGGGTAGAAGCGACATAGCTGTTGGATGTTCCAAGCGTTGCCGTAGACCTCGCCTTGACTGTTGGCCAGCTTGTACGTTCCGGGCTTCAGAACTTTGGCGATGACGAACGGCCCCTCCCAGGGGGGCGTGAGCTTGTGCCTCCCTTGGTTGTCTTGCCACAGCCGAAGCACCAGATCGCCCACCTGGAGATCTCGGGGTCGGACCCCTCGGGCGTGGTAGCGTCGCAGGGACTGCTGATACCGTGCCGAGTGTAGTAAGGCCCTGTCCCGAGCCTCATCCAGCTGGTCCAGCGAGTCTTCTCGGCTAGCTTGGTTGCTTTCTTCGTTGTAAGCCCTCGTCCTCGGGGAGCCATATTCCAGGTCAGTGGGCAGGACGGCCTCGGCCCCGTAGACCAGGAAGAACGGCGTGAAACCTGTGGCTCGGCTTGGCGTCGTCCTCAGGCTCCAGACCACCGAGGGGAGTTCCTTCATCCATCGCTTGCCAAACTTGTTGAGATCATTGTAAATCCGGGGCTTGAGCCCTTGTAGAATCATGCCGTTGGCACGTTCCACTTGCCCATTCGCCATTCGACATGGGATGAGCTACGGCGGCCCAGTCTACCCGGATGTTGTGATCCTCGCAAAAATCCAAGAATTTTTTGCCGGTGAACTGGGTGCCGTTGTCGGTGATGATGGAGTTCGGGACCCCGAAGCGATGGATGATGTTGGTGAAGAACGCCACCGCCTGCTCGGATCTGATGCTGTTCAGGGGTCGGACCTCGATCCACTTGGAGAATTTATCGACGGCGACCAGCAGGTGCGTGTAGCCCCGGGCGCCTTCTGCAGAGGTCCGACGAGGTCCAGACCCCACATAGCGAAGGGCCAGGTAATGGGTATTGTCTGCAGAGCCTGAGCGGGCAGGTGGGTCTGCTTCGCATAGAATTGGCACCCTTCGCAGGCGCGGACAATTCTAGTGGCGTCAGCTACCGCCGTCGGCCAGTAGAAGCCTTGGCGGAAAGCGTTCCCGACGAGGGTTCGAGGTGCTGCATGATGGCCGCAAGCCCCCGAGTGTATCTCCTGCAGGAGTTCCTGACCCTCGGCGATGGAGATGCATCGCTGGAGGATGCCCGAGGGGCTACGGTGGTAGAGCTCCTTCTCATCGCCCAGCAAGACGAACGACTTGGCGCGTCGCGCTACCCGCCGAGCCTCGGCTCGGCCGAGGGGCAGCTCTCCTTGGCGGAGATATTGCAGGTACGGGGTCTGCCAATCTTGATCTGGCATGACCCCGCTCTGCTCCTCCTCGATGTGCAGTGCTTCGCCCTCGGGGGCCGAGGGTTCCTCGGGTTGAACCGAGGATGGCTCGGGCTGGGCCGAGGTCGCCTCGGACGGGGCCGAGGGCACCTCAGGCTCGGGCGTGCCGCCTATCTTGACGGAGGGTTGGTGCAGATCCCGGGAGAAGACGTCCGGGGGAACCGTCGTTCGCCCCGAGGCTATCTTCGCCAGCTCGTCCGCAGTCTCGTTGTAGCGCCGGGCGATGTGATTAAGCTCGAGCCCGTAGAACTTGTCTTCCAGGCGTCGAACCTCATCACAGTAGGCCTCCATCTTCGGGTCGCGGCAGTGGGAGTTCTTCATGACTTGGTCGATGACGAGCTGCGAGTCGCCGCGTGCATTGAGGCGTCGGACCCCTAGCTCGATGGCGATTCGCAACCCGTTGATCAGAGCCTCGTACTCAGCCACATTGTTGGACGCCGGGAAATGGAGGCGGAGTACGTAGCGCAGGTGTTTCCCGAGGGGCGAGACGAAGAGCAGGCCCGCGCCGGCTCCCGTCTTCATCAGCGACCCATCGAAAAACATGGTCCAGAGCTCTGGTTGGATCGGAACCGTCGGCAACTGGGTGTCGACCCATTCGGCTACGAAGTCCGCCAGTACCTGGGACTTGATGGCCTTCCGAGGGGCAAACGAGATTGTCTCGCCCATGATTTCCACCGCCCACTTTGCGATCCGTCCCGAGGCTTCTCGGCACTGGATGATCTCCCCCAGGGGGAAGGATGACACTACAGTCACCGGATGAGACTCGAAGTAATGTTGCAGCTTTCGCCTCGTCAGGATCACTGCATACAACAGCTTCTGGACTTGTGGGTAGCGGATCTTGATCTCGGACAGCACCTCGCTGACGAAGTAAACTGGCCTCTGAATGGGCAAGGCATGCCCCTCTTCCCGCCTTTCGACCACGATCGCGGCGCTGACCACTTGAGTGGTAGCGGCGACGTAGACCAGGAGGGTTTCTCCATCAGCGGGGGGTACCAAGACGGGCGCCTGTGTGAGGAGCGCCTTCAGGTTCCCGAGAGCTTCCTCGGCCTCGGGAGTCCAAGTGAAGCACTCGGCCTTCCTTAAGAGACGGTACAGGGGCAGGCCTCTTTCGCCGAGGCGCGAGATGAAACGGCTCAAGGCCGCGAGGCATCCCATGACCCTCTATACGCCTTTTAAGTCCTTGATGGGCCCCATGTTTGTGATGGCTGCGATCTTCTCCGGGTTGGCTTCAATGCCCCGCTCGGAGACGATGAATCCCAAAAGCATGCCTCGGGGCACCCCGAAGACGCACTTCTCGGGATTGAGCTTGACGCCCTTCGCCTTGAGACACCGGAATGTCAGTTCGAGGTCGGAGAGAAGGTCGGAGGCTTTCTTCGTCTTGACTACGAGTGTCGGCAGTAATGGGGTGGTGTCGCACGGCGGTGGAAGGAGTATCATGTCGTAGCTGCCGTCGAAAGACATGAACTCGAGACTCCCGAAACGGAGCACCGTCCCGGGTTGAAGAGGTCGTTGGAGACTGCCCATCTGGAGCTTGACGGGAAACTACTCGTCAACACGCAGCGTGCCCCTACCTGGCGCGCCAACTGTCGGCGTTCCGAGACCGGGGGGTCCCCGAGCCGACGAGTGAGTGTGCCGCGTGCCCCAGCCCAGATGGGTCGAGCGCGTGGGCGAGCGCGAAGGGGGGAGAGAGAGCGAGAGCGAGGTGGCCGGAGCCGGGTCGTGAGGGAGTCGGAGATTCCCGCGGCCTTCGTGTTCGTCCCGCGCCCAGGTCGGGTGCGCTTGCAGTAGGGGGTTACAAGCGTCCGCGCGGGTGAGGGGAGCGAGCGGCCCCGAGAGAGCGCCTGCCCCTGCCCTTCGTTCCCGCGAGGCCAACCTTCTCTAAGAAGGCCCTGGTCCTTCCTTTTATAGGCGTAAGGAGAGGATCCAGGTGTACAAATGGGGGTGTAGCAAGGTGCTACGTGTCTAGCGGGGGAGAGCTAGTGCCCTAAGTACATGCCAAGGTGGCAGCCGGAGAGATCTTGGCACCCAGCTAGTGTGGCGTCGTGGCTGTTGGAGAAGCAATGGAGCCGGGCGGAGGGACAGCTGTCGGAGTGGTTGGGCCCTTGCTGATGTCCCCCTGCTTTCGTAAGGGAGCTAGGAGCCGCCGTCGTCATGGTCCAGCGGGGCGCCATCATTGCCTATCTGGCGGAGCTAGCCAGATGGGACGTCGGTCCTGTTCTCTGCGGCCCGAGTCGTCTCAGGGTAGGGTGATGATGGCGCTTCCTGTCGACGTGGCAGACTCGTGCCCTAGGTCGGGCGACGTGGGGGCTCCTCCGAAGCCGAGGTCGAGTCTGTCCTGCATGGCCGAGGCCGAGGCCGAGCCCGAGCCCCTGGGTCGGGCGAGGCGGAGGTCGTTCGGCAGAGGTCGGGGTGGAGTCCGAGCCCTGGGTCGGGCGAAGCGGGGTTCATCGTCTTCCGGGGCCTTAGCCCGAGTCCGAGCCCTGGGTCGGGCGGAGCGGAGTTCGCCGTCTTCCGGGGCCTTAGCCCGAGTCCGAGCCCTGGGTCGGGCGGAGCGGAGTTCACCGTCTTCCGGGGCCTTAGCCCGAGTCCGAGCCCTGGGTCGGGCGGAGCGGAGTTCGCCGTCTTCCGGGGCCTTAGCCCGAGTCCGAGCCCTGGGTCGGGCGGAGCGGAGTTCGCCGTCTTCCGGGGCCTTAGCCCGAGTCCGAGCCCTGGGTCGGGCGGAGCGGAGTTTCCTCTGGCGCTTTTGGCCAAGCCTGGCTGCCCGTCGGTCTTACCCTTTGCGTTAAAGGCCCCAGTGACTTGGTCGGTCGGCGCGGTGATTTAGTCAGGGTTACTTCTTATCGAAGGCAAGGCCTCGGGCAAGCCGGAGATGCGTCTGCCGTGAAAGAGGAGGCCTCGGGCAAGACGGAAACATCTCAGGGTCGGCTGCCCTTGCCCGAGGCTAGGCTCGGGCGTGGCGTGATCGAGTCGCTCGTATGGACTGATCCTTGACTTAATCAAACCCATCAGGCCTCTGCAGCTTTATGCTGATGGGGGTTACCAGCTGAGAATTAGGCGTCTTGAGGGTACCCCTAATTATGGTCCCCGACAGTAGCCCCCGAGCCTCGAAGGGAGTGTTAACACTCGCTTGGAGGCTTTTGTCGCACTTTTTTGCAAGGGGACCAGCCTTTCTCGGTTGTACTTTGTTCCGGTGGGTGCGCGCGAGCGCACCCACCGGGTGTAGCCCCCGAGGCCTCGGAGGAGTGGTTTCACTCCTTCGAGGTCTTAATGCCTTGCGTAATGCTTCGGCTGGTCTGGTGGTTCCCTCATGCGAACAGGCCGTAGCCCAGGTGCTCTGTCGGGGCCCAAGTTCTCGGGCTGTTATGTTGACGCTGTCAACGGTTCGGCCGGAGCCGGGTTTGCGAGAGCAGCCCAGATTTACAATGATCTCAACAAGTTCGGCAAGCGATGGATGAAGGAACTCCCCTCGGTGGTCTGGAGCCTGAGGACGACGCCAAGCCGAGCCACAGGTTTCACGCCGTTCTTCCTGGTCCAAGGGGCCGAGGCCGTCCTGCCCACTGACCTGGAATACGGCTCCCCGAGGACGAGGGCCTACAACGAAGAAAGCAACCAAGCTAGCCGAGAAGACTCGCTGGACCAGCTGGATGAGGCTCGGGACAGGGCCTTACTACACTCGGCACGGTATCAGCAGTCCCTGCGATGCTACCACGCCCGAGGGGTCCGACCCCGAGATCTCCAGGTGGGCGATCTGGTGCTTCGGCTGCGGCAAGACACCCGAGGGAGGCACAAGCTCACGCCCCCCTGGGAGGGGCCGTTCGTCATCGTGTCGGCGTTCCGAGACCGGGGGGTCCCCGAGCCGACGAGTGAGTGTGCCGCGTGCCCCAGCCCAGATGGGTCGAGCGCGTGGGCGAGCGCGAAGGGGGGAGAGAGAGCGAGAGCGAGGTGGCCGGAGCCGGGTCGTGAGGGAGTCGGAGATTCCCGCGGCCTTCGTGTTTGTCCCGCGCCCAGGTCGGGTGCGCTTGCAGTAGGGGGTTACAAGCGTCCGCGCGGGTGAGGGGAGCGAGCGGCCCCGAGAGAGCGCCTGCCCCTGCCCTTCGTTCCCGCGAGGCCAACCTTCTCTAAGAAGGCCCTGGTCCTTCCTTTTATAGGCATAAGGAGAGGATCCAGGTGTACAAATGGGGGTGTAGCAAGGTGCTACGTGTCTAGCGGGGGAGAGCTAGTGCCCTAAGTACATGCCAAGGTGGCAGCCGGAGAGATCTTGGCACCCAACTAGTGTGGCGTCGTGGCTGTTGGAGAAGCAATGGAGCCGGGCGGAGGGACAGCTGTCGGAGTGGTTGGGCCCTTGCTGACGTCCCCCTACTTTCGTAAGGGAGCTGGGAGCCGCCGTCGTCATGGTCCAGCGGGGCGCCATCATTGCCTATCTGGCGGAGCTAGCCAGATGGGACGTCGGTCCTGTTCTCTGCGGCCCGAGTCGTCTCAGGGTAGGGTGATGATGGCGCTTCCTGTCGACATGGCGGACTCGTGCCCTAGGTCGGGCGACGTGGGGGCTCCTCCGAAGCCGAGGTCGAGTCTGTCCTGCATGGCCGAGGCCGAGGCCGAGGCCGAGCCCGAGCCCCTGGGTCGGGCGAGGCGGAGGTCGTTCAGCAGAGGTCGGGGTGGAGTCCGAGCCCTGGGTCGGGCGAAGCGGGGTTCATCGTCTTCCGGGGCCTTAGCCCGAGTCCGAGCCCTGGGTCGGGCAGAGCGGAGTTCGCCGTCTTCCGGGGCCTTAGCCCGAGTCCGAGCCCTGGGTCGGGCGGAGCGGAGTTCGCCGTCTTCCGGGGCCTTAGCCCGAGTCCGAGCCCTGGGTCGGGCGGAGCGGAGTTCGCCGTCTTCCGGGGCCTTAGCCCGAGTCCGAGCCCTGGGTCGGGCGGAGCGGAGTTTCCTCTGGCGCTTTTGGCCAAGCCTGGCTGCCCGTCAGTCTTACCCTTTGCGTTAAAGGCCCCAGTGACTTGGTCGGTCGGCGCGGTGATTTAGTCAGGGTTACTTCTTATCGAAGGCAAGGCCTCGGGCGAGCCGGAGATGCGTCTGCCGTGAAAGAGGAGGCCTCGGGCGAGACGGAAACATCTCAGGGTCGGCTGCCCTTGCCCGAGGCTAGGCTCGGGCGTGGCGTGATCGAGTCGCTCGTATGGACTGATCCCTGACTTAATCAAACCCATCAGGCCTCTGCAGCTTTATGCTGATGGGGGTTACCAGCTGAGAATTAGGCGTCTTGAGGGTACCCCTAATTATGGTCCCCGACAGTAGCCCCCGAGCCTCGAAGGGAGTGTTAACACTCGCTTGGAGGCTTTTGTCGCACTTTTTTGCAAGGGGACCAGCCTTTCTCGGTTGTACTTTGTTCCGGTGGGTGCGCGCGAGCGCACCCGCCGGGTGTAGCCCCCGAGGCCTCGGAGGAGTGGTTTCACTCCTTCGAGGTCTTAATGCCTTGCGTAATGCTTCGGCTGGTCTGGTGGTTCCCTCATGCGAACAGGCCGTAGCCCAGGTGCTCTGTCGGGGCCCAAGTTCTCGGGCTGGTATGTTGACGCTGTCAACGGTTCGGCCGGAGCCGGGTTTGCGAGAGCAGCCCCCGAGCCTCTGCACAGGGCGAGAGGACGATTAGGGACAGACTCGGCTTTTTTACATACGCCCCTACGTCGCCTTTCCGCAAGGAGGAGGGGGGAGAGCGCCATGTTACCCTCGATGGGCACCGAACATGGTGTCTCTGGTGAGCTGCAATCGGGTAATCCGAGTGGACGTCCGTGCCCCGTTCGTTGGGGGTCGGCTAGGGGCCCGGAGGCACGCCCAAAAGTACCTGCGGGTGATCTGCCGGACCCGGTCCCTTGGCGACGGGGTCCGAGGGCTCGTTGCCTCCCTCCGATGGGATTCCGTTACAGAGTCGTTCCCGCTGGTCTCGGAAATGTCCTAGGGTACCTCGGGAGCGCAGCCCGAGCCTTGGTTATGTATCGAACGTACCCCTGGTCATCCCTCGCTCAGTGTCTGAGGCGACTGTGAACCCTTCGGGGGGCCAGCCTTCGAACCCCTGATCAGTAATGGGCGCGGAGCCCGAGTAGCCTGAGGCGGTCGTGGAACCTTTCGGGGGGCCGACCTTCGAACCTCTGACCAGTAGTGGGTGTCGGGCCCACGCGATCTGAGGCGGCTGTTGAACCCTTCGGGGGGCCAGCCTTCGAACCCCTGATCAGTAATGAGGCCCGGAGCCTAGTTCCTTCACGGGGAAGGATCCCTTTGGGGGTATCCCCCTTCCCGGTCCCTGTTGCAAGAGATAGAGAAAGAGGAAAAAGGGAAAAAGGATACGAAATTGAACGACGTGGCGTACCTTTTTTGGTGTGGTCGTTTTGGTGAAGGCGAAACGTCGCCAGCTGCTCCCGCCAGTAGCGCTGCCCATCGAGCCGCGGAGTTAATGCGCCGGGGCGAGTAGTTGGCGAGGCTGCCGTTGCGCGTGCGCGAGCCGTTCGAGGAACGGGTCACGGGCGTGTCGTCTTCACACCGTGAGAGAGGGGGTTCTCTTGCTGCCTCCGGATGGGACGTGAGCCTGGCTGATGGCGTGATCGCTGCTCTTGCGCGCCTGCCACTGTCATTACTGCCGGCCCACTTTTGACCGCGTTTGACCGCTGCGTCAGGCTGGCGCAGCTGGGCCGCGCGCTGGGCCGCCTCGGGTCGTGGTATTGGTTCCGCAACCGAGGAGGTGCGGTGGTGGCGCAAGTGGCATAGTGGCTTACATGCAGCATCCGGCGCGCCGGTTGCGCGACGCGTGGGCTTGAGCCTCCGTGCTGGCCTGTCGGGAGTCGGAGAGGCACGTCCACTTGGCGCGGCTGCATGCCGCCCGCATGGCTGCCCACCCCCTTCGCCCGTTGGTCTGGGCAAAAGTGGAGGGTCACTTGTAACTGCTGGGTGGTGGCGCGCGCGCCGCGCGCGGCGGTTCGGCTTCTTCTGCTTGGAGCCGGTCTGCATGACAGGTGGGTCCCAGCCCCCGCGCCGCAGGGGAGGGCTTTGGAGGCGTGTTGGAGAAGACTCAGCCCGTGACGGTTGGGGGCGCAGGCACGGAGAGTTGCCTTTAAAAGGAGGGCGACCCCTTTCGTAAGGCGACCATGCTTTCTTCCTCCCTTATGCATCGTGTCTTTCCGCCTTTCAAGCCCCCGGATGGGGGAAACCGCCGTCTCCGTGCCTCATCGTCGGGGGACACCACTCCGTGGGAGCGGGTACCTTTCAGCCATCGTTCGGCTTCAAGGATTTTCATCATGCAGCCCGGCTGCACCCCTCCACCGGGGGTCACCCAAGAGGGCGACCTCCGGCTTGATGGTGGGGGAAAGCGAGCCGGGCTGCGGCCTCTACCCCTCCCTCAGCCTCAAGGATTTTCATCACCAGGGCTGAGGAGGGGAGTGTGCCGAGTTGGGGTCGGCTCCCGCGCGGGCGGTGGCCCGCTCCTTCCCTCAGTGATCGGGGGGAAGGGCGAGAGTCGTCTGTTGCGCCAACAGCTGCAGCGTGCCTGGCCTTCGGACGCGAGTGGCTTCGGAGTCGCTCGCGGCGCCGGCGTTTGCCACGGCAACTGGAAGAGGTTCTTCCGCCGGCGCAACAGCCAAGGTTGGCCATGGACCGACCTCCAACTTTACGGCCTTCTGCCCGTCCTTGCCTCTCGAGTTTGGGCAGGGGCGGGGGCCTCCTAGCAGCAGCATCCGCCCTGAGGCCATCATTGCTGCTGTTCGGCCCCCCGGGGCAGAAGTCTTCATCGTCGCCGCTGTCGGGGCGGTCGGCGACATGCCGTTCGTCGGTCTTCTGTTGCCCCGCAGGTCCATCCCCATCGAGTGGGGTTGTTCGTACCTGCGGAGGGGGAACCAGAGTTCCGTTTGTAATGGCACTTCGAGTGCCGGGTTTTTTGTTCATTTTGGCTTTCGGGGCCTGAACATGTATGTAATTACGGCACGGAGCCGTGTTTTTTCCTCATTTCCGAGCACTAAGACTCGTCTGCTGATTGTCTGAACCGCTTTACTAAGCATGAGTCGCCCCGTGTCAAGGTGACGAGTGAGGTATCTGTATCCCGGAGGCGTAGGAGTCCCTCGGCTCGGTCGGCCCTGTTGTCCGAGGCTCCTCTAGCTTAGTTAAAGAGACCCCTCGGCCGCTCTTCGACGAGCCGAGGCCGGGGGTAGCGATATCAGCATGAGCAGAGGCGAAGTTGGCTCGGAAATGAAACCTGGTTGGCCGGAGCCTAGCCGAGTTGTCCGTCGGCAGGATCGACGCCGGAGTTGGTCAGCCGAGGCTTCGGACCCGGCTCGTGCCCTCGGAAGGTGGTTGGCCGAGGCCCCGGAGGTGGCTGGCCGAGCCGCCTGCTCGGGCCGGATTCCCGGAGAAGTCCCTGACAACGATCGCCCAAGCGTGGTGATGACGCCGTCCTTTGGAGCGGAAGCCCTCGGACCGCGTCGCCGTCCGAGGCTAGTTCGGGCCTTGCCGAAGTTGCTGTCGATGCCGAGGGTGTCGCTGCCCCCTTCCAGCGCCAAGACCTGAGCCTGCAGGATCAGCTTGTCTTGTAGTGTGTGCTTTGTGCGGCCGTCGAGGCCAGAACACACACCCTTGCTGTGTTGTAAAGCTGCGTCCCTTTTCCTCTTGTTCCAAGCATCTGGACTTTTTGTCGGTAACAGGGATGTTTGTGCGAGCGAAAGTTGCTTCTCGCGGAAGGTGAGGAGTGAGGTATCCGTATCCCGGAGGCGTGGGAGTCCCTCGGCTCGGTCGGCCTTGCCGCTTACGCGCACTTTTACTCGTCCATGAGGCCCTATCACCGACTTAGTCGAGAAAACTCGAAGAATCGCTTCGACAGAAGAGCTTCCGAACGTAGAGACTTGTTCGATCCGCGGAGTCACCTTATCCGAGCGCGAGTTACTTATCGCAGAAGGTGATGAGTGAGGTATCCGTATCCCGGAGGCGTAGGAGTCCCTCGGCTCGGTCAGCCTTGACTGCTTACGTGTACCCTGTCGTTTCCATGACCCACTTTTCGAAGTAGTCAAAAAGCACGAAAGATATTCTGGTAAAAGAGATTTTCTGTTCGAGGAAAATTTCGACGCAGAGGGGGTTTCCCCCCTTTTAGCCCCCGAGGGAGGGTCGGGCTTTGCCGAGGCGAGGCCGACCCTTCCTTGTTGACTAAACTTTGCGTGGGTGCGAGGTATATGAACAATTTGGAAACATCTCAAGGGTAGAAGCGACGTAGCTGTTGGATGTTCCAAGCGTTGCCGTAGACCTCGCCTTGACTGTTGGCCAGCTTGTACGTTCCGGGCTTCAGAACTTTGGCGATGACGAACGGCCCCTCCCAGGGGGGCGTGAGCTTGTGCCTCCCTCGGGTGTCTTGCCGCAGCCGAAGCACCAGATCGCCCACCTGGAGATCTCGGGGTCGGACCCCTCGGGCGTGGTAGCGTCGCAGGGACTGCTGATACCGTGCCGAGTGTAGTAAGGCCCTGTCCCGAGCCTCATCCAGCTGGTCCAGCGAGTCTTCTCGGCTAGCTTGGTTGCTTTCTTCGTTGTAGGCCCTCGTCCTCGGGGAGCCGTATTCCAGGTCAGTGGGCAGGACGGCCTCGGCCCCTTGGACTAGGAAGAACGGCGTGAAACCTGTGGCTCGGCTTGGCGTCGTCCTCAGGCTCCAGACCACCGAGGGGAGTTCCTTCATCCATCGCTTGCCGAACTTGTTGAGATCATTGTAAATCCGGGGCTTGAGCCCTTGTAGAATCATGCCGTTGGCACGTTCCACTTGCCCATTCGACATGGGATGAGCTACGGCGGCCCAGTCTACCCGGATGTTGTGATCCTCGCAAAAATCCAAGAATTTTTTGCCGGTGAACTGGGTGCCGTTGTCGGTGATGATGGAGTTCGGGACCCCGAAGCGATGGATGATGTTGGTGAAGAACGCCACCGCCTGCTCGGATCTGATGCTGTTCAGGGGTCGGACCTCGATCCACTTGGAGAATTTATCAACGGCGACCAGCAGGTGCGTGTAGCCCCCGGGCGCCTTCTGCAGAGGGCCGACGAGGTCCAGACCCCACACAGCGAAGGGCCAGGTGATGGGTATTGTCTGCAGAGCCTGAGCGGGCAGGTGGGTCTGCTTCGCATAGAATTGGCACCCTTCGCAGGCGCGGACAATTCTAGTGGCGTCAGCTACCGCCGTCGGCCAGTAGAAGCCTTGGCGGAAAGCGTTCCCGACGAGGGTTCGAGGTGCTGCATGATGGCCGCAAGCCCCTGAGTGTATTTCCTGCAGGAGTTCCTGACCCTCGGCGATGGAGATGCATCGCTGGAGGATGCCCGAGGGGCTACGGTGGTAGAGCTCCTTCTCATCGCCCAGCAAGACGAACGACTTGGCGCGTCGCGCTACCCGCCGAGCCTCGGCTCGGCCGAGGGGCAGCTCTCCTTGGCGGAGATATTGCAGGTACGGGGTCTGCCAATCTTGATCTGGCATGACCCCGCTCTGCTCCTCCTCGATGTGCAGTGCTTCGCCCTCGGGGGCCGAGGGTTCCTCGGGTTGAACCGAGGATGGCTCGGGCTGGGCCGAGGTCGCCTCGGACGGGGCAGAGGGCACCTCGGGCTCGGGCGTGCCGCCTATCTCGACGGAGGGTTGGTGCAGATCCCGGGAGAAGACGTCCGGGGGAACCGTCGTTCGCCCCGAGGCTATCTTCGCCAGCTCGTCCGCAGTCTCGTTGTAGCGCCGGGCGATGTGGTTAAGCTCGAGCCCGTAGAACTTGTCTTCCAGGCGTCGAACCTCATCACAGTAGGCCTCCATCTTCGGGTAGCGGCAGTGGGAGTTCTTCATGACTTGGTCGATGACGAGCTGCGAGTCGCCGCGTGCATTGAGGCGTCGGACCCCTAGCTCGATGGCGATTCGCAACCCGTTGATCAGAGCCTCGTACTCAGCCACATTGTTGGACGCCGGGAAATGGAGGCGGAGTACGTAGCGCAGGTGTTTCCCGAGGGGCGAGACGAAGAGCAGGCCCGCACCGGCTCCCGTCTTCATCAGCGACCCGTCGAAAAACATGGTCCAGAGCTCCGGTTGGATCGGAGCCGTCGGCAACTGGGTGTCGACCCATTCGGCTACGAAGTCCGCCAGTACCTGGGACTTGATGGCCTTCCGAGGGGCAAACGAGATTGTCTCGCCCATGATTTCCACCGCCCACTTTGCGATCCGTCCCGAGGCTTCTCGGCACTGGATGATCTCCCCCAGGGGGAAGGATGACACTACAGTCACCGGATGAGACTCGAAGTAATGTCGCAGCTTTCGCCTCGTCAGGATTACTGCATACAGCAGCTTCTGGACTTGTGGGTAGCGGATCTTGGTCTCGGACAGCAC
Organism: Zea luxurians; assembly: GCA_029449295.1. Lineage (NCBI taxonomy): Eukaryota > Viridiplantae > Streptophyta > Magnoliopsida > Poales > Poaceae > Zea > Zea luxurians. The sequence goes on from JAOPSE010000044.1 coordinate 3,646,815, forward strand.
CTCGCTGACGAAGTAAACTGGCCTCTGAATGGGCAAGGCATGCCCCTCTTCCCGCCTTTCGACCACGATCGCGGCGCTGACCACTTGAGTGGTAGCGGCGACGTAGACCAGGAGGGTTTCTCCATCAGCGGGGGGTGCCAAGACGGGCGCCTGTGTGAGGAGCGCCTTCAGGTTCCCGAGAGCTTCCTCGGCCTCGGGAGTCCAAGTGAAGCACTCGGCCTTCCTTAAGAGACGGTACAGGGGCATGCCTCTTTCGCCGAGGCGCGAGATGAAACGGCTCAAGGCCGCGAGGCATCCCATGACCCTCTGTACGCCTTTTAAGTCCTTGATGGGCCCCATGTTTGTGATGGCTGCGATCTTCTCCGGGTTGGCTTCGATGCCCCGCTCGGAGACGATGAATCCCAAAAGCATGCCTCGGGGCACCCCGAAGACGCACTTCTCGGGATTGAGCTTGACGCCCTTCGCCTTGAGACACCGGAATGTCAGTTCGAGGTCGGAGAGAAGGTCGGAGGCTTTCTTCGTCTTGACTACGATGTCATCGACGTAGGCCTCGACCGTGCGACCGATGTGTTCGCCGAACACATGGTTCATGCACCACTGGTACGTTGCACCCGCGTTCCTCATACCGAACGGCATGGTGACATAACAGTACATGCCGAAGGGCGTGATGAAAGAAGTCGCGAGCTGGTCGGACTCTTTCATCTTGATTTGATGATACCCTGAGTAGGCATCGAGGAAAGACAGGGTTTCGCACCCTGCAGTGGAGTCCACGATTTGATCGATGCGAGGTAGAGGGTAGGGGACTTTCGGACATGCTTTGTTGAGACCAGTGTAGTCTACACACATCCGCCATTTCCCCCCTTTCTTCCTCACAAGTACAGGGTTGGCAAGCCATTCAGGGTGGAATACCTCTTTGATGAACCCTGCTGCCATCAGCTTGTGGATCTCCTCGCCTATCACCCTGCGCCTTTCCTCGTCGAATCGGCGCAGAGGCCGTCTGACCGGTCGGGCTCCGGCCCGAATATCCAGCGAGTGCTCGGCGACATCCCTCGATATGCCGGGCATGTCCGAGGGACTCCATGCAAAAACGTCGGCGTTTGCGCGGAGAAAGTCGACGAGCACTGCTTCCTATTTGGGGTCGAGCCCGGATCCGATCCGAATCTGCTTGGAGGTGTCGCCACTGGGGTCGAGAGGGACGGCCTTAACCGTCTCCGCTGGCTCGAAGTTGCCGGCATGTCGCTTCACGTCCGGCACCTCTCGGGAGAGGCTTTCCAGGTCGGCAATGAGGGCCTCGGACTCGGCGAGGGCCTCGGCGTACTCCACGCACTCCACATCGCATTCGAATGCGTGTTTGTACGTGGGGTCGACGGTGATGACCCCGTTGGGGCCCGGCATCTTGAGCTTCAGGTAGGTGTAGTTGGGGATGGCCATGAACTTCGCGTAGCATGGCCTTCCCAACACTGCGTGGTAGGTCCCTCGGAACCCGACCACCTCGAACGTTAAAGTCTCCCTTCGGAAGTTGGAGGGTGTTCCGAAGCAGACAGGAAGGTCGAGCTGTCCGAGGGGCTGGACGCGCTTCCCGGGAATGATCTCGTGGAAGGGCGCAGCGCCTGCTCGGACGGATGACAGATCGACGCGCAGGAGCCTGAGGGTCTCAGCGTAGATGATGTTGAGGCAGCTGCCTCCATCCATCAGGACCTTGGTGAGCCTGACGTCGCCGATGACGGGATCGACGACGAGCGGGTACTTCCCTGGGCTCGGCACGTGGTCGGGGTGGTCATCCTGGTCGAAGGTGATGGGCTTGTCGGACCAGTCTAGGTAGACTGGCGCCGCCACCTTCACCGAGCAGACCTCCCGACGCTCCTGCTTACGATGCTGAGCCGAGGCATTCGCCGCATGCCCTCCGTAGATCATGAAGCAGTCGCGGACCTCGGGGAACTCTCCTGCTTGGTGATCTTCCTTTTTGCCGTCGTCGCGGGCCCTGTCACCCTCTGCGGGTGGCCCGGCCCGGTGGAAGTGGCGCCGAAGCATGACGCACTCCTCAAGGGTGTGCTTGACGGGCCCCTGATGGTAGGGGCACGTCTCCTTGAGTGCCTCGTCGAAGAGGTTGACGCCTCCGGGGGCTTCCGAGGGTTCTTGTACTCGGCGGCGGCGACAAGGTCCGTGCTGGCGGCATCGCGTTTCGGTTGCAACTTCCTCCTGCCTTTCTTCTTGGCGCCGAGCGGAGTAGACGCCTCGGGAGCATCTTCCGACGGGCGGCCCTGGGGCTGCTTGTCCTTTCGGAAGATGGCCTCGACCGCCTCCTGACCAGAGGCGAACTTGGTGGCGATGTCCATCAGCTCGCTCGCCCTGGTGGGGGTCTTGCGACCCAACTTGCTCACCAGGTCACGGCAGGTGGTGCCGGCAAGGAACGCGCCGATGACATCGGAGTCGGTGATGTTGGGCAGCTCGGTGCGCTGCTTCGAGAATCGCCGGATGTAGTCCCGAAGGGACTCTCCCGGCTGTTGCCGGCAGCTTCGGAGGTCCCAGGAATTCCCGGGGCGCACATACGTGCCCTGGAAGTTGCCGGCGAAAGCCTGGACCAGATCCTCCCAGTTGGAAATCTGCCCCAGAGGCAGGTGCTCCAACCAAGCGCGAGCGGTGTCGGAGAGGAACAGGGGGAGGTTGCGGATGATGAGGTTGTCATCGTCCGTCCCACCCAGTTGACAGGCCAGGCGGTAATCCGCAAGCCACAATTCCGGTCTCGTTTCCCCCGAGTACTTTGTGATAGTAGTCGGGGGTCGGAATCGGGGCAGAAACGGCGCCCGCCGAATGGCCCGGCTAAAGACCTGCGGACCGGGTGGTTCGGGCGAGGGACTCCGATCCTCCCCGCTGTCGTAGCGTCCCCCACGCCTGGGGTGATAACCTCGGCGCACCCTTTCGTCGAGGCGGGCCCGACGGTCGCGATGAGGGTGCTCGTCACCGAGGTGGCCCGGGGCCGCAGGCGCGGTGTTGCGCGTGCGCCCGGTGAAGACCGAGGCTTCCCGCGTGAGTCGGGAAGTCGCGGCACGAGGTTCCGAGGGGTACCCCTGCCTTCGGGAGGCAGAGCTCTCGGCCCGCCGGGCCGCAGCGCCTTCCAGGAGATGCTTGAGCTCTCCCTGGATTCGCCGTCCCTCGGTGGTTGATGACTCCGGCATCGCGCGGAGGAGCATTGCTGCGGTGGCCAGGTCCTGACCGGTTCCGCCGGATGCGGGTGGCGGTCTGTCCCTGGCATCGTTGGCGATGCGGTGCTGGAGACCTTGGGGCAGGTGACGTATTTCTCCGGCCGGGGGCTGGCTCGCCCATACCTGCCCGACGTTCCGGCGGATTGCCTCGAGCGCTCCTGCTCCCTCATCGAGCCCGGCCTGCGCCCCGCGGACTTGCTCGAGCTGTGGGTCGTGACCCCCCCGCCGGAACAGGGACCACAGCTAGCTCCCGCGGGATGTCGGCGCGAGGCGCTGGCCTAGGGGGATCACCATCCTCCGGCATGCCGAGACAGCTGCCTCCGGAGGGATCCCCTAGCTCGACGTGGAAACATTCGCGGCTCGGGCCGCAGTCCTTGTCGTCAAGGCTGCGGCTGCCGTCGGAACAGTCGGAGAGGCAGTAGTTGCATGCGGTCATGAAGTCCCGCATGGCACTGGGGTTGCCAGATCCAGAGAAATCCCAGCAGATGCTGGGGTCGTCATCTTCCTCGGACCCAGAGGGTCCGTAGGTCGAGACACCCGTCAATCGGTCCCAAGGCGACCGCACACGAAACCCCAGAGAGGTTGCACTCGCCTCAACGTGAGCGCCCGCCAAAGCGAGGCCGCCAGGCGGGTTGAGGCCGAGTCGAAATGACGAAGGATGGGAATCAGCCCGTACCTTTTGGTCGACGAGGATCGACGAAGTCGCATCGGGGGCTGATCGTGCTGTCGGCCTGGGTGCGAGGGCGACGTCCTGCAGGCCCTCCGTGAGCGTGCTGGCGTCGTCCACTTGCTCGGGATCGGCGTGTCGCGGGGGGACGGCGCTCGCCTTCGCCTCAAACGCGTGGGTGATGCCCGACGCGTCCTCCGTTAGGGCGCCGGGGATGTCGATTTGCTCGACAGTCGACTGAGCGCAGCCTCCCGCTCGGCCTTGGTTGCCCCGCCTCCTCCTCCGATGGCGAGGGAGAGGATGGGGTGAGCTCGAAAGTTGTCCTTCCCCCACGCGGGAAAGACGTCGTCGATTCCACCGCCGGCGGGCGGGCTGTCCGCCACCGTTATCGCTGTCGCGCGGCGGTGGAAGGAGTATCATGTCGTAGCTGCCGTCGAAAGACATGAACTCGAGACTCCCGAAATGGAGCACCGTCCCGGGTTGAAGAGGTCGTTGGAGACTGCCCATCTGGAGCTTGATAGGAAACTACTCGTCAACACGCAACATGCCCCTACCTGGCGCGCCAACTGTCGGCGTTCCGAGACCGGGGGGTCCCCGAGCCGACGAGTGAGTGTGCCGCGTGCCCCAGCCCAGATGGGTCGAGCGCGTGGGCGAGCGCGAAGGGGGGGGGGGAGAGAGCGAGAGCGAGGTGGCCGGAGCCGGGTCGTGAGGGAGTCGGAGATTCCCGCGGCCTTCGTGTTTGTCCCGCGCCCAGGTCGGGTGCGCTTGCAGTAGGGGGTTACAAGCGTCCGCGCGGGTGAGGGGAGCGAGCGGCCCCGAGAGAGCGCCTGCCCCTGCCCTTCATTCCCGCGAGGCCAACCTTCTCTAAGAAGGCCCTGGTCCTTCCTTTTATAGGCGTAAGGAGAGGATCCAGGTGTACAAATGGGGGTGTAGCAAGGTGCTACGTGTCTAGCGGGGGAGAGCTAGTGCCCTAAGTACATGCCAAGGTGGCAGCCGGAGAGATCTTGGCACCCAGCTAGTGTGGCGTCGTGGCTGTTGGAGAAGCAATGGAGCCGGGCGGAGGGACAGCTGTCGGAGTGGTTGGGCCCTTGCTGACGTCCCCCTGCTTTCGTAAGGGAGCTGGGAGCCGCCGTCGTCATGGTCCAGCGGGGCGCCATCATTGCCTATCTGGCGGAGCTAGCCAGATGGGACGTCGGTCCTGTTCTCTGCGGCCCGAGTCGTCTCAGGGTAGGGTGATGATGGCGCTTCCTGTCGACGTGGCGGACTCGTGCCCTAGGTCGGGCGACGTGGGGGCTCCTCCGAAGCCGAGGTCGAGTCTGTCCTGCATGGCCGAGGCCGAGGCCGAGGCCGAGCCCGAGCCCCTGGGTCGGGCGAGGCGGAGGTCGTTCAGCAGAGGTCGGGGTGGAGTCCGAGCCCTGGGTCGGGCGAAGCGGGGTTCATCGTCTTCCGGGGCCTTAGCCCGAGTCCGAGCCCTGGGTCGGGCGGAGCGGAGTTCGCCGTCTTCCGGGGCCTTAGCCCGAGTCCGAGCCCTGGGTCGGGCAGAGCGGAGTTCGCCGTCTTCCGAGGCCTTAGCCCGAGTCCGAGCCCTGGGTCGGGCGGAGCGGAGTTCGCCGTCTTCCGGGGCCTTAGCCCGAGTCCGAGCCCTGGGTCGGGCGGAGCGGAGTTTCCTCTGGCGCTTTTGGCCAAGCCTGGCTGCCCGTCAGTCTTACCCTTTGCGTTAAAGGCCCCAGTGACTTGGTCGGTCGGCGCGGTGATTTAGTCAGGGTTACTTCTTATCGAAGGCAAGGCCTCGGGCGAGCCGGAGATGCGTCTGCCGTGAAAGAGGAGGCCTCGGGCGAGACGGAAACATCTCAGGGTCGGCTGCCCTTGCCCGAGGCTAGGCTCGGGCGTGGCGTGATCGAGTCGCTCGTATGGACTGATCCCTGACTTAATCAAACCCATCAGGCCTCTGCAGCTTTATGCTGATGGGGGTTACCAGCTGAGAATTAGGCGTCTTGAGGGTACCCCTAATTATGGTCCCCGACAGTAGCCCCCGAGCCTCGAAGGGAGTGTTAACACTCGCTTGGAGGCTTTTGTCGCACTTTTTTGCAAGGGGACCAGCCTTTCTCGGTTGTACTTTGTTCCGGTGGGTGCGCGCGAGCGCACCCGCCGGGTGTAGCCCCCGAGGCCTCGGAGGAGTGGTTTCACTCCTTCGAGGTCTTAATGCCTTGCGTAATGCTTCGGCTGGTCTGGTGGTTCCCTCATGCGAACAGGCCGTAGCCCAGGTGCTCTGTCGGGGCCCAAGTTCTCGGGCTGGTATGTTGACGCTGTCAACGGTTCGGCCGGAGCCGGGTTTGCGAGAGCAGCCCCCGAGCCTCCGCACAGGGCGAGAGGACGATCAGGGACAGACTCGGCTTTTTTACATACGCCCCTACGTCGCCTTTCCGTAAGGAGGAGGGGGGGAGAGCGCCATGTTACCCTCGATGGGCACCGAACATGGTGTCTCCGGTGAGCTGCAATCGGGTAATCCGAGTGGACGTCCGTGCCCCGTTCGTTGGGGGTCGGCTAGGGGCCCGGAGGCACGCCCAAAAGTACCTGCGGGTGATCTGCCGGACCCGGTCCCCTGGCGACGGGGTCCGAGGGCTCGTTGCCTCCCTCCGATGGGATTCCGTTACAGAGTCGTTCCCGCTGGTCTCGGAAATGTCCTAGGTACCTCGGGAGCGCAGCCCGAGCCTTGGTTATGTATCGAACGTACCCCTGGTCATCCCTCGCTCAGTGTCTGAGGCGACTGTGAACCCTTCGGGGGGCCAGCCTTCGAACCCCTGATCAGTAATGGGCGCGGAGCCCGAGTAGCCTGAGGCGGTCGTGGAACCTTTCGGGGGGCCGACCTTCGAACCTCTGACCAGTAGTGGGTGTCGGGCCCACGCAATCTGAGGCGGCTGTTGAACCCTTCGGGGGGCCAGCCTTCGAACCCCTGATCAGTAATGAGGCCCGGAGCCTAGTTCCTTCACGGGGAAGGATCCCTTTTGGGGTATCCCCCTTCCCGGTCCCTGTTGCAAGAGATAGAGAAAGAGGAAAAAGGGAAAAAGGATACGAAATTGAACGACGTGGCGTACCTTTTTTGGTGTGGTCGTTTTGGTGAAGGCAAAACGTCGCCAGCTGCTCCCGCCAGTAGCGCTGCCCGTCGAGCCGCGGAGTTAATGCGCCGGGGCGAGTAGTTGGCGAGGCTGCCGTTGCGCGTGCGCGAGCCGTTCGAGGAACGGGTCACGAGCGTGTCGTCTTCACACCGTGAGAGAGGGGGTTCTCTTGCTGCCTCCGGATGGGACGTGAGCCTGGCTGATGGCGTGATCGCTGCTCTTGCGCGCCTGCCACTGTCATTACTGCCGGCCCACTTTTGACCGCGTTCACCCGGCGGGTGTCGGCCGCGATGGGGAAGCCGGACTCCCATGCCTTCTCCCAGCCTCGAATGCGCCCCGACCAGGGGTGCGTCGCTCTGGTGAGTGTTCGCTTCTTCCTTCCTCATATACCGGGTTGTTCCCGGTTCTCACGATTGGGTTTCTTTCCCTCTCCCCCCCTTTGTAGGAGGTGGGGCGGCACAAACCCTCCTTACCGCGGGTCCCGGAGGACGCGGTGGGCCGGGCAGCGCGGCGGGTCGCCGCGGAGGAGGAGAAAAAGAAAAAGGACGCGGAGAAGGCCCGGGCCCGCAGGCGGAGGCGGGCTCGAGACGCCCTGGAGAAACGCCGTCGTCAGCAGGAGAGGGAAGGACTCCCCAGGGAGCTGTCGCCGGAAACATCCGACGACGACGACGATGAAGAGGAGGAGGACGACATGGCCACCCGTCTCGGCCTCAGCCCCAGCTTGGGGTGTGGCCGGGAGCTGTCGAGTCAGCCCCCGAGCGGGCCGATGTCGTCGGTTCCTAGGGCCGAGACGCCGGATCCCCGACCTGAGGGGCGGGGGCAACCCGAGAGGGTACTTGACCCCTCGGCTGGAGGGGCTGACGCGACTCCAGGGAGCCGGGCCGAGGGGTTCGTCCCTCGAGAGCCGTCCCCCGCGCCGGCAGCACGGGGGAGCGGTCCTCAGGTTGCCATGGCGGCGCCTGGGCAGTCCGCCTCCCGGGCGTCAGGAGCGCCCAAGGCGAGGGCGGTGCCAGGGCTGTCGGCGAGGCGGACCTCGGCGGTGGTTCCAGGGAGCGGGAGCCAAGAGACCTCCCCCCAGGCACAGTGGATCATGGCCCAGAGCGGGTAAGTACCTTGGAATGTCTCCGTCCCGGCGCTTCATTCATACGTCTTGGCCGTGATTTTCCCTTCCTTCTTTTTCCCAGCAAACGGAGCCATGGCCCTACCGACCTGGCGCCCCGGAAGGCCCTTAAGACGGCGTCGGTCCAGGCGGCTGGCGCCATCTCGGGCCCCGCCGCTCAGCCGACCCTTTCTCAGGGCGCCCCGCCGCATGGGGCTCAGGCGTCGCGTGTCCCGGGGGAGCAGGTCCCCGAGGTGGGCTCCTCTGCCGAGGCGGCCATCGTGATCGGGGAGGCGGCCGGTGCCGACGCGGTCCCGAGCCCGCCTGCCGTGTCGACCATGCCGGCGCCTGCCGCCACCGCAGTTGGCATCGCCCCAGTCGGAGAGCATATGGTTGCTGCCGGCGTCGAGACGGCCGCAGCGTCGGCACCCGGGGCTTCAGAAGAGGTGGGCATGGACGCGCAGTTCATCCAGGCGGGCAGCAGCCTTGTCGCTGTGCGGCGGAGCCCCGAGGCCCGGGGCCAGTTGCTCCGATTCCGGACCCGCGAGGCTCCGGACCCTATCTTCGTTCTTGACGACGAACAGGAGGACCGGTCCTGGGACGAGCTCCGCAATCGTGCGGAAGCAGCGGTGGGGTCGCTCCGATCGTCGCTGGAGGTTCTCTGCGGGGACGTCCCCAAAATCCTCCAGGTAACGGTTTCAGGCATACCTTCTCCCTTCTGTGAGCGAGGCGTTCGCCGTGATGCCTTGTCTTCCTTTCCAGGATCTGACGGACCGGAGCGCCGCCAAGTCATCGTTCATCCGCCGCGAGGTCGACGTCTGGGGCTCGCTGTGGTCCCTGAGGACTTCGCTCGCCGGGGCTACCTCACGCCTTTCTCAGCAGGACGCCAAGATAGCGGACCTCCAGTTGCTCTGTGCTGACCTGAGGGCCGAGGCGGCGGCGGCGCGCACAGAGGCGCTAAGGCAGCGGTCGGAGCTCGTCCAGGTTGCCGAGGAGCGGGACCAATCTCGGGGCCAGGCTGCCGAGGCCGAAAGCCGGGCCAAGACCCTCGCGGCCGATCTGGCCGCAACCCAAGTCGCGGCCTCGGAGCAGCGCGTCCGAGCCGGAGGTATGCCTCGACCGTCCTCGGTTCTCGTTCTTGTTCGTTTCTTCCGCTTGTGTTTGAGGTCTTTCTTCTGGTTGTTCGCAGAGCTCGAGTCTGCCCTCGACGAGTCTGCCAAAGCGCTCGCCGAGGCGCTCGCCGGGGCTGCTGAGCAGAGGGAGGCTGATCTCGCGGCCATGTCCGAGGCCGTCTCGGATGTCTATCGGACCCTCGGTCCCGGCGATGTCCCTTCAGGAAGCTCCCCCCAAAGCCGCCTTCAAGCCCTGGGTGGTTACGCGCGCGGTAAAGTCCGCGGGGCGCTACACCACGGCGTCAGGCGGGCCTTCGCCGTGCTCGCTTCCCATTACGTCGTGGACCTGGAGCGGATCAGTGAGGGGTATTGCCTTCCTGACGAAGACGAGGCCGCCCTGGCAGAAGTTCAGCGGCTCGACGCGGTCGCTGCGGGTCCGAGTGCGGCGCTGGCGACCATCTTCGAGGCGGAGATTCTTCCTCCTGTGCCGCCGCCGGAAGCGGAGGTGGACCTTACCGACGGCGGGAGTGGAGCTGAGGGCGCGGCGCCTTCCCAAGGCGACGCCTGACTTTTGTTGGGACAATTTCTGTTGGATGTGCGATTTGTCGCGGCCGCCGAGGCCTGGACACTTTATTTCTCTTGCGTGAAGTCATACTCTTTTCTGTTTCAATTTGCGCGCCTGGCCCGACTTGTCAACAACAGGGTGATTTCCCGAGCTGGGTCCTTTTTCGTGGCAGGCGATGAGTGAGGTGTCCCTAGCCCGGAGGCATAGGTGTTCCTCGGCTCAGTCGGTCTCGCCACTCATTTGTACCCAAGTTCGCTCCTCGGGACCCTGCTTCTGACGTATCCGGGAGAACGCAAAAACCCCTTCTTGATCGAAAAAAGAATTTTTTGACGCGGAGAGGCGCATCCAAACTCAACGAGAGGGGTTCCCCCCTTTTAGCCCCCGAGGGAGGGTCGGGCTCCGCCGGGGCGAGGCCGACCCTTCCTTGATGACTGATTCTCGTGTGTGAGTGGGGGAAGGGCGTAGCCCCCGAGCGTCGTCCGTGCAGAGGCCGTTTGACGAGTCGGGCTCCTGCCCGAATATCCGGCGAGTGCTCGGTGACATCCCTCGGTATGCCAGGCATGTCCGAGGGACCCCACGCAAAAATGTCGGCGTTTGCGTGGGGAAAGTCGACGAGTACTGCTTCCTATTTGGGGTCGAGCCCGGAATTGATCCAGATCTGCTTGGAGGTATCGCCCTGGGGTCGAGAGGGACGGCCTTAACCGTCTCCGCTGGCTCGAAGTTGCCGGCATGTCACTTCATGTCCGGCACCTCTCGGGAGAGGCTTTCCAGGTCGGCAATGAGGGCCTCGGACTCGGCGAGGGCCTCGGCGTACTCCACGCACTCCACATCGCATTCGAATGCGTGTTTGTACGTGGGGCCGACGGTGATGACCCCGTTGGGGCCCGGCATCTTGAGCTTCAGGTAGGTGTAGTTGGGGATGGCCATGAACTTCGCGTAGCATGGCCTTCCCAACACTGCGTGGTAGGTCCCTCGGAACCCGACCACCTCGAACGTCAAAGTCTCCCTTCGGAAGTTGGAGGGTGTTCCGAAGCAGACAGGAAGGTCGAGCTGTCCGAGGGGCTGGACGCGCTTCCCGGGAATGATCCCGTGGAAGGGCGCAGCGCCTGCTCGGACGGATGACAGATCGACGCGCAGGAGCCTGAGGGTCTCAGCGTAGATGATGTTGAGGCAGCTGCCTCCATCCATCAGGACCTTGGTGAGCCTGACGTCGCCGATGACAGGATCGACGACGAGCGGGTACTTCCCTGGGCTCGGCACGTGGTCGGGGTGGTCATCCTGGTCGAAGGTGATGGGCTTGTCGGACCAGTCTAGGTAGACTGGCGCCGCCACCTTCACCGAGCAGACCTCCCGACGCTCCTGCTTACGATGCCGATCCGAGGCATTCGCCGCATGCCCTCCGTAGATCATGAAGCAGTCGCGGACCTCGGGGAACTCTCCTGCTTGGTGATCTTCCTTTTTGCCGTCGTCGCGGGCCTTGTCACCCTCTGCGGGTGGCCCGGCCCGGTGGAAGTGGCGCCGAAGCATGACGCACTCCTCGAGGGTGTGCATGACGGGCCCCTGATGGTAGGGGCACGTCTCCTTGAGTGCCTTGTCGAAGAGGTTGGCGCCTCCGGGGGGCTTCCAAGGGTTCTTGTACTCGGCGGCGGCGACAAGGTCCGTGCTGGCGGCGTCGCGTTTCGCTTGCGACTTCCTCCTGCCTTTCTTCTTGGCGCCGAGCGGAGTAGACGCCTCGGGAGCATCTTCCGACGGGCGGCCCTGGGGCTGCTTGTCCTTTCGGAAGATGGCCTCGACCGCCTCCTGACCAGAGGCGAACTTGGTGGCGATGTCCATCAGCTCGCTCGCCCTGGTGGGGGTCTTGCGACCCAACTTGCTCACCAGGTCATGGCAGGTGGTGCCGGCAAGGAACGCGCCGATGACATCGGAGTCGGTGATGTTGGGCAGCTCGGTGCGCTGCTTCGAGAATCGCCGGATGTAGTCCCGAAGGGACTCTCCCGGCTGTTGCCGGCAGCTTCGGAGGTCCCAGGAATTCCCGGGGCGCACATACGTGCCCTGGAAGTTGCCGGCGAAAGCCTGGACCAGATCCTCCCAGTTGGAAATCTGCCCCGGAGGCAGGTGCTCCAACCAAGCGCGAGCGGTGTCGGAGAGGAACAGGGGGAGGTTGCGGATGATGAGGTTGTCATCGTCCGTCCCACCCAGTTGACAGGCCAGGCGGTAATCCGCAAGCCACAATTCCGGTCTCGTTTCCCCCGAGTACTTTGTGATAGTAGTCGGGGGTCGGAATCGGGGCGGAAACGGCGCCCGCCGAATGGCCCGGCTAAAGACCTACGGACCGGGTGGTTCGGGCGAGGGACTCCGATCCTCCCCGCTGTCGTAGCGTCCCCCACGCCTGGGGTGATAACCTCGGCGCACCCTTTCGTCGAGGCGGGCCCGACGGTCGCGATGAGGGTGCTCGTCACCGAGGTGGCCCGGGGCCGCAGGCGCGGTGTTGCGCGTGCGCCCGGTGAAGACCGAGGCTTCCCGCGTGAGTCGGGAAGTCGCGGCACGAGGTTCCGAGGGGTACCCCTGCCTTCGGGAGGCAGAGCTCTCGGCCCGCCGGGCCGCAGCGCCTTCCAGGAGATGCTTGAGCTCTCCCTGGATTCGCCGTCCCTCGGTGGTTGATGACTCCGGCATCGCGCGGAGGAGCATTGCTGCGGTGGCCAGGTCCTGACCGGTTCCGCCGGATGCGGGTGGCGGTCTGTCCCTGGCATCGTTGGCGATGCGGTGCTGGAGACCTTGGGGCAGGTGACGTATTTCTCCGGCCGGGGGCTGGCTCGCCCATACCTGCCCGACGTTCCGGCGGATTGCCTCGAGCGCTCCTGCTCCCTCATCGAGCCCGGCCTGCGCCCCGCGGACTTGCTCGAGCTGTGGGTCGTGACCCCCCGCCGGAACGGGGACCACAGCTAGCTCCCGCGGGATGTCGGCGCGAGGCGCTGGCCTAGGGGGATCACCATCCTCCGGCATGCCGAGACAGCTGCCTCCGGAGGGATCCCCTAGCTCGACGTGGAAACATTCGCGGCTCGAGCCGCAGTCCTTGTCGTCAAGGCTGCGGCTGCCGTCGGAACAGTCGGAGAGGCAGTAGTTGCATGCGGTCATGAAGTCCCGCATGGCACTGGGGTTGCCAGATCCAGAGAAATCCCAGCAGATGCTGGGGTCGTCATCTTCCTCGGACCCAGAGGGTCCGTAGGTCGAGACACCCGACAATCGGTCCCAAGGCGACCGCACACGAAACCCCAGAGAGGTTGCACTCGCCTCAACGTGAGCGCCCGCCAAAGCGAGGCCGCCAGGCGGGTTGAGGCCGAGTCGAAATGACGAAGGATGGGAATCAGCCCGTACCTTTTGGTCGACGAGGATCGACGAAGTCGCATCGGGGGCTGATCGTGCTGTCGGCCTGGGTGCGAGGGCGACGTCCTGCAGGCCCTCCGTGAGCATGCTGGCGTCGTCCACTTGCTCGGGATCGGCGTGTCGCGGGGGGACGGCGCTCGCCTTCGCCTCAAACGCGTGGGTGATGCCCGACGCGTCCTCCGTTGGGGCGCCGGGGGTGTCGATTTGCTCGACAGTCGACTGAGCGCAGCCTCCCGCTCGGCCTTGGTTGCCCCGCCTCCTCCTCCGATGGCGAGGGAGAGGATGGGGTGAGCTCGAAAGTTGTCCTTCCCCCACGCGGGAAAGACATCGTCGATTCCGCCGCCGGCGGGCGGGCTGTCTGCCACCGTTGTCGCTGTCGCGCGGCGGTGGAAGGAGTATCATGTCGTAGCTGCCGTCGAAAGACATGAACTCGAGACTCCTGAAACGGAGCACCGTCCCGGGTTGAAGAGGTCGTTGGAGACTGCCCATCTGGAGCTTGACGGGAAACTACTCGTCAACACGCAGCGTGCCCCTACCTGGCGCGCCAACTGTCGGCGTTCCGAGACCGGGGGGTCCCCGAGCCGACGAGTGAGTGTGCCGCGTGCCCCAGCCCAGATGGGTCGAGCGCGTGGGCGAGCGCGAAGGGGGGGAGAGAGAGCGAGAGCGAGGTGGCCGGAGCCGAGTCGTGAGGGAGTCGGAGATTCCCGCGGCCTTCGTGTTCGTCCCGCGCCCAGGTCAGGTGCGCTTGCAGTAGGGGGTTACAAGCGTCCGCGCGGGTGAGGGGAGCGAGCGGCCCCGAGAGAGCGCCTGCCCCTGCCCTTCGTTCCCGCGAGGCCAACCTTCTCTAAGAAGGCCCTGGTCCTTCCTTTTATAGGCGTAAGGAGAGGATCCAGGTGTACAAATGGGGGTGTAGCAAGGTGCTACGTGTCTAGCGGGGGAGAGCTAGTGCCCTAAGTACATGCCAAGGTGGCAGCCGGAGAGATCTTGGCACCCAGCTAGTGTGGCGTCGTGGCTGTTGGAGAAGCAATGGAGCCGGGCGGAGGGACAGCTGTCGAAGTGGTTGGGCCCTTGCTGACGTCCCCCTGCTTTCGTAAGGGAGCTGGGAGCCGCCGTCGTCATGGTCCAGCGGGGCGCCATCATTGCCTATCTGGCGGAGCTAGCCAGATGGGACGTCGGTCCTGTTCTCTGCGGCCCGAGTCGTCTCAGGGTAGGGTGATGATGGCGCTTCCTGTCGACGTGGCGGACTCGTGCCCTAGGTCGGGCGACGTGGGGGCTCCTCCGAAGCCGAGGTCGAGTCTGTCCTGCATGGCCGAGGCCGAGGCCGAGGCCGAGCCCCTGGGTCGGGCGAGGCGGAGGTCGTTCAGCAGAGGTCGGGGTGGAGTCCGAGCCCTGGGTCGGGCGAAGCGGGGTTCATCGTCTTCCGGGGCCTTAGCCCGAGTCCGAGCCCTGGGTCGGGCGGAGCGGAGTTCGCCGTCTTCCGGGGCCTTAGCCCGAGTCCGAGCCCTGGGTCGGGCGGAGCGGAGTTCGCCGTCTTCCGGGGCCTTAGCCCGAGTCCGAGCCCTGGGTCGGGCGGAGCGGAGTTCGCCGTCTTCCGGGGCCTTAGCCCGAGTCCGAGCCCTGGGTCGGGCGGAGCGGAGTTCGCCGTCTTCCGGGGCCTTAGCCCGAGTCCGAGCCCTGGGTCGGGCGGAGCGGAGTTTCCTCTGGCGCTTTTGGCCAAGCCTGGCTGCCCGTCGGTCTTACCCTTTGCGTTAAAGGCCCCAGTGACTTGGTCGGTCGGCGCGGTGATTTAGTCAGGGTTACTTCTTATCGAAGGCAAGGCCTCGGGCAAGCCGGAGATGCGTCTGCCGTGAAAGAGGAGGCCTCGGGCGAGACGGAAACATCTCAGGGTCGGCTGCCCTTGCCCGAGGCTAGGCTCGGGCGTGGCGTGATCGAGTCGCTCGTATGGACTGATCCCTGACTTAATCAAACCCATCAGGCCTCTGCAGCTTTATGCTGATGGGGGTTACCAGCTGAGAATTAGGCGTCTTGAGGGTACCCCTAATTATGGTCCCCGACAAGGGCCCTCTTAGAGAGGGTTGGCCGCGCGGGGACGAGGACGAGAACAGGCGCTCGCTTGGAGCCGCTCGCTCCCTCTCCCGTGTGGACGCTTGTAACCCCCTACTGCAAGCGCACCCGACTTGGGCGCGGGACGAACACGAGGGCCGCGGGATTCCCACCTCTCTCACGCCGGTCTCCGCCCGCCTCGCTCTCCTCCCTTCGCGCTCGCCCTCGCGCTCGACCCATCTGGGCTGGGGCACGCGGCGACATTCACTCGTCGGCCCAGGGACCCCCCGGTCTCGGAACGCCGACAGATATAATAAAGTATTTAAGGATATTTTTTTATGCATGCGTATCCAGTATCTAAACAAGGCTAGCTAGAGGGGATAACTCAACTAAAATTTGTTTGATCAATTCACTAAATTACACCAAATTACTAGATCAGTCATAGACGATGATATGAAAAAGATCCATAGATTGGCCATAACAAAATTGGCCAGACAATTGAAATTTGATAAGGAAGAAAATGCAAATGGGTAGAAGAGGATGTCAATGACAAGCAGTAAAAGTATCATTTTTTACAAACTATATAGTTTAATTTTTTGCATTTATTTATTTTGTTTGAACTATATTTTTTCTTGATTATATGACAGATGATTTTTTCCAATAAAATATTATGTTTCACTTTAAATAAAAGTCCGTAAAAGAACTGATATGGTGCCGAGATGAGCATGAGGTGATGGTAAAGCCGTAAAAGTAGAAAGTTACAATATACTAGTCGGTTGTCCGTGCATTACGACGGCTTACAACAATACCTATGTAAACTATTCACCAAAAAATCTTAATATCTTTATTGATTGTCTCCGCTATTCGTATAATATTTTTTTGATTTGGCTAACTGATGTTATTGTTTACTCCATCTAATATGTCTTGGTACAACACCACCAATGAAGTGAGCGATTAGAATAGAGTTCACAACGACTGACTGAACGAACAGAGATAGAATGACATAATTCTACCGTACAGAGACCAAATAAGATAAAGTTTGTGAGCTCAAGTTTCTAAAATAAGTCACATGAACTCAAACTTATAAAAAATAGATAAAAATATAGTGTTGCTAAAGTCATGCATCAATAAAAACTAGATGCGCTCCATATAAATATGCTACTTCGTAGGAATTACTAACGTTTAAAACCAACAAATAACCTTTTATTTTACTGTTAGTGTGACAAATCATTGTTGCTCCATCCAATTCACCAACCTCAAACATCATGGAGTCCATTATGCCAATGTGGTCTCAGAAACGACCTAATGCTGGCAAGAGACAAGAACGTCGTGCCGTGCTTGGGCTGTAGCCTCGGCCCATAGTGCTGGCCCGACACGATTATATTTTTTTATTTTAAAAAATGTATATACATATATATATAATTTATATTCAATATTAAAACATATGAGCATGATGTTATACTGGTTAGACAACTTCACCCAGGGTCTCCTGTCCTTCTTCCATCAGGGCATAGGTTGAAACCCCACCTCCTACATCATTTTTAACATTTTACGCTGATTTAATTAAATGGGCCGATAGGCTAACGAGCCGGTCTAGCACAGTCGGTATGACGTGACTGGGCCAGAGCTGTAGTCCCGTAGTCCGTGGCCGTATGACCTATGCCGGGCCACCGTTTGGCCATCTATAAGCGTGTAATAGGTTAAATTGAAATAGCTGTGAAGGAGTTATTTGTAAAAAGATGATACGAGACGACCGTTGAAACTGGTGCTTTAAGTATATCAAGTATAGATAAGGACTAATGACGATCGGTAGCACTGTGCTAACATAATCGGTAACTAGATGAGTGCTCGTGCGTTGCAATGGGAACATATAATAACATGATAACTTATATACAAAATGTGTCTTATATTGTTATAAGAAAATGTTTCATAATCCATTTGTAATCCTGGTCATACATAAATTTTGTTATTTTAATTTAGTTGTTTCACTACTACATTGCAATCACCAGTATCATGCAGACTTCGATATATGCCACGATTTGCATGGTCTCATCATTGAAGAGCACGTGCCACACCTGCCGGTATAAGTTCCCTCGTACATTGTTAGTCATCAGGTACGCACCACCATACACGCTTGCTTAAACAAAAAAAGGCAAGTGTATTGGTCTGCAAAGAGAATTAAAGGCAGGCCGGCACAAAAGCTACCCTGACGATGGCAAGTGGTCATTTTTGTCGGTCCTCCTCTGCGTCACCTCTGGCGCCAAGATGACGCCACATACCTTGATATAGTAGTCGTCGAACGCGCACGACATGGCGAGTACCGATGACTCTTGGCTGGGCTGCCAAACGAAGTGCACCCCAGGCTCATCAGCGAGGTAGTACACCTAGTCATTGCACCACTGGATGTGCTACTCCTCTACATACATCTTGTTCAAGGACACACACAACGTCAGCAGCGGCCGTCGTCCCAGAGCACAAGAATTCATGGCCGGCCAGTAGCGACTTACGTGGCAGGTTGAGCTTCAGATGGATGATGAGCTGGACGGCATGACAGCGCTGTCGTCGGATGTGGTGCCTAGAACAACCCGAGAGTCACCAGCGTTGGGGACGACCATGAGGTCCCCTGTTTGAAGATGGACAGCGCGGTGCAGCCGCTCTGGACCACGTCCAAGCGGCGACTGTGCCGGAGTTTGCCGAACACAGCGACGCATGCGGACACGTAGGACTGCTTCCAGAGGTCGAACTGGCAGTCACCAAGCTTCTTCTCGTCATCGATGAGCAACGCCAACGCGAGCGCCTCCTGCCAGTGGTGTTTGTTCGGGGTTTCCAAGTAAGAAACATAGATTCATCTTTGGCGTTGGTTTATGAAAATGAATTACAAGTCAGATCCATGGAAAAAATATTACGGAGAATAAATGTCACACATATAAAAAAGGAATTTAAGTTGAAAATATTATAAAAACAAAAGAAATTGCATGCAAGGCTCTTCTTTAAATACTACTGCCTCCGTCCAAAAATATAATTCAGTAATCTCGTTGATAATTATCTACTACTACACATTGTGCAAGGGTAGCAGGTGGGATTTGGGAGAGATGTAGTAGATATTTTTACTGTAACAAATATTGACATAAACACACATGTGGTGTTGTCGGTGTTTCGAAACTCGGGGGGTCCTTGGACCAACGAGTGAATTGTCGCCGCGTGCCCCAGCCCAGATGGGTCGACGCGAGGCGGAACGTGAAGGGGGGAAGACAGGCGTGGGAGAGTGGAACCCGCGGCCTTCGTGTTAGCCCCGCACCCAGGTCGGGTGCGCTTGCAGTAGGGGGATACAAGCGTCCACGCGGGAGGGAGCGAGCGGCCTTGCGCGAGCGCCGTCCCGTCCTTCCCCGCGCGGCCAACCCTCTGTAAGAGGGCCCTGGTCCTCCCTTTTATAGGCGTAAGGAGAGGATCCAGGTGTACAATGGGGAGTGTAGCAATGTGCTAACGTGTCTAGTGGTGGAGAGCTAGCGCCCTAAGTACATGCCATCGTGGCAACCGGAGAGGTCTTGGCACCCAGATCGCGTGGTGTCGTGGCCGTCGGAGGAGCGCTGGAGCCTGGCGGAAGGACAGCTGTCGGGGCTGTCGAGTCCTTGCTGACGTCCTCTTGCTTCCGTAAGGGGGCTGAGAGCTGCCGTCGTCACAGGGCATGCGGGGCGCCATCATTACTCGTATGGTGGAGCGAGCCAGATGGGACGCCGGTCTTGTTCCCCGTAGCCTGAGTCAGCTCAGGGTAGGGTAATGATGGCGCTTCCTGTTGACGTGGTCGGTCCGTGCCCTAGGTTGGGCAAGGTGGAGGCTCCTCCGAGGTCGAGGTCGAGTCTGTCTTCTGAGGTCGAGGTCGAGTCCGAGCCCCCGGGTCGGACGAGGCGGAGACCGTCGGCTCGGGCCATGGTTTAATCCGAGCCCTGGGGTCGGGCGAAGCGGAGTTCGTCGTCCTTCGGGGCTGAGCCTGAGTCCGAGCCCTGGGGTCGGGCGAGGCGGAGTTCGCCGTCTTCTGGGGCTGAGCCCGAGTCCGAGCCCTAGGGTCGGGCGGAGCGGAGTTCGCCGTCTTCCGGGGCTGAGCCCGAGTCCGAGCCCCAGGGTCGGGCGGAGCGGAGTTCGCCGTCTTCTGGGGCTGAGCCCCAGTCCGAGCCCTGGGGTCGGGCGAGGCAGAGTTCGCCGTCTTCTGGGGCTGAGCCCGAGTCCGAGCCCTGGGGTCGGCGGAGCGGAGTTCGCCGTCTTCCGGGGCTGAGCCCGAGTCCGAGCCCTGGGGTCGGGCGGAGCGGAGTTTGCCATCTTCTGGGGCTGAGCCCGAGTCCGAGCCCTGGGGTCGGGCGGAGCGGAGTTCGCCGTCTTCCGGGGCTGAGCCCGAGTTCGAGCCCTGGGTCGGGCGAGGCGGAGTTTCCTATGACGCCTGAGGCTGGACTTGGCCGCTGTCAGCCTCGCTCTGTCGAGTGGCTCAGCAGTCGAAGCGGCACAGGCGGCGCTGTCTTCCTGTCAGACTGGTCAGTGGAGCGGCGAAGTGAAGGCGGTCACTTCGGCTCTGTCGACTGGAGGGCGTGCGTCAGGATAAAGGTGTCAGGCCACCTTTGCATTAAATGCCCCTGCGATTTGGTCGGTCGGTGTGGCGATTTGGCCAAGGTTGCTTCTTGGTGAAGACTGGGCCTCGAGCGAGCCGAAGGTGTGTCCGTTGCTGGAGGGGGCCTCGGGCGAGACGTAGGTCCTCCGGGGTCGGCTGCCCTTGCCCGAGGCAGGGCTCGGGCGAGGCGTGATCACGTCCCTCGAATGGACCGATCCTTGACTTAATCGCACCCATCAGGCCTTTGCAGCTTTGTGCTGATGGGGGTTACCAGCTGAGATTTAGGAGCCTTGAGGGTACCCCTAATTATGGTCCCCGATAGTAGCCCCACGAGCCTCGAAGGGAGTGTTAACACTCGCTTGGAGGCTTTTGCCGCACTTTTTTGCAAGGGGACCAGCCTTTTCCTGGTTGCATTTTGTTCCGGTGGGTGCGCGCGAGCGCACCCGCCGGGTGTAGCCCCCGAGGCCTCGGAGGCGTAGTTTTACTCCTTCGAGGTATTAGTGCGTTTCGCAATACTTCGACTGGTCTAATCGTTCCCTCATGCGAGCTGGCCGTAGCCCGGGTGCACGGTCGGGTCCCAAGTTCTCGGGCTGGTATGTTGACGCTGTCAACGGTGTGGCCGGAGCCGGGTTTGCGAGAGCAGCCCCCGAGCCTCTGCACAGGGCGAGAGGACGGTCAAGGACAGACTCGACTTTTTTACATACGCCCCTGCGTCGCCTTTCCGCAAGGAGGAGGGGGGGAAAGCGCCATGTTGCCCTCGGAGGGCACCGAACATGGTGTTTCCGGTGAGCTGCTGGCGGGTAATCCGAGCGGACGCCCGTGCCCCATTTGCTAGGGGTCGGCTAGAGGCCCGGAGGCGCGCTCCAAAAGTACCTGCAGGTGATCTGCCGGACCCGGTCCCCTTTGACGGGGTCCGAGGGCTCGATGCCTCCCTCTGATGAGACTCCGTTACAAGATCGCTCCCGCTGGTCTCGGAAATGTCCTAGGGTACCTCGGGAGCGTAGCTCGAGCCTTGGTTATGTATCGAACGTACCCAGGGTCATCCCTCGCTCTGTGTCTGAGGCGACTGTGAACCCTTCGAGGGCCAGCCTGCGAACCCCTGATCAGTAGTGGGCGCGGAGCCCGAGTGGCCTGAGGCGGCCGTTGAACCCTTCCGAGGGGTCGGCCATCGAACCTCTGACCAGTAGTGGGCGCAGAACCCAATCGCTCTGAGGTGGCCGTTGAACCCCTTTGAGGGGCCAGCCTTTGAACCTCTGATCAGTAGGGAGGCTCGGGGCCTGTTTCCTTCATGGAGAAGGATACTTTTCGGGGTATCCCCCTTTCCCGGTCCCTGTTGTAAGAGAGAGAAAGAGGAAAAATGAAAAGGATACAAAATCGAATGACGTGGCGTACCTCTTCCGACGCGGTCATTATGGCGAAGGCGAAGCGTCGCTTGCTTCTCCCGCCTGAGGCGCCGCCTGTCCCGCCGCGAAGTTAACTCGACGGGGCGAGTGGTTCGCGAGGCGACTGTTGCGCGTGCGCGGGCCATTCGAGGAACGGATCACGAGCGCGCCGTCTTCACGCCGTGGGAGAGGGTTCTCTCGCTGCCCCTGGATGGGACGTAAGCTTGGCTGACGACGTGACCGCTGCTCCTGCCCGCCTGCCACCGCCATTACTGCCGGCCCATTTTTTACCGTATTTGACCGTCGCGCCTGGCGAGCACTGCTGGGTCACGCGCAGGGTTGCCTCGAGTCGCGGTATTGGCTCCGTAGTCGAGGAGGCGCGGTAGTGGCGCGAGTGGCGGTGCAGTTGCTCGCACGTAGCAACCGGCGCGCCGGTTGCATGACGTGTGGGCCTGGGCCTCTATGCTGGGTGCGTTGGAGTCGAAGGTGAAAGTTGCCTAGAGGGGGGGTGAATAGGCAAGTTAAAACTTTTTCAACAAAAATTAGAAGCAAACTGGGTAAAACTGAATTGATCTTGAAATTCACCCAGTTAACTTTGGAAATGAGATGTTCTAAATGATCCACATGGTTCAAAGTAGTAGATCTGAGAATGGGCACTTCTCAAAATCCACACACTAAAAGGATATAAACAAATCTTTCACGGAATGGTGAGAGAACGAAGAACACAAATAAGCACAATGAACAAGAACACAAGAGACACAAGATTTATCCCGAGGTTCGGTCACACCACCAAGGTACCCTACTTCCTCGTTGAGGCACCCACAAAGAGCCGGGTCTCTTTCAACCCTAATCCTCCCTTTGCCGACCACAAAGGTCAAGCCCACACAATAATCTTTGCTCAAACGAGCGGGTAATACAAACTTTCTTGTGGTCTTCCACAAGATTTGGAGACTCACAAGAGACACCTAGTCGTCTAGGAGCTAGAAGCTCCAAGAGTAATGAATCCACAAAGAACTCGATGTAGTACCAAAGCTCAAATCAAGAAGAAGAGCAAGAGAGATTTAGAGATGAAGCACAAAACCGCAGCTCTCAAGCTCACTCAAAGATTTCTCTCCAAAGATTTGAAATGGGAGAGGCAAGAGATGTGAGAGAGAGAGAGGGAGGTGTTTCTTGGGTTAGAAATGGAGTTCAAATCGTGCTCACTACTGTGGGGTGAGAGGTAGGAGTGAGTATATATAGGTGGAGCTCAAAACTAGCCGTTTGGGCAGATTTTTCTGCCTGAGACCGGTTGAACCGCCCCCTAGGGCGGTTGAACCGCCCCTGCCAGTCTGACTGACAGACTGACGCGCAGACTGACCGCAGACTGGTCAAAGTTTACCAACACCGGTTGAACCGCCTAGGGGGGCGGTTGAACCGCCCCTGACAGCTCCTGGCGACCTGTTTGCCAGTCTGACTGGCAGACTGCAGATCAGAGGTCAGAGGGGTCAGAGACCAGCTGAACTGCCCCTCAGGACCAGTTCAACCGGTCTTGACCAGTGAGTTTAGGAGAGAAAACCCTAACTCAACTGTCCGGAGGAAAGTTCAGCTGGTGTATGGTCAAAGAGGTTCACAGCTGAAGTTGAGTTCAGCTGAAGTTGAGAAAGCTCAACTCAGCTGAAGTTCAGCTCAGCTGAAAAGCTCAGCTGTAGCTGAAGAAGCTCAACTCAGCTGAAGTTCAGCTCAGCTGCAGCTGAAGAAGCTCAACTCAGCTGCAGTTGAAGAAGTTCAGCTGCTTTTCAATAGGAACACTCTAGGTTTCTCAAACCTAACCATGGTCAACCAAAGAATTTTAAAGAGATTTTTGCTTTTCAAAAAATAGCTTTTGAATATAGAGGCATGAGCTTTGGCAAACACCAACCTTCTTTTTGGATCCCCCTTTATAGTACAACGATTCCTATACTCAAGTTAAACAAAATATAATTAAGTAAACTCCTTGAGTAATTGGCATCTCATGTGTGATTTCTCCATGGCGTTGCTTCATAAGGATCACAAACATCTTTGTATCACCTTTTGAAGCAAACACAAATCAAACCCTGTGACTTATACCATATCACCATATGTGAGTTCAAATCATGGCTTCAAGTCACTGTACTGATGCATCAACATGTTGTAACTCTTCATAGCTGATTAGTTCATCGACTTAGTGCAAGTACTCTCTTCTTCACCTTAGCCATGGTACCTCGGTTACAAGCCGTCGCTTGGCCTTCACCTTCGCTTAGTTCCTCGAAGCCCTTTCCTTGCTATCTTCACCCTATCAAGCCATTCTTGAGTCACATCCTATTGAGCATCCATTAAGAGAATCATTTCTTCAATATTGTGAACCTTGCTTGAATGTCTTCTAGATATAACTGTTAAGATTAATCAAGCTTTAGTTTGATTCTCATAGAAGCATATATAGTAATATGGTCAAGCCAATTCACGATTCCTCATATCTTATTCACTTTGGCTTGACCAATCCTCTTAATCACTTCAACCTCTATTCTGATCATATGTATGCAGTGCTTTCTTAGGTCTTGCCCATATATTCAAACCAATATAGAGAGACCATATTATATCCATTTGCATTGTCTCACTGGTTATTTAACCTTGTGTTGAACCTTTTGTTCACTGATCATTATACACTATTCAAGTATGTTCATCATACTGAATTTCCTGTTCAACACTTAGCAAACTTGTTAGACCTTTAAATGTGTTGTTATCCAAATCACCAAAACTCACAAAAGGGATGAATGCACTTTCAATCTCCCCCTTTTTGGTGATTGATGACAACACATTTAAAGCTTACATAAGATTTGATAAATAAGATTTTGAATCCTATGATATAATTTTCTCCCCCTAAATATGTGCATTTCAGAAAATACCAATTTTGTACTCAAATGCCAAAAGCACATATTTGGGTCAAAGTATGGAGACAACTTATATCATACTATTCATAGGGTGCAGTGTGTCATAAAATAAACATGATGCTCATGACATAGTATACACTCATCAACTTTCTACATCTTATGTTTTTCTTATGATTCCCCCTTTTTGTTAATTATTTCTCCCCTTTTCAAAAAAAGATAAGCTTTAATGCAAAATTTCTCCCCCTTTGTCATAAATCTCCAAAAAGGATACAAAGAATATAAAGGGTAGAAATTATGATTTAAGCAAGATGTGAACACACTATCATGAAAAGGATCCTTAGATGACAAAAAAATAATGTAGAAGTGACATGAAGTGATGTACCTTTGTGTTTTACCTTTTCAAGGGGGGGGTGTTCCAAACTTGTGTTGGATTTTGAATTCATTTGCACGCTCTTGTTGGTATAGTTGTGACATAAGTCCAAGATATCAAATGAATATTGTCATACTAAATCGAAGGTGAAACTTGATACCTAGAGTCTAGATGTCACCTAGCATTTTCTTATCACAACAAGAGGTAACATGAAAATTGCACAAGTATGGATTATGCAACTAGTGATCATGTATGAAAAATATCAATTGAAAAACACCAATTGATACAATTTGATAGATAAGCAGATCACTAATAGCATATTACACTAAGTTCTCCTCAAGTTTTAGTGCACACATATATATGAATTCAATTGATATCCGTTGAAAGTACTTGTTTGCAATTTAAAGTACCATTGGCATAAAAGGGTATCAATTGAACATAATCATGCAATCATAAGAAACATGTGCACTATTTAATCAATTAAGTTCTAGACAGGAGAATTTATAAGCTATGCTACTTTAGACATTTGCAATCCAAAAGGATGTGATACATGTTTACCAATTTTAGATGATGTTGGAGTAGCATATAAAAGAGAAACTCATTCCCTTATGAAATGTATAAAAGATACATTCATTGGAGCAAAGAATCTTTGATACCCATCAAAATTTGCAGTGGAAGCGATTGTCTTTGCCCGAAGATTCCTTTCTAATTCGAGACTACACACATAATAGACTTGTAAATGAAGTTAGTCTCAAAGATTCAAATTATAGACTATTCTCCCCCTAAATGTGTGCATACAAGTGATGAATACTTGTTTAGCTTATGCACTTGGACTTGTGAGGCCAGGAGATTAAGTCCTACAATTTGAACCTTGGTACAAATAAAGTATGAAAATGTGAAATTGTACCAATTTAAGGAATTACTCATAATCAAAAGGTATACTAATAGACATGATATGCAATATTTTAAGTTAAGATTCTTGAGAAGTTAGCATGTTTGACTCATACCTCACTAAGATGACTTAAGACTAACTTATGATATCACCACAAGAGGTATTAATCAAATATCTAGAGATTCTTTAATCGTCACCACAAGTGCAACCTTATGATGTGACTTAAGATATTGCATATACATGCACACACTAGCATGTAAGAGCCTAGATACACAAATGTAATACAATAGTTCATGGTGTGACACACCTTTGTTCTATGTCGCATGGTCTTCATTATAATCATGAATTTTTATCTTAGCTTTTGATAGGCTTGACATTTCAAAGAGAAACTTATCCTCTTCAATCGATCAAGAGAAATTCATTTTCATTTCTATGGAACCATTCATCCTCATTTGATGTTCTCCATGGTGTGAGACTCATAATGAAGGATATCATATAAATATGTCACTACATCTTCATTATTAGGTTGACAAAAAGTGTAACTCCCTTCTTGAATCACTGTGATTTCTTTTCTCTTTATGATTTCATCCAACCAGGCGATCTTGAACTTCATTGATCTTGGCTTGGTTCAATCATACTTGATATGAGACCAATTGAAACTCAATGATTGAAATAACCAAGACTCTTATATCCGTGGATTTTGAATCCATCTTGAAAGCACTTGGAAGGACCTTATTTAAACACTTAGAAAAGAGAGCATTAGAAACACAAGGGAGGGTTTCACAAATGATAATCCTTATATGTGGATGGAAAATGAATCATTATTCTTGAAACCCAAAAAGATATATTAAATTCCTTTAAATTAGTGCACACATATAGTTGATGTCAAAGTTATATGCACTATTGAACATTTTATATTGCAAGGAAATTAACCTATACTATGGTACATCCCACTAAGGATAGAATACTAAAACAACTGAAGGAGAGGAAGTTTTCATACCTTGGCCTCTTATCAACTTCATCTTACTTTAGTTGAATAGTATCCTTTAAGCTTGTGATTTATCCAATGTAAAACAAGCACCATCTCTTAACATAGATCTTCTATGGATAAACTCAACATAAGAGATGGCATTAGTAGCACAAGCACTAGTTTCTTATTTAGCAACCCTTTATATGTGGAAGACAAGCGTGTTGCTAAAATAGAGAAACATCATAATATGGACTAAATTTCCTTGAACCCTCATGCACAATATATTTTGAATGACATGGATAATATGCATGGTTGTTCAATGAAGTCTAAAGGGCTGACTTAATCCATATTATGGTGAATGTCTAATAAGGAAGAATCAAATCCAAGTTAACTAGATAGAGAATACGTCACATAATTTTGGATTGTTCACCATATGATAATATTAATTCATCTTCCAATTAGACCTTTATTTCATAATCAACAACTGATGTATATCCTCAAGTGCTTCTTTTTCCTTAGTGGCTACAAAAGTCACAAAAAGATAAGATTTGAAAATAATATGCACTTGAGATTTAGTTGTTACACCCTTGCTACTATCTCCAAATATGATTTATACATTCATTATCGAGCATCGAACTTGATCCATTGAAGGTGTGATCCTGCAAAACAAGTTTAAGCTTCATATCTTGGTACCCAATTTGAATTGGGTCCTTTGAGATTAGTAGGAAGAGCCTTGAGTACCCACACAATCCTTATTGTGACCTTTCTCTTTGTGTAGGCACCCACATATACTTGACAACCAGCTTACATGGTTTCAAGTCAATATTTAATCACATAGATAAAAGCTAGAGTTAAGAATAGAAGCCTTTTCTCCTTTTCATGATACATCATTGTGTTGCCTTCTTGATGATGAACCTAGCTTGATCTTGGGTGCACCTAGCTTATTAAGGTTAATCGCACAAGCATTCATATCATAAAGACAAGTTATGCATGTAATTTACAACTTAGTGATCCAATTCAATGTGAAGCATATGGATACCGATTGAAGTAGATTTCTAAGATATCAAAATATGGGTTTCCAAAATTTAGAGAGTATGGATCACTAATTGTACCTTTTAAAGTTTAAAAATCATATCCATGTTAGTGCATAAGTATGAGATGAATATCAACAAAAAAGATTCTTATGCACTTTTAGATTTAACGATAAGGGAATTTTAAACTGCATCAAAAATAGCTATTTAGAAAACAAAGATTACAATCCATATGAATGAAATACAAATTTACCGTTTTGGATTGTCTTAGTATAGCTTACTCAAGGGAAACTTATTCTCTACGACACAAGATATATAATGTTCTCCCACTAGATATGTGCATCAAGTATTTGAATGACTTACCACATGCACTTTCAATTCAGTTAAAAGTCTCATGATGAGTAAATTACATATCATGGTTAAGGCATGACAAATTTGCAAAGAATTAACTTATGCTTAAGAATACTTACCACCATATAGAATGTACCATTTGTTATACCAATTTGATAGATCTTACTATCTGTGGTGGTGTCACCTTAGTATTCTTCTTTTCATCATTTGTGGAGACTTCCTTCTTTGTTATCTCTTTTCCTTTTAAAATTAGTCGATAAAACACTTTGAAAAAAGGTATTAGTAGTACACGGAAGTTTTTAATGAATGATGATATCTATATATGAATGGCAAACAAATCATCATTTATGAGGCATAAAGGCATAAATTAAATTCCTTTCAAATTAATGCACATGGATGAATGAATTAATAATATGCACCAATTTACAAATTTAAGCCAAAAAGAATTTAACTTTCATATTGACATTTTTTTATAAAATAGATTATTACCAATTGAAAGAATGCCACTTGAAAGTAACTATTATTGGTCACATACCAAATGAAACAGTAAAAGTCTGCAAAAATAAAGCTGAAAAGGTACTACACAGATTTCTAAAAAGTTGTTCCAAAAATTGACTGACGCGACCTGACATGGCATTAATTAAAGCAGCAGATTCCAAAAACCACAAAAGTAAAAAAGGTGCTGCGCAGATGAGACCAGACGGCTGCAAAGGCTGCTACGCGGCCCAAAAAAATATTTTTGCGCGAGGAGACTGCTGCGCAGAGGCGACCAGATAGGCCAAAAGAAAACAAATTTCTGCGCGCCCTGCCGCCCTGACACTTCTGCGCGGAAGTGACTGGACAACAAAAAAAAATTTCCTTGCTGCGCGGGCTGACACAGCTGAGCGGACAGCGACTGGACAGGCCTCTGCGCGCCTGACGCTGCTGCGCGGCAGCGACCGGACACCCCAAAGAAAAACTGCGCGCCCAGCACTAGAGCGTGGCTGAGACCAAAAAAAATTACTGCATGGCGCCCTGACCCGCTGCATGCCTGGCTGTGACCGGACAGCCCCAAATAAAAAATTTCTGGCGCGCGGGCTGACAAAGCTGTGCAGAAGTGACTGGAAAAAAAGATTCTGCGCGCCCTGCAGAGGATGCGACCAGACAAAAGAAAAAGATTCTGCATGGCGCCCTGACATTGCATGCACTGCTGTGACCAGACAGCCCCAAAAAAAAAACTGCGCGCCCAGCAGCACATCGGATGCGACCGGTCAGGACAGAAAAAATTTGCATGGCCTGCTGCGCGGAAAAACAAAGAAGAAAAAAAATACTGCGCGACTGAAAAAGCTGCAGCTCACAGACCTGCGCGGACAGGCCTGCGCGGACAGACCTACGCGGACAGACCGGTCAGAGACCGGTTCAACCGGTCTACAATGCCGGTTCAACCAGTTTTGACCAGGATGGTCCTGGTAAAATCTGGTTAAAAGTAGCTGAGCTGAAGTTCAGCTCCGAAGTTCAGCTGGCTTCCTCCAGCTGAACTAGAAAGTTCAGCTGGCAAAGCCAGTTGAGCTTGGAATGAATTTTAAAATAATTTTTCTACAGTAAACCTCATTTCAAATTTTAAAATGTACGCATAGATTGAATAGCACACTCCATTTGAGAAACACATTCTCATGCTGTGATACTACATAAACACTTAGATAGAAACATTAGTCTCACAACTCTAGTCATATAGAGAAGTCCCTTTTTGGTAAGTGTTTTAAGAATTTGAATTTCTTACTTAGCACTCTATTCATTTAAGAACATGGGATAATACTCTTTATGTCTAGGTCATGGCAATAATACGATAATAAATTGGAAATATGCCACAAGATACATACAATCAATTTAAATCATGTAGATTATCACAATATAAAAATATGAACTTGCAATCTACCATATAATTAGATCATGTCCAAAGCAAGGTAAAATCTTTTAAGTTCATTCTTAAGTGCTTCATTTTTCCTATGTGGCTACAAAAGACACAAAGGAATATACCAATTAAAAGCAATGTGCACTTAAGAATTAATTGTTACCATCCTTTGGATATCACTTGGTCGTAGGCCTCTTGCTTGATTCCCACAAAGGTTAATCCTTATTCCCTACAACACAAGTTCTTGCTAGAGATGAATATGAAGTTAGTGATATAACAACTCAATTCATCTTTGGGTCAATCTTAAAGGATAGACAATGTAAGATTGATAGCTTGAGATAAGAATTGAGTTAAACTGCTCAAGCACCCCCAAAGCTTCGTATCATCTTTGGGTACCTGCAAATAGTTTTAAACACATTTTGGTACCCATCTCATGATGGGTCCATCAAGGTTAGGCAATAAGGACTTAGGCACCCAAATAGCCTTTGTCCTAGAATGTGGTGAACTCATCACCTTTCTAGCACAAGAGTCAAATTTGGGTATCCTAAGCATATTTGAATATATTGACAAGTTAGGTTTAGGAGTTTTACCCTTTGGACAAACCTTGAATAGTTGACCTTTTTCACGGCAATTGTAGCAAATGCGATGCTTGTCCTTGCAATGCATTTGCCTTTTGCTTTCATCCTTTTTGATGGTCATCTTTCTTGATCGTGCAAGGTCTTGATTCTTCATGTGGGGGCATGAATCAATTTCATGGCCCTTCTCCTTGCATCCATAGCACCTCCTATCGCTTCTCTTTGATCTTTCTTTGTTGAAGCACATAGGTACATTGTTAGAGCAAATCATATGAGCATTAATTTTCTCACCATGGATTTTGCTCATGCCCTTCTTGGAAAGCTTGATATTCTTTTGAAGGGGTTTTGTGCATGCTACGGTTGTCCCCTTCTCAAGCTTTTTCACCATATTATCACGGTTATCTTGAGAAGGTTGAGCATGACACTTTCCCTTCAAAAGAGTTAAGCTCCTTCTTTGCCTTCCAACTTCTTCCTTGAGCTCTTTATTTTCTTGTGTGATAGAAATATCACTAGTTGCTGAAATTTCTAGCTCAATGAAAGATTGGCTTTCTTGAGAGCAACATTTGTTAGCACATGATAATATAGTTTGTACTTGAGTACATGTGCATATGTGAGGTTGGTATGATTTCAAATTAGTTAACACAACCTCATGAGCCATTTCTAACATGATATGTGAATCCATAAATTTATTATGAGAGCACACAAGCATATCATGTTTTTCTTGCAAAGCTAGATTTTCAATATTTAGCCTTTCTATCATGTTCTTGAACATAGCATTTTTATTTTCTAATTGAGCAATATATGATGAATGATTAACAACTTTAATTTGCTCAATTGAAATGTCTTTATACCTTTGGACCAAATCATCATGAGAGCACTTTAGCTTCTCATGCTCTTTGGTCAACTTCTCTAAGTCTTCGATTTTTCTGATGAGGAAGTCTTCTTTTTTATGAAGCATTTCCTTTTGTTCTTCCGCTCTTTTCATGAGTTTGAGCAAGCTCATCCGATGTTTCTTGCTTAGCTGAGCGAAGAATTGTTGAAGATCATCCTCATCTTCACTATCACTTTCTTGCTCCTTCTCATCCTCACTTTCGCTTTCACTGTCACTCCCATTAGCAATAAAGCACATATGAGAAGTGGATTTGAAAGACGAACCTTGTGAAGAGGTGGATTCGTCGTTTGGTCTCCATCGATCATTTTCTTCTTCAATTTTGTTTTTCACCTCATCTTCCTTCATTTTGAGGAACATCCTTTCGGCGATTCTCATGGCAAGATCTATTGCCCTAGGATCAACATCTACACTAAAAGATAAAGTCGAGGCAACCTCAAGTTTTTCAAGCTTAGAAGCACTTTCGTTTCTTAGTCCCCCCGACATGATCTTTTCCTCACGCGGTTAAGCGTTAGAACGAGGATTAGGCTCTGATACCAATTGAAAGTTGCCTAGAGGGGGGTGAATAGGCAAGTTAAAACTTTTTCAACAAAAATTAGAAGCAAACTGGGTAAAACTGAATTGATCTTGAAATTCACCCAATTAACTTTGGAAATGAGATGTTCTAAATGATCCACATGGTTCAAAGTAGTAGATCTGAGAATGGGCACTTCTCAAAATCCACACACTAAAAGGATATAAACAAATCTTTCACGGAATGGTGAGAGAACGAAGAACACAAATAAGCACAATGAACAAGAACACAAGAGACACAAGATTTATCCCGAGGTTCGGTCACACCACCAAGGTACCCTACTTCCTCGTTGAGGCGCCCACAAAGAGCCGGGTCTCTTTCAACCCTAATCCTCTCTTTGCCGACCACAAAGGTCAAGCCCACACAATAATCTTTGCTCAAACGAGCGGGTAATACGAACTTTCTTGTGGTCTTCCACAAGATTTGGAGACTCACAAGAGACACCTAGTCGTCTAGGAGCTAGAAGCTCCAAGAGTAATGAATCCACAAAGAACTTGATGTAGTACCAAATCTCAAATCAAGAAGAAGAGCAAGAGAGATTTAGAGATGAAGCACAAAACCGCAGCTCTCAAGCTCACTCAAAGATTTCTCTCCAAAGATTTGAAATGGGAGAGGCAAGAGATGTGTGAGAGAGAGAGAGGGAGGTGTTTCTTGGGTTAGAAATGGAGTTCAAATCGTGCTCACTACTGTGGGGTGAGAGGTAGGAGTGAGTATATATAGGTGGAGCTCAAAACTAGCCGTTTGGGCAGATTTTTCTGCCTGAGACCGGTTGAACCGCCCCTGGCAGGCCTGGCAGCCTGTCTGCCAGTCTGACTGGCAGACTGGCGCACAGACTGACCGCAGACTGGTCAAAGTTGACCAACACCGGTTGAACCGCCCAGGGAGGCGGTTGAACCGCCCCTGACAGCTCCTGGCGACCTGTTTGCTAGTCTGACTGGCAGACTGCAGATCAGAGGTCAGAGGGGTCAGAGACCAGCTGAACTGCCCCTCAGGACCAGTTCAACCGGTCTTGACAAGTGAGTTTAGGAGAGAAAACCCCAGCTCAACTGTCCGGAGGCAAGTTCAGCTGGTGTATGGTCAAAGAGGTTCACAGCTGAAGTTGAGTTCAGCTGAAGTTGAGAAAGCTCAACTCAGCTGAAGTTCAGCTCAGCTAAAAAGCTCAGCTGCAGCTGAAGAAGCTCAACTCAGCTGAAGTTCAGCTCAGGTGCAGCTGAAGAAGCTCAACTCAGCTGAAGTTCAGCTCAGCTGAAAAGCTCAGCTGCAGTTGAAGAAGTTCAGCTGCTTTTCAACAGGAACACTCTAGGTTTCTCAAACCTAACCATGGTCAACCAAAGAATTTTAAAGAGATTTTTGCTTTTCAAAAAATAGCTTTTGAATATAGAGGCATGAGCTTTGGCAAACACCAACCTTCTTTTTGGATCCCCCTTTATAGTACGACGATTCCTATACTCAAGTTAAACAAAATATAATTAAGTAAACTCCTTGAGTAATTGGCGTCTCATGTGTGATTTCTCCATGGCGTTGCTTCATAAGGATCACAAACATCTTTGTATCACCTTTTGAAGCAAACACAAATCAAACCCTGTGACTTATACCATATCACCATATGTGAGTTCAAATCATGGCTTCAAGTCACCGTACTGATGCATCAACATGTTGTAACTCTTCATAGCTGATTAGTTCATCGACTTAGTGCAAGTACTCTCTTCTTCACCTTAGCCATGGTACCTCGGTTACAAGCCGTCGCTTGGCCTTCACCTTCGCTTAGTTCCTCGAAGCCCTTTCCTTGCTATCTTCACCCTATCAAGCCATTCTTGAGTCACATCCTATTGAGCATCCATTAAGAGAATCATTTCTTCAATATTGTGAACCTTGCTTGAATGTCTTCTAGATATAACTGTTAAGATTAATCAAGCTTTAGTTTGATTCTCATAGAAGCATATATAGTAATATGGTCAAGCCAATTCACGATTCCTCATATCTTATTCACTTTGGCTTGACCAATCCTCTTAATCACTTCAACCTCTATTCTGATCATATGTATGCAGTGCTTTCTTAGGTCTTGCCCATATATTCAAACCAATATAGAGAGACCATATTATATCCATTTGCATTGTCTCACTGGTTATTTAACCTTGTGTTGAACCTTTTGTTCACTGATCATTATACACTATTCAAGTATGTTCATCATACTGAATTTCCTGTTCAACACTTAGCAAACTTGTTAGACCTTTAAATGTGTTATTATACAAATCACCAAAACTCACAAAAGGGATGAATGCACTTTCAGAAGGGGCGCGCCCACTTGGCGCGGTCGCATGCTGACTGCATGGCTGCCCGCCCTTTCACCCGCTGGTCTGGGCGAAAGTGGAGGAATGCTTGTAACCGCCGGGCGGTTACATGCACCATGCGCGGTGGTTTGGCTTCTTCTGCCCTAGACCGGCTTGCATGACGCGTGGGACCCAGCCCCCGCACCGTAAGGGGGAGGACCTTGGAGCGTGTTGGAGAAGACTCAGCCAGCAACGGTTGAGGACGCAAGTGGGGAGAGTTGCCTTTAAAAGGAGGGCGACCCCCATTGGAGAGCAACCATGTCTTCGCGCTCCCCTCATGCATCGTGTCTCTCCACCTTCCGAGCCCCCGGGTGGGGGGACGCCCGCAATCCTTCCGTCTTGTCATCGGAGAGACGCAACTTCGAGGAAGTTGGTACCTTTCAGCCATCATTCGGCTTCAAGGATTTTCATCAGGCAGCCCGGCTGCATCCCCTCGCCGGTGGTCACCCAAGACGGTGACCTCCAGCCTCTGGGCGGGGAGGAGCGAACCGGGCTGCGTCCTCTTCCCCTCCCTCAGCTTCAAGGATTTTCATCATCAGTGCTGGGGAGGGGAGTGTGCCAAGTTGGGGTCGGTCCCTGCGCGGGCGGCGGCCCGCTCCTTCCCTCAGTGATTGGGGGGAAGGGCATTCGCCGTTCGTGGCGTTGGCAGCTACCGCGTGCCTGGCTCTCTGAGCCGGGTGGCTTCGGAGCCACTTCCGGCGCCGCCTTCCGCCCCGGCAGCCGGAAGAGGTTCCTCCGCCGGTGAGCTAGTCGGTGCCGCCCACGGACCGACCTCCAACTCTATGGCCTTCTGCCCGTCCTTGCCTCTTGAGTTGGGGGCATGGGCGAGGGCCTCATGGCAGCAGCATCCGCCCTGAGGTCATCGCTGCTGCTGTTCGGCCCTCCGGAGCAGAAGTCGTCGTCGTCGCCGCTACTGGGGCGAGCGACGACGAGCCGTTCGTCGGTCTTCTGTTGCTCCGCAGGCCCCCTAATCGTGTGGGGTTGTTCGTACCTACGGAGGTGGAACCGGAGTTCCGTTTGTAATGGCACTTTGAGTGCCGGTGTTTTGTTCATTGCGGCTGTCGAGGCCTGAACATGTATGTATCCTCGGCGCGGAGCCGTGTTTTTTCTTCATTTCGAGCACTAAGACTCGCCTGTTGGTTATCTGAACCGCTTCACTAAGCGTGAGTCGCCTCGTGCGAAGGTGACGAGTGAGGTATCCGTATCCCAGAGGCGTAGGAGTCCCTCGGCTCGGTCGACCTTGCTGTCCGAGGCTTCTCTTGCTCAGTTAAAGGAACCCCTCGGTCGCTCTTCGATGAGCCGGAGCCGGAGGTAGCGGTGTCAGCACGGGCAGAGGCAGAGTTGGCTTCGAAAAGAAGATGTGGTCGACCGGAGCCTGGCCGGGTCGTTCGCTGGCGGAACCGACGCCGGAGTTGAGCTGCCGAGGCCTCAAGCCGGGCTGATGTCTTCGGGGGACAGCTGGCCGAGGCCTCGGGGTGGCCGGTGTAACACCCTAAATCCATCAATTAAAGATAACTCAGTTTTATTTATTAGTTTTCAATAGAATGGAAAATATTTATGTTCTCAAATAACATAAAGGTAATATAAATCAATTGAACAATTTATTGAATAGATAAAATTTACCAAGTGTTTGATGCATTCATACCGAAGCACAAATTTTGTTTGACTCGACTTGTACATCTAATACTTGAATTTAATTTGGTGAGAAAATCTCATGTTATAAAATAATAAGGAGTTGTTAAAATATTGTTTTTGAAATATGCATAGGTTTAGTTTGTAGGTGTCTGTGAAAACTTCATTTTGATCTATTCCTTTGTGTGGAGCCCAATCTATTTAAATAGTAGATTTTTGCCTAAAATCATCCATTCTTTAAACTTGTATATTTTATTTATGAAAATATTTTTAATGAATTACCTACTTAAAAAAATTCGAAAATAAAAAAAATAAAAAAACAAAAAGGAATTTTGAAATAAATAAATAAAGAAAAAATTAAAAAAAAAGAGAATGGACGCACGAGCCCATTGCCCATCCCGTGTTCCTAACGCCCCCTCTCTTCTCTCTCTTACAAGTAGGGCCCACATGTAAGGGTCATTTCTTTCTTCTTCCTCACGTGATGCTTTTCCTGCTCGTGTTCGTCCGTGTCTGCTCGCCAATAACGTGGCGCTGCCGTCGCTTGTGCACCACTCGCCCTCCTCGCCTCCCCTGTCCGCGCCTGCCAGCTGCTGCAGTGGAGCACTACAGCCGCGCCCCCCGCGACCATTCGCCTCTCTCCATCACGCCACGCCGTTACTCGCGACCGTTTCTTCCCCCACACAATTAGACCACCATTAATGGTCTTCATACACCTTCAATCCGGCGCCCCTTCGCTCTCTCCTCCGCGGCTATAAAAGCCATGGCCGGGCTCGCCTCTTTCCCCACCCTGTCCCAGCTACTCGTCTCACCTCCACCGCCACACTCCTCTGCGCAGTGCTTGATTTGGTCTTCTCGGAGTTCTCCACTGCCAGCTGCTCCCATGTTGTCGTAGCCAAGTTCCTTTCACCGGCCATGAACTTGCTGGCACAGCCTCGCCCTGCTTACTGCTTGTCGCGTCGTCGTCTCTGCAGCGTGCTCTGCTCCGCGTCGTACTGCCGTTGCGCTGCGTCACATCCTCGCCGAGCTCCCTGCGCAACAGAGTTGGCTAGAGGTAGAAGATGACTATTTTTTTAGTCCCTGAATTTGTGTAAAATTAATCCAGATATTATCCAGTCCAGAAATTGTTAAAAATAGATTTTTTTTATTCCCTGATGTATACGATTCATTGTGAATCAGGCCTGCAGCAATATTCTGGGTATTAGTATTTTTTTATATATTTCAAAAATAAATAAGTTATGTCATGATTCATCAACTTTGTGATTTAGTACTAGAATACGTTTACAATTAAACCTCGCTATAGCATATGGAATGATATTGGTTAGTATTGATATAAGTATAATTTTAATGATATAAGAAATTGAAATAGGAGTTAAACCATGTATTTCTGGTCAAATGAAGATATAGATTTTACTATTCATAATAAATGTATTCATAAGTATGGCACTTAATTACTTAGAATTAGTAAGATAATTATTTATGTCATAATAACCATGAATATGTTATTAAAAGTCTCATTTAGTAATTTACATTAATTCTTAGAATATTAATGTTAGAAGAATTATAAATAAACAATTTTTAGTAAACGGATAAATTCTATTTAGAAAAGAAAGGAGAAAATCGAAAGAATAGAATTTTATTATGACTTAATTAGACGCTAATACTGTTCTAATAAAAAAAAATTGATAGTTATGTTGGTAAACATAGGTTTCTTACTAAAGAATTAGATAACTTGTTTCTAGTTTAAAATAATCTTTTAACAGATATCATATTTAACAAGGTTCGTTATAGATGTTTAAGTATAGCTGTACCAATTCTAGCCGTACTAAAATGATGGAATTGATGTTCATATCTTTAAAATGATGACCTATCGATTTGAATGTAGTTTTCTCAACAAATATAGATTTAGTGTTTTTCTAATATAATGATAATCATTTATTATCCCTTCACATAAAACTCATTTAGTCTCATATTTAAGTATCCATAATTATATGCTTTACAATAGTAATATGTCATATAGCTTTTCTAATAATGATATAATGACTTAATTAAGTGCTCACACCGTCATAACTAAAATGATAGTTAATAATATACCAATACTTATAGTAGTCATTTTAATTATCTAGATCATTTGTTCCTACAAT
Source organism: Zea luxurians (assembly GCA_029449295.1). Classification (NCBI taxonomy): domain Eukaryota; kingdom Viridiplantae; phylum Streptophyta; class Magnoliopsida; order Poales; family Poaceae; genus Zea; species Zea luxurians. The sequence goes on from JAOPSE010000044.1 coordinate 3,684,514, forward strand.
AGAATTAAAGATAATTAATAGATTAATTATCCTTTATCATAATTTATTAATCAAACTTATAGTCAATTTGTTCTTAACTAGGTTTATAGCATGATTAATGATTTCATAGAATTTAGTACGTATTATATACGAATGACTTAGTTTTTCCTAAAGGATAAAATAAAGTAATAAGAGTTTAAGTTCTTTTATAACTTAAAATGTTACTTTATTGACTTCGAATATAATAATATAGGCTATGTGTTTTCAAATGAAATTAAAAGATAGTTGTTTGTTCATTGTCTTTTACATAAAAGTTCATTTAAGGCATATACCATAAATTTTCATAAATATGTGTTTAGTAATAATGATCTTTTCACATAAAACCTATTTAGACTTATATCCTAATTTGTCATAAGTGATTGGTTAACAATATTTATAATATGCTCCATAATGCTTCTAAAATTAATAACGTGTTTCGTATCCCATTAACCTTAGATATATAACTTATATATTTTCTAAAAAGGTTAAAATGGTTTAATATTGTTATAACGTATTTTATTGTCTTATAAACCCTTAATCTTAGACATATCACATATGACGTTTTATAAAATATTAAATTGGTGAACCTAATATTTGTATATTTTAATTAAGATATTTTAAGCTCATGTCTTGTTTTATAAAGTATAGATCACACATTTTTGAAAAGAATACTCTCTTATTATAACCATTACCTGCGACGTTTTTTAAAAGCGAACGTTCTTTTCGTTAGGCTTTCTTTGAGCTTTATGTATGGTGAATGTTGTATGTTATTGAGTGGTGTTTGTTTCTTCTTGTTGTTTGTGTGATATTCAGTGGTTGATCTAGTAGTTGAGAATCAAGATATATTCCGTGGAAGAACCTCGAGTTTTCAATAAGCAAGGCAAGTGGACTTCTCCCTCTGCATACTCTGTTTGATCCCAAACAATAAATTTAATAAAGTTTATTCTTTTGGATATATATGCATAATTTGACGGGTTACCTATTTAGATAACCTTTCCAACCTTATCCCTTGATCAAACCTGGGAATTATACTTCACATTAGTAGCTATGCTATTGCTACAACTTAACTTTATGCAGTCACTCCCGCTTATGATATTAATGTTCCAAACTTGGTAAGTTTACATTATGGTTGTTAACCCGATGGTTAAACAAGATTATTGCATATTAATTGGAACATGGAGTGACCACCCTGGAAAACAGTGCTACCATGAGGACTATCATGGCTCTGGTCTTGGCTAAATAACTAGGGAAGTCTTATGTTGGGTGTTGGTCGTGGTCGACCGGAACGGGGGCATCTGGCAAGCTCTTATAGTTCCAGCTCAGGCAGATTGGATACGGGCATAGTTCCCACAGCTTTACCCTGTAGTCTGGACTATAAGTTGGTTACGGTAGGTGTGCCTTATGCAGTTTGACCATTTCCAGCATCTGCGTAATGAGGACTCTAGGGAGAAGCCTCGTAGTGAGACCCTGGCCATTCACCTCGGAAGTGAATACGGGTCTAGCTAACCCGGGCAAAAAGGGAATCGCGACTCATGGGTAAAGATGCACCACCTCTGCAGAGTGTAAAACTGATATATCAGCCGTGCTCACGGTTATGAGCAGCCTGGACTCCTCACATGATAATTGAACTTGAAGATGAAAATAAATCGAGATCTGATGATCTGCCAATGGTTTTGCTTAAGTGGTTTCACTTAAGTGTTTTTGAAATACTCTTGTACCTTTGTTTAATGGAAATACTTGGGATTCACACTTATTAGTAAGACAGGTGTTGTTAATAAAATGTTGACCAACTAAAATGCTTACTGCTCAACCTCAGCCTCACCTTGTTAGACTTGCATTAGTTTTTCCCCCACTTGCTGAGCCCCGACCATAAGTGAGCTCACCCTTGCTTAATTTTGATCAGAAGTTGCAGATGAAGATATGATGCTGAACTCCATGGATGCTAGTCTAGTGATACCCCCGGTCATCTTCCTGTGGATGGATGTCCATGTTCGCTGTACTTTGATGAATAAAGGTTAAGACATTATGTCTGTTCGAAGTGTAATATGTTAATATAATCGTTATTTACGCTCTTATGCATTGTTCTTTTGATATATTACACTTGTGATGTCAACATATGTGTGGAAATAGATCCTGGCACACATATGCTATGCACCCGGCTCTGCCTTTAGAAACGGGTGTGACAGAAGTGGTATCAAAGCAATGTGACCGTAGGTCGCTAGATTAGTTAGAAATGGAAAGCCTAGTCAGTCGTTCAAAACTTGACTTATTTGTCTTAATAAAACTTACTTTATATCAAAACTCGTCTCTTTTATTTTCAACTCTTCTAGTCTGATTTTGGTCTATCAGAAGACTCTACCCAGAAGCACTACAAGATGATCAAGTTAGGATTGTGGAACTTGAAGTGAAGTCTACCTGAAGGAACCCTTTAGAAGCTATTGAAGATGCCCCATTCTCTGTCTTATCCCCGCCCCGCAAGAAGTTTTTGTTATAGATCTCTTGGATCTATTACCATTCTTCTTGGTTAGGTTGATAGGATTGTTCTTTAGTATTAAGATTTTCGACTAGATCGGTAATGGCGATATTATATTATATTATAAGTGGTTTTCTAATCCCTAATATTGCTATATAACCCTTGCCTTCTTATACTTTTGTTGTCTTGCCATTGTATTGCCCCCTTTGTGCAATATCTACCTTGATATATATTAAACCTTTGCCTCTCTACTTTTCCCCTTGATAATGCTTTCTCCCTAACTCACTTTATATCCTTGGTTGTATCATTTATCCTCACTTTAATAGTTCATGGTTATCTTATTTCACTCTTGGTCACCAACAAATATGTCTTGTCTAACTCCTTGATAATTCTTACCCAACTCCTTGACTTTATAATATCTTTCTTATTCCAAACCTTGTCTCACCTTTTGTTTTGGTTGAATGAGTAGAATTGGATTATGTTGTGTTGGTATGCTTGAGTTTATTGTCATTTGTGTTCATGTTTGGTTTGCTTCTTTGAAATGATTGTTGGTGTATTGTGTGACTTTTGTCCACAAAAACATCATTTAGCTAGGTAAAACCTTAGATGGGTTTTCTCTGCTCTCTATAATCTATCTTTACTCAACCCTTTCGTCCCTTCCATTTTCCCATACCCATACAGATGTCAGACCCTGGAATGTCAACTGCAAGTGATGTCATTAAGTGCAAAGAATGCGGTGTGTTGGCAAGTCAAAACAACACTATAAATGAAACAGCTGATGAACAAACCTTCAAGACACAAAAGGATGAACAACCAAACCAAAAGACAAGTGACCTTGGAACATGTTGTTGTTGTGAGTACTATGGAATTCCTTGTCGCCAGATCAGTACAAACGAAAGTGAAACTACAAAACAGAAGAACCAGATTTTATTTTCTGGCATAGACAGACAAATGTCTCCCCAAGAACAACTAATAGCAGATTCTCTCATACCTAATGCACTGTCAGTTGATGAATTGCAAAGTTTTCCAAAGAGGAAACATCACAAGGATGCCCAGCCCCAAGAAGAAACACATGAGTGTTACATTGATGGATGGACTATTACTTGCACACAGTTTCAGCCTCGTCGTCGCATCAGATCCAAGAAACAAAAACGGAAACATGGAAAGAGTCAAGAAATAACTTCAAGAAAAAGCTTGCTATCAATGTGGACGTGAAGGTCATTACTTCCGTAATTGTCCAGAGAAGAGTTCATTTCAGATTACCACCGAGATGAAGCTATCTCAATCTTCAGACATGGAATATAAACAAAAATGCACAGAAACTTCTACCAACACCGTAAAGACAACTCCACCATGTAACTCATCAAGTCGTGCTTGCTTTGGTTGTGGTAATATCGGCCATCTTGTTAATGGTTGTCCTAAGAAAGATGTGGAGATCAATAAGGTCCAAAAGAAAAGACAACACCCTAAAACCCATGCATCAATAAAGAATAAACAACGGAAAGAGACCTCAGGAAGGATAAGTTATGCAGTGACAGAAACCATTCCATATGATGATGCAATAATTTTTGGAACACTAGTCATTCACAAAACCATCGCCACCGTGTTGTATGATCCTCTTATAACACATTCTCTTATCAGTGCCCAGTTTGCAACAAAGTATGGTATCTTTAAGTGTCCCTTAAGATCAAGAAAGACCATCAGTACACCTGAAGGAAAAATGTTAGTAAACTACATATGTCCGAAAGTAAGTGTTAAAATCAACGGGATAGATTTTCCAGCTGATCTCCTAGTGATAGAATCAATGGGAAAGGATGTGATTCTTGGAAAGAATTGGTTACAAAGAACTAAGGCAGTAATCCAACATAGAACCATATGTTTGGAAACCCCATCTGGAGAAAGAATAGTAGTTGAAGACGACCGACCTCCAGCACTGAAGATTGGTACATCTGACAAGGAAGAATAATATACCATTTAACTAGAAGAAGGAGTGTGTCTCACAAAAAAAAAGTCAAAGTGTTGCCCCTTTCAAGATTTGTAATTGTGCTAAGTGATATATGAATAAATTTGGAGAATCTTTCGCACCTATTGTGTTTTGCCTCTTTATAAGGAAATAAAGTATGTTGTCATCTGTTGTATGCAAACATTGTGATGCTCTATTCTAGTTGCCCTAAAGTCCCGCTCAAGTTTTTCTCTTAAATTGTGCTCAAAGAAATGCTCTTGGATCAGAAAGATTATTTGGATATCATGCTCTGAAAACTATAAAGTTCAAAAAGATCTTTGTTAAGGAATATAACACCTGTAAACTCTCAAAGTATGATGAAGCTAGTAGAAATCTGAAACCATCCTTGTTCCTTAACTAATCTTATATTGGAAATTAAAACGCTGTGTTAGCTCTTTATCTTAATGTCATACAAGCCTGTTATGCAGTCTATCTCACTAACTCTTTTACTCTCTGACTAGATGATGAACCCCAATGGAAAGGAAGTAAATGGTACCAACGACAATATTCCTACCTTAACAACTATGAACGAGAAAAATGAGTCCCAAAGATATTCGATGAATGGAATGAAGAACAACAAAAGGAATAGAAAAATGTTTGGATACATGATTAGTTCACCTCAACCACAAGCAAAAGCCCCGAAACACATGGATACCCAAACAGAAGAATCAAGTCAGACTCAGCTATATGAGATACAGACACCCAATCAACCCTCACCCCCTGTTGGTCAAGCAAAGTTGTCTCGCAAAGAACTCAAAGCAAGAGGTGCTTGCTACTACTGCAAAAATGAAGGACATCTTATTCGCGAATGCCCCAAGAAGCGTCTAGACCGACTAGAGAAGACGGTGAAGCAAGACCCAAACAATAATCCAGAAGATCAACCAGTTATAAGTACCATGATGAAGATCGCTTGATTAGCATTCAATGCGAAGTGAAGAAACAATAAGTTCCTTATATTTAGAAAAGTGTGATCCAAGAACCTACGAATAACCATATATCACCTTTTGTTTTCTTGCTAACCTTCCCTAATCTCGAGGACGAGATTCTTTTTAGAGGGGTAGATTTTGTAACACCCTAAATCCATCAATTAAAGATAACTCAGTTTTATTTATTAGTTTTCAATAGAATGGAAAATATTTATGTTCTCAAATAACATAAAGGTAATATAAATCAATTGAACAATTTATTGAATAGATAAAATTTACCAAGTGTTTGATGCATTCATACCGAAGCACAAATTTTGTTTGACTCGACTTGTACATCTAATACTTGAATTTAATTTGGTGAGAAAATCTCATGTTATAAAATAATAAGGAGTTGTTAAAATATTGTTTTTGAAATATGCATAGGTTTAGTTTGTAGGTGTCTGTGAAAACTTCATTTTGATCTATTCCTTTGTGTGGAGCCCAATCTATTTAAATAGTAGATTTTTGCCTAAAATCATCCATTCTTTAAACTTGTATATTTTATTTATGAAAATATTTTTAATGAATTACCTACTTAAAAAAATTCGAAAATAAAAAAAATAAAAAAACAAAAAGGAATTTTGAAATAAATAAATAAAGAAAAAATTAAAAAAAAAAGAGAATGGACGCACGAGCCCATTGCCCATCCCGTGTTCCTAACGCCCCCTCTCTTCTCTCTCTTACAAGTAGGGCCCACATGTAAGGGTCATTTCTTTCTTCTTCCTCACGTGATGCTTTTCCTGCTCGTGTTCGTCCGTGTCTGCTCGCCAATAACGTGGCGCTGCCGTCGCTTGTGCACCACTCGCCCTCCTCGCCTCCCCTGTCCGCGCCTGCCAGCTGCTGCAGTGGAGCACTACAGCCGCGCCCCCCGCGACCATTCGCCTCTCTCCATCACGCCACGCCGTTACTCGCGACCGTTTCTTCCCCCACACAATTAGACCACCATTAATGGTCTTCATACACCTTCAATCCGGCGCCCCTTCGCTCTCTCCTCCGCGGCTATAAAAGCCATGGCCGGGCTCGCCTCTTTCCCCACCCTGTCCCAGCTACTCGTCTCACCTCCACCGCCACACTCCTCTGCGCAGTGCTTGATTTGGTCTTCTCGGAGTTCTCCACTGCCAGCTGCTCCCATGTTGTCGTAGCCAAGTTCCTTTCACCGGCCATGAACTTGCTGGCACAGCCTCGCCCTGCTTACTGCTTGTCGCGTCGTCGTCTCTGCAGCGTGCTCTGCTCCGCGTCGTACTGCCGTTGCGCTGCGTCACATCCTCGCCGAGCTCCCTGCGCAACAGAGTTGGCTAGAGGTAGAAGATGACTATTTTTTTAGTCCCTGAATTTGTGTAAAATTAATCCAGATATTATCCAGTCCAGAAATTGTTAAAAATAGATTTTTTTTATTCCCTGATGTATACGATTCATTGTGAATCAGGCCTGCAGCAATATTCTGGGTATTAGTATTTTTTTATATATTTCAAAAATAAATAAGTTATGTCATGATTCATCAACTTTGTGATTTAGTACTAGAATACGTTTACAATTAAACCTCGCTATAGCATATGGAATGATATTGGTTAGTATTGATATAAGTATAATTTTAATGATATAAGAAATTGAAATAGGAGTTAAACCATGTATTTCTGGTCAAATGAAGATATAGATTTTACTATTCATAATAAATGTATTCATAAGTATGGCACTTAATTACTTAGAATTAGTAAGATAATTATTTATGTCATAATAACCATGAATATGTTATTAAAAGTCTCATTTAGTAATTTACATTAATTCTTAGAATATTAATGTTAGAAGAATTATAAATAAACAATTTTTAGTAAACGTATAAATTCTATTTAGAAAAGAAAGGAGAAAATCGAAAGAATAGAATTTTATTATGACTTAATTAGACGCTAATACTGTTCTAATAAAAAAAAATTGATAGTTATGTTGGTAAACATAGGTTTCTTACTAAAGAATTAGATAACTTGTTTCTAGTTTAAAATAATCTTTTAACAGATATCATATTTAACAAGGTTCGTTATAGATGTTTAAGTATAGCTGTACCAATTCTAGCCGTACTAAAATGATGGAATTGATGTTCATATCTTTAAAATGATGACCTATCGATTTGAATGTAGTTTTCTCAACAAATATAGATTTAGTGTTTTTCTAATATAATGATAATCATTTATTATCCCTTCACATAAAACTCATTTAGTCTCATATTTAAGTATCCATAATTATATGCTTTACAATAGTAATATGTCATATAGCTTTTCTAATAATGATATAATGACTTAATTAAGTGCTCACACCGTCATAACTAAAATGATAGTTAATAATATACCAATACTTATAGTAGTCATTTTAATTATCTAGATCATTTGTTCCTACAATAGAATTAAAGATAATTAATAGATTAATTATCCTTTATCATAATTTATTAATCAAACTTATAGTCAATTTGTTCTTAACTAGGTTTATAGCATGATTAATGATTTCATAGAATTTAGTACGTATTATATACGAATGACTTAGTTTTTCCTAAAGGATAAAATAAAGTAATAAGAGTTTAAGTTCTTTTATAACTTAAAATGTTACTTTATTGACTTCGAATATAATAATATAGGCTATGTGTTTTCAAATGAAATTAAAAGATAGTTGTTTGTTCATTGTCTTTTACATAAAAGTTCATTTAAGGCATATACCATAAATTTTCATAAATATGTGTTTAGTAATAATGATCTTTTCACATAAAACCTATTTAGACTTATATCCTAATTTGTCATAAGTGATTGGTTAACAATATTTATAATATGCTCCATAATGCTTCTAAAATTAATAACGTGTTTCGTATCCCATTAACCTTAGATATATAACTTATATATTTTCTAAAAAGGTTAAAATGGTTTAATATTGTTATAACGTATTTTATTGTCTTATAAACCCTTAATCTTAGACATATCACATATGACGTTTTATAAAATATTAAATTGGTGAACCTAATATTTGTATATTTTAATTAAGATATTTTAAGCTCATGTCTTGTTTTATAAAGTATAGATCACACATTTTTGAAAAGAATACTCTCTTATTATAACCATTACCTGCGACGTTTTTTAAAAGCGAACGTTCTTTTCGTTAGGCTTTCTTTGAGCTTTATGTATGGTGAATGTTGTATGTTATTGAGTGGTGTTTGTTTCTTCTTGTTGTTTGTGTGATATTCAGTGGTTGATCTAGTAGTTGAGAATCAAGATATATTCCGTGGAAGAACCTCGAGTTTTCAATAAGCAAGGCAAGTGGACTTCTCCCTCTGCATACTCTGTTTGATCCCAAACAATAAATTTAATAAAGTTTATTCTTTTGGATATATATGCATAATTTGACGGGTTACCTATTTAGATAACCTTTCCAACCTTATCCCTTGATCAAACCTGGGAATTATACTTCACATTAGTAGCTATGCTATTGCTACAACTTAACTTTATGCAGTCACTCCCGCTTATGATATTAATGTTCCAAACTTGGTAAGTTTACATTATGGTTGTTAACCCGATGGTTAAACAAGATTATTGCATATTAATTGGAACATGGAGTGACCACCCTGGAAAACAGTGCTACCATGAGGACTATCATGGCTCTGGTCTTGGCTAAATAACTAGGGAAGTCTTATGTTGGGTGTTGGTCGTGGTCGACCGGAACGGGGGCATCTGGCAAGCTCTTATAGTTCCAGCTCAGGCAGATTGGATACGGGCATAGTTCCCACAGCTTTACCCTGTAGTCTGGACTATAAGTTGGTTACGGTAGGTGTGCCTTATGCAGTTTGACCATTTCCAGCATCTGCGTAATGAGGACTCTAGGGAGAAGCCTCGTAGTGAGACCCTGGCCATTCACCTCGGAAGTGAATACGGGTCTAGCTAACCTGGGCAAAAAGGGAATCGCGACTCATGGGTAAAGATGCACCACCTCTGCAGAGTGTAAAACTGATATATCAGCCGTGCTCACGGTTATGAGCAGCCTGGACTCCTCACATGATAATTGAACTTGAAGATGAAAATAAATCGAGATCTGATGATCTGCCAATGGTTTTGCTTAAGTGGTTTCACTTAAGTGTTTTTGAAATACTCTTGTACCTTTGTTTAATGGAAATACTTGGGATTCACACTTATTAGTAAGACAGGTGTTGTTAATAAAATGTTGACCAACTAAAATGCTTACTGCTCAACCTCAGCCTCACCTTGTTAGACTTGCATTAGTTTTTCCCCCACTTGCTGAGCCCCGACCATAAGTGAGCTCACCCTTGCTTAATTTTGATCAGAAGTTGCAGATGAAGATATGATGCTGAACTCCATGGATGCTAGTCTAGTGATACCCCCGGTCATCTTCCTGTGGATGGATGTCCATGTTCGCTGTACTTTGATGAATAAAGGTTAAGACATTATGTCTGTTCGAAGTGTAATATGTTAATATAATCGTTATTTACGCTCTTATGCATTGTTCTTTTGATATATTACACTTGTGATGTCAACATATGTGTGGAAATAGATCCTGGCACACATATGCTATGCACCCGGCTCTGCCTTTAGAAACGGGTGTGACAGCCGGCCGAGCCGTCTGCTCGAGCCGGATTCCTGGAGAAGACCCTGGCGGCGATGGCCCGGGTGTGGTGCTGATGTCGTCCTTCAGAGTGGGGATCCTCCGACCGCGTCGCCGTCCGAGGCTAGGTCAGACCCCGCCGAAGGTGTAGTTGACGCCGAGGGTGCTGTTGCCCCCTTCAACTGTCGACGTCCGAGCCTACAGGATCGGGTTGTCTTGTAGTGTGTGTATGCTTTCTGCGGCCGCCGAGGCCCAAACATACCGTCGTCGTGTTGTAAAGCTGTGTCCCTTTTCCTCTTGTTTCGAGTATCCAGACTTATTTGTCGGTAACAGAATTGTTTGTGCGGGCGAGAGTTGCTTTTCACGGAAGGTGATGAGTGAGGTATCCGTATCCCGGAGGCGTAGGAATCCCTCGGCTCGGTCAGCCTTGCCGCTCACGCGCACTCTTACTCGTCCATAGGATTCTGTCACCGACGCAGTCGAGAAGGCCCGAAAAATCGTTCCGGCAGAGGAGCTTTCGAGCGTGAAGACTTGTTCGGTCCGCATAATCACTTATTCGAGCGTGAGTTACTCATCGCAGAAGGTGATGAGTGAGGTATCAGTATCCCGGAGGCGTAGGAGTCCCTCGGCTCGGTCAGCCTTGGCTACTTACGTGTACTCCATCGTTTTCAGGATTCACTTTCGAAGTAGTCGAAAAGCACGAAAGGCATTCTGGCAGAAGAGATTTTTTCTTTTTTTGAGGAAAATTTTGACGCAGAGGGGGTTCCCCCCTTCTAGCCCCCGAGGGAGGGTCGGGCTTTGCCGAGGCAAGGCTGACCCTTCCTTGACGACCAGACTTTGTGTGTGAATGGGGTGTACGAATAACTTGAAAGCATCTTAAGGGTAGAGGCGACGTAGCTGTTGGATGTTCCAAGCGTTGCTGTAGACCTCGCCTTGGCTGTTGGCCAGCTTGTATGTTCCAGGCTTCAGAACTTTGGTGATGACAAACGGCCCTTCCCAGGGAGGCGTAAGCTTATGCCGCCCTCGGGCGTCTTGTCGCAGCTGAAGCACCAGGTCGCCCACCTGGAGGTCTCGGGACCGAACCCCTCGGGTGTGGTAGCGTCGCAGGGACTGCTGGTACCGCGCCGAGTGTAGTAAGGCCATATCCCGAGCCTCCTCCAGCTGGTCTAGTGAGTCTTCTCGATTAGCTCGATTGCTTTGGTCGGCATAGGCCCTCGTCCTCGGGGAACCATACTCCAAGTCTGTGGGCAAGATGGCCTCGGCCCCATAGACTAGAAAGAACGGTGTGAAGCCCGTGGCTCGGCTCAGCGTTGTCCTCAGACTCCAGACCACCGAGGGGAGCTCCTTCATCCACCGCTTGCCGAACTTGTTGAGGTCGTTGTAGATCCGAGGCTTGAGTCCTTGCAGAATCATGCCATTGGCACGTTCTACCTGCCCATTCGTCATGGGGTGAGCCACGGCGGCCCAGTCCACCCGAATGTGGTGATCCTCGCAGAAGTCCAGGAACTTTCTGCCGGTGAACTGGGTGCCGTTGTCGGTGATGATGGAGTTCAGGACCCCAAAGCGATGGATGATGTTGGTGAAGAACGCCACCGCCTGTTCGGACCTGATGCTGTTTAGGGGTCGGACCTCGATCCACTTGGAGAATTTGTCGATGGCGACCAGCAGGTGCGTGTAGCCCCCGGGTGCCTTCTGCAAGGGGCCGACGAGGTCCAGACCCCACACAGCAAACGACCAGGTGATGGGTATGGTCTGCAAAGCCTGAGCGGGCAGGTGGGTCTGCCTTGCGTAGAACTGACACCCTTCGCAGGTGCGGACATTTCTAGTGGTGTCAGCCACCGCCGTCGGCCAGTAGAAACCTTGTCAGAAGGCGTTTCCAACAAGGGTTTGGGGTGCTGCGTGATGGCCACAAGCCCCCGAGTGTATCTCTTGTAAGAGCTCCTGACCTTCGGCGATGGAAATGCATCGCTGGAGGATGCCAGAGGGGCTGCGGTGGTAGAGCTCCTTCCCATCTCCTAGCAAAACGAAAGACTTGGCGCGCCGCGCCAACCGCCGAGCCTCGGCTTAGTTGAGGGGCAGCTCTCCTTGGTGGAGATATTGCAGGTACGGGGTCTGCCAGTTTTGATTAGGCGTGACCTCCCTCTGCTCCCCCTCGACGCGCAGTGCCTCACCCTCGGGGGCCGAGGGTACCTCGGGCCGAGTCGAGGGTACCTCGGACCGTGCCGAGGGTACCTCGGACCGTGCCGAGGGTACCTCGGACTGAGCCGAGGGTGCCTCGGGCTGGGCCGAGGCCTTCTCGGGCTCGGGCATGTCGTCGGTCTTGACGGAGGGTTGATGCAGGTCTCGGGAGAATACGTCCGGGGGAACCGTCGTTCGCCCCGAGGCTATTTTAGCCAGCTCGTCCGCAGTCTCGTTGTAGCGTCGGGCGATGTGGTTGAGCTCGAGCCCGAAGAACTTGTCTTCCAGGCGTCGAACCTCATCGCAGTAAGCTTCCATCTTCGGGTCGCGGCAGTGGGAGTTCTTCATGACTTGGTCGATGACGAGCTGCGAGTCACCGCGAGCGTCGAGGCATCGGACCCCTAGCTCGATGGCGATTCGCAACCCGTTTACCAGAGCCACGTACTCAGCCACGTTGTTGGACGCCAGGAAGTGGAGGCGTAGCACGTAGCGTAGGTGCTTCCCGAGGGGCGAGACGAAGAGCAGGCCCGCGCCGGCCCCTGTCTTCATCAGCGACCCGTCAAAAAACATGGTCCAGAGCTCCGGTTGGATCGGAGCTGTCGGGAGCTGGGTGTCGACCCATTCAGCCACGAAGTCCACCAAGACCTGTGACTTGATGGCCTTCCGAGGGGCGAACGAGATTGTCTCGCCCATGATCTCCACAGCCCACTTTGCAATTCTACCCGAGGCCTCTCGGGACTGGATGATCTCCCCTAGGGGGAAGGATGACACCACAGTCACCGGATGAGACTCGAAGTAGTGTCGCAACTTCCGCCGCGTCAGGATCACTGCGTACAGCAGCTTCTGAATTTGTGGGTAGCGGATCTTGGTTTCGAACAGTACCTCACTGATGAAGTAGACTGGCCTCTGGACGGGCAATGCATGCCCCTCTTCTCGTCTCTCGACCACAATCGCAGCGCTAACCATCTGAGTGGTCGCGGCGACGTAGACCAAGAGGACTTCTCCGGCAGCGGGGGGCACCAAGATGGGCGCGTTCGTGAGGAGCGCCTTCAGGTTCCCGAGGGCTTCCTCAGCCTCAGGAGTCCAAGCGAAGCACTCGACCTTCCTTAAGAAGCGGTACAGAGGCAGGCCTCTTTCGCCAAGGCGTGAGATGAAACGGCTCAGAGCCGCGAGGCATCCCATGACCCTCTGTACGTCTTTCAAGTCCTTGATGGGCCCCATGCTGGTGATGGCAGCGATTTTCTCCGGGTTGGCCTCGATGCCCCGCTCGGAGACGATGAACCCCAAGAGCATGCCTCGGGGGACCCCGAAGACACACTTTTCGGGATTGAGCTTCACGCCTTTCGCCTTGAGACATCGGAATGTCACTTCAAGGTCGGAAAGGAGGTCGGAGGCCTTCCTCGTCTTGACTACGATGTCATCGACGTAGGCCTCGACCGTTCGGCCAATGTGTTCGCCGAACACATGGTTCATGCACCGCTGGTACGTTGCACCCGCATTCCTAAAACCAAACGGCATGGTAACATAGCAGTACATGCCGAAGGGTGTGATGAAAGAAGTCGCGAGCTGGTCGGACTCTTTCATCTTGATCTGGTGATACCCTGAGTAGGCATCGAGGAAAGACAGGGTTTCGCACCCAGCAGTGGAATCCATGATTTGATCGATGCGAGGCAGAGGGTAGGGAACTTTCGGACATGCTTTGTTTAGACCAGTGTAGTCTACACACATCCACCATTTCCCCCCTTTCTTTCTCACAAGCACAGGGTTGGCAAGCCATTCGGGATGGAATACCTCTTTGATGAACCCTGCCGCCATTAGCTTGTGGATCTCCTCGCCAATGGCTCTACGCTTTTCTTCGTCGAATCGGCGCAGAGGCTGCTTCACGGGTCGGGCTCCAGCTCGGATATCCAGCGAGTGCTCGGCGACTTCCCTCGGTATGCCAGGCATGTCCGAGGGACTCCACGCGAAAACGTCGGCGTTTGCACGGAGAAAGTCGACGAGCACTGCTTCCTATTTGGGGTCGAGCTTGGAGCCGATCCGGATCTGCTTGGAGGCGTCGTTGCGGGGGTCAAGAGGGACGGACTTAACCGTCTCCGCTGGCTCGAAGTTGCCGGCGTGGCGCTTCACGCCGGGCGCCTCCCTAGAGAGGCTCTCTAGGTCGGCGATGAGAGTCTCGGACTCGGCGAGGGCCTCGGCGTACTCCACGCACTCCACGTCGCATTCGTATGCGTGTCGGTACGCGGGCCCGACGGTGATGACCCCATTGGGGCCCGGCATCTTGAGCTTGAGGTAGGTGTAGTTGGGGACGACCATGAACTTAGCGTAGCACGGCATCCCCAACACTGCGTGGTAGGTTCCTCGAAACCCGACCACTTCGAACGTGAGGATTTCCCTTCGAAAGTTGGAGGGCGTCCCGAAGCAGACGGGTAGATCGAGTTGCCCGATGGGTTGGACGCGCTTCCCGGGGATGATCCCGTGGAAAGGCGCAGCACCCGTCCGGACCGAGGATAGATCGATCCGCAGGAGCCCGAGGGTCTCAGTGTAGATGATGTTGAGGCTGCTGCCTCCGTCCATGTGGACCTTGGTGAGCCTAACGTTGCCGATGATGGGGTCGACAACGAGCGGGTATCTCCCCAGGCTCGGCACGTGGTCTGGATGGTCGGCCTGGTCAAAGGTGATGGGCTTGTCGGACCAGTCTAGGTAGACTGGCGCCACCACCTTTACCGAGCAGACCTCCCGACGCTCTTGCTTGCGGTGCCGAGCCGAGGCGTTCGCCACTTGCCCGCCGTAGATCATGAAGCAGTCGTGGACCTCGGGGAACTCTCCTGCCTTGTGATCTTCCTTCTTTGCGTCGTCGAGAGCCTTGCCACCCTCCGCGGGCGGCCCGGCCTTGTGGAAGTGTCGTCGAAGCATGGCACACTCCTCAAGGGTGTGCTTGACGGGCCCCTGATGATAAGGGCACGGCTCCTTGAGCATCTTGTCGAAGAGGTTGGCACCTCCCAGAGGTTTCCGAGGGTTCTTGTACTCGGCGGCGGCGACAAGGTCCGCGTCGGCGGCGTCGCGTTTCGTTTGTGACTTCTTCTTGCCCTTCTTCTTGGTGTCGCGCTGAGTTGACGCCTCGGGAGCATCTTCCGGTGGGCGGCCCTAGGGCTGCTTGTCCTTCCAGAAGATGGCCTCAACCGCCTCCTGGCCAGAGGCGAACTTGGTGGTGATGTCCATCAGCTCGTTCGCCCTGGTGGGGGTCTTGCGCCCCAGCTTGCTCACCAGGTCGCGGCAGGTGGTGCCGGTGAGGAACGCGCCAATGACATCCGAATCGGTGACGTTGGGCAGCTCGGTGCGCTGCTTCGAGAATCGCCGGATGTAGTCCCAGAGAGACTCTCCCGGCAGCTGGCGGCAGCTTCGGAGATCCCAGGAGTTTCCAGGGCGCACGTACGTGCCTTGGAAATTGCCGGCGAAGGCTTGGACCAGGTCGTCCCAGTTGGAGATCTGCCCCGGGGGCAGGTGCTCTAGCCAGGCTCGAGCGGTGTCAGAGAGGAACAGGGGGAGGTTGCGGATGATGAGATTATCATCGTCCGTTCCACCCAGTTGGCAGGCCAGCCGATAGTCCGCGAGCCACAGTTCCGGTCTCGTCTCCCCCGAGTACTTCGTGATAGTATTCGGGGTTCGAAACCGGGTCGGGAACGGCGTCCGTCGTATGGCGCGGCTGAAAGCCTGCGGACCGGGTGGTTCGGGCGAAGGACTCCGATCCTCCCCGCTGTTGTAGCGTCCTCCACGCCTAGGGTGGTAGCCTCGGTGCACCCTGTCGTCGAGGTGGGCCCGACGGCTGTGATGATGGTGCTCGTTGTCGTGGCGACCCGGGGCCGCAGGCGCTGTGTTGCGCGTGCGCCCGGTATGGACCGAGGCTTCCCGCATGAATCGGGAAGTCGCGGCGCGATGTTTCGAGGGGTACCCCTGCCTTCGGGAGGCGGAGCTTTCGGTCCGTCGGACCGCGACGTCCTCCAGGAGATTCTTGAGCTCTTCCTGGATACGCCGCCCCTCGGTGGTTGATGGCTCCGGCATCACGCGGAGAAGTATCGCCGCTGCAGCCAGGTTCTGGTCGACTCCACTGGAATCCGGTGGCGGCCTTACCCTGACGTCGTCGGCGATCGGTGTTGGATGCCCTGGGGGAGATGACGTGCTTCTCCGGCCGGAGGTTGGCCCACCCATTCCTGCCCGATGTCCACGCGGATCGGCACAAGCGTTCCTGCTCCCTCGTCGAGCCTGGCCTGCCTCTCGCGGGGTTGCTCGAGCTGTGGGTCAGGAACCCCCGCCGGGACGGGGACCACAGCTAGCTCCCGAAGGATGTCAATGCGAGACACGGGCCTAGGGAGATCACCGTTCTCTGGCATACCAAGATGGTTGCTTTTGCCGGGACCCCCTAGATCGACGTGGAAACATTCACGACTTGGGCCGCAGCCCTCGTCGTCGAGGCTGCGGCTACCGTCGGAACAGTCGGAAAGGCAGTAGTCGCATGCGGTCATGAAGTCCCGCATGGCACTGGGGTTACCAAGTCCGGAGAAATCCCAACAGAGGTCGGGCTCGCCATCTTCCTCGGACCCCGAGGGCCCGTAGGACGAGACGGCCGTTAGCCGATCCCAGGGTGACCGCACACGATACCCCGGAGGGCTTGGACTCGCCTCTATGAGAGTGTCCACCGAAGCGAAGTCGCTTGGTGGGTCGAGGCCGAATCCAAAAGACGCGAGATGGGAATCGGTCGGTACCTTTTGGTCGACGGGCGGTGACAAAGTCACGTCAGGGACTGACTGCACCGTCGTCTCAGGTACTAGGGTGACGCCCAGCAAGTCCTTCGCGAGCGTGCTGGCGTCGTCTGTTTGCTCGAGGTTGATGTGTTGCGGGGAGATGGCGCTCGTCTTCGTCTCAGACGCGAGGTCGACGTCCGACGCGCCCTCCGTTGGGGCGCCGGCGCCGTCGACTCGCTCGACAGCCAACAAGGTGCCGCCTCCCGCTTGGCCTTGGTTGCCCCGCCTCCTCCTCCGTCTGCGGGGGAGAGGACGGGACAAGCCCGAATGTCGTCCTTCCACCACGTGGGGAAGGCGTCGTCGATTTCCCCGCCGGCGAGCGGGTTGTCGACCGTCATTGTCGCTGTCGCGCGGCGGGGGAAGGAGTATCATGTCGTAGCTGCCGTCGAGTGACATGAACTCAAGACTCCCGAAACGGAGCACCGTCCCGGGCTGGAGAGGTTGTTGGAGACTGCCCATCTGGAGCTTGACGGGAAGCTGTTCGTCAACACGCAGCAGGCCCCTACCTGGCGCGCCAACTGTCAGTGTTTCGAAACCCGGGGGTCCCTGGACCGACGAGTGAATTGTCGCCGCGTGCCCTAGCCCAGATGGGTCGACGCGAGGTGGAACGCGAAGGGGGGAAGACAGGCGTGGGAGAGTGGAACCCGTGGCCTTCGTGTTAGCCCCGCACCCAGGTCGGGTGCGCTTGCAGTAGGGGGATACAAGCGTCCACGCGGGAGGGAGCGAGCGGCCTTGCGCGAGCGCCGTCCCGTCCTTCCCCGTGCGGCCAACCCTCTGTAAGAGGGCCCTGGTCCTCCCTTTAATAGGCGTAAGGAGAGGATCCAGGTGTACAATGGGGAGTGTAGCAATGTGCTAACGTGTCTAGCGGTGGAGAGCTAGCGCCCTAAGTACATGCCATCGTGGCAGCCGGAGAGGTCTTGGCACCCAGATCGCGTGGTGTCGTGGCCGTCGAAGGAGCGCTGGAGCCTGGCGGAAGGACAGTTGTCGGGGCTGTCGAGTCCTTGCTGACGTCCTCTTGCTTCCGTAAGGGGGCTGAGAGCCGTCGTCGTCACAGGGCATGCGGGGCGCCATCATTACTTGTATGGTGGAGCGAGCCAGATGGGACGCCTGTCTTGTTCCCCGTAGCCTGAGTCAGCTCAGGGTAGGGTAATGATGGCGCTTCCTGTTGACGTGGTCGGTCCGTGCCCTAGGTTGGGCGAGGTGGAGGCTCCTCCGAGGTCGAGGTCGAGTCTGTCTTCTGAGGTCGAGGTCGAGTCCGAGCCCCCGGGTCGGACGAGGCGGAGACCGTCGGCTCGGGCCATGGTTGAATCCGAGCCCTGGGGTCGGGCGAAGCGGAGTTCGTCGTCCTTCGGGGCTAAGCCTGAGTCCGAGCCCTGGGGTCGGGCGAGGCGGAGTTCACCGTCTTCTGGGGCTGAGCCCGAGTTCGAGCCCTGGGGTCGGGCGGAGCAGAGTTCGCCGTCTTCCGGGGCTGAGCCCAAGTCCGAGCCCTGGGGTCGGGCGGAGCGGAGTTCGCCGTCTTCTGGGGCTGAGCCCGAGTCTGAGCCCTGGGGTCGGGCGAGGCGGAGTTCACCGTCTTCTGGGGCTGAGCCCGAGTCCGAGCCCTGGGGTCGGGCGGAGCAGAGTTCGCCGTCTTTCGGGGCTGAGCCCGAGTCCGAGCCCTGGGGTCGAGCGGAGCGGAGTTCGTTGTCTTCTGAGGCTGAGCCCGAGTCCGAGCCCTGGGGTCGGGCGGAGCGGAGTTCGCCGTCTTCCGGGGCTGAGCCCGAGTTCGAGCCCTGGGTCGGGCGAGGCAGAGTTTCCTATGACGCCTGAGGCCGGACTTGGCCGCTGTCAGCCTCGCTCTGTCGAGTGGCTCAGCAGTCGGAGCGGCGCAGGCGGCGCTGTCTTCCTGTCAGACTGGTCAGTGGAGCGGCGAAGTGACGGTGGTCACTTCGGCTCTGTCGACTGGAGGGTGTGCGTCAGGATAAAGGTGCCAGGCCACCTTTGCATTAAATGCCCCTGCAATTTGGTCGGTCGGTGTGGCGATTTGGCCAAGGTTGCTTCTTGGTGAAGACTGGGCCTCGGGCGAGCCGAAGGTGTGTCCGTTGCTGGAGGGGGCCTCGGGCGAGGCGTAGGTCCTCCGGGGTCGGTTGCCCTTGCCCGAGGCAGGGCTCGGGCGAGGCGTGATCGCGTCCCTCGAATGGACCGATCCTTGACTTAATCGCACCCATCAGGCCTTTGCAGCTTTGTGCTGATGGGGGTTACTAGCTGAGATTTAGGAGCCTTGAGGGTACCCCTAATTATGGTCCCCGACAGGTGTAGTGGTAGCTACGAGCACATTTGCTTGAGGGGTTGCGGGTTCAAATCCCATTGTGGCCACATTTGTGTTTTTTTAATTTAATTTTAGCTAGGTGTGGGATGCACGTGGGAATGGGAATGATCTTTGTGGGAGGGAGAATGAGAAAGACAGTGCGGGGAGGGTGGAATGAGAATGACAGAACACGGAATGGCAGCCGGGAATGAGAATGGGAATGGGCTTTGCGGGGAGGGGGATGAGAAAGACAGAACACGGAATGGCAGCCAGGAATGGGAATGGGCTTTGCGGGGAGGGCGGAATGGGAATGACAGAACACGGAATGGCAGCCTACCCCTTATCGCCTTAATAAGTAGTAGAGATTTTTCTTTTTATTAGGCTTTGGTAACGAGAGTCATATACTCATATCGATGCCTTTATCGATTGATCCACATATACACAAAAGATGGAACAAAAAAACCTAAATGTCAAATAATATTATTTGATAATCCATCTTACCTATAAAGTGCTTTGCATCTTTCTTTGACGAAGCGATGTAATTCATATGTTCGTGCCTAGCTATTATACCAATGCACCATAGTTATCAGCTGAAGGGTGGTCCCTAGAGGCACTACCATATGATGACCTAGCATTTCTACCATACACTGGTGGTGGTGGTGCATTGGAGGATTTATTTGGTGCCGCTTTCTTGATCTCCACCTACAAACAAAGCAAATGACCTAAGCCTAGTTAAAGTCCCTTCTATCAAATAAGCATGATTTCCCATGGAATAGCACAACTGGTGACTTGCAATTGAAGAATGCATTTTCCGTTTGTTGTCATTACTTTACATATTTTACCGTAGGTAAAAATGGAGGGAATGACCATTTGTGCCATTTCTATAAGGAACTACAGACTACCTTCGAACCAACAAGGTCAGTCATATTTCCATTCGTGACAAATCATCTACAACTTGCTCAGATTGGAAAACTATAGATCCAAAGTCTCGAGAATGTTTGGTCTCATGATCAAACATAATCTAGTGGTCTACCACAGTCTCATATCTTGCAAAGAATCTATTGAAATCTTCTGATCAAGGTTAACAAATAGAACATTCATCAGGGAAAAATCAATGTAAAACAAAGCTGATCCATCATGTGACATACTGATGTTACCTTCTGTTAGTGTTGAGGGAAGCCCACCAACAAATATCTTTTTAGTCTTGAAATCCTTAGAGGTAGACTACACTGATCCTTCTGGTATGGTTCTCTTAATCTCAACCTGGGAGTAAGCAAAAGGAAGTATTACATAATTTTTAAAGTGCCCCCAAAGAAAACCAGAGATGAGGCTGGATTTAGGTGAACGATACATCTAGGGGGAGGGAGGGGGAGTGGTGGGGGCGTACCTAGGACGGACATGACATCCAGCATAGTGGAGTGGGCGCTGGCCGAGCTGATCCAGCATGCGGACGTGCTCAGGAAGACATAGCTGGAGCTCGACGCCATCGTCGGCCGCGACCACAACCGCCTGGTCTCCGAGTCGGACCTCCCGCGCCTCACGCCTTCGAGCTCATCCCCTTCGGCGCCAGCCAGAGGATCTGGGTGCCATCCCCTCCGTCGCAGGCACCACCACAACAACATAGGCGCTAGGGACGGATAGGGTTCCAGTCGGCTCGAACGTACGGGGTCGGGATGTCAACGCAAGAAGAGGTAGGAGGTGAAGGGGCAGGGCGGAGCGAGTAGGGTTCTGGTCGGCCCGGGGGACGCATGGGCGGTGACACGGTTGGGGGTGGGCAGTTGGGCAAGAGAGACGACGAGAGGGAGGGGCGGGGAGGGAAGAAGTAGTAGTAGAGACTTCGTCGTCGTCGTTGTGCGGTTTCTTTGGAGTCGTTGTTGTGCGCATGAGAGTCAAAAGGAGACTTGGGAGAGAAACAACGTTCGGCTATAAAACAAATAAACGACCTCATGTAACACAAAACAACTGTAGTTGGCTTGGTTAAGCGTGGGCTCCTCTAGCAAATTGGTCATAGTTTGATTCCTACTCGCCACATATTTTTGCCGCGCGGGAGGGAGGCAGTGGTAGAACGGCAGACTATCCTTACAGCCTTAATAAGTAGTATAGATTGACATGGCGCGTGGTATGGAGTAGGACCGGAAGCACCGGAACCAGCCTTTTCGTGGGTGCACGCACACATGACACACCTTCGCCCCTATTTGAATAAAAGCATAAAAATAAGATAGCAAGCTAGGTTTGCACAATATAAACACTTGAGGAAGAAATCAGAGAATCAAATGTATGGTTTATTAAATCCTAAAGTTATATTTTGATAATAACTGACACATAATTCTATCTATTCTATTTCATGTGTATTGCTGCACAGTTTTTTTTTAAATAATTTTGTTATAGATGTATCCTAGCTACTATGTACATATATTAGCTTGGTCGCATGTTATTTCGTTGCACATATTTTGTAAAAATCGGTAAGCTAATAAAATGTTAGGTTATATTTTGGAAGGATAGGATGTTAAAATAAATAAAACATGCATATAACTTATATGTATTGCATATAGTGAGATGACACGAATAGTTTTTTGTAATCAATAAAAGGATGGCATGGCTAGCTTTTATCAAAGAATGAGTGGGTATATAGATTTATCTATATCTATGCCACTATTAATATACCATTTTGGTCACTCAACCAAATCAGCCTCACCTATAACCTCCATTAAATCTACCAAATAAACTATAAATTACATTCAGATTTAACACACCATAAACCAACAGTTTAGATTACTGAATAATATTGTTTCCCTTCCTCACTTAAATCCAATAAACAATATTATATAGAACATCTGTCATCCCCTCTCCCTCCTCTGCGACTGTGCCGTCGCTAGATTTTTCCTCCCCCTCCCTCGCGTCCCCGCTGCCTCCTCCCTGTAACTCGCGCCGCCGCCATCGATCCCTTCTCTTCCCTCCTTGTGACAGTAGCATTAGCGGTTGTTATTAGAAGAGCAAAAGTTTCTTATTACGCGCTCCGTCCGTCAGTCTTTTTCATAGACTCCCTCCCGTCACATTTTTCTGTATCCGCGTTGCTTTTGTTATATTTCTCCTACTTTAGATTCTGCCCATTCCTCTGTTTTGGTATCTGTGGTGTTGACGTCTGGATTTTTTTCTCTTTTTTTTCAATTCCTGTGCTTCCATTTATATTGACGCTTCTCATTTTTTGTAATGTTCGTTCCAGTTTCCGTGCCTTTTCTGATTGTGCATGTTCCTCCGCTCTGACGGATTTTTCATTTTTTTTAAAAAAGTAAGACAACAAGCTAGGTTTGCACAATATGAACACCAGATCAACATAGGAACAATCAAAGGGTCAGAGACTGGTTTTTTCCTTTGTATTTCAAAGAGAGAAAATTTCTTATTCCGAAGTCTGTCCGTCTCTTTTCTGTGATTTCCCCTTACAAATTTACGTCCATCCTTTTTTCTGTATCCATGTCGCCTTTACCATATTTTTCCCCACTTTAGCTTTTGTCCGTCCTCTATTTGTGTGCGTGCCATCTTCAGCTGTATTCTTTTATCCGTTTCAATTTTTGTGCTCCCGGTTTTATTGCCGCTTCCTTTTTTTAATTGTTCGGTTCAGTTTCCGTGCTTTTTTGGGTGCGCATGTGTGGGCTCGATGACAGCGAGCTAATTCCGGGCACCACCGCTGTGTCTTACGTGGCATGGGTAGACAGACAAAAAAATATCCATGCTGGTTGGCTAATTGTATATATAAATGTGAATTTATAGTCAACAACTATAAGAACTAGTATTTTTGTAGTTTTAAAATAATAATATGGTATTTAATGATTCTATAGTATTGGAACTCAAAATATATTTGGTTTGTACAGGCAAAACTCTAAAACTATGATATTTTTAGAGTTTTCGAAACTTCACTTAGGATCTCAGTTTTTTCTTCTCTTCTCTCTATATGTACTTTGTTTTTCCAATAGAACCAAATAGATCTCGGTTTTGAGCAATACTATGGTTTTACTGTGGTAAAATAATACCGTAGTATTTATGTTTCGCAGCTAAGTTGTGCGGGACAGCTAAGCAAAAAGACAAACAAATATGGTATTCTCATGTCATATATATATATATAGGGCAGGTATAACGGGAGCCCTGTGCTTCCAATAGTTAAAGGAAGCCCAGGTCGCTCATCCCTGCAACCTGGTTCAACCCAGCGCACCGACTGGACCAGGCTGTCGGTTGCACCACCCGCGCCCACGCCTCTGCGCGCAAAAAAGGAATGCATGCATGAGTCAAACACGTCCCCTTGCATGCGCATAAATTTAGGAAAGATATGTGTGACGGTTTCTATTTTTAAATGCTTTATTTCCTCCATAAATTTAGGATCTCTGCAACAGCCATGCAACTAGACTCGTAAGGACCATTTTATGATATATATACTGCTACTAAATATGCTATCCTGTGTAGATAATTATGCAATTCAGTATACTGCGTAAAAATCTGTTACCAACTGCATGCACACGAATTTATGATGAAAATAATGTGCAATGAAAGCAAATAAATTGCACGCATAGAAACAAAAAATCATATTTAATGTTTTATTTCCTTCATAAATATAGGATCCCTCCAACAGCCATGCAGCTAAACACATTAGATCTAGTTTATGATATATATTGATACAAATTATACTACATGGTGTAGCTATTTATGCAATTCGTTACACTACGTAAAAATCTGGCATGTTGTTCACTGGTGGACGCATCTCCGGGTTGGAGCGTAATAACCTTAAGTTTTGAGCATAAAATCCTTCAATCATAAGCGTAAATACCGAGCCAATGTGAGAGGTTGATAGCTCTAGTAGGTTGTTATTACGATCCTATTTTTATGGCAGATCCGAAAATCATGACAGACGCATGCATGCGGTTATACAGATCCAAAAATTATGGCAAAATGCATGCATGAGTCAAACACGTTCTCTTGCATGCGCGTAAATTTAGGAAAGATATGTGTGGCGGTTTCTATTTTAAATGATTTATTTCCTCCATAAATTTAGGATCGCTCCAACAGCCATGCAGCTAGACTCGTAATGACCATTTTATGACATGTACTCATACTAAATATGCCACACTGTGTAGGTATTTATGCAATTCGTCACACTGCGTAAAAAATCTGGTATGTTGTTCACTGGTGGACGCTTCCCCGGGTGGAGCGTAAAAACCTTAAGTTTTGAGCATAAAATCACTCAATTATAAGCGTAAATACCGAATCAATATGAGAGGTTGATAGCTCTAGTAGGTAGTTATTACTATCCTATTTTTATGACAGATCCGAAAATATGGCAGCCGCATGCATGCGTTTCTATTTTTATACAGATCCAAAAATTATGGCAAAAATTGTGGGAGTTTCCATTGCATGCGCGCAAATTACGAACAACATAAATCAAGGAATTGCCTTTCCAATGTGCATGCAGTAAACTGATATACGAACTCCGTGTTTAAGCATAAAATCATACAGTTTTTGGCGTAAACAATACATGTGGTAGGCATAAAACACAATAATCGAAAAGAAAACTGCGTCGGATCGGAGGATGTCACACGCGATCATCACTGCGCGCATCTCGGGCCTTCCGTGACGCCGCTCGCTCGAAGATCGCGCCTCATGCGTCGCCGTCGCTACTCGCACGTCGACAGGCGTCGCTTGCTCGCCGGCCTTGGAAGTGCCGCCTCCTCGGGACCTCGGGGACGCCGCCGCTTGCTCGCACAAGGGCCCCGCTGTCGCTCGCCCTCTGGATCGGGGAGCCGCTGCCACCGACCTGGGAACCGCCGCCACTACTCCGGATCGAGGAACCTCCGCCACCGCGCGTCGAGGTCATGGAGTTGCGGCCACCGGCTGGGGGTCCACCGTCGCGCACGCTCTGGGGCAACCGCCGTCGTCGCACGCGACGTCGCTAATGAATCGGGGTGGAGCGTAAAAAACTGAACCCTAGCACTCCGGGTCCTGTTTTATAGACGTCTGGATGTGGTCCGACTCGACCGGATTGCACCGTCCGACCTGGGCTTCCTCTAGTTATTGGAAGCCCAGGGCTCCTAATATATAAACTATATATATATATATATATATATATATATATAGGTTATGTATTAGGAGCCCTGGGCTCTCTTTAGTTGGAGAAAGCCCTGACCACTTACTCGTCACCCAATATTGTCAGTAAAACTTTTACGCTTTGTTGTACATAAGTTTATGCTTATTTCGTCATAACATCATCGTATAAAACCGTCTACTCTATCCAACCTTCCCGACGGCTGCTGTGTGCGAGATAACTAGGGTTTTAACGGCGGCGGTTGCATGAGACGTGAGCAAGGATGCAGATGTGGGCGACCTTGGCACCGACCGCCTCATCAGGCTTTGCCTCCACCCACGCCGCCGCCGAGCCGGCCACTCCCTGATCCAAACCACGACCCTGTCCAGATCCAGATCCACCCAACTCAATGCAGCCGCGGCTACCGGATCTCACAGCAGAATATTGGTCTCCGAGGGTGCGGCGCCGCCGCTAGAGTTCGACTCGTGCGTTCTCCGGGAGCCCGCGGCTACCTTTCCTCTTCTTCCCATTACCCCCAGTGTTCGTTCTCTCCTCTCTTGGCGACAACTCGGCGACCGGCGCTGCCACCCCACGTTTGGTGCCCAGGTTTTCCTGGGGCCCTTCGCCGGCGACGAGCATCATCAGGTACATCCCCCTTGTCTTCCCTTACCGCTGTGCGAAACTGAGCACCCAAACCCTAACTTACTCTCGTGCTCGGATCTGTAGTAGTAGTAGTATGGTGCTCTCGTCTTGCGCTGTCAAACTTCAGTTATTAGCTATATATCTCGGCAATTGCTGGCATCGTCCGCGTTATACTGATCCTGTGGGGAAATCTTCTCTAAGTTGCCCACTTGTGTTTTGGATAATCTGACCAGCTGACCAGGGCACCGGTTCGGCTTCAATGAGGTAGACTTGATCTGCACCTGCACCTCCAGAGTTTCCCTTTGCCTGTTGCTGTTAGGGATTCGACTAGCTCAATGAGAAAAAGTCTTGTCCTCGCGTGTGTTCCTACTGAATTAGCTGACCGCGTCTTTAGTGAAAAGTCAATTTTTAGTTGGTGGTCTATATTGGTGCAGCTAATGTATTCCATCGTGACCTAAAGCCCAAGAATATACTGGCTAACGCGGACTGCAAACTGAAAATATGTGACTTTGGACTTGCCCGTGCATCATTCAATGATGCCCCTTCAGCTATATTTTGGACAGTAAGACGCTTGCCATTTTATGGAAGCATTCATGTTCCACTTTCTCGTTTTTAATGTGCTTCTGCTTTTCTGTTTGAAGGATTATGTGGCAACAAGGTTGTACCGGGCACCTGAACTATGTGGTTCCTTTTTCTCCAAAGTAATGTCTCCTTCTCTTGAATGACATCAAAGTTAATATTGTTAGAGCACTATGTATGCACGTGCATATTGAAGTTCCTAATGCATGAAGTGGTCAATTGTGTAGTGCATCATATTTCCCTTGTAGTGAATATTCTTGTAGTATACTCCTGCAATTATGTATTCTTTATTTTCTTGTAGTAACCTGTGCTGAAAACTGAGGTGTATAGACAAGATTATGTTCCAAAAGCCTTATGTTACAGCTATCTGAATTCTGACACGTTTTTATTCTCATGCAGCACACTCCTGCAATTGATATTTGGAGCATTGGGTGCATATTTGCTGAACTTCTCACTGGAAGGCCACTATTTCCTGGGAAGAATGTTGTACACCAATTAGATATTATAACAGATCTTCTTGGGACTCTATCATCTGAGACCTTATCTTG
Organism: Zea luxurians; assembly: GCA_029449295.1. NCBI lineage: Eukaryota > Viridiplantae > Streptophyta > Magnoliopsida > Poales > Poaceae > Zea > Zea luxurians. The sequence goes on from JAOPSE010000044.1 coordinate 3,711,662, forward strand.
GGTACTACATCTCAATTTTTTTCTGTGTCACTGTTGCCCAAACCTCCTATTATATCATTAAAGTAGCTAATTGTTGGGGACTTGTTCTCAAGTGCTATGAATTAAGAACAAGGCAACACAAAAAGATTAATGATTAATGCCCTTCGTCCTTCAAAGCATTATCTCCCTTAAGATATAATGATCTTCAGACGAAGGTCATGAAGGACGTACCTTCGACATTACGATATATCTCCATGAAAGGAGAAGCATATGAGACATGAGGAATAACATGAATAATCATATGTCATTATTAATATCCTTTAATCTTATAGGCATGAATGCACTTGAACAATATTGAATTACATTTTTACCTTCGGCTCGACAGAAGGTAAAAGTCCAAGTGTGACGCGCGAGTGAATGTCAGTCAGCGTGAACAGTACGGGGGTACTGTTCATCTATTTATAGACATAGGACACAGCCTGTGACAGATTACAATTATGCCCCTCATAAAAGTTTACAACATTGACTCAGACCTTTATGGATTAAAAGGTCATTCTATCTCTATGTCGGTTTGTAATGCCGAAGCTTCATGAAGAGGAACCTTCGGCCATCTCCTGGAGACAACTTCAGCCGAAGCTGCTTCTTCGTGTAAGACCTTCGGCGCAACGAAGCATGGCCCCAACAGTAGCCCCTTTCGCGGCGCTAGATCGTTTTTCGTAACGAGCTTGATCCGTGAAAAAGGTCTCTCAAGCTTCGGGAAGCCGAAGGTCCAAAAAACACCTTCCCTGAGCTCGTTGCCGAGAAACGATTCAATTTCCGAGCGCGTCGGACCCACCTTGCAGAGTTACTGTTTGATCTTTGCGGTCCACCGCGCAGCGAGTGCAAGTGACTGCCCGGCTGGTGTAAAAATCCTGGCGCTTCGCCTTCTCACCTGCAGCACTATATAAACAGACGAGTAGGTGTGAAGTTACCACAGCATTCATTGCTATTTGCACTGTTTTGCTGCCAAAATTTTTAACCATAGCCGAAGCTTGATATTCAGAATCGAACGAAGGTCCATCTCGAAGTCTGCTTCGTCAGAAAGAAAGGCTTCGGGAGAAAAAGAAAGAAAAAAGTATTCAATTTCCCCAAACTCAAAATCAAATGGCCAGAGTGCGATCCACTGCCAGGGTTGAGCGTGAGGGAGACGAAGCTGAAGGTTCAGAGACTGTTCCTATCTCTGAAGCAATGCAACGATCCGGACTGGTAACTGCGGAAGAAGTGCCCGCTGCTGAAGCAAACCCGACAACTGCCGAAAGAGAAGAAGAGAACATTGAAGAAACTGATCCCGAAGATGACTATCGCATTGCCATGCCCAGCAAGCCCAGCCACTTAGACTTCGGAAAGTCGACCATTTCTAAGGCTGATCTCACCAAGATGGTAAAATCAGGTTATTTCAGTGAAAATCAGAAGAAACTACTTCGCTTCGGGGGAGAAGAAACTACCCCGAAGCCAGAGAAGGACGAGATAGTCATTTTCAAGAGCTTTTTAAAGGCTGGGTTGAGATTCCCCCTTCATGGAATTATTGCAGATGTACTGAAGAAGTTTGGTATTTACTTTCATCAATTGACTCCTAACGCTATCGTTAGGCTTAATGTCTATATCTGGGCCCTCCGAAGCCAGGCAGTGGAGCCGTTTGCCGACAGTTTTTGTCGAGTTCATGAGTTACATTACCAAACGAAGGCCAGAAAAGATGGATTACATGATAACTTTGGTTGCTACAATTTTGCCTACCGGAAAACAACAAAGTTTCCTGTTATCAGCTACCGAAGCAAATGGCCGGCAGGCTGGAAGTCTGAGTGGTTTTATGTGAAGGTTGACGAAGACGAAGAAAAGTTGGTACAAAGCCCACTTGAATTAATCTTCGGAGAAACAAGGCCGCGATGCCACATGACATTAGAAGGTCCCACCTGGGCTGCTCTGGGTGAGTTTGAAATTATTTCAGAGCATATCGGTACCAGGGATCTGGTTCAAGAATTCTTGGCATTCAGGGTTTTCCCTACTCTAAAAGAATGGGAAATGCCAAAGCTAGAGGGGGAGAAGAAGAAGGGGGAACTTGTCCGGCTTCCTTACCATTTCAAATTCAAGAAATACTTTAAAAAACCTTGCCAAGAGTGGCTGGACACAGTTGAGGTAATGTGCAATGAAATTCTTGGGAATTATTCCAAAAAAGAAGATCAACTGATGACCGCGGCCTTCGGCACCCGTCCGAAGCGAAGGCTGAACCGAGTGTTTGATGCCCTGGGTTTCGAGTACCCTGACTATGAACGGCTGAACAAGGGTGCTGAGGGCCAAAAAAGGAAAAGAGTGGCTGAAACTTTGAACAAGGATGAAGAAAAACCACCAAAAGAGAAGAAAATTCCCAAGAAGAGAAAAATATCAACTCCAAAGCGAAAATCATCCGATGAAGAGGGGACTCCTGCAGCACCTTCTACCAGCGACGTGGAGGAAATCTTAAAGGTAATGACTGAACCCCTGCCCGCGAAGCTAAGTCCATTAGGGCCTCAACTGATGAAGCTTTTTCGAAAGGTGGAGGAGCCGGAAAAAACGAAGATAACCAAAACAAAGAGACAGAGAATTATTGCAGTGACCGAAGTTATCGACAAAACACCACCGAGGGCTTCAACTCGGAAAACGCCAGCGGTCGAGGGCACAACAAATGTCGAAGTCGCACCTTCGGAGGTCGCGGCTACCGAAGCCGCTTCAGCCGAAGATGTGAATTTAGAAACTACCATTGAAGACATCGACAAAATTTTGCTAGACATGGCTGCAGAAGAAGCTGCCACTGCTGCTGAAGAAACCATGGCCACAGTGCCTGGGAAGGGAAAAGAAATAGCCGAAGATACTTCGGAAGACGAAACCTACATATTTCAAAATTTAGTTGGGCATGAACTGTCGAAGGCCGAAATAGAAGAGCTTAAAGAATATGCCAAATCTTGCGGATACAAGCCAGGAGCTCTTCTATTCGGAGGCATTGACGATGAGAAATTGGGCTGCATTCGGGACCAAACTGGGGCTAAGGTCATCGGTACTCTATCAAAGAGTATCGGTTTTCCGAAGCTAGAAACGGATATCAGCCGCTACCGACGACAACATATCGTCGGCAGCTTATTTTATTCCAATTTCAAGGTGAACAACTTTTCTCTGACTTCTATTGTTTTTTAATAATGGAAATATTCCTAACGAAGGTTGTTTATTTGCAGAGCATGCTACTAAGCAAAGCTTTGAAGATGCAGCAAGATCTAGAGGATAAGAAACACGAAGCTATAATCGAAAATCTAGAGAGCAAGATAAAAGAGCAATCAGCTATTATTGAAAAGAAAGACTTTGAACTCCAAACAACTGAAGGCTTGCTGGCAGAGACTGAAGCTAAAGTAGCAGAATTGAATTCGAAGCTTATCTGCCAATCAAAACAATTTGAACAAGAGAAGCTAGAGCTTAATTCAAAACTTGAGGCCGAAGTCCAAACCAGCTCAGATTTGAAGAAATCATTAACAAGCCTTCAAGACAAATGTTTGAAATTTAGCAACAGCTGTATTCAACAATTAAAGAAGATCTTTTTCTCAGTTGGAGCCAGCAGTGGAAAGTTCACCCCTGCTGCTGAAAATTTGCCAAGAGCCTTCGAACATATTGAAGCTGAAATTGAAGAGCTTGACGAAGTTATAGCCGGGCACGGTGACTTCTGTGCCTGGGTAGCTTCTCGAGGCACTGCTGCAGCGTTCCTGAAGGCCGGCTGTGAGCATGGAAAAATCGTCAACAGGCCGAATTTCACTCTATCTCCATCAATTCTAGACGATATTCCTGACCTCGCCCGAAGCATTTCAAACAGATTTATAAAAATGATATGGACAAAAGGCGGGCGGGAGAAGGCTGGAGACGAAGCTCGAAGTCATCTCGAACCAGTAAGAAGTCATACCTTGTATTTACCTTCTCCTTCACACTTGATTTTTACTCACAATACCTTGATTCATGTAGGATGACGAAGCTGAAGGTGATGCTTAAAAAATATGCCGCCGAAGCTGAAGCTCGGTGAAGATCAGTAGGAGTACTTTGTAGAAAAAACTCAGTAGACTTGTGCAACAACTTTTGTAAATACAGCTGAACTGCTCTTAATGAATTCTGTCCATACCTTGTAATATATCCTTACCCTCCCATTGAGGTGCTTTGATGTGGACGAAATTAGTATTTTGAGCCGAAGGCGAAAAAACACCTTCCCTTCTTTTCGTACACAACGAAGCATAAAATACCGCCTCTTCCTTTTTTGCCGAAATCGTTCTTTTTTATACACAACGAAGCATAAAAGACCGCTTTTTTTTACCGAAACAACCACTCATGCCATGAATGAATGTTTATGAATGCAAATGGTATGATGTAATGTGATGTGCAAATAAATGTCCAAACACATATCCGAAGCCATACCCTCAGCCATTACTTCCTTAGAAACAATCACACATTAGCTCTGCATTCCCTTAGGAACGACTTTGGAGCTTCTTCGCCTTTTACTTTCGGCGAAATCAGCGTTGACTTTTCGCTGTAAGCTCTGCATTCCCTTAGGAACGTCTTTGGAGCTTCTTCGCCTTTTACTTTCGACGGAATCAGCGTTGACTTTTCGCTGTAAGCTCTGCATTCCCTTAGGAACGTCTTTGGAGCTTCTTCGCTTTTTCAGTTTCGGCACTCGATGGTGCGTTCTCAGCTTTTACATTTACATTCTTTGGGGGATTTTGCTCTTATAAAACTAAAAAAGAAATTACATATGATGGCCCCATTAAAAACCTTTCTCCCCCTTTAGAAAGGAAAAGGGTGCCATGAAAAAGAAAAGAAAAAACATAAAAAGTTACATCAAGTTATACATAATATCGCCGAAGCTCATCCGCATTCCAAGATCTTGGAATTTCGTTGCCGTCCATGTCCTTCAATCTGTACGAACCAGGCCTTGACGAAGATACTACTAAGAAAGGTCCTTCCCATTTCAACTGTAACTTGCCCACTGTGTCTGGGTTGGCCACTCTCCGAAGCACCAAGTGTCCCGGCTCAATATTTTTTAGCCGGACCTTTCTATCTCGCCATTTGACTGTTTCAGCCTGGTATTTATTGATATTCTCCACAGCTTGAAGCCTGATCCCTTCTAAAGCATCTTTTTCCACAAAACAGGCATCTTCAGGACCTGGTTCTGCCGAAGCTACTACTCTTATTGATCCAGCTTTAGCTTCTTCCGGAGTTATTGCTTCGTCACCGAACAATAACTTGAATGGAGTAAAGCCTGTAGACCTTGATGTTGTTGTATTGTGGCTCCACACCACTTTGGTTAACTGATCTGGCCACTTTCCCCTGGGTTGATTGAAGATTAACTTCATTATTCCTGTCATTATAATGTCGTTGGCTCTTTCAACGAGCCCGTTTGACTCCGGATGCCTGACTGATGCAAAATGGATCTTCGTACCAATTTGATCACAGAAATTTCTGAAAGCTTCGGAGTCGAATTGTGTCCCATTATCTACAGTGATGGCCTTCGGTACCCCGAAACGACAGACAATATTCTGCCAGAAAAACTTTTGGACAGTGGCCGAAGTTATTGTGGCTAACGGCTTCGCCTCAATCCATTTAGAAAAATACTCCACAGCCACTATAACATATTTTAGATTCCCTTGAGCCGGTGGTAATGGACCTAACAAGTCAAGGCCCCACCTTTGCAATGGCCAGATGGGTTGTATCAGCTGTGTCAAAGACGAAGGTTGCTTTTGATCTCTTGCACATTTCTGACAACCTTCGCACTTTTGAACTAACTCCGCTGCATCCGAAGCTGCCTTCGGCCAATAAAACCCTTGGCGGAAAACTTTTCCAAGTAACGGCCTAGATCCGATGTGGGATCCACACAGGCCTGCATGTATTTCTTTCATCAACTCTATACCTTCGGTTCTAGATAAGCACTTGAGCAGCGGAGCGCAAACTCCATGTTTGTATAACTCCCCTTCTATCATGACATACGGACGAGCTCTTGCCTCTATCCTTTTATTATAAGCTTCGTCATCTGAAAGGAACTTACCCTGAAGGTAAGAGATGATTTCAGTTCTCCAATCTTCGCTGTAAACAGGAGATATGTTGAGGACTGCTCTTTCGAGGAGCTCCACTGAAGGTGCCTTTATTGTTTCGAAGAACACATCCGAAGGTAACAGCAGCCCCTGTGCTGCAGACTTGGCTAGCAAATCAGCATGCTCATTTTGTCCTCGAGGGATATTCTTGACAGAAAATCCTTTGAAGGAGGCTTCGATCCTTCGGACCGTGTCTAGATATTTTTCAAGCTTCGGATCCTTAGCCTTGCAACTTTTGTCAATATGACCCGAAACAACCTGGGAATCAGTTTTAAGAATCGCCCTTCTGATTCCCATTGCCTTTAATTTCCGAAGGCCCAGGAGCAGGGCTTCGTACTCAGTAATATTGTTTGTACAGCTGAAATCAAGTCTTGCTGCATAACAAGTTTTAACCTTGGATGGTGAAACCAACACAGCGGCTGCACCTGCTCCGAAGGTTCCCCAAGAACCATCACAGAATACTGTCCACACTTCGGCATCTTTATTTGCTTCTTCATCCTGAGCCCCTGGCGTCCAATCGGCAATGAAATCTGCCAACGCTTGAGACTGGATCGAGGATCTATGCACATAATCAATGTAAAATTCATTGAGCTCTGCAGCCCATTTTCCAATCCGTCCAGTAGCTTCTCTATTTCTCATGATATCCTTCAACGGCTGCGAAGAAGGAACAATAATATTGTATGCCTGAAAATAATGCCGAAGCTTCCTGGATGCCATTAAAACGGCATATAATACCTTCTCCAGCTCTGTATAATTTTTCTTTGATACACTAAGGACTTCAGATACAAAATACACTGGAACCTGCTTCTTGACTTGACCATCAAGCTTCTCCTGGACAAATGCCGCACTTACTGCTGAGTGCGAAGCTGCCACATATAACAACAGAGGAGCCCCTGGCGTTGGTGGAGTTAATGTTGTTAGATCTATCAAATATTGCTTCAGTTCTTCGAAGGCTTTTTGTTGGCTTGGTCCCCATTTAAAGACTTCAGCTGACTTCAGCACCTCGAAGAATGGTAAATTTCTTTCTGCTGATCTGGATATGAATCTATTGAGGGATGTCAGCCTCCCTGTCAATCTTTGGGCCCCCTTTCTTGTAGTTGGTGGCTCCATTCGAAGTATAGCTTCGATTTTATTTGGATTAGCTTCAATTCCCTTTGTTGAAACCAAGCATCCAAGAAATTTCCCCTTCTTCACTCCGAAGACACATTTTTCTGGATTCAGCTTTAAACCAGCTTGTCTGAAACTGGCGAAGGTCTCCTGCAAATCAGCAATATGATTTTCCTGCTTCGTGCTTTTTACAATGATGTCATTGACATAAGTCAATACATTTCTGCCTATCTGAGACTGGAGGACCTTCGCAGTCATTCTGCTGAAACTTCCTCCAGCATTTTTGAGCCCCTCAGGCATCCGAAGGTAGCAATATGTGCCACTTGGGGTTATGAAGCTAGTCTTCGGCTCATCTTCCTTCTTCATCCAGATTTGATGATAGCCTGAGTAGCAGTCTAGGAGACTCATGAGCTCTGAAGAAGTTGCTGCATCGACTAAAGAGTCTATCCTTGGCAGCGGGAATTCGTCCTTCGGACAAGCCTTGTTGAGATCTGTGAAATCGATACACATTCTCCACTTGCCATTGGCCTTCTTCACCATAACAGTGTTAGCTAGCCACTCTGGATACTTTACTTCTCTGATAACTCCTGCACTGAGAAGTCTTTTTACTTCATTGCGAGCCCCTTCGGCCTTGTCATCAGACATTTTCCGAAGCCTCTGCTTTCGGGGTCTGAAGGATGGGTCAACATTGAGCGAATGTTTAATAACATCCCGATTCACTCCACAGAGATCATTAGCTGACCATGCAAAAACATCTTTGTTGTTGAACAAAAACCTTATCAAGGTTTTCTCCTGGTCTTCAGATAATTGCGAACCCAACAGTACCTTCTGCTCTGCTATGTCCTCACACAAGAGCATGGGTTTCGGCTGATCTGCTGAAGCTGCTTTCTCCCTTCTGAATTTGTACTGTTCACAAGCTTCAGCTCCATCTATGTTATGGATTGCTTTGGAGTCAGTCCAGCTTCCTTCGGCCCTTCTAGCAGCTTCCTGGCTTCCATAAATAGCAATAGGCCCTTGGTCCGAAGGTATCTTCATGCAGAGGTAAGCTGGGTGAAGAATTGCTTCGAAGGCGTTGAGAGTACCGCGACCAATGATAGCATTGTAAGGATACTCCATGTCAACAATATCAAACACAATTTGCTCAGTCCTTGTGTTATTAACAAATCCGAAGGTTACTGGCATGGTAATCTTCCCAAGTGCTGCAATCTGCCGTCCTCCGAAGCCACAAAGAGGGTGCGTAGCATCATGGACCTTGTCTTCGGGCTCTTGCATTTGTCTGAAGGCCTTAGCAAATATAATATCAGCTGCACTGCCTGTATCAACTAAGACATTGTGGACCAGAAATCCTTTGATCACACAAGAGATGACCATGGCATCATTGTGAGGATAATCCTTAAGCTGAAGATCTTCCTGAGAGAAAGTAATTGGAATGTGAGACCATTTTGACTTGATGAAGGGTCCCTGTACTCCAACATGCTGCACCCTTCTCTGAGCCTCCTTCTTTTGCTTCTTGTTTGCCGGCTCTGAGCAAGAACCGCCTGTTATCGGGAGCACCAGCTTCGAAGCCGAAGCAGCTTCAGCTTGATTGTTGAACGAAGCCATCAGCTCAGAAAAGTGGAAGTGAGTTCACCGGAGGTGGGCGCCAATGTTGGGGACTTGTTCTCAAGTGCTATGAATTAAGAACAAGGCAACACAAAAAGATAAATGATTAATGCCCTTCGTCCTTCAAAGCATTATCTCCCTTAGGATATAATGATCTTCAGACGAAGGTCATGAAGGACGTACCTTCGACATTACAATATATCTCCATGAAAGGAGAAGCATATGAGACATGAGGAATAACATGAATAATCATATGTCATTATTAATATCCTTTAATCTTATAGGCATGAATGCACTTGAACAATATTGAATTACATTTTTACCTTCGGCTCGACAGAAGGTAAAAGTCCAAGTGTGACGCGCGAGTGAATGTCAGTCAGCGTGAACAGTACGGGGGTACTGTTCATCTATTTATAGACATAGGACACAGCCTGTGACAGATTACAATTATGCCCCTCATAAAAGTTTACAACATTGACTCAGACCTTTATGGATTAAAAGGTCATTCTATCTCTATGTCGGTTTGTAATGCCGAAGCTTCATGAAGAGGAACCTTCGGCCATCTCCTGGAGACAACTTCAGCCGAAGCTGCTTCTTCGTGTAAGACCTTCGGCGCAACGAAGCATGGCCCCAACACTAATGTTTTCTAACAAGACTCTGGGCCTGTTTTTGTACAAGAGCTAATTACTAGCTAGCTAAAAATAGCTCTAGTGCATCCCAACAAAAGAGTTAATAGCTATCCAACCATAGGTAATTTGAGCTATTTTTATTTTTCAGCCCCAATTAGTGCGTGTATCCAAACAGTCCCTAAGCAAAGGATCTATGCGAATATAATATTAATGCACCATTTTATCAACAAAGTCCATTGCAAGCCACTGAAATATTTCCTTCAGGCCCCATTTATTTGTTTATTTTGTGATTCCACATGTGGAGAAAACATCCATAATGTTGTCTACGGTCTTTGCAGATTCGAAATGAGAAGGCCAAGAGATATTTGAGCTGCATGTGGAAAAAATATATTAATATGTTAAACATAATTAGTGATTCTCTTTGCCTGAGTCAAACTCTTGAGTTTCGAATGTATATATATGCAATTTGAGGCCAAATATCAATATATCTTTTAGATTTTTCAGTTTAATGGAGGTGTTTGTTTCATATGTGCACCACTTTTCTAATTAACATACTTCAAATTCTCAACGCTCGTACATGTCACCATCCATTTATGTACCCTACGTAAAAAAGGAATTCCCCATTTCTTTATACTTGGAATTAATTCCTTTCTGTCTTGTTTATGACAGCATTGGAGAATACAAATGTGCTGCTTGAAGAATGTTGCTGGAAGGAACTATTGGGTCCTTCTGTCTAGCAGTGCAAATAAACTTGCCTTCAGAATTGGCCTGATTTAGGTAGATAAAAGTGACTGGGTTAGAAAAATAAAAGTTCTAAATCTGGTATTCCTTCAAGCAAACTGCGTTGACAAGTCATGTACTTGAATGTAGAAATAGTAAGGAAACTCAGGCAATTAGGTCATAGTTTATTTTTGGCAGTACCAAATTTGTTTTCTTTATAAAAACTGACAGTGTCTTTTTTCAAGCAAACCATGCTGCCTAGGGGTAGGCTGGTTATTGACATTTAGATGTATTGGTTTTGGTGCAAAACCTTGAACCTGGTAGAATTATAAACTTACACTCATGCATGGAAATTAAGGCACCGGTAAAGAACAACATTACCAGTTTTTGACCCAATCAATGCACCAAAGCTGTCAGCGGTAACCAATTGGTTAAGCTATGCTTTGTTAAGCAAACCTTGGTGGAGCATACGAATGTAATGACTACTAAGAGTTTCTTTCTCTGAATAATTGAGTTTTGTAATAATATTTATTTTTACTTTGAATACAGGTTGTGTTGCATTTGCAAACCAAAAGCTTCTTGGGATTCATTTAGTAAGTGCCACCAATATTGAGCTTTCATTTCTTGTAGGTGTATTTTAAAAAGGGCTAAAATGTCATTCTCGGAAGGAATAATTCATAAAGTATGTGTTTTTCTTGTATATGTGTTTTCGTTGTGACAGGTTGTTGGAGAGGAGCTTGAAGTTTTAAGTGGAATGGAGTCGATCTGTTTATCTTAGCTCTTCAGGAACTCCTAAACCTTTCTCAACTGAAAGGATTAATTCATATACAGAATTTATTGTGGTCATGTATGATGTACTTTACATTTTGGCATACTATGCACAAAAACAAGTGTCTTCTATGACCATCGTAATTTATACATTTTCAAACAAAATTTATACTTATTTACGCTGTTTTGGTTCACGATTTACGCTTAAATCCGCTCGAGCCAGAACCCGCACACGATTTTTATGTCGTAATTTGTCCCCATTTGCCATTACGAAATCAATCGATGATTTACGCTAAAATTTATACTCATTTACGTTGTTTTGGTTCACATTTTATGCCGAAATCCGCTCGAGCCAGAACCCGCGCACGATCGGGTGCACATGATTTTTACGCCATAATTTTGGGCTCTGTTTGCTGTTACAAAACAGATATAGGATTTACGCTAAATTTCGTACTCATTTACGTTGTTTTAGCTCACGTTTTACGCTGGAATCCGCCCGAGCCAGAACCCGCGCACGATCGGCTGCATGCGATTTTTACGCCGTAATTTTAGGCCCCATTTGCTGTTACAAAACAGATATAAGATTTACGCTAAATTTCGTATTCATTTACGCTGTTTTAGCTCACGTTTTACGCTGCAATCCGCCCCAGCCAGAACCAGAACCAGATCGAGCGCGCGTAGATATACCTGACTGGGGCTTCCCATACTAATGGAAGCCCAGGGCTCCCATTACCATCACCCTATATATATATATAATCAACTAAAAGTCTTCTCATATAAAGTTGTGTATTTAATATTTGACTAGGTAGGTGCCCGTGCGATGCCACGGAACATAAATTGCTTCTCGATTTGTATATCAGCTATGCTTCCTGTGGAGCAAGGAAGCGAACGCAAGCCAGCCTTTTGTATTAGTGCATTCTGTTCAGTTCTTACTTGATCATCCCGTGTTCTCGCGTGTGCCATGGCCGAGTGGCAAGCTCAACACTGGTATTGTTGTCTTGTCTCAAATGAAGTCCGGTTCCACAAGTTAACCGGAAATCTTCATGGGTGATAGTTGTGTCAGATTCTTCCGTGCATAGGGCAAGTAATGCAAGTGATAGCTGTGTCAGTTTACCCCCATTTTTTTGGGCATCACTTGTCTCAAATGAAGTCCATTGGAGGTTCGCAATTTATGTTCCGTGGCATCGCACGGGCACCTACCTAGTATATGTATTGTGAGTGATTTAGTGACCACTGTATCTAAGATACGTTGTGCCATAGATATTCTGAATCTATGGCACCGAGACCTTAGAACCATTTATCAACAGTTTCACCTCTTGCAATTGAACTTTGCTCAATTGATCAGAGGTGTGGTTTTATGAAACCATGTCCTAGAGACGCGGTTAGCTCTAATGGTTGGTTTTCAGAGAAGTTACACACACCTCTTGAAGCATGGATTGCCGAAAAGAATTCATGCTTGGTACACGTTCTTCAAGAACCTTATGCTAGAGATTCAGTTTTCAAAATCCTTTTTTTAAAAAAAATCCATTTTTAGGTTGTTCGGAGGCGTTTTACCAATTAGAGGATTGCTAACAACAGACAATACGTACCAAAGATACGATTTTTTGCTAGAAAGGTGCTATACCTCGTGCAGAACCGAGCAAAGATCGTTCTTCAAAAGAAATCATTTTTCCTCAATGCTGTCTGTCTGTGCAGACTGTAGAGATGTAGGCCGTTCAGTCATTGATCAATGATGAAAGTTCCAAGTTCAGGTCTGTCAGAATAATCCTTGAGCACACTTGTTCAGTCTTCAGTCAGTCAGTCTGTCCAGTTTCAGTCAGTGTGTTTGTCCAGTTTCAGTCTGTTGTAGGCGTTTGGCCGCTCATTTTAGCCTGTGTGTCGCTGTTGTCAGTTTCGTGGTCAAAACCTGTTGACTGATAGTGTAAGCAAGACCTGATCGTGTTTAATGAGAAGGTTGGTGTGCATGTGTGGTGTTGTGTGTATGTGAAATAGAAACACGCTTATGTAACCTTGGGCCTGCATTTTTACAGTCAGTTAATCTATTCAGAAAACATTTCTACCAATTGGAGCAGCACCAACTCGTGTCCTGCTCTCTAGCTTCGCGTGCGTGCGTGCGTGCCCGTTCATCTGAGTGATCGCCGGCGACCTGGTGGAGTCTGTCTCTCCGGCGAGTTTCTGACAAGGTCTAGGTGCAGGGACATTGTTTGAAAGCACAAGACTCCATAAAGTACACTCTTGTTGGTAATCGTTGGCAGTATTTCAATGCCCTCGAGAAAAGCGTGTAAAAACGTTCATGTGATGGCCAGGCCGACGACAGAATGATGCAGCTGCCAAACCAAACCCAAGTGTTCTTGAGTCCATGCACATTGCATCTCTCGTTCAAAAAATGCTCATGGATTCCGACAATCATCACACAATTCACTGGACAACGGATAAACAAAGACATCGTACATGCATGCCAGAAGGCCAATCCAAAGACAAACCAAAACGTGCATTGCAGGACAGTGTGAGATGATCTCTGAATCTGTGGCCAATTGTGAGGGTATCGTAGAGGAAACAAAGATAGATTCAGTTGAGGTGGTCACATGTACTACATTTGGGATTATATCGTCTTCAACATACACATAGCCAGCTAAGAGTATTTATTCTTTGCCCCAAGGATGATGATGCAGGACAGTAGGGTTATGAACTCCACTCCCAAATCTCCAAGTCCAAGCAAAGCAAACAATAAGTCAATATGCTACACACTTAACATTCGGCGTGATTGGTTGCTTTCTCGAAGCAGCCTGGCCGCTCGGGCCAGCTTCCGTTGAGCCTAGCCGCCCAGAGACGGAAACAAATCATGTTTCCCGCGGGTCTGGCTCGGAGCGTTCTGCTGCATCTCTCGAGCCAAACCAGCACACTTACCCACCAACCAAACAGACGTACTTTGGATACGTAGATGCAGCACATGTATGTGCGGACAACCAAACAACCGTAAAGTAAAAAACTGCTGCATGCGGGAATGCATGCGTCCGCTTAGACAGGCTACCAATCATGCTGATTCGGATCCAGGGGAAGGGACACAATGCTACTAAAATCGTACAGAAAGGTGAATACACAGAGGACTAAACCAAGACTCCAAAACCTGTAGACTCATCTATGCTTTTCTATGGAACATGTCCTACAACAACCGACCGACCAACACCATGTTTCTGCTGCCCGCTAGCGCTTTCTGTACAGAACTGTTGCCACATCTAGCTCAGGGGCTAAAATCTCTTCAGCTGTGAGTTTTGAATCACCCTGTCTGCCTGATTAGCTGACGATGCACTGTTGGGAGACGGTGGGGTTGACAGTTGGCCACTCTTGTGGGGCGCAACTCAGATCTGTTTCTCTTTGTGACTTGTTTCGGAGTTCTCTTCCTTGTCATCTGACTTTGAATTGAGAAACCGACCTCCAGCTCCCCTGGCCCTTTTTAAGTCATGCTGATGGCGTGGCTCATGGAGATAGGGATGCACATCATAGATGTAAACAAAGTCAGTTCTTTTTTTATTATTTTAGATGACTTAACATTTCAACAGCAGAAAGATAAATGAAATGAGCAATCAAGTTATTTTTGTTTCAGATGATATCAAAGAGTGAGAAACATGTGTGATCAACTTACAGTGCTTGACAGAAGCTGATAGGATTTTCTAAGTCGGTAGCTGCATCTTTGTATCAGTCTTCCAATTTTGAGAAATTACCATGATACTAACATGTTCAACTCTCTCTAGCTAAAAGTAGCATACAGATAAAAACAGAATTGATGCAGCCTCAGTAGTCTCCTTTCAGTTTTTTTTGGGGTTTGTGCACCCACATAAACAAGATAATCATGCAAAGAAAACAGGCTGGCTGCTACAACCACCTACTACTTGCTAACAACAATTCAGTTTCATCTACAACCGCCTTTGTATATCTCATCGTTGCTAAACAATTCATATCGGCTAGCTTCTGCGTGATCAATCATTTGTTCTCCTTCATTCAGCTCCATGTTAACTTCCATATGGCACTCCAAATGCTCCACATGGGAGTAGTTTGACTTTGACCAAAATTCTGTGTTCTCAAGCATTTCTGCTGATCTCACAAAGCGACAACATTAGCAATAAATCAACGGTTATAGGGAAGAAAATTTGTGCATCCTGCAAAATCATATGCTAAAATGGCCACATCATTATACCTTCATGGTGTTGGAACTGTCTCTCGACAGCTAGGAGATCCAACACGAGTGAATGGTGATGGCAACAGGGCACTCGCGCGTGATGGCAAAAGCTCTGTTAATCTAGCCTCTCACGGGCACTGTGCGGGGGTATTTATAGGTAACCGAGTGCACGGCGCCTTGCGTCAAGGACGCATGTGCCCTCAGGTACCTAGTTTATCCCCAGAATATTCCCATAAAGCGGGGTTACAAGCTGTAATTACAACTACGCCTTTACAAATTAGGCCCGTAACACAAAGGCGGCCACGCAGGGCCCGTTACAATGGGCCAGATCTCATGTGGGCCTCGGAACTGACCGAGGCCGCGCCGTGGGAGGCGTCGCCGCAGGCCTTCGTCTGGTGCCGAATCGAGCGAAGGGTCTCCGTGTTGTCTCTGGTGCCGACAAGCGGAGGGTGTCCCTGCCTGCTTTGTCTGTCAGGGCAGGGGCTAAGCGGTGGAGACTTCGGGCGAAGGGTGGCGTTTCTGCCTTCGCTCCAACATTTGCCCTCCGAGGGACCAGTTCGACAAAGTCACCTGGTGCCGAAGACGTCGCTAGATGGCGGAGACGCTGCCCTCGCTCGAAGTGGTTCCGCGGGGGTATTTGATGTGACAGTTGATGGACATCGTACTGTTGGACTGCGTGTTTTCCGAAGCGTCGCGCTCTGTGGGCGGCGGAGTCGCTCGTGCTCCGGGGACGGAGGAAGTCCCCGAGCCGGAGGGTGAATTGGTTGTTTTCGAGGCGTTCTTCGTCGCCGGTCTCCGCTTGCCTGCGCACCGGTTTGTTGGCGAAGTCCTGCGTAGATTCAACGTTCAAATTCATCAGCTGACACCGAACGCCGTGGTGGCGCTGGCGAAGTATGTCTGGGCGACGACTTCGTACGGCGGACAGCCGTCGGTTGAAGTTTTTGCGAAGAATTACTGCTTGCATTGGCAGAAGAGGGTGGTTGAGGGCGGAGTTGCCCAGTTTGGGTCGTGCACATTCACGCCGAAGACCGGCAAGACCACAATGCCAGTAGTGGAGTTGGTTCCGTGCGCCCGCAACAAGTGGGGCAATTGGAATGAATTTTGGTTTTACGTTGCTGAGGCTACTGTCGAAGGCCACGAAGGACTTCCCGTGTCTGAGATGTGCTCTCACTATTACTCTGCGTATCCGCCTTTTGAAGTGGCAGAAGAGGATGCAAACGAAGGGGCCCTTCGATGCGCTGCCGGCCAGAGCAGTGGTCGTGATTTAGTTGAAGAATTCGTGGCGTACGGGGTCTGGCCCTTGGCGCACGGCTGGGCGCTGGGCGAAGTGTGCCCTCGCCAGATGCCTTTTCACGGAGGAAGGGTGGTGCGAAGTCCTGCCTTTGCACTGAATTTGCGAAACCGTGATCCGGCCGCCTTTGTGCGTGATGCGGAGGACTTGGCGGTGCGGCTCGTGGGGCGGTACGTGGCGAGGACGGAAGGCCAGCGCAGCTTTGATATTCGCGGGTCAAATGAACGTTTGAACAGGGTCTTCGAATTAAATCAATTCACGATCCCCGGCCGAAAAGGCAGCGGGGAACGGCGAAGGCTGCGGCCTCCAGCGGAGGCAAGCCACCGCTGGCGGCGAAGGCGGGCGCCTCTGCACCCAGCAAGGCGCCGGAGACAACGGCGGGCGCCGGAGTCTCCAAGCTGACGAAGGTGGTGCCGCCGGCCAGCGGGGTGGCGGAGGCTTCGAAGGCGGCCCGAACGTTGCCGCCGCCGGGCAAACGCGTTGCCGACTTCGGCACCGACATTAGTGTGGACGATTATCTTGGGGTAAGTTACCCGGCCGCCTTTTTTTTTAAATCGTTGATGCACTGCAGGGTCGGATGAGGGCCGGCTTGCTATAGCTGTGCCTACCGGGGCAATCGCGACGGCTGCGCTGTCGTCGAAGGCGAGGGGCGGGACCCTTGGCGCCGGAGGCGAGGTGTCGGCCCTCGCGTTGGTCAGAGACGAGGCTGGCGCGGCGACCCGCCGGCTGAAAGGAGTGACGGAGGCGCTGAGTCAGGCGACGGAGGCGCTGAGTCAGGTCCGCCGAGCTCTTTTTTTTTTTACGGCCATGGCCTTACGTGTGCTCTGCAGGTGGCTGACTTCACCAGCCGTACTGCGTCGGGGGCACTTACGGCAGCCTTATCTGCCGAAGTCGAGAGACTTCGGACGCAACATGCTGACGCTGTCCGTGAGAAGTCTGCCTCCGACAGCAAGTGTCGTAAACTGGCGGACAAGGTGGCCGCCCTGGAGGAGGAAAAGGCTGACCTCCGGCGCCAGCTGGCGGGGGAGAGGAGGGAAACCAACGAGGCCATCGCCAAGGAGCAGGCCGCGCAGGCGGAGGCTAGGCTGGCACGGGCGGAGGCCAATCTTGCCAAGGATCTTGCCGAAGACCTGCGGGGGCGGCTCACCGCTCTGGAGAGCCGCGCGAAGGGGGCCGAAGCCGCGGTGCGAACGGAGGCCGAACGGACGCGCACACAGCTTATGGCCACATATCGCGAGCTGGGTGCGCGGACCGGTGACTTCGTGGTGCCGGAGCGAGAGGCCGGGCTTCGCTGTTTGGAATGGGTGCAAGAGGAGCTGCAGGAGCTCCCCACTGTCCTAGGGGGATTAATGTCGTTCGCCTCCCTGGTCACCTGCGAGGGGGCGATGAACGCACTCTCTCGCGAAGGGTGCCGGCACTATGAGGCCTTCGACCAGGCAGATGAAGATTTTGGGCGAGACATCTATAAGGTCGAAGACCCCGTGGTGAAGGAGTCCGCCGGCGCCCTCTATGACCGGATGTGGGGTCTGTATGGTGGTGAAGTGGTCAGGGAGCGGGCCGAGGCTGCGAGGGCTCAGGTAACGTTGTCGTTTGTTCGGCGTTTGCTGGATGTGGTCTGTGCGTGTGTTTGCTGACTTTTTGTATGTATTGTTTTAGGCGGAGCGAGGCAAGCGGGTGGACGACTTCGGAGCACTGAACGACGCCCTGCCCGACCCGGGGCCGACCCCGGAGACCACGGAAGACGCACCAGGCGCCCCCACATCTGCTGCGACAGTTGAAGACCTGCCGCTGAAGGTGGCCGAAGGCGCTCCCGATGCCCTCGCAGCAGCTGCGCCGGCCGTCGAAGATCCGGCGGCGGAGGCGGTGGGAACAGTGGCGGAAGTGGCTGCGGAGCCAACGGCGGAGGCCCCCGCAGCGTCAGGGCCCTCGCAGGTGGCGTAGTGGTTGTTTAGGGTTGGGGAATTTTGGATGTTGTACTGAATTTTGGTTGCTGCGCAGGTTTAAGATTTTGGGCCTGCGCACGCAACCGCTGCTACTGGGTTTTTGGCGGCTTCGACCGCGGAAGGTGGTAATGAATATAGTGGGTCTGCATCTGAGTTTTTTGATTTTGCCGACTCCGGGAGCTCGGTTGAGTGGACTGAGGAGTCGTCGGAGGAGAATTTGGATTATTTTGCGGCCTTGGACGTGGCTGCGGCGGAGGCCTCGCCACACGCCGCGGACGCGTCGGACGTGCCAGGCCCTAGCACCGGGCGCCGTCGACGAAGGGCGGTTGCAAAACGTAGGGTTAGCGCGGAGGAGCGGGCTCTGCTCCGTGTGAGTGGGGCTGGTCGGCAGGAACTGTTGTCCCTGCCGACCGCCGAGGGTGTAGGTGAAGGGGAACTGCGAAAGCTTTTTGCGGGTGAGGAGCTCAGGATAATGTTATTTAATTATAGGGAGATGGGAATTATTCCTAAGGTTGAGCCGATGTAGAGTGTGGTGCCCTCGCTTGTGTGCGTCGAGGCTTGTATGGTGGAATTGTGTGCCCTCGCGTGTATGTGTGAGTGCGAAGGCGTTTTGTACTTACTGGTTTGTTTTGCTGCGCTGTGTTGGCTTGATTATAGTTGGTCTTGGTGTGGATGGTTTGATGTTGTCGTTTCGGCCGTTGTTGTGCTAGTCCAGGTGTACCCTTAAGTGTCTTCTGCACAGATAGTCTTCGGTTTTTTCGCACTTGTTGTGCTGATCCAGCTGCACTTTTAAGCGACTTCTGCACGGATAGCCTTCGCGATAGACTCAGATTTTTTCGTGTGGTCCTTGTGGAGGATGCGGTGACGGAAGTGCACATTTTGTGTTTCTGACTTGTGAGCAATGAACTTCGGATTTATGTTGTTGTTTTTGGTCGGGTTTTGGATCCCCCGCCGGGTTTGAGCTTGAGGTTCATATTTCACCCGATCACGTGTTTGGGTTCAGATCGACAATTTTGGATCAGAGAATTGGGGGGTAGGAGCAGACCAGACGTGGCGGTGCGTCTGAGTCCTCGCGTTCCTCCTCGCTCGCCGGCAAGGTTGTCCTCCACGCGCAGCAGAGACTGGGGTAGGGAGGAGCAGTGAGCAAGAGAAGCAAGCACATGGAAAGAAAAACAGTTAGAGCAGTATCCGATGACTCGCAAACGCAGTGCGACCAACCTGCTTGCGGTGGCGCCCACAGTCCCGGCTTGCGGTGGCGTGCACAGTCCGCAAGCGACAAGCACCCCTCACCGACGCCGATGGAGGAAGGGAGGAGGGGAGGTTGTGGATGGCGAGGTCCTCCGGCTCCTGCTCGCTCCGCTCGGCTGATGCCCGCTCACCTGCTCCTTCTCGGCTGATGCTCGACCGAGACAGGTCGCCGACGCCACGCTGATGGAGGAAGGGAGTAGGGGAGGTGGTGGACGGCGAGGTCCTCCGGCTCCTGATGAAGGAAGGAGGAAGGGGCGCTTGCGGTTGCGGATGTCTCTGGCGTCGGCAAAGTGCGGGAGGGGAACTCCAGCGCATTCAAGGTGGAGAAGTGGAGATCGTGGAGAGGGAAGCCACGGGAGTGGAGCTGTGCGAGCGGTTGGGCGCGACGTCGCGGAGGCGGAGGTTACCCAAGAATGAAGGGAGACAGCTGGCGTCCATCGCTGGAGTATGGGCTGCTCCAAACATAGCTGGAGTATGGGCCGCACCAAACATTCAGCCCAGGACACCGGTACTGTTGTGTTGTTTTCTTTACAGATATGGTTAGTACCATACCGGCTAGTAAAGTAGGCATAGTGCGGCTTATAAGCGTTGGCCCTTGCCATATGAGCAAGAGGTTGGTTGTTGCATTGTGTTGCGCGTGGTGGCTGAAATGGCCCGGGTTTGATCCTCGCGGCCCCGCTTATTTTTTTGCTGGGCGGGAATTCGCAGGGGCGTTGGGCGGGAATTTCGGAGATTTTCGCAGGGCGCGTTGGGCGGGAATTTTGGAGATTTCGCAGGGCGCTGGGCGGGAGTTCGGGTGGCAGAACCAAAAGTGGCAGGCTACCCTTAGAGCCTTAATAAGTAGTAGAGATTCACCTCTTTGTCTCACAAATATAGTGCTTTCTTTCTTCAACGTCACTACTAATAGAAATGCTTGAACTTGTAAGGCATTCTTTAGATCCAAAGGATAATTTCCTGAATCCTGTATTTTTCATCTATATTATGTGAAATTCATATATCATCCTACGAAGTTCCTGCGTTCCAAAGGTTAAGAGATACTTTGAGCAAATGATATCTCTCAAAAACTGCAGGATCTGGACAGGGTTTACTGGCCTAGCTGTGCTGGCGCATGGCAATCGAGCTTCAGGGCTTGCTTAAATGCGAAGATACCGGATGGGAAGGATTTTAGCCCTCCAATCCCCCTCTGGTGTCTAAATCTTTCTAATCCCATCTTTTCTTGTAACGAGTATTCCTGTTTTCTTTTTCTGTAAACCATTTTCAGCAAGGACCAGCGCATTCGTGAATACAAAGAAGGTTGCGCAAAGCATCAGTGCACAAATCCAAGCACAGTTCAGACAACTGGTTCGAATATAAAAAATACCATGTTCTCGCGGAAATGCACAAACAACACGAACATGCAAGACTTGTAGCAACTTGTTATGATGATGCAGGATAAAACAGATTGATGGATCCTCTTTCCTCTCAACATGAGCTGAGCTACGCAAAACTTAACTACCCTTGCCGCTCACTGAGTCACGCCGAGCCACTTTGAGAAGTTCTCAAACTCGGTGTAGTCGCTGTCCGAGACCATGGTCTTGTACCATGCCTTGCCAGCAGCCTTAACCTTGGCAGTCTCCTACAAACAAACCAGCATCTAGTGTTCAGTACAAGATTATCAACATAACAAATGATACAGCTTCATGAATCAACAGTGATTAGGACCAGTATTGTCTGAATCAGTGCTGACTGAAACAAATAATCTTGAATTCTGAACAAGACTGACCCATACATATATATACAACTATACAGTCAAGCAAATTGGCCAGATGGCACTAGGATGTGGGGCATTTCACGAAATTTGGAGAATAATTTAAACCATCATATAGCATTCATGTACTCCTCCCTCTATCCATGGGAAGCATGTTGATCAAACTTTCTTTCAAGTTTGATTATGTTTCTAGAAAATATTAGCATCATTTATTACAAAACTAATGATACTAATTAGGGGTACCCGGATTGAGCCCCTAAATATACCTAACACCTGAGTACCGAAAAATCAGAAAACACGTTCCCCGAGACCAAGCAGGGTTGAATCATGATTCGCTCGGAGCTCCGTTCAACGGTCGCTCAAAATTACGCCTCGCCCGAGCCCATCCTCGGGCGAAGGCTGCACCCTTGAAAAATCCTCGATTTGCCCGAGGGCCCCCTTCACGGAAAAGTGATTTCTGTCTCACCCGAGCTCATCTCGGAGGAGGACGACCTCAAGCCCGGCGTCGGCCAAAGATCTTAGGAACCATGAAGATGTGTGCAGTAAATGCACACGATACGAATATCTGCCCATGTGACACTGTAGTCAAGGACGATGGGACCACGGTCCCTTGTAATTTCACCAACTACGATGACGCACGCCCACGAATATCGGACACTGCTCCCCCACTTTGGTCACTGTTCTCGAACAACTCCGGATAGGACAAACACACGTCTGGGCACAGCCTCACCCTCGGGAGAAAACTACGCCTCGCCCAAAGAGCAGCTTCAGCCTCGAGAGAAGACTTCACCTCGCCTGAGCTCGGCCTCGGCCAATTGCCCTAGCAGCAGCCACCAACTCCCCCGCGTACCCCGCTGGAGGCCACTCTGTCAACTGTTGTAACCACTCCCTACACAACTGCATGCCCCGGCGCAAGTCCGGCCATAGCCTCGAGAAGGACCTCCACCTCACCGAAGAATGGCCTAGGCGTAGATAACAACGACAAAAGGACGCCTGACACCACCAACCTCTCAGCAGAGACAGCTGACAACAGGACGACTACATAAATGTGTCAAGTCTGCTTTAGACCATACAGGACGAATTACAATATGCTTTTCAATATGCTCCTAGGGAGCAGTGTCCGGTATTCGAGCACGCGTCCGAGCCCCCAACGAACCTTGGTGCTCCTGGTGGCCATACTACTACAAGGGCTAGGGCTCACCTCCTCTCCACGTTACGACAAACCTTAGTGCTCCTGGGATCCCTCCTTGAGGCTATAAAAGGAGGA
Organism: Zea luxurians; assembly: GCA_029449295.1. Classification (NCBI taxonomy): domain Eukaryota; kingdom Viridiplantae; phylum Streptophyta; class Magnoliopsida; order Poales; family Poaceae; genus Zea; species Zea luxurians. The sequence goes on from JAOPSE010000044.1 coordinate 3,734,268, forward strand.
GTCCAGGGCTTCCAGGTGGACTGGAGGGGAACAACACTTAATAGGTTTTCGCCCTCCACAACCGATATTGGCAATTGACTCAATCATCTTCAGAGACTTGGGATCCACTTCCTCTCTCGACTAGCTTGTACCCCCTACTACAATCACTTAGGTGCAAGATAATAAGTCTGATCCCCCTCTACTGGAAGTAAGGCATTCTATTGCCCGAACCAGGATAAACCTTGTGTCTTCTTGCATCACCCATCTAGACCGGGACCGGGACACGCGGTACTAATTCACTAGTTGGTTAGGATCCCCGGATCAAAATACCAACAAGCATATTACTAGCATTTCTCCAGCCAACTAGAGGGACATAGGGTCTGTTTGGTTGGGCTGTGGCTGTGAAAAAAGTTGATGTGGGCTGTGAGCTGTGGAAAAAGCTGTTGTAGGCTGTAAGCGGTTAAAAAGCTAAAAACCGTTTGGTGGAAACCACTAAAAGTCATTAAAAATTCTTCGATATATGTTTTCACAGTTCCATCCGAAAATCCACTAAATGCAGGTCCAGGGGTGCTTTCAGATTTGCACTACGAGAAAGTCGGCTTTTAGAAAAAAGCTGCTTCCTGGATCCAGCCCTTTGGTTGGCTTTTGGCTTTTAGGGGGGCAAAAGCCAAAGCCAAAAGTCAAACCAAACACACCCATAGTATGTCTAACAGAACTTTGACAAGGACAACAAAAACACTAAGGTAGTAAATTATAAATCAATTGTGCAACGCAAAATAAAGAGTAATTATAGGTACACATTAAACCAATGCAAACTAGACCACTTCTTGAACCACTACTGCAAGATCATATCAGATGGACTAATTCATGTGCGGTGTGCTTTGGAACTAGTCAGAAAATGTAACTAGTCAGAAAATGTAATGGACATTACCAGTAATAATAAATATCACAAAACTACAGGACTAAAAAGATCCTATCTAAGTTACCATATCCAGTACTCGTGACAGAATTGAAATTGAGCAGGAAACGGTAATACCGGGGTAAGCTTGGTCCTCTTGGAGTCGAGCTTCACCTTCCTGGCCTTCACACGAGCAGCCTCAGCAAGGGTGGCCATCTTCCGGGCAGTGCCGAGGTAGGGGTTGAGTTTGAGCACAGCAGCCATGTTCTTGAGTGGGTTCTTCCTCTTCTCCCTGCGCTTCACCTCCTTGTTGAGTGGCTTCACCACAGACTGCACCTCGTCAGAGTTGATGATCCTGCCCAGGTCAGCGTTGGACATCTTAGGCCTCGGCAGCACGAAGCCCTTCTTCTTCTGCGACGGGGCGTCATAGCTCCCATACACCTCCTCGAGCTTATTGAACGCGCTCTCGGTCCAGATCACAAAGCGCCCAAGGTGGCCACCGGGGGCAAGGTCTAGTAGGTTGAGGCGCTCGACGTTGGCAACATCCACACCGGGAAGGTTGCGGAAGGCCTTGACGACCTTGGAGCCCTCGGTGCCGTAGACGACGAGCGGGCCCTTGCGGTTGATGTAGCGGCGGTTGCGCATCTTACCCTTGCCGGGGCGGATGCCGACGGAGTCCTTGGCCTTCTCGGCGTCGGCGTGGGCGCCGATCTGCTTGAGGATCTTGAGCGCCTGGGAGGTCTTCTCAATGGACTCCGCGGAGTCGGAAATGACAAGGGGCATCTCGGGGACAGTCTCGATGCGGTGGCCGCGCGCCTGGACGAGGGCCGGGACGGCGGTGGCGGCGAGCGCGGAGGCGACGGCGACGCGGCGGAGGTTGATGTTGACGCGGCGGTGCCACTTGCGCCAGATCTTGGTGGGCGCGAACATGCGCCCGCCGCGGCACATGTTGCCGAACGCTCCCTGGCCGGCGCGGTGGGTGCCGCCGCCGGGGACGCGGGGGATACGAGACACGGCGCGGCCGGTACCCCAGGACTCGGCCGACGTCTGGTGGCCGGCGCGGCGGGAGACTGCGTAGGGCTGGCGCTTGTTGCAGGACAGCAGCTTGTGGGTGAACCTGACCACGTCGGGGCGGATCGGCGCCCCGAAGACGGGCGGTAAGGCGATGCCGGGGGCGTCGGTTACCATGTCTCCCTCTAGGGCCTTCACGGAGACGAGGGGGCGGTTGACGGCGACCATGGCGGCGGCGGTGGCGGCGGCTAGGGTTTGGGCGGCGCGGCGGCGGTGCAAATGGAGGCGCGGCGAAAGGGGAAGAGGCTATATAGGTGGAGCTGACTAGGGTTTGTGTGTGGGGGTTAGTTGGAGCGATCTGGTCCGTTGGATTGGAACAAGCGGTGGGATTTGAGGAAAATCGGGTGGGCTGGGCCTGGAGATCGCTATTGGGGCGACCCTTCCCTTTATTCGGTGTACCGTGAAAGTCTCCAACGTTTCCCCCTTCATCTCCCCTTTCTCCCGTGAGCTTCATTTTCCCTGTTTAGAGCTAGTTTAGGAACTCTATTTTTTAAAGGATTTTTCATTTTTTCAAAAAAAAATTAGTTCATTTTTTAAAAAAAAAAATGAAAATTTCATAGAAAATAAGGTTGCCAAATTAGGCCTTGTAATACTCAAAAATTGTATACAAGCAATGTATAGTGATTTCTTTATTTTATGTGCCTCCTTTGCATCATAAAAAGAGCATATATAAAATTTAGAGATGAATTAAAACATATGATAAAAAAATAATATGCATCATGTTGGATTTATATGTTTGTGCATTAAATAAAAATAATAAGGATAATCGCAATAAGATAATAAATACTAGAAGTGGAATTAAACCCTAAATTTAAAAGTAGGGTTTTAGAAATAAGAAAGAAAAAAGGTGATGTAAATAATATATATAATTATATTTTAAAAATTGGTATTTTTAACTTTACAAGATTAATAGAGATTAATGTAGCACAAGCTTGAATTTAAGTTTGAATTCAAATTTAAATGTGGAAATAGAGAAAAGAATAAGAAAAGGAAATAGAGAAGTGAACTGTGCGCGGACTAGGCCCAGACTAACCTTTCGACCCATTTGTTGATTACAGCGCGTAGGCCCAATACCAATCCGCGCGCGCTCGGGGGATTGACATGCGGGCCCCGCCCGTCACTCTCTCAGCGCGTTAGCTCTGTTGTGGCTGCGCCGACACGAGGGCCCCACGAGCCGGTCACCCGCACGCCAGTCGCCTCTATTCCGCGCGGTACACTGGCTGTGGGCCATTGACGTCAGTCCCTCAATTCCCCCACGTCGCCGTCTTCTCTGCGCACCAACTACCTCCGCGCATACCGTAGCGTCGTGAGCTCTGGGCTCCCGTTACGCTGCCCCGCGGGTCCGCTGCTCGGCCGCAAACTCGCGGCCACGTTGAACCAGTCCCTTCACGGCACTTAGAGGCCCACCTATCATAACCTCCACGTGGCCACGACAACGGTAGGCGCGGAATCTGCGGCAAGCGCCGCCATGGAACCCGCCAACGCTGATACGGGCGAGGCCTTTCCCCGTGGACCATAAAATGTTCGTGCGGCCTTTTCCTATTTCCCTCTTCTACCCTCTCGCGCGGACCCAAGCACAGGAGTTAGCCACCGCAGCCGCGCGCCATCAGCTGGGTGAGAGAAGTCTGCCGCCAAGGCTTAATCTGCATCATTGCTGCGCTAGGTTTAGTGCACTTGCGTGTGGAGCCTCGCCGCATCTCCGGGTACCGTCACGGAGGAGACGAATCATTGGATGACACGGAATTTCTCGCCGGAGTGGAATTCTCCGCCGAGCTTGTGTCCTACCGTGGCCATCACCGACCTGGCGTCGATTTGCGGTATGAAGCCCCCCGCTCGGCTCACCTTGAATTTCCACGCAAGTAGCGCCAGTCGGGTGTTAGGTTAGGGGCCGAGGATCGTCGTTAGCCTCCTCCGGTGGGGAGCGCGGCGCGGAGCCGACCGCCGCCGTGCTTGGATTTGACGGAGGAGAGGGAAGGATCTGGGGCCGTCGATGCGGTTATGCTCGACTGAGATCAGATCAGGGTAGGAATGACGTGCGCCGTCGGATCCACGGTTGACAGCTAGGATTTGAAGCCGCGTATCGTTTTGCTCGGGCAGTTAGAGACCGTAGATGTGAGATCCTGCGGTAGAAAGCGATTCTGGGTTGCATTAAACGCTTACCGTTAGACCAGGATCGGAGGGGCCTAGTTCCGTACCGACTCATAAAGCCCCGATCTAATCGTGGTCGTTCATTCATGATCTGGCGGCCAGTTTCAGCCTGTACCCCTTCGCGGGTCAATTTTGCTAAAGAGTCCCTGTGAAACAAAGAAATCAACCCGCCATCCTGCGCGGGTGCCCTCTGTGTCTAGGGATTTTTATTGATTGGTCCCTGTACTTTGCAGAAAATGACGCGCAGTCCAGAGGGACAGAAAAATAGAGAATTAAATATGGGAATTGATTTTAATGCAAAAGAAATTCCAGAAACTTGTAAAATTCATATAAAATTTATTTTTGCTCCAAATTGAGTCATTCCAGAGACATTAATTTTGTTTTAATATTCTTTATCACTTAGTAAATTTGTTTAGCCATGAAACATAAAATGAAATTTCTCACATGAGTTATGCTAATCCAAGTACTTAATAACTTTAAAAATTCATAACTAAATAAATATAACCCTAATCTTAATGATTCCAGTTCCTATGATCTCATTTTAATGTCTAGAGTATTACTGTGTATTTTATTCACATGTTTGGTGCAATGTTAATTCTTGCTATACTATGCATGTATTGTGTTGATGCGAGTAGACGAGCAAGCCACTGTGGATTCTGAGGTTCAGCAAGTAGAAGTAGCTGAGCAGGAGCTCATTGAAGGCAAGTTGTGCCCTTGATCACTTACTTTTTCCCAGCCATGTTCTTATTAATTATAATGATCTGTATAGGTTAATTTTGATGGGATTCAATAGTATCGGGGACCATAATTAGGGGTACCCTCAAGACTTCTAATCTCAGCTGGTAAACCCCATCAGCACAAAGCTGCGAAGGCCTGATGGGCGCGATTCAGGCCAAGGCTCTGCTTAAGGGACACGATCTCGCCTCGCCCGAGCTCGACCTCGGGCAAAGACAGCTGACCCCGGAAGATTCACGCCTCGCCCGAGGGTCCCCTCGAGCAACGGACGCACCATCGACTCGCCCGAGGCTCAGCTCGGGTAGGCTTCACGGAGAAGCAACCTTGGCTAAATCGCCACACCAACTGACAATATCGCAGGAGCATTTAATGCAAAGATCGCCTGACACCTTATCCTGACGCGCGCTCTTCAGTCGACAGAGCCGAAGTGACCGCAGTCACTTCGCCGCTCCACTGACCGACCTGACAAGAAAACAGCGTCGTCTGCCCCGCTCCGACTGTCGTGCCACTCGCTAGAGTGAGGTTGACAGCGGCTAAGTCCAGCCTCGGGCGACATAGGAAGCTCCGCCTCGCCCGACCCCAGGGCTCGGCCCCTGTCTCGGCCTCGGAAGATGGACTTTGCCTCGCCCGACCCCAGGGCTCGGACTCAACCACGACTTGGAAGACGACGAACTCCGCCTCGCCCGACCCTAGGGCTCGGACTCAACCACGACTTGGAAGACGACGAACTCCGCCTCGCCCGACCCCAGGGCTCGGACTCGGCCTCGGCTCCGGAAGATGACGAACTCCGCCTCGCCCGACCCTAGGGCTCAGACTCAGCCTCGGCTCTAGAAGACGACGAACTCCGCCTCGCCCGACACCAGGGCTCGGACTCAGCCTTGGCTCCCGAAGACGATGGACTCCGCCTCGCCCGACCCCAGGGCTCGGACTCAACCTCGACCTCGGAGGAATCGCCACCTCGCTCAAACTCGGGTCCGGACTGGCCACGTCGCCAGGGGGGTCATCATTACCCTGCCCCTAGCTACCTCAGGCTACGGGGACAAGACCGGCGTCCCATCTGGCTCGCCCCAGCAAACAAGTAATGATGACACCCTGCACGCTCCATGACGACGGCAGCTCCCAGCCCCTTACGTCAGCCAGGAGACGTTAGCAAGGATCCGACAGCCCCGACAGCTGTACTTCCGCAGGGCTCCAGCGCTCCTCCGACGGCCACGACATCACATGAACAGGGTACCAAAACCTCTCCGACTGCCATGATGGCATGTACTTAGGGCTCTAGCTCCTCTCTGCTAGACACGTTAGCACACTGCTACACCCCCATTGTACACCTGGACCCTCTCCTTACGCCTATAAAAGGAAGGTCCAGGGCTCTCGTACGAGAGAGGTTGGCCGCGCGGGAGAACGGGTCGACGCATAAGGCTCTCGCTCTCTCTTTCTCCCACGCGAACGCTTGTAACCCCCTACTGCAAGCGCATCCAGCCGCCCTGGGCGCAGGACAACACGAAGGCCGCGGTTTCCCCTCACTGTTCTCCCCCCTTTGTGACCCGTCTCGCGCCGACCCATCTGGGCTGGGACACGCAGCGACAATTTACTCGTCGGTCCAGGGACCCCCCGGGGTCGAAACGCCGACAGTTGGCGTGCCAGGTAGGGGCCTGCTGCGTGTTGACAAACAGCTTCCCGTCAAGCTCCAGATGGGTAGTCTCCAACGACCTTTCCAACCCGGGACGACGCTCCGTTTCGGGAGTCTTGAGTTCATGTCCCTCGACGGCAGCTACGACATGATACTCCTTCCTCCGCCGCGCGACAGCGACAATGGCGGCCGTCAGCCCGCCCGCCGGCGGCGGAATCAACGACATCTTCGCCACATGGCGGAAGGACAACATCCGGGCTTGTCCCGTCACCTCCCCCACCGACAGAGGAGGAGGCGGGGCAACCATGGCCAAGCAGGAGGCGACACCTCGTCGGCTGTCAAGCAAGTCGACAACGCCGGCGCCCCAGCGGGGGACACGTCGGGCGTCGACCCTGCGTCTGAGACGAAGACGAGCGTCGTTTCCCCGTAACATGCCGGCCCCAAGCAGTCGAACGATGCTAGCACGCTCGTGAAGGACTTGCTGGGCGTCACCCTCGTACCTAAGACAGCGGTGCAGTCCACCCCTGACGCGACTTCGTCACCGCCCATCGACCAAGAGGTACCGACCGATTCCCATCTCGTGCCTTTTGGATTCAGTTTCGGCCCACCAAGCGACCTCGCTTCGGTGGAAGCCTCCATAGAGGCATGTACCAACCCTTCGGGGTACCATACGCGGTCGCCCTGGGACAGACTGACGGCCGTCTCGACCTACGGACCCTTGGGTTCCGAGGAAGATGATGAGCCTGACTTTTGTTGGGATTTCTCCGGGCTCGGTAACCCCAGTGCCATGCGGGACTTCATGACCGCATGCGACTACTGCCTCTCCGATTGTTCCGATGGTAGCCGCAGCTTCGGCGATGAGGACTGCGGTCCAAGTCGTGAATGTTTTCACGTCGATCTAGGGGGTCCCGGCGAAGGCAACCATCTTGGTATGCCGAAAAAACGGCGATCCCCCTAGGCCTGCGCCTCGCGTTGACATCCTTCAGGAGCTAGTTGTGGTCCCAGTCCCTGCGGGGGGTCAGGACGCACAGCTCGAGCAAATCTGCGAGATGCAGGCCAGGCTCGACGAGGGAGCAGGAACACTTGAGCAGTTCCGGCGGAACATCGGGCAGGAATGGGCAGACCAAGTTCCGGCCGGAGAAGCGCGTCATCTACCCCAGGGCATCCAGCACCGCATTGCCAACGACGTCAGGGCAAGGCCGCCACCAGCTTCCAGTGGGGTCGGCCAGAACCTGGCTGCAGCAGCAATACTACTCCGCGCGATGTCGGAACCATCAACCACCGAAGGGCGGCATATCTAGGGAGAGCTCAAGAATCTCCTGGAAGATGTCGCAGTCCGACGGGCCGAAAGCTCTGCCTCCCGAAGGTAGGGGTACCCCTCGGAGCATCGCGCTGCGACTTCCCGATTCGTGCGGGAAGCCTCGGTCCACACCGGGCGCACGCGCAACACGGCGCCTGCGGCCCCGGGTCGCCTCGGCAACGAGCACCACCACCGCGACCGTCGAGCCCACCTCGACGAGAGGGTGCGCCGAGGCTACCACCCCAGGCGTGGGGGACACTATGACAGCGGGGAGGATCGGAGCCCCTCGCCCGAACCACCCGGTCCGCAGGCTTTCAGCCGGGCCATATGACGGGCACCGTTCCCGACCCGGTTCCGAACCCCGACTACTATCACAAAGTACTCGGGGGAGACGAGGCCGGAACTGTGGCTCGTGGACTACCGACTGGCCTGCCAGCTGGGTGGAACGGACGATGACAACCTCATCATCCGCAACCTCCCCCTGTTCCTCTCCGACACCGCTCGAGCCTGGCTGGAGCATCTGCCTCCGGGGCAGATCTCCAACTGGGACGACCTGGTCCAAGCCTTCGCCGACAACTTCTAGGGTACGTACGTGCGCCCTGGAAACTCCTGGGATCTCCGAAGCTACCGCCAGCAGCCGGGAGAGTCTCTCCGAGTCTATATCCGGCGATTCTCGAAGCAGCGCACCGAGCTGCCCAACGTCACTGACTCCGATGTCAACGGCGTGTTCCTCGCCGACACCACCTGTCGCGACCTGGTGAGCAAGCTGGGTCGCAAGACCCCTGCCAGGGCGAGCGAGCTGATGGACATCGCCACCAAGTTTGCCTCTGGCCAGGAGGCGGTTGAGGCCATCTTCCGGAAGGACAAGCAGCCCCAGGGCCGCCAGCCGGAAGACGTCCTCGAGGCATCCGCCCAGCGCGGCACCAAGAAGAAGAACAAGAAGAAGTCGCAAGCGAAACGCGACGCCACTGACGCGGACCTTGTCGTCGCCGCTGAGTACAAGAACCCTCGGAAACCTCCTGGAGGTGCCAATCTCTTCGATAAGATGCTCAAGGAGTCATGCCCCTATCATCAGGGGCCCATCAGGCACACCCTTGAGGAGTGTGTCATGCTTCGGTGCCACTTTCACAAGGCCGGGCCACCTGCGGAAGGTGGCAGGGCCCACAACGACGACAAGAAGGAGGATCACAAGGCAGAGGAGTTCCCCGAGGTCCACGACTGCTTCATGATCTACGGTGGGCAAGTGGTGAACGCCTCGGCTCAGCACCGCAAGCAAGAGCGTCGGGAGGTCTGCTCGGTAAAGGTGGCGGCGCCAGTCTACCTAGACTGGTCCGACAATCCCATCACCTTCGACCAGGGCGACCACCCCGACCGCGTGCTGAGCCCGGGAAAATATCCGCTCGTTGTCGACCCCGTCATCGGCAACGTCAGGCTCATCAAGGTCCTCATGGACGGAGGCAGCAGCCTCAACATCATCTACGCCGAGACCCTCGGGCTCCTGCAGATCGATCTGTCCTCGATCCGGGCAGGCGCGGCGCCTTTTCACGGGATCATCCCCGGGAAACGCGTCCAACCCCTCGGACAACTCGATCTGCCTGTCTGCTTCGGGACTCCCTCCAACTTCCGAAGGGAAACCCTCACATTCGAGGTGGTCGGGTTCTGAGGAACCTACCACGCAGTACTGGGGAGGCCATGCTACGCCAAGTTCATGGCCGTCCCCAACTACACCTATCTCAAGCTCAAGATGTTGGGCCCCAACGGGGTCATCACCGTCGGCCCTACATATCGACACACGTATGAATGCGACGTGGAGTGCGTGGAGTACGCCGAGGCCCTCGCCGAATCCGAGGCCCTCGTCGCCGACCTGGAAAGCCTCTCCAAGGAGGCACCGGACGCGAAGCGCCACGCCGGCAACCTCGAACCAGTAGAGGCGGTTAAGTCCGTCCCTCTCAGCCCCAACAACGACGCCTCCAAGCTGATCCGGATCGGCTCCGAGCTCGACCCCAAATAGGAAGCAGTGCTCGTCGACTTTCTCCGCGCGAACGCCGAGGTTTTTGCGTGGAGTCCCTCGGACATGTCTGGCATACCGAGGGAAGTCGCCGAGCACTCACTGGATATCCGAGCTGGAGGACAAGCTCTACGGGTTCGAGCTCAACCACGTTGCCCGGTGGTACAACGAGACTGCGGACGAGCTGGCTAAGATAGCTTCGGCGCGAACAACGGTTCCCCCGAACGTCTTCTCCCCGGACCTAAATCAACCCTCAGTCAAGACCAACGACACGCCCGAGCCCGAGAAGGTCTCGGCCCTGCCCGAGGCGCCCTCGGCTCAGCCCGAGGCACCCTCGGCCCCCGAGAGTAAGGCACTGCGTGTCGAGGGAGAGCGGAATGGGGTCCCGCCTGATCGAGACTGGCAGACCTCGTACCTGCAATATCTCCACCGAGGAGAGCTGCCCCTCGACCGAGCCAAAGCGCGGCGACTGGCGCGGCGCGCCAAGTCATTCATCTTGCTGGGTGACGGGAAGGAGCTCTACCACCGCAGCCCCTCCGGCATCCTCCAGCGATGCATATCCATCGCCGAAGGCTAGGAGCTCTTACAAGAAATACACTCGGGGGCTTGCGGTCATCACGCAGCGCCTCGAGCCCTTATCGGAAACGCTTTCCGACAAGGTTTCTACTGGCAGACCGTGGTGGCCGACGCCACTAGAATTGTCCGCACCTGCCAAGGGTGTCAATTCTACGCAAGGCAGACGCACCTACCCGCTCAGGCTCTGCAAACAATACCCGTCACCTGGTCGTTTGCTGTGTGGGGTCTGGACCTCGTTGGTCCCTTGCAAAAGGCACCCAGGGGCTACATGCACCTGCTGGTCGCCATCGACAAATTCTCCAAGTGGATCGAGGTCTGACCCCTAAACAGCATCAGGTCCGAACAGGCGGTGGCATTCTTCACCAACATCATCCATCGCTTCGGGGTCCCGAACTCCATCATCACCGACAACGGCACCCAGTTCACTGGCAAAAAGTTCCTGGACTTCTGCGAAGACCACCACATCCGGGTGGACTGGGCCGCCGTGGCACACCCCATGACGAATGGGCAGGTAGAACGTGCCAACGGCATGATTCTGCAAGGACTCAAGCCGAGGATCTACAACGACCTCCACAAGTTCGGCAGACGATGGATGAAGGAACTCCCCTTGGTGGTCTGGAGCTTGAGGACAATGCCGAGCCAAGCCACGGGCTTCACATCGTTCTTTCTAGTCTATGGGGCCAAGGCCATCTTGCCCACAGACTTAGAATACGGTTCCCCAAGGACGAGGGCCTACAACGACCGACGCAACCAGACCAAATGAGAAGACTCACTGGACCAGCTGGAAGAGGCTCGGGACGTGGCCTTACTACACTCGGCGCAGTATCAGCAGTCCCTGCGACGCTACCACGCCCGAGGGGTTCGGTCCCGAGACCTCTAGGTGGGCGACTTGGTGCTTCAGCTGTGACAAGACGCCCGAGGGCGCCACAAGCTCACACCTCCCTGGGAAGGGCCGTTCGTCATCGCCAAGATTTTGAAGCCCGGAACATACAAGCTGGCCAACAGTCAAGGCAAGGTCTACAGCAACGCTTGGAACATCCGACAGCTACGTCGCTTCTACCCTTAAGATGTTTTCAAGTAGTTCATACACCTCGTTTTACATACGCCATTAAAGTCTAACCATCAAGGAAGGGTTAGCCTTGCCTCGGCAAAGCCTGACCCTCCCTCGGGGGCTAGAAGGGGGAACCCCCTCCGCGTCAAAATTTTCCTCGAAAAAAGTCTTCCATCAAAACGACTTTCGCGTCTCCCAGCTATATCAGTAACAGGACCCCAAGAAACGAATAAGAGTGCATGTAAGTGGCAAGGCCGACCGAGCTGAGGGACTCCTACGCCTCTAGGATACGGATACCTCACTCGTCGCCTACCGCGAAAAATAACTCTTACTTGGGTAAGCAATCTTGCTACTGACGAACGAGTCCGGATACGCAAAACGGGAGGAAAAGAGACACAACCTTATATCACGATGATAAAGTGTTTGGGCCCCGACAGCCACAATGAACAAACACCGACACTCAAGGTGCCATTACAAACGGAACTCCGGTTCCACTCCCGCAGGTACGAACAACCCCCACATCGGAGGGCCTGCGACGAAACGCCGACAGGTGGCACGCCTCTGCCCACTCCGGCAGCAGCGACAACGACCTCCGCTCCGGGCGGCCAAACAGCAGCAGCGATAACCTCAGGGCTCAGGGCAGACACTACTGCGACAAGGCCCTCGTCCACAACCCCACTCGAGGGGCGAGGACAAGCTACCAAGGCCGTGGAGCCGGAGGTCAGTCAGAGGGTGGCGCCGACTATCTCGTCGGCAGAGAAACCTCTTCCGGCTGCCTCGGTGGGAGGTGGCACCGGAAGCAGCGCCGAACCCGCTCAGGCCGGAGAAGCCGGACACGCGGCAGCTGCCAGCGCCACGAACGGCGAACGCCCTTCCCCCCGATCACTGAGGGAAGGAGCGGGCCGCTGCCCGCACGGAGACAGGCCCCAACTCGGCGCACCCCCCTCCCCTGCACTGATGATGAAGATCCTTGAAGCTGAGGGAGGGGCAGAGGCCGCAGCCCGGCTCGCTTCTCCCCACCATCAAGCTGGTGGTCATCGTCTTGGGTGACCACCGGCAAGGGGATGCAGCCGGGCTGCTTGATGAAAATCCTTGAAGCCGAACGATGGCTGAAAGGTACCAACTTCCGCGAAGTTGCGTTCCTCCAACGACGACAAGACGAAAGCAACGCGAGCGCTCCCCACCCGGGGGCTCGAAAGGTGGAAGGGCACGATGCATGAGGAGAGTGCGAAGGCATGGTTGCCATCCAAGGGGGTCACCCTCCTTTTAAAGGCAACTCTCCCCACTTGCGTCCTCAGCCGGCGCGGACTGAGTCTTCTCCAACACGCTCCAAGGTCCTCCCCCTACGACATGGGGGCTGGGTCCCACGCGTCGTACAAGCTGGCCCAGGACAGAAGAGGCCAAACCGTCGCGCGCGGTACGCGTAACTGCCCAGCGGTTACAAGCGCTCCTCCACTTTCACCCAGACCAGCGGGTGAAAGGACGAATCGCCATGCAGGCGGCATGCAACTGCACCAAGGGGGCGCACCCTTTCGGCTTCGACGCGTCCAGCATGGAGGCCCAGGCCCACACGTCATGTAACCGGCGCGCCGGTTACCACGTGCGAGAAACTGCACCGCCACTCGCGCCAGTGCCGCACCTTCTCGACTGCAGAACCGGTGCCGCGACTCGAGGCGACCCTGCGCACGACCCAACAGCTGAAAGTTCCCTTTGGCCTGGGAACAGGATCTGGATGTCGCCTAGAGGGGGGTGAATAGGCGAATAAAACTTATTACTTTAAAACTTAAATTCTTACTCTACTCGAAGACTTAGTACGCAGTGGAGTGAGAAGACTCTTCGAGTAGGTTGCAGCGGAATAGAAGATCCTGTCTCAAAATGTCCTGCACTTCAAATAAAGCTTATACCACAAATAAGTATTGAAGTGCAGATATAAAGACGAGTAAGGCAGAGAGTCATGATACAATACAGAACAGAGCACACAGACGCAAGGATTTATCCCGAGGTTCGGCCAAGCCTGAAATGCTTGCCTAGTCCTCGTTGGAGTTAGCCACACCTGGGCTTGGAGTCTATTTCAACTCCTTCCTCCGTTTGCTCAGATCTGTCAGTATGACAGATAGAGCCTTTCACTATTGAGATGGGTTGCAACAACACCGTGGCTGCTTACAAACTTCTCGGCAGCACCTCGGTAGAGTAACGATACGCTCAAGACCTTGCTCTAGCTCTTAGCAGCACTTCTCCTCTCTCTAAAGGCTTATAGTTGTGCCTTCTACACAAACTATAGAGTTACACACAAGAGGGAGAGTGAGAATGGATTCGAGTGATGTCTACACTTGTTGGCTGCACTTATCCATTGCTTGAGGCGCCTAGGGGTCCCTTTTATAGGCACAAGGGGCCTAGGAGCCGTTGGAAGCAATCCAGGAAGGCAAATCTTGCCTTCTGTCGGGTGGCGCACCGGACAGTCCGGTGCACCACCGGACACTGTCCGGTGCCTGATCTCCTTCCATAAATAGAGCAATCGACCGTTGCAGTCCTGGAGCCGTTGGCGCACCGGACACTGTCCGGTGCACACCGGACAGTCCGGTGCCCCTATCTGACCGTTGGCTCGTCCATGCGTCACGCGCGGATTGCGCGGCCGACCGTTGGCCCAGCCGACCGTTGGCTCACCGGATAGTCCGGTGCACCACCGGACAGTCCGGTGAATTATAGCCGTACGTCACCAGACACCTCCCGAGAGCGACCTTTTCGCCGGAGTTCAACCTGTCGCACCGGACACTGTCCGGTGCACCACCGGACAGTCCGGTGTGCCAGACTGAGCTGAGACTTGGCTGCACACAGCCAAGCCATTTGCACCTCTTTCCTTTTCTTCTTCCTTCTGTTTCTATCACTTAGACAAGTATATTAGTACACAAAAACCAATGTACTAAGTCTAGAAACATACCTTCTCTTAATTATTACATCTATAGCATTTCACATGCTTGAGCTTTGATGTTGGACTCATAAATCATCAAGTCGGCTTGACTTGATCCAGATTGACATTTCTTGGCTCCAACATCCTGCAAAGGTCACATAGAACATCTCCAAACATAGGAACAACCCAAACTAAAGATTAAGGTGAACTTAGCTCTTTTGGGCTGCTTCCAGTTCTGGTTTTGACACTTGTTCTCCTTCTAGTGACCTTGATCTCCTTCTTAGAGCTTGATCTTGAGCCTTATGACTTACACCACATAACTGTAGCTGTTACCTCATTGGCTGTAAGTCACGTCCTTATGTAGTGATCCTTGATGTGCCGTAGCTGTTCTCAACTCGATCACCCTTGACTTTGCAAGTCTTCTTCTTCACCCTTGGCTTTGGGTTCCTCAGCCTCCTTGACCTTCTCCCGTGCACTTGGTACCTCGAAGCTCTTCTTGCCTCCGTCCTTGGCTTGATCAGTTGTCTCCGAGCTATGCACCCGAGTATCACTTTTGCAATGTCCATCTTACTTGTAATGCCCATTATCTATCATCATCTAGTCCTTGGACCATCACACTTGTTCACTTGTGTTGAACCCTGTAGGCTTTACCTTAAGCACCTGTTCAACACTTAGTACACTTGTTAGTCCTTTAATTGAGTTGTCATCCAAACACCAAAACTCACAAGAGAGCTTTCAATCTCCCCCTTTTTGGTGATTGATGGCAACACAATTAAAGCTCACATAAGAATAAGATTTGAAGCACAATTTTTGAATTCTAAGTTTATAGAATGCTCCCCCTAAATATGTGCTTACTTCAAAAACATAATTTTGGCCTCAGACGCCAATTTGCACATACTTAGGCAATTCGAAACATTTCTACACCTTAGCACTTTTTAGGATGCATTGTGTCAAGAATCAAACCATGATGCTATAACACACAAATGCACATAATCAGAGTTAAACACCATTCAAATTAGTGGATATATCATAGGAATATCAACCTACCACTATTCACCATTAAGATACCAATTTAAACTAAGATACCAATTTAAAGCAATCTTAAAGCACCTTTAATCTTAAAGCACCATTAACCACATGACTATCTATTACACTATAGAAGCCAAATAATTCATCGCAGCGGAAACACTAGTCCATATGATGCAACACATATAATACTGCAAGAAGCATATGAATTACACACTAGCACAGCTTAAACTAACACATCACCCCTTAGGATAAGCTTTCCTCTCAGGTTGAGATAAGCTTTAATACACAAATTCTCCCCCTTTGACATCAAACACCAAAAACCATACTCAAGCAAGAACATAGGATGATGTCAAGGGACAACAGGGTGTTAAGGAGGAAAAACGACTATCAAGACTCCCCCTTACTTTTTGAACATATGCACTATCAACATTTAGGTAAGATACATATATGCAAAAAGATTAATACTTCCTTTTGTACCTTTACCATGTTGTAGTGTACTTCCCATCTTGAAAGTATTTAATCTATCGAGAGCTTCTCCACACTTGTGCCTGATTCTTTATCCTAATTTTTTCTTGTTGCTAAGACACCAAACTTAGAACAAGTTATAGTATTGGGCACAAGAAGAAACTTCTATTCTAATGATTATCAAAAGATGTCAATTGAAGCAAACTATCACGACTACCAATTGAAAGATACCAATTGCAAGTTCATTTATTATCATAGCTCCATGATATTTAAGAATAAGCATCTATTATCACCAGATATTATAGAGCATGAGCAATCTAAAAATATGCACTTACTCACGACTTGAGATACCAATTTCTTGACTTACAGAGGTACCCAAGTCCTGATTGCGCCATTTCTTGCTCATCTTCTCTTTTCCACCTAGAGACTATACAAGATCGCTCAAGAAACAGTTAGTCTCAGAAGACACAAGTTATGTGCGCTCCCCCTCAAGTTGTGCATCAAGTATTTGAATGACTTGCACTTTGCACATTCTAGCTTCCTTAGAACTAGAGGGGATCACAACATACCTTGGTCAAGGCATACTCTATCACTTTCATCACACAAAGATACCAATTTGAATATCAAATGAAAGATTTACTCAATCTAACAATGCATGCCTCAAGAAGTATAACATTTTACGAGCAACCTAGACATGCTTCATATTTGACAATCATTGCACCACATATACCAATTTGAAAAACAACACGATCATGCATACAAAACGCAACGTCTAAGCACATCATAATTAAGAAGGTTCCTTAGATACACCAAAAGAATCAACATTATACAGAAGGAGCACCTAAGCCAAGATACTAATTGAGAGCTCCTTTTGTTCATGCACCTTATAGCTCAAAAGAGTGCATTGAAGACACAACATAAACTAAACAATATGTCATATTTGCACACAGGTTAATCATAAAAACCATATAGCATAACTCACAACTGAATACAGGTTTATTCATAAACACATCAAGAGCTAATCATGGTGGATATATCCAATGAAAAACTACCCATTAAATGATTCAAGAGATATAACATTTAAAGCACATACTCATGATTAAGCAAGCATAATTACGAACATGGAAATCATTAATCATTAATCAAAAGGTACCTAACACAGGCAATCAAAAAGCATAACTACTCCAAGGACAGATAGCACGATACTTAAGAAACACGGGTACCGTCCTTTGGAGAGACAGATGCGCAATCGAGGTCCTTTGCTTGATTCACCAATAAGGACTTCTACAACTTATTTCACTTGAGATGAATATGGGATTAGTG
This sequence comes from Zea luxurians, assembly GCA_029449295.1. Taxonomy (NCBI): domain Eukaryota; kingdom Viridiplantae; phylum Streptophyta; class Magnoliopsida; order Poales; family Poaceae; genus Zea; species Zea luxurians. The sequence goes on from JAOPSE010000044.1 coordinate 3,751,389, forward strand.
TCTCACAATACTTCAACCTTGGGTAAATGATCAAACATTAAAACAAGTTACAGCCTAAGCATAGAGTTTGAATTAACCGTCTTAAGCTCTCTCATGGTCTCCAATTCATCTCAAGGCACCTGCATGATCTATTTGTGTCACACCCGGCTTTAAGGAACAAAGCCAGGTGCATCTCATACATGCGCCAAGAAGACAACATATATAATAACAGAGTGTATAGAGATAAATGTCACAATAATCAGAGTAATTATTACATAGCGGAAGACTTACAAAAATAAAAGATAAATATAACACGAACTAAGGATCGTTGGCGCCAATGTCGACTGAGAAACGCCACCTAGATCAGATCGAACTCCTCAGTATTAGGCGGCTCCTCTTCGACCACCTGTTCTTCTCCTGTGGGGGGGGGTGTGAGACAGCAAGAGTGAGCTCACATACGTTCATAGCTCAACAAGTCGTGGGGAATAATGTGGCATGAACTCACCAAAGGTGGGAGTTCATGTAGTGTAAGGCTGATCAATGAAATAAAGGCTAAGGCTGAGCATTGCTTTTATAAGTTGGTCAAAATTTTATTAGCAATTACTAAGTGTAAGTAAATACCAAACCTTAATAATAATAAAGAACAGTAATAGTAAAATAATCCCAAATGCGATGCAAATGTCAAATTGAATTTAAGTTCCATAATTAATCATGTGAGGGTCCGAGCCGCTCATGACCGTGAGCACGGCTAGTATACTAGTTTTACACTTTGCAGAGGTTGCGCATCTTTACCCACAAGTCGTGTATCCCATGTCGCCAGGGTTTGCAAGGCCCTTAGACACTACCGAGGTGAATGGCTAGGGATCCACTATGAGGCCTTTACAAAGTTCCACTAGCTTCCGAAAACCCGCTACAGTTTATAGGAAGTTCCAATGCAGGGTTCCTGGCTGACCGCCATCGCAGCAAAATCAACCAGGGACCTCCCTACACTGACCACTCCCCTACTGCCCTTGCCCCTTTCGGGTAAGGTAGTCTTCCACTAGCTTTCCTAATTAGTTAGCCAAGGGCGTCCCATTAAACCCTTGTGGTAGCACTGTTTTCCCGGGTGGTCGCTCCATGTTCCCATTAATTTAATGGTCTTAACATGAACAGCAATAATAACAAGATAATAACAGAATAATCATGAATAGTGTATCTCCATACCCAATCCACATAAAGCAATAGCAAGCACTACCCAAAAATATTTCAGGGGTGAACAAGGTATAGAGGTAATCAAAACTGGGGTAACATAAAGGCTCCCATCAAAATTAACCTATGCAGATCATTAAAATTAATAAGAACATGGCTGGGAAAAGTAAGTGATCAAGGGCACAACTTGCCTGCAATGAGCTCCTGCTCAGCTACTTCTACTTGTTGAACCTCAGTTTCCACAGTGGCTTGCTCGTCTACTCGCATCAACACAATACATACATAGTATAGCCAAAATCAACATCACACCAAACAGATGAATAAAATATACAGTAAAAATCTACACATTAAAATGAAACCATAGGAACTGGAATCACTGAATTTGGAGTTATAGTATTCAAGTTATGAATTTCCTAAGGTTTAATGTGATTAAAATAGGATTAGATGAGAAATTAATTTTCTAAATGTTTTCATGTCAAAACAGAGATACTAAATGATAGAGAATATTATTACAAAATTTTAGAAATTGGAATGGGTCAATTTGGAGTTAACATGAATTTTCTATGCATTTTACAAGTTTCTAGATTTGTTTTTGTATTAAAAATGAATTCCTATAATTATTTCTCTGTTTTTAATCTCCTCTGGACTAGGCCTCAATTTCTGGAAAGTCTAGGGGTTCCGGGGTAAGAATCCCCAGACACAGAGCGCAGTGAGGGAGGACGGCGGGTTCTATTTCCTACTTCCCGAGGGGCTCTTATGCGAAAGTGCGCCGCAAAGGGGGTACTGGCCAAATCTGGCCGTGCGATTCACAATCGAGGGCGTAGATTAGATTTGTTTAATACCGAACCGGTACGCAATGTGGAGCCTTGGATCTAGATCCTACGGCCCAACTTCGCTCCGCAAACATAAACGCCAGAGCACGATCTCACCCGTTCGCGCGCCGATCAATGGCTGAGATGAGCAGGGGCGAATCAGTACGCGAAGATCTAATCAGGGCCGTCACTGACCGGATCGACGGTCGGTGTTTAATGAAATCTAGATCGGATCCCCACCACCGGATCCAAGATCCACGGTTCCCAGACACGATCGCCCCCGATCTCACCCATGCCGTACGATTGAAATCCAACAGTCCGAATCCTATCTAATCGAACCGGTATGCGGCGTCTAATCCGAGCCATACACGGGCAGATCGACGGCTGGTAGTGTCTTCCCCCAATCCACCACTATCGACGGCGGCGCCGCCCACCATTCACGGCGAACCTCGCCGGTGAAATTCCAATCATGTGTTCCAGAGCCCTAAAACTCAATTAAAGACTGCTACACGATGCCTAGGGGATGGCGAATACACTGAGACGTACCTTACTGGTAGGGACGAAGCACAGAGGCCCGACCACGGCGCGAGGCGGACGGTCGCGGAGAGCAAAATCCGGTGAGAAATTCCGAGGCGTTGGAGCGTGACTTGACCCAAGCAAGGCGTCGACTACCTAACCTAGGGCCGGGCGAACCCCCCTGGACACTTGCCGCGAGTACGGTTGCGCCGAGTTCGCGATTCCGGTGCGGCGGCTATCTACGGGTTCCCAAGCTTGCCGATGGGATTCGCGGTGGTGCAGCAGTGCGCGCAAGACGGATATCGAGCTACGGCTCTCGATTCTTATAGCCCGAGGTCGCAACGGTGGTTACACGGGGTTTGTTGGAGTCGTCGCTCAGATTCCCCGCGAGGTGCGGTCGCGATGCCCGCCATGCTCGGAGGTGCTGTTGGGAGGAGAATCTGACGAAGCGGGCCCACGCGTCTGTGGGAGTAAGGGGAGCAGGCGCGAGGCGGGTGCAGCTGGCAGCGGGCCCCACGCGTTAGCGAGCGTAAAAGTATGAGCGCGCATCAATGAGACCGAGCAACGGGCCCCGCTTGACAGGCGCGTAGTAGCCAGCGCGCGCGCGATGACTTCGTGGTTGGGCCGCGCGGAAGGAAACAGGCATTGGGCCGAAAACGAGGTCAGGGCCCGGTTAGGTGCCTTATCCCTTTTTCTTTTTATTTTCCTTTTATATTTCTACTTTCCCTTCTCTTTTCTCTTTTAAATTCAACTTCAAATCCCAAATTTTGAATTTGTAGGTGTGAAGTTCATACTTAATCCGCTCTATAATTCCAAATACCCATGAACCTGGTTTGATTAAGTTATATATTTAGTTGATCTTATATGAAGGTATTCTCTTCTCTCATTTTTGAAAACCCTAGTTTTCAATGTAGGGCTTAATCCAATTTCTAGTCATTTTATATTATTGTTATTTTTATTTAATGCACAAACATAAAAACTCCGACAAATGCATTTTTTCTTTATTTTAGAATAATTGTTTTATTTAGTCACTCTCAATTACATAGGTGCTCTTTTATGATGCAAATATGACACATGAAATGAGGAGATCTACTATACATTCCATGAATACAACTTTGAGTATTACAAATCCTACCCCCTTAAAAATAATCTCGTCCTCGAGATTTAAGAAGATCTAGGGAAAAGGTGGGGAAAATCTATACGAAGCTCTTCTTCTCTTTCCCACGTTGCTTCATCTTCACCGTGGTGACTCCATTGAACTTTGCACATCTTTGTAACCTTATTTCTCGTAACTCGAGTCAAAGTATCCAAAATCTTGATGGGGTACTCAGCATAAGTCAAGTCCTCTTGAACACTAAGGTCTTCCATTGGTAACTGTTCTTCAGGCACCCTGAGACATTTCTTCAGCTGAGATACATGAAATACATCATGAACATCCGCGAGATGATCCGGTAACTCCAATTGATATGCAACCTCTCCCACTCGCTTTAAGATTAAAAAGGGTCCAATAAAGCGAGGGGACAACTTTCCTTTGACTTTGAATCTTCTCATACCCCGGAGTGGTGATACCTTCAAATAGACATAATCTCCCTCCTTAAACTCAAGCATTCTCCTCCGGGTATCAGCATAACTTTTCTGCCTGGATTGTGCAGTTCTCAAATTCTCCCTTATTTGCTGAACTTGTTCCTCTGCTTCTTGTATAATCTCAGGTCCAAACAACTGCCTTTCACCAGTTTGATTCCAATACAAGGGAGTCCTGCACTTTCTACCATATAAAGCCTCAAACGGTGACATCTTCAAACTAGCCTGATAGCTATTATTATAAGAGAACTCCGCATACGGTAGACTCTTATCCCAACTACCACCATGCTTAAGAGCACAAGCTCTTAACATATCCTCTAGCACTTGGTTGGTCCTCTCAGTCTGCCCATCAGTCTGGGGATGGTAAGCCAAACTAAAATTCAATCTTGTATCCAATGACTCGTGCAACTTCTTCCAATATCGAGAGGTAAACTGTGATCCTCGATCTGACACAATCTTCTTTGGCACACCATGCAGGCATACAATCCGTGCCATGTACAACTCTGCTAACTTGGCTCCTGAATAAGTGGTCTTCACTGGAATAAAGTGGGCTACCTTGGTTAGCCTGTCCACAATCACCCATATAGAATCATATCCAGCAGACGTGCGGGGTAATCCAACAATGAAGTCCATGCCAATCTCTTCCCATTTCCACTCAGGTATCTTCAGTGGATGCAGTAGCCCGGCTGGCCTCTGGTGTTCAGCTTTAACTCTTTGGCATACATCGCACATAGCCACATGTGCAGCCACATCTCTCTTTAAACCATACCACCAATACTTTTGCTTCAAATCCTGATACATCTTAGTGCTCCCAGGATGAATGGAATAATCCGAGTCATGGGCCTCCTTCAGTATAGTCTCACGAAGACTATCAATCTCAGGAACACATATCCGATCCTTGAACCATACGGTGTCTTGCTCATCTTCCGTGAATTCTGGACCTCGACCTTCGGTAATCAGATCCTTAATCTCTTGTATCTTAGCATCACCAATTTGTCCTTTGCGGATCTCTTGCTCCAAAGTAGATTCCACATCAATAGTAACTCCTTTAGTGTGAGCAACTATCCCCAGGTTAAGTCTCCTAAAATCCTCAACAATCTCATCGGGTAGCTGGGCAACAACAACTGAATGAACATGCTCCTTTCGACTCAAGGCATCTGCAACCAAATTTGCCTTGCCCGGGTGATAGTGAATTTCCAAATCATAATCCTTAATAAGCTCCAACCAACGGCGTTGCCTAAGGTTGAGATCCTTCTGAGTGAATATGTACTTCAAACTCTTATGGTCCGTGTATACTTGGCACTTAGTTCCCATAATGTAGTGTCTCCAAATCTTAAGTGCATGCGCAACGGCAGCCAGTTCCAAGTCATGAGTGGGGTAGTTCAGTTCATGCTTCCGCAACTGACGAGATGCATAGGCAATCACATGTCCTTCTTGCATGAGCACACATCCAAGTCCTTGGCCACATGCGTCACAGTAAATGTCAAATCCCTTCTGCAGATCTGGCATAATTAATACTGGTGGCGACATTAGTCTCTCCTTCAATTGATCAAAGCTTTCTTGGCACTTCTCATCCCACTTGAATTCTCTTCCTTTTTCCAAAAGCGATGTCATAGGCTTGGCAATCTTAGAAAATCCTTCAATAAATCTCCAATAATATCCTGCAAGTCCCAAGAAACTCCTAATATCCGTAACTGTAGTGGGTATGCTCCACACCACTATCTCCTTGACTTTAGCAGGATCCACTGAAATTCCTCCATTAGAAATAATATGACCAAGGAATGGCACCTTGTCAATCCAAAACTCGCACTTGCTGAACTTAGCGTAGAGTTGATTATCTCGTAGCTTTTGTAGCACCAATCTCAGATGTTCCTCATGATCAATAACACTCTTGGAATAAATAAAAATATCGTCGATGTAAACCATGACGAATCTGTCCAGATTATGAACACCTTATTCTTCAGATCCACAAAATAAGTTGGTGCATTAGTTGGCCCAAATGACATAACGGTGAACACATATAAACCATATCGGGTCGAGAATTCAGTCTTGGGCATATCCGATGGCCTAATCTTCATTTGATGGTAACCCGATCGGAGATCAATCTTCGAGAATATCCTAGCATCTCTCATCCGATTAAATAAATCTTCAATGCGGGGTAATGGATACTTGTTCTTCATAGTGACATTGTTAAGGGACCTATAATCCACACACATCCCTTGCGATCCATCTTTCTTCTGTACAAATAGAACCGGTGCTCCACAAGGTGAAGAATCCGAACGAATGTACCCAACCTCTTGTAATTCCATTAATTGCTTCTTAAGTTCTTTTAACTCTTCTACAGACATCCTGTATGACCGTTTGGGAGTAGTAGTAGTCCCAGGTAAGAGATCAATAACAAACTCAACTTCCCTATCTGGTGGCATCCCTAATAACTCCTCTGGAAAGACATCTGGAAAATCCCTAACTACACGGATATTGTCACCCACCAACTTCTCATCTACTAAGAATGTCGCTAGTCTGATGGTGGTAGTTACTGCAACTTCAACTTCAAATCCTTGTCCTTTGGAACTGGTGAGTTCTACGGTTCCCTTAGCACAGTGTATATACTGCCTTCGCCTTTCTTAACCATGACATACCAAGGATCAAATCCATACTGCTCTCTTCTAACAGTATAGGGGTAGCCCATCTGGGTTAGAAATACAGGGTACGAAAGAAAGGATTATAGACAAGGCGAGTAATTACGAGAAATGTTACTGCGGGGGATTTATTAGCTAAGTAGATTAGTGTGACACTCACTAAAGCTGATACATTACCTTATAGTGGTACATGCCAAGATGCCCGACTATAATGTTTCAATCAATCAAAGAAGCAAATCAAGCATTTATCATCAGAACAATCAATCAACGTTTTTAAATAGAGAAAATAGTTTTAATTTCGTCTTAGGTTCCCTATCTCTGAAAAAGTTCATAGTTGTAGGATTCCAAAGTGTGAAATCCATCTTGTCTTGAAGTAGAAAAGATAAGAATAATCAGAGTAGAACAGTAGAAGGTGAGACATGATCAAGATAAGTATAGAGGGGATCAGTGTAAGGTAAGTATAGAATGAATCAGAAGAAGGTAAGTAGGGAAGGGTTTTGTCCATTTCTATCTAGGTTTCGTCCTACAGTCAACATTTCCTCTGATACCACTTCTGTCACACCCGACTTTAAGGAACAAAGCCAGGTGCATCTCATACATGCACCAAGAAGACAACATATATAATAACAGAGTGTATAGAGATAAATGTCACAATAATCAGAGTAATTATTACATAGCGGAAGACTTACAAAAATAAAAGATAAATATAACACGAACTAAGGATCGTTGGCGCCAATGTCGACTGAGAAACGCCACCTAGATCAGATCGAACTCCTCAGTATTAGGCGGCTCCTCTTCGACCACCTGTTCTTCTCCTGTGGGGGGGGGGGGGTGTGAGACAGCAAGAGTGAGCTCACATACGTTCATAGCTCAACAAGTCGTGGGGAATAATGTGGCATGAACTCACCAAAGGTGGGAGTTCATGTAGTGTAAGGCTGATCAATGAAATAAAGGCTAAGGCTGAGCATTGCTTTTATAAGTTGGTCAAAATTTTATTAGCAATTACTAAGTGTAAGTAAATACCAAACCTTAATAATAATAAAGAACAGTAATAGTAAAATAATCCCAAATGCGATGCAAATGTCAAATTGAATTTAAGTTCCATAATTAATCATGTGAGGGTCCGAGCCGCTCATGACCGTGAGCACGGCTAGTATACTAGTTTTACACTCTGCAGAGGTTGCGCATCTTTACCCACAAGTCGTGTATCCCATGTCGCCAGGGTTTGCAAGGCCCTTAGACACTACCGAGGTGAATGGCTAGGGATCCACTACGAGGCCTTTACAAAGTTCCACTAGCTTCCGAAAACCCGCTACAGTTTATAGGAAGTTCCAATGCAGGGTTCCTGGCTGACCGCCATCGCAGCAAAATCAACCAGGGACCTCCCTACACTGACCACTCCCCTACTGCCCTTGCCCCTTTCGGGTAAGGTAGTCTTCCACTAGCTTTCCTAATTAGTCAGCCAAGGGCGTCCCATTAAACCCTTGTGGTAGCACTGTTTTCCCGGGTGGTCGCTCCATGTTCCCATTAATTTAATGGTCTTAACATGAACATCAATAATAACAAGATAATAACAGAATAATCATGAATAGTGTATCTCCATACCCAATCCACATAAAGCAATAGCAAGCACTACCCAAAAATATTTCAGGGGTGAACAAGGTATAGAGGTAATCAAAACTGGGGTAACATAAAGGCTCCCATCAAAATTAACCTATGCAGATCATTAAAATTAATAAGAACATGGCTGGGAAAAGTAAGTGATCAAGGGCACAACTTGCCTGCAATGAGCTCCTGCTCAGCTACTTCTACTTGTTGAACCTCAGTTTCCACAGTGGCTTGCTCGTCTACTCGCATCAACACAATACATACATAGTATAGCCAAAATCAACATCACACCAAACAGATGAATAAAATATACAGTAAAAATCTACACATTAAAATGAAACCATAGGAACTGGAATCACTGAATTTGGAGTTATAGTATTCAAGTTATGAATTTCCTAAGGTTTAATGTGATTAAAATAGGATTAGATGAGAAATTAATTTTCTAAATGTTTTCATGTCAAAACAGAGATACTAAATGATAGAGAATATTATTACAAAATTTTAGAAATTGGAATGGGTCAATTTGGAGTTAACATGAATTTTCTATGCATTTTACAAGTTTCTAGATTTGTTTTTGTATTAAAAATGAATTCCTATAATTATTTCTCTGTTTTTAATCTCCTCTGAACTAGGCCTCAATTTCTGGAAAGTCTAGGGGTTCCGGGGTAAGAATCCCCAGACACAGAGCGCAGTGAGGGAGGACGGCGAGTTCTATTTCCTACTTCCCGAGGGGCTCTTATGCGAAAGTGCGCCGCAAAGGGGGTACTGGCCAAATCTGGCCGTGCGATTCACAATCGAGGGCGTAGATTAGATTTGTTTAATACCGAACCGGTACGCAATGTGGAGCCTTGGATCTAGATCCTACGGCCCAACTTCGCTCCGCAAACATAAACGCCAGAGCACGATCTCACCCGTTCGCGCGCCGATCAATGGCTGAGATGAGCAGGGGCGAATCGGTGCGCGAAGATCTAATCAGGGCCGTCACTGACCAGATCGACGGTCGGTGTTTAATGAAATCTAGATCGGATCCCCACCACCGGATCCAAGATCCACGGTTCCCAGACACGATCGCCCCCGATCTCACCCATGCCGTACGATTGAAATCCAACGGTCCGAATCCTATCTAATCGAACCGGTATGCGACATCTAATCCGAGCCATACACGGGCAGATCGACGGCTGGTAGTGTCTTCCCCCAATCCACCGCTATCGACGGCGGCGCCGCCCACCATTCACGGCGAACCTCGCCGGTGAAATTCCAATCATGTGTTCCAGTGCCCTAAAACTCAATTAAAGACTGCTACACGATGCCTAGGGGATGGCGAATACACTGAGACGTACCTTACTGGTAGGGACGAAGCACAGAGGCCCGACCACGGCGCGAGGCGGACGGTCGCGGAGAGCAAAATCCGGTGAGAAATTTCGAGGCGTTGGAGCGTGACTTGACCCAAGCAAGGCGTCGACTACCTAACCTAGGGCCGGGCGAACCCCCCTGGACACTTGCCGCGAGTACGGTTGCGCCGAGTTCGCGATTCCGGTGCGGCGGCTATCTACGGGTTCCCAAGCTTGCCGATGGGATTCGCGGTGGTGCAGCAGTGCGCGCAAGACGGATATCGAGCTACGGCTCTCGATTCTTATAGCCCGAGGTCGCAACGGTGGTTACACGGGGTTTGTTGGAGTCGTCGCTCAGATTCCCCGTGAGGTGCGGTCGCGATGCCCGCCATGCTCGGAGGTGCTGTTGGGAGGAGAATCTGACGAAGCGGGCCCACGCGTCTGTGGGAGTAAGGGGAGCAGGCGCGAGGCGGGTGCAGCTGGCAGCGGGCCCCACGCGTAAGCGAGCGTAAAAGTATGAGCGCGCATCAATGAGACCGAGCAACGGGCCCCGCTTGACAGGCGCGTAGTAGCCAGCGCGCGCGCGATGACTTTGTGGTTGGGCCGCGCGGAAGGAAACAGGCATTGGGCCGAAAACGAGGTCAGGGCCCGGTTAGGTGCCTTATCCCTTTTTCTTTTTATTTTTCTTTTATATTTCTACTTTCCCTTCTCTTTTCTCTTTTAAATTCAACTTCAAATCCCAAATTTTGAATTTGTAGGTGTGAAGTTCATACTTAATCCGCTCTATAATTCCAAATACCCATGAACCTGGTTTGATTAAGTTATATATTTAGTTGATCTTATATGAAGGTATTCTCTTCTCTCATTTTTGAAAACCCTAGTTTTCAATGTAGGGCTTAATCCAATTTCTAGTCATTTTATATTATTGTTATTTTTATTTAATGCACAAACATAAAAACTCCGACAAATGCATTTTTTCTTTATTTTAGAATAATTGTTTTATTTAGTCACTCTCAATTACATAGGTGCTCTTTTATGATGCAAATATGACACATGAAATGAGGAGATCTACTATACATTCCATGAATACAACTTTGAGTATTACAATTTGGCACAGTTTGGTACCCATCTCGGGATGGGTCCATAATGATCATCTAAATGTGCCTTTGGTACCCAAATTGCCTTTGTGCTAGTTCTAGATGATCTTGTTATAGATCTAGCACAAGTGTATGATTTGGGTCTCCTAAGCGAATGAGATTGAGACAAATTCACTTGCTTAGGAATCTTACCTTTATAACATACCTTTGATAGATGACCCTGCTCACCACACTTGTAGCAGAAGCGTCGCTCACTCTGACATGATGCTTGTTGTTTGCCATTTTTCTTGGTGAGAGTCATCTTGGAGACTGCACATGCTTGATCCGTCAATAGAGGACAAGAAGTGATCGTGTGGTTCTTGTCATTGCATCCGAAGCATCTCCTTATCCCTTCACCCTTGTTGGTGTATGGACACGACGCAATGAGGTGTCCTGACTTGTTGCACTTAAAGCACCTCCTTTTCCCTTTTCTCTTTTTGTTCTTGGATGACATAGAGAAAAGGTTAGTGCAAACAACATGATTAATTGAATCTTTACCTTTTTCCGGGCTCATGTTGATTTCCTCATCTTTAGGAACATCCTTCTTATGGAGCTTAACACTTGCTGCAGTTTTTCCTTTCTCAAGCTTCTTCACCACGCGCCCGTGGATATCTTGAAAAAGTTGAGCAATGTGTCTTCTCCTTAGTTGTCTTTGCTTCTTGTTCCCACAGAATTTCTTTTGTGACCCTAAAACTTGTTGCTCAGTCAATGATTGGCTTTCTTTTGAGCAACAGGGGTTAGCACATGGTGATATACAATTCAAATCGCAAACGTGCGAGAATGAGGTTCACATGAATTTAAGTTTGCAATTATAACCTCATGAGCAACATTAAGCATGATATGGTCATCAACTAATTTATTATGAGAATATGACAACATATCATACTTTTTACCTAGAGCACGTTTTTCTAAGTCCATTGTTTCTACTTGACTCTTAAGCATAGAATTTTCCGTTTTAAGTTGAGCAATATTAGATAATGCATCATGACTATTTCTTTGCTCAATTAAAACATATTCATACCTTTGGACCAAACCATCATGAGAGCGCTTTAGCTTCTCATGTTCTTTGGTCATCTTCTCCAGGCTGTTGTCGGTTTTGATGAGGGACTCCTCTAGCCTGAGAAGCGTCTCGCCTTGTTCCTTGTTCCTTCTCAACAGCTTAACCAAGAGTGCCTTGTCCTCTTTGTTGAGATGGATGTAGAAACGACGAATCTCCTCTTCTTCCACATCATCGGTCTCATTTTCCCTGTCATTAATATCAGTGGAAGCCAAATAGGAAAATGTACCTTGAGGTGATGAAGATTCATCCTCGCTATCATCCTCATATTCCTCCTCATCATGGCTTTTGTCTCCACCGTCATTGTTAGCAATAAAACACTTATTATTAGTGGAGACCAAACCTGTCGACGAGGTGGATTCATTGTTGGGTGCCCATCGTTCTTGATCTTCTCCCTTTGAAAGGTTAGCATCACAAGCAATATAGGGAGTAGAAGCAGTACAATTTGCCACACAATATTTTACTTTAATTCTATTCCATAAATCATGAGCATCAACAAATAAATCATTATCACTACTCATGATGGCAAAATAAGCACCTCTAGAAAGAGAATCAACTAAGATGTTGCAAGCACGGTGATTGAGAGATAAACATCTTAGTTCATCATTAGAGGGATTTTTACTAATATTAGATGGAAAAATACTTCTACTAAAGATCTGTCTCAAATCAGGATCAACACTCATGAAAGCATTATAAATAGAGACAGACCAAGATTTGTAATTAGAGCGATCGCCTAAAAGAAGTTCTACAGTTACCTCTTGTGACGACATCGTTATCTCCGGACGGCTAAGCCCACACTGGAGAGGCCTAGCTCCGATACCAATTGAAAGTTCCCTTTGGCCCGGAAACAAGATCTGGATGTCGCCTAGAGGGGGGAGGGTGAATAGGCGAATAAAACTTATTACTTTAAAACTTAAATTCTTACTCTACTCGAAGACTTAGTACGAGTGGAGTGAGAAGACTCTTCGAGTAGGTTGCAGCGGAATAGAAGATCCTGTCTCAAAATGTCCTGCACTTCAAATAAAGCTTATACCACAGATAAGTATTGAAGTGCAGATATAAAGACGAGTAAGGCAGAGAGTCAGGATACAATATAGAACAGAGCACACAGACGCAAGGATTTATCCCGAGGTTCGGCCAAGCCTGAAATGCTTGCCTAGTCCTCGTTGGAGTTAGCCACACCTAGGCTTGGAGTCTATTTCAACTCCTTCCTCCGTTTGCTCAGATCTGTCAGTATGACAGATAGAGCCTTTCACTATTGAGATGGGTTGCAACAACACCGTGGCTGCTTACAAACTTCTCGGCAGCACCTCGGTAGAGTAACGATACTCTCAAGACCTTGCTCTAGCTCTTAGCAGCACTTCTCCTCTCTCTAAAGGCTTATAGCTGTGCCTTCTACACAAACTATAGAGTTACACATAAGAGGGAGAGTGAGAATGGATTCGAGTGATGTCTACACTTGTTGGCTGCGCTTATCCATTGCTTGAGGCGCCTAGGGGTCCCTTTTATAGGCACAAGGGGCCTAGGAGTCGTTAGAAGCAATCCAGGAAGGCAAATCTTGCCTTCTGTCGAGTGGCGCACCGGACAGTCCGGTGCCTGATCTCCTTCCATAAATGGAGCAGTCGACCGTTGCAGTCCTGGAGCCGTTGGCGCACCGGACACTGTCCGGTGCACACCGGACAGTCCGGTGCCCCTATCTGACCGTTGGCTCATCCATGCGTCACGCGCGGATTGCGCGGCCGACCGTTGGCTCACCGGACAGTCCGGTGCACCACCGGACAGTCCGGTGAATTATAGTCGTACGTCGCCAGACACCTCCCGAGAGCGACCTTTTCGCTGGAGTTCAACCTGTCGCACCGGACACTGTCCGGTGCACCACCGGACAGTCTGGTGTGCCAGACTGAGCTGAGACTTGGCTGCACACAGCCAAGCCATTTGCACCTCTTTCCTTTTCTTCTTCCTTCTGTTTCTATCACTTAGACAAGTATATTAGTACACAAAAACCAATGTACTAAGTCTAGAAACATACCTTCTCTTAATTATTACATCTATAGCATTTCACATGCTTGAGCTTTGATGTTGGACTCATAAATCATCAAGTCGGCTTGACTTGATCCAGATTGACATTTCTTGGCTCCAACATCCTGCAAAGGTCACATAGAACATCTCCAAACATAGGAACAACCCAAACTAAAGATTAAGGTGAACTTAGCTCTTTTGGGCTGCTTCCAGTTCTGGTTTTGACACTTGTTCTCCTTCTAGTGACCTTGATCTCCTTCTTAGAGCTTGATCTTGAGCCTTATGACTTACACCACATAACTGTAGCTGTTACCTCATTGGCTGTAAGTCACGTCCTTATGTAGTGATCCTTGATGTGCCGTAGCTGTTCTCAACTCGATCACCCTTGACTTTGCAAGTCTTCTTCTTCACCCTTGGCTTTGGGTTCCTCAGCCTCCTTGACCTTCTCCCGTGCACTTGGTACCTCGAAGCTCTTCTTGCCTCCGTCCTTGGCTTGATCAGTTGTCTCCGAGCTATGCACCCGAGTATCACTTTTGCAATGTCCATCTTACTTGTAATGCCCATTATCTATCACCATCTAGTCCTTGGACCATCACACTTGTTCACTTGTGTTGAACCCTGTAGGCTTTACCTTAAGCACCTGTTCAACACTTAGTACACTTGTTAGTCCTTTAATTGAGTTGTCATCCAAACACCAAAACTCACAAGAGAGCTTTCAACAGCGCCAACCGAGCGCACCAGTCACGGGTCAGTCAGCCGCGGGAGAAGGCGCGACGGTCGATACGGCCAGAAATGGGCTGGCAGTAATGGCGGTGGCAGGCGGGCGAAAGCAGCGGTCAAGTCGTCTGCAGGCTCACGTCCCCTCCTGGGACAGCGAAAGAGCCCCCCCACGGCGTGAAGATGACGCGCCCGTGCTCCGTTCCTCGAACGGCTCGCGCACGCACAACGGCTACCCCGCCAACCACTCGTCCCGTCGCATTAACTCTGCGGCAGGGCAGGCGGCACCTTTGGCAGGTGAAGCGGGCGACGCTTCACCTCCGCCATAATGACCGCGTCAGAAAAGGTGCGCCACGTCATTCAATTTCGTATCCTTTTCCACTTCTCCTTTCTCTCTCTTGCAACAGGGACCGGGAAAGGGGATACTCCGACAGGGATCCTTCTCCGTGAAGGAAGCGGGCCCCGAGCCCCCCTACTGATCAGAGGTTCGAGGGCTGGCCCCTCGGAAGGGTTCAACAGCCGCCTCAGAGCACCCGGGCTTCGCGCCCACTACTGGTCAGAGGTTCGAAGGCTGGCCCCTCAGAAGGGTTCAACGGCCGCCTCAGGCCACACGGGCTCCGCGCCCACTACTGATCAAGGGTTCGTAGGCTGGCCCCCGAAGGGTTCGACAGCCGCCTCAGAGCACGCAGAACGAGGGATGACCCTGGGTACGTTCGATACATAACCAAGGCTCGGGCTACGCTCCTGAGGTACCCTAGGACATTTCCGAGACCAGCGGGAGCGACTTTGTAACGGAATCCCACCAGAGGGAGGCATCGAGCCCTCGGACCCCGTCAAAAGGGGACCAGGTCCGGTGAATCACCCGTAGGTACTTTTGGAGCGCGCCTCCGGGCCACTAGCCAACCCCTAACGAATGGGGCACGGGCGTCCACTCGGATTACCCGCTAGCAACTCACTGGAGACACCATGTTCAGCGCCCTCCAAGGGCAACATGGCGCTTTCCCCCCTTCCTCCTTGCGGAAAGGCGACGCAGGGGCGTATGAAAAAAGCCGAGTCTGTCCTTAACCGTCCTCTCGCTCTGTGCGGAGGCTCGGGGGCTGCTCTCGCAAACCTGGCTCCGGCCAAACCGTTGACAGCGTCAACATACCAGCCCGAGAACTTGGGACTCGACAATGCACCCGGGCTACGGCCAGCTCGCATGAGGGAACAACCAAACCGGCTGAGCCATCACGAAAGGCATTAAGACCTCGAAGGAGTCAAAACACTCCTTCGAGGCCTTGGGGGCTACACCCGGCGGGTGCGCTCGCGCGCACCCCCCGGAACAAAATGCAACCGTGAAAGGCCAGTCCCCTTGCAAAAAAGTGCGACAAAAGCCTCCAAGCGAGTGCCAACACTCCCTTTGAGGCTTGGGGGCTACTGTCGGGGACCATAATTAGGGGTACCCTCAAGACTCCTAATCTCAGCTGGTAAACCCCATCAGCACAAAGCTGCGAAGGCCTGATGGGCGTTTCAGGCCAAGGCTCCGCTTAAGGGACACGATCTCGCCTCACCCGAGCCTGACCTCGGGCAAAGACAGCCGACCCCGGAAGATTCACGCCTCGCCCGAGGGTCCCCTCGAGCAACGGACGCACCATCGACTCGCCCGAGGCTCAGCCCGGGTAGGCTTCGCGGAGAAGCAACCTTGGCCAAATCGCCACACCAACCGACAATATCGCAGGAGCATTTAATGCAAGGATCGCCTGACACCTTATCCTGACGCGCGCTCTTCAGTCGATAGAGCCGAAGTGACCGCAGTCACTTCGCCGCTCCACTGACCGACCTGACAAGAAAACAGCGCCGCCTGCCCCGCTCCGACTGCCGCGCCACTCGCCAGAGTGAGGTTGACAGCGGCTAAGTCCAGCCTCGGGCGACATAGGAAGCTCCGCGTCGCCCGACCCCAGGGCTCGGCCCCCGTCTCGGCCTCGGAAGATGGACTTCACCTCGCCCGACCCTAGGGCTCGGACTCAACCACGACTTGGAAGACGACGAACTCTGCCTCGCCCGACCCCAGGCTCGGACTCAACCACGACTTGGAAGACGACGAACTCCGCCTCGCCCGACCCCAGGGCTCAGACTCGGCCTCGGCTCCGGAAGACGACGAACTCCGCCTCGCCTGACCCCAGGGCTCGGACTCAGCCTCGGCTCCAGAAGACGACGAACTCTGCCTCGCCCGACCCAGGGCTCGGACTCAGCCTTGGCTCTCGAAGATGATGGACTCCGCCTCGCCTGACCCTAGGGCTCGGACTCAACCTCGACCTCGGAGGAATCGCCACCTCGCTCAAACTCGGGTCCAGACCGGCCACGTCGCCAGGGGGGTCATCATTACCCTGCCCCTAGCTAGCTCAAGCTACGGGGACAAGACCTGCGTCCCATCTGGCTCGCCCCAGCAAACAAGTAATGATGACACCCCGCACGCTCCATGACGACGGCAGCTCCCAGCCCCTTACGTCAGCCAAGAGACGTCAGCAAGGATCCGACAGCCCCGACAGCTGTACTTCCGCAGGGCTCCAGCGCTCCTCCGACGGCCACGACATCACATGAACAGGGTGCCAAAACCTCTCCGACTGCCACGATGGCATGTACTTAGGGCTCTAGCTCCTCTCTGCTAGACACGTTAGCACACTGCTACACCCCCATTGTACACCTGGACCCTCTCCTTACGCCTATAAAAGGAAGGTCCAGGACTCTCGTACGAGAGAGGTTGGCCGCGCGGGAGAACGGGCCGACGCATAAGGCTCTCGCTCTCTCTCTCCCACGCAAACGCTTGTAACCCCCTACTGCAAGCGCATCCAGCCGCCCTGGGCACAGGACAACACGAAGGCCGCGGTTTCCCCTCACTGTTCTCCCCCCTTTGTGACTCGTCTCGCGCCGACCCATCTGGGCTGGGACACGCAACGAAATTTACTCGTCGGTCCAGTGACCCCCCGGGGTCGAAACGCCGACAAATAGGTTACCCCAGTTTTGGTTATCTTTATACCTTGTTCACCATTGAAATATTTTTTGGGTAGTACCTGTTATTGCTTTATGTGGATTTGGGTATGGAGATACACTATTCATGATTACTCTTTTATTATCTTTTTATTATTATTGTCCATGTTAAGATCATTATGTTAATGAGAACATGGAGCGACCACCCGAGAAAACAGTGCTACTATAAGGGTTTAATGGGACGCCCTTGACTGATTAATTAGGAAAGCTAGTGGATGACTTCCTTACCCGAAAGGGGCAAGGGCAGTAGGGTAGTGGTCAGTGTAGGGAGGTCCTTGGGTTGATTTTGCTGCGATGGCGGTCAGGCGAGGGATTTCTGCACTGGAGCTTCCTATAAACTGTAGCGGGATTTCTGAAGCTAGTGGAACTTTGTAAAGGCCTCGTAGTGTTACCCTGCCTCGCCTCCTCGATAGAGGTGTATGGGATTGGCCATCTATTGGCAGATTGGTAACATGACTTGTGGGTAAAGATGCGCAACCTTTGCAGAGTGTAAAACTGGTATACTAGCCGTGCTCACGGTCATGAGCAGCTCGGACCCTCACATGATTAATTTATGGAACTTAAATTTAATTTGACATTTGGATCATATTTGGGATTATTTTACTGTTACTTTTCTTTATTATTATTAAGGTTTGGTATTTACTTACACTTAGTAATTGCTAATAAAATTTTGACCAACTTATAAAAACAATGCTCAGCTTCAGCTTCTATTTTGTTGCTCAGCCTTACACTTCACATGAACTCCCCCTTTGGTGAGTTCATGCACATTATTCCCCACGACTTGTTGGGCTATGATCGTATGTGAGCTCACTCTTGCTGTCTCACACCCCCCTACAGGAGAAAAACAGGTGGTCAAAGAGGAGCCGCCTAACACTGAGGCATTTGACTTGATCTAGGTGGCGTCTCCCAGTCAGCTTTGTGGCGCCAAGGAATAATATTTAGTTCGTTTTACTGTATCATTTATTTTTGTAAGACTTCCGCTATGTAATAAGTACATTTATGGTATTTATGACATTTATCTCTATGCACTATGTTATTATATGTGTTGTTCTTCCTTGGTGCACATATGAGATGCACCCGAATTTATCCCTTAAACCCGGGTGTGATAGGCCTTATATGGTGTGATCCCCCTCACTTCGAGTTTGGTGCACGACCTATGAGACTATCCCCATATGTTCCACCTAAATTTTATTTTTCCCCTGTATCATTTTTTGTTACACCACCAACATTTTATCTCCTATTTTTTTATCTTCCGCAATAGTTCTCTCTATATTCTCCCATATACCCCACTAATTCTATAAAATATTATTTTCTATATATTCATCATTTATTACCTTTTTCTATGATTGCTAAATACGGACGTACACCTAAATCAAGAGAAGGGGGCTTTCTCCATCACGCTTAATACAGTGGATCCATATATACTCCCTTTAATATGGACCTGTTTGGTTCAGTTTTTTTCTGACTAGATTTTCTGAGAATCTAGCTGTGGGGAGAATCTGAGTATCATTAAAATTACGTGCGGAGAAAGATAAAGTTGTCCATGGGGCTTAGGATCTATAAAGTGACGGATTACTACTATTGCAACGACTCAACCGATTATATGTTTATGTTGATTTTGAATGGTTTTTACCCAAACGAATTTTATAGAAGCTGGCTGAAAAGCTGAGTGTTTGGCAGTCCGCATCAGCTTTTGGTGGCCAGAAACTGCGAAAAGCCGAAACAAACAGGGGCTATAGCACGTGTAGCGTGCCGCGCTGCGGCTGCTAGAACGTACACGCGCTACAGTATAAGAGGAGAGTGATGTGATACAGGTAGTCTAGATTCTTAGAAATTTTTAAATAGAGTTAAAATATGTATTTTATGTACGTTGGTATAAGGTGGAGTAAAAGGGAAAATGTTTGGAGAAGAGAAATAGGGAGATTTATTTAAATATGAATAGAAAATATGAATGAGTGATTTGATAGGGGAATATTGGAGAGAGCCTAAGGCTATCTTCAATAGATCTCCTATCTCATTCCTTATTTCAAACTTCTCTCTGTAAACAATGTCAAACAGTATCATAAATAGTTTCGCATTTTCTATTTTACACACCCTACTGGAGACAATCTAAGAACATTATTGTTTTTCTTCCTCTACATTTTCCTCACCTTACGAAAAGGCATCTAGTGTAATGGTTAAGGTTTCTGAGCAGCACATTCAGGTCCCGAGTTCGATCCCCCTCAGGGCGAATTTCGGGCTTGATTAAAAAAATCCCCTTGCTGTGCTCTGCCCGCTCCCGGCTTACGTCCTGCGCACCACCCTCCGGTTGGGCCGTTGCAGAGTGAACGATGACGACCCGTTAGTGATGGAGGTCAGGGTTCAGCGATTTTCTTGGTCGGAACCATGTTTCGATTTTTCTTAATGTAATATCGGGAAGGCAGTCTTTTCCTTCATATCAAAAATAATGAGGAGTGAAAAGATGATAGACTAACTCATTACTCAAACTAAACACCCCATTATATATCACTAGCTAATTGAATAATTGAAGGATAGTACCACCTATAGAAGAGCGCGGGTAGCTATATGGCTTTAGGATCCCACGTGATGTCAACAGGTTTTTTTTTACAATTCATTCAGCGTGCTTTATTGATTAAGAATGGTTACGACATTGTTTAACTAAAATTTAAAAATAAAACTAGAGGACTCACCATCTCAAATGAAATTTATCTTAGACTAACAACATAGGCCTGGTGTCCACAGAAGTGACATAACAGTAGATATGGCAACCACTAAAGAAGGACATCTCCGACACTTTGCTACTATCGAAGGCATGCATATGCAGATGGCTTCACGACCAAGATAATTTAGGGATAGGGTCGTTTGGTCTTAGTTGACTGGATCTATGGTTTGGCTAACATGCAAACTCTCTTGTCTCTTGTTCTATAAAAGGAGAAGCAGAGTAACAATTGAGAGAGATTGGACACAGACACATCAAAGCACAAAAGTTCAAATTCGATCCTACCAAACTAAAGAGGTCACCTCACATCATCCAAGGAGTACAACAATAAAGACATGCATAAAGGACGAATACAATTATGATTTTGGAAGCGTGACCTAGACAACTCTTCTTCCTTAAAGTGATGCTTAATTCATTTGCTGACTCCACAGGACTTCATGTGAATTATCACAAATCTAATATTTATCCCATCAATGTTTCAGAGCAGAAAATGGTAATTTTAGCTAATACGTTCCACTGCAAGGTTAGGTCTCTGCCTTTCACGTATCTTGGGCTTCCTTTGGGGCTTAAAAAAATTCAAACTAGAAGCATTCCTTCCTCTCATTCAGAAGATTGAAAGAAGACTCGCTTCTACCTCTATATTTTTTATCTCAGGCTGGTAGATTACAAATGGTCAACGCGACATTCTCTTCTCTTCCAACTTACTACATGTGCACCCTGAAGCTCCCCAAAACTGTGATCAAGCAGATTGACAAACTTAGACGGCACTGTCTTTGGAGAGGGATAGACATAAATGCAAAAAAAAACCTTCTCAAGTTGCTTGGAAGTCAGTCTGCAAACCAAAATCCCGGGGGACTTGGAGTCATCAATCTTGAGTTACAGAATAAAGCGCTCCTTATGAAATGCCTCCATAAATTCTTTAATAGAGTCAACATCCCGTGGGTTAACATTATCTAGGCCACTCACTATAGCAATTCTTTGCCTTCAGTTAAACCAGTTGGTTCGTTTTGGTGGAAAGATGTTCTCAAAATCCAAGATGTCTTTAAGGAAATAGCACGTGTGGAGATTGGAAACGGAAAAACTACTCTCCTTTGGCATGATCGTTGGAATGGTATGCACATATCTGAAAGATTCCCAGAGCTTTGGTCTTTCGCCTCTGTCAGAGAAATCAACATTAATCAAGCTCGGCTGGCTTCTCCGAATGAATTGTTCCACACCCCCCTCTCTGCTGAAGCATTCGGGCAGCTTCTTTCGCTTCAGGACATTCTAGCTAATCTTCAGTTGCATGATCACAATGATATTTGGCGATGCAGTGCCTCTTCCAATCTGTTTTCATCTCAGAAGGTTTACGCTCACTTGGTTGGCACCCAGCAGTCGCACCCCCTCTTCTCTTCGTTATGGAAATCTAAATGCCAACCTAAACACAAGGTGTTTTTCTGGTTATTGCTCAAAAATAGATTGAATACCGCTCCCTCCTCAGGCAGCGTTCAATGCCTTTGGACTCTTTCACCTGTGATAACTGCATTCTCCAGATTGAAGAGACGGTTATTCACCTCTTCTTCATATGTAACTTTGCTCGGAGATGTTGGTTACTTTTGGGCTTCCTCCCGCCGCGTACAACGGATCTCCTGCATACCTTAATGAGCATTAGAAGGAGCTTGCAAGTCCCTTGGAGGTTAGAAACTATTATCATTATGACATGGTGCATCTGGAGGAGCAGAAATAATTGGATTTTCAACGAGATCCCTCCTTCGGTTTCTGAGTGCAAAGCCATGTTTAGGAATGAATTTTCCTTGCTGTTTCATCGAGTCAAGCCTAATCTTAAGGAGGAAATTTCCATTTGGTTACTTCATTTAGGGTTGTAATTCTTCCCCCTGCCCCTTTCTTCCCTTTATTTGTAAATCTCATTTCTTCTTTTGACCTTAGTTCTCTTTTTGAGTTAATAAAATTACTGTAGGACCTTCCTACAGTACTTTCAGTTCAAAAAAGGGCGAATACAAGCCCTCGCCCACCCGGTCCATGGCCTAGGGCATGGGTGATACATCTCTAATTATCTTTATTGACATAAAACCAAAATGCATTAAAGGTCTAATAAATCTAAGGGCTAGTTTGGTAAACTCATTTTCCAAAGGATTTTTATTTTACCAAGGGAAATTAGTTCATTTTCCCATGGGAAAATGAGAACCCCTTAGAAAAATGGAGTTGTCAAACTAGTTCTAATAAATTGGTACAAGACATGATCGTATGCATGCCCAATTCATGCTCCTCGTTCTCAGGATACCATGTGGCAATCCATCAGTTGTTGGCTTCTCAGGTTCTGTTTGAGAACAAAGTTTTTGAAAACCACAGTTTTCGAAATACTACAATATACTTCAGTCATGACAATACTAAAGTTTAAAATACTAGAGTTTTGAAAGCTGAGGTATAGATCTAAGTTTAGAATACATTGAAACAACTATAATATTTGTAATACTTCAGTTTTGGAAACAGAGATTTTAGCTAGCTTGTCAAACATCATTTTATATATAATAATGTAGTATTTGAGAATACTGCAGTATTTGAGAACACCTTTCTGCTAGTGCATGTGGCCGGTTATCCAATAGTCGTTGGCTACCTAGTGTTTTGCCCAGTTCCTCCATACGTGCACATGAATGCACGAATGCCCTAAGTGGATTTCACCAGATACTTTCATAAGCAAGCGGTACGTAAGTATTGTTTGAGGCAGAATTGGTTGCCTGGCCCAAGGCAATGATGCTTTGCAAGGGCTACCTTTTTCATTTCTCATTTCTTATGATTAACTCTATTGTGAAGATGATAATGATCTAATTTCAATATCTATTGCATGCCATAAAACTTCACATATGTATTACCCATATGATTGTATATTATGGAATTTATGGATGTCTGTAGCAACACATGAGTACTGAACTAGAAATTATTAAACATATGTATTCCATTAAGCATTGATGCACCAAATCACAGTGGCGGATCCAGGATTGATCCAAGAGGGGGCTACTAAGTTAACACTATAACAAAAAAATTAAACCAAACAAAAAAATAACTGATATTTAATATGACACAAGAAGCAAGATATAATTTAAACATTCAAGAAATATGTAGTCCAAAAATAAGTCAATACAAATTCTAGAAATACAATAATCTTGCACATACCGTTCATGAGTTGATGTTGCGAGGTAAATTTATCTTCCGAGTTCTTAAGCCTTGAAAATGCTTCAAAATCTTTTCATCTTGAATTTCTACAAACATATCCCGCTCAATATAGCATAATATGCTGTTATTCATCCATTCATCACCCATTTTATTTCTTCTTTAGTCTTGATAATATTCATAGCAGAAAAGGCCCTCTCAACAGTTGCAGTTGCCACTGACAAGAATAATGCAAGCTCAACAAGACGATACACTAGACTAAAACATGTGTCTATCTTTTTAACCATCTTTGTAGCAAGGTGTCCAAGATCATTACAATCTCTAAATCCATCATCATTTCTAACCTCATCAATGAATAAGAGAAGTTGGTCCAAAAGGCATGTACGTTCATAATCACTAAAATCAGCATCATAAATCTTTGATAGCTCAGTTAACTTCTCTAAATCAAAGTTAGCAAAAGAATCCCTTGGATCAAGGCAAGCAATACATCCAAGTAACTGAGTTGATCTTTCAGGGAAGCGGTTGTTGAACTCAACAAGAACTTGATCAATGACAACAATGAAAATTCCATTATGAAAATGATGGTAGTAACTCACCAACTTAGCTCCACGACACCTTGATCTGCCTCTAGTTGGTATTGTGTCATCCATATTTGGGATTACTATGTTCATTTTGGTGCAAAAACTCTTCACTTCCTCAAATAAGGGATCCTAACCATTTTCCCTCATGTCATTCATATTCCTTAGCACAGATCCAATCAATCCTATTGCACGGACAATATTTTGATTCTTTCTTTGCAAACATTGTGATAAATCTTGAGTTCTCCCCAATACTCTTATCATAAGATGTAATATGAACACAAACTCAAAAGTTTCCATTCTTTCTATCAAACCCGATGCTTGTGTTTTCTTTTCCCCGTCACTTGCATCTTCACTAATATTCTCTAGCACCTCTAACACAGATGACCACATGAAAAGAATACGCACCAATGTCTTATGATGTGTGCCCCACCTAGTATCCCCTGGCCTTGCGAGACTAGTTTCTTGGTTTTTTCCTCTCCCAGGAAATATAGCACCACTATCTAATTCTTCCACAATTTTATCATGATGTCTCTGAAGAAGTTGATCTTTTCTTTTACAAGATGCACTAACTTTAGTTCGGCTGCACTTGTCGATGACCATACATGAGCTACACTTTGTCTCTGATTTGAAAAATCGAGGGCACGTTTTCTCGCATAACTATGAGAACCATCAATTGCTTGGACATGTTCCTTGAATACATCCTTTGCTTTTTCCAATTCTTAAACCCAACTTTAGTGAATGTATCTTTACCAAAGTTGTTGGTTCTTGGAGGCTTAAATAAAAAGCATTAAAAGCAATAAGCTGCATCTTTCTATACACTGTACTCTAACCAATCAAACTGTTTGAACCAAGATTCAACAAAACCTCTAGTTTGAGAATTACCCGGTGTCCATGGAATGTATGACCAAATGGTTGGCATGGGCCCATTTGTAAATACGCTCTTTTAGCATCATCTCTAATTTCATGGGGGAACTCATCAATTGGTTTTCTAAGGCCAGGATCTGTAACTATATCATTCATATCTAGCTCAATATGTGGCCTCTTTTGTTCTACATGGCTCTCATTTGTCCTAATTGTTTTAGAAATAGAAGCATCTTTCTTCTGGTTCTTGATGAGAAATTTGTCCATCTTATTTCTATAATTAAACATGAGATTACTATCAAATAAATAATCAAATTCAAATCAAAACTTCAAATCAAGCTTCAAAACAAACGCCTGCTCAGCTGCTCTGCTCGACTCACGGTTGCTCGGCTGGACAACGGCGGACGACGGTGGCCCGTGGCCGCGATGCTCCGAGACTCGGGCAGTCGGGCCTCGGCGGTGCTCCGGGTCCGGGCGCCGGCGGGGCGAGCATCGCCGCGGCCTGTGGCTGCGGCGGCAATGCTCTAGGCCTTCGGGCCTACGACCTGTCTGCTGCTCTGGGCCTCCGGGCTCCGCACCTCCGCTCGTCCGGTGACCGGTGGTCCGGCTCGGTGGGCGACGGTTCCGGCCTCCAGCCGCTCCAGGTGACTAGGCGAGGTGCGGGCGTGCAGCGGCGGTGCTCCGGGGCTCCGGCCTCCGGGCGCGGGGCCATCGGGGCGTGGGGCCGTGGGCGCCTGGGTGGTGGGCGGTGGCGCGGTGCCTGCGTGCCGCGGTGGCCGATGCCCAGTGCCCAGTGGGTGCCTCCGTGCGACCGTGCCTGGGTCTGGGACTCTGGGTGGCTCCTCGGCGGGCGGCGACGACTGGTTAGGGTAGGCGCGGGGCTGGCGGCTAGGCGATGGGCCTATTCCTCGTGTTATTGGGCCGCGATCAGGGCTGCAGCCCAGGCAGCCCCGGTCGAAAATCCGCCCGTGCCAAACCATATTGGCCATATATGACAATTAATTATAATATTGTCGGTGTTTCGAAACCCGGGGGGTCCCTGGACCGACGAGTGAATTGTCGCCGTGTGCCCCAGCCCAGATGGGTCGACGCGAGGCGGAACGCGAAGGGGGGAAGAGAGCAGCCGGAGGGAGACAGGCGTGGGAGAGTGGAACCCGCGGCCTTCGTGTTAGCCCCGCGCCCAGGTCGGGTGCGCTTGCAGTAGGGGGTTATAAGTTTCCACGCGGGAAGGAGCGAGCTGCCTTGCGCGAGCGCCGTCCCGTCCTTCCCCGCACGACCAACCCTCGGTAAGAGGGCCCTGGTCCTCCCTTTTATAGGCGTAAGGAGAGGATCCAGGTGTACAATGGGGAGTGTAGCAATGTGCTAACGTGTCTAGCGGTGGAGAGCTAGCGCCCTAAGTACATGCCATCGTGGCAACCGGAGAGGTCTTGGCACCCAGTTCGCGTGGTATCGTGGCCGTCGGAGGAGCGCTGGAGCCTGGCGGAAGGACAACTGTCGAGGCTGTCGAGTCCTTGCTGACGTCCTCTTGCTTCCATAAGGGGGCTGAGAGCCGCCGTCGTCACAGGGCATGCGGGGCGCCATCATTACTCGTATGGTGGAGCGAGCCAGATGGGACGTCGGTCTTGTTCCCCGTAGCCTGAGTCAGCTCGGGGTAGGGTAATGATGGCGCTTCCTGTTGATGTGGTCGGTCCGTGCCCTAAGTTGGGCGAGGTGGAGGCTCCTCCGAGGTCGAGGTCGAGTCTGTCTTCCGAGGTCGAGGTCGAGTCCGAGCCCCTGGGTCGGACGAGGCGGAGACCGTCGGCTTGGGCCAGGGTTGAGTCCGAGCCCTAGGGTCGGGCGAAGCAGAGTTCGTCGTCCTTTGGGGGCAGAGCCCGAGTCTGAGCCCTGGGGTCGAGCAAAGCGGAGTTCGTCGTCTTCCAGGGCTGACCCCGAGTCCGAGCCCTGGGGTCGGGCGTGGCAGAGTTCGTCGTCTTCCGGGGCTGAGCCCGAGTCCGAGCCCTGGGGTCGGGCGAATCGGAGTTCGTCGTCTTCCGGGGCCGAGCCCGAGTCTGAGCCCTAGGGTCGGGCATGGCGGAGTTCACCGTCTTCCAGGGCAGAGCCCGAGTCCGAGCCCTAGGGTCGGGCGTGGCGGAGTTCGCCGTCTTCCGGGGCTGAGCCCGAGTCCGAGCCCTGGGGTCGGGCGAAGCGGAGTTCGTCGTCTTCCAGGGCCGAGCCCGAGTCCGAGCCCTGGGGTCGGGCGTGGCGGAGTTCGCCGTCTTCCGGGGCAGAGCCCGAGTCCGAGCCCTGGGGTCGGGCGGAGCGGAGTTCGCCGCCTTCCGGGGCTGAGCCCGAGTCCGAGCCCTAAGGTCGGGCGAAGCGGAGTTTCCTATGACGCCTGAGACCGGACTTGGCTGCTGTCAGCCTCACTCTGTCGAGTGGCTCAGCAGTCGGAGCGACGCAGGCGGCGCTGTCCTCTTGTCAGACTGGTCAGTGGAGCGGCGAAGTGACTGCGGTCACTTCGGCTCTGTCGACTGGAGGGCGTGCGTCAGGATAAAGGTGTCAGGCCACCTTTGCATTAAATGCCCCTGCGATTTGGTCGGTCGGTGTGGCGATTTTGCCAAGGTTGCCTCTTGGCGAAGACTGGGCCTCGGGCGAGCCGAAGGTGTGTCCGTTGCTGGAGGGGGGCCTCGGGCGAGACGTAGGTCCTCCGGGGTCGGCTGCCCTTGCCCGAGGCTGGGCTCGGGCGAGGCGTGATCGAGTCCCTCGAACGGACTGATCCTTGACTTAATCGTACCCATCAGGCCTTTGCAGCTTTGTGCTGATGGGGGTTACCAGCTGAGATTTAGGAGCCTTGAGGGTACCCCTAATTATGGTCCCCGACAGTAGCCCCCGAGCCTCGAAGGGAGTGTTAATACTCGCTTGGAGGCTTTTGCCGCAATTTTTGCAAGGGGACCAGCCTTTTCTTGGTTGCATTTTGTTCCGGTGGGTGCGCGCGAGCGCACCCGCCGGGTGTAGCCCTCGAGGCCTCGGAGGAGTAGTTTTACTCCTTCGAGGTCTTAGTGCGTTTCGCAATACTTCGGCTGGTCTAGTCGTTCCCTCATGCGAGCTGGCCGTAGCCCGGGTGTACGGTCGGGTCCCAAGTTCTCGGGCTGGTATGTTGACGCTGTCAACGGGTCGGCCGGAGCCGAGTTTGCGAGAGCAGCCCCCGAGCCTCTGCACAGGGTGAGAGGACGGTCAAGGACAGACTCGACTTTTTTACATACGCCCTTGCGTCGCCTTTCCGCAAGGAGGAGGGGGGAAAGCGCCATGTTGCCCTCGGAGGGTGCCGAACATGGTGTTTCCGGTGAGCTGCTGGCGGGTAATCCGAGCGGACGCCCGTGCCCCATTTGCTAGGGGTCGGTTAGAGGCCCGGAGGCGCGCTCCAAAAGTACCTGCGGGTGATCTGCCGGACCCGGTCCCCTTTGACGGGGTCCGAGGGCTCGATGCCTCCCTCTGATGGGATTCCCTTACAAGATCGCTCCCGCTGGTCTCGGAAATGTCCTAGGGTACCTCGGGAGCGTAGCCCGAGCCTTGGTTATGTATCGAACGTACCCAGGGTCATCCCTCGCTCTGTGTCTGAGGCGACTGAGAACCCTTCGAGGGCCAGCCTACGAACCCCTGATCAGTAGTGGGTGCGGAGCCCGAGTGGCCTGAGGCGGCCGTGGAACCCTTCCGAGGGGCCGGCCATCGAACCTCTGACCAGTAGTGGGCGCAGAACCCAAGCGCTCTGAGGCGGCCGTTGAACCCCTCCGAGGGGCCAGCCTTTGAACCTCTGATCAGTAGGGAGGCTCGGGGCCTGTTTCCTTCACGGAGAAGGATCCTTTTCGAGGTATCCCCCTTTCCCGGTCCCTGTTGTAAGAGAGAGAAAGAGGAAAAGGAAAAGGATACGAAATCGAACGACGTGGCGTACCTTTTTCGACGCGGTCATTATGGCGAAGGCGAAGCGTCGCTTGCTTCTCCCGCCTGAGGTGCCGCCTGTCCCGCCGCGAAGTTAACGCGACAGGGCGAGTGGTTCGCGAGGCGACTGTTGCGCGCGCGCAGGCCGTTCGAGGAACGGATCACGGGCGCGCCGTCTTCACGCCGTGAGAGAGGGTTCTCTCGCTGCCCTTGGATGGGACGTAAGCTTGGCTGACGACGTGACCGCTGCTCATGCCCGCCTGCCACTGCCATTACTGCCGGCCCATTTTTGACCGTATTTGACCGTCGCGCCTGGCTGGCACTGCTGGGTCACACGCAGGGTTGCCTCGAGTCGCGTTATTGGCTCCGCAGTCGAGGAGGCGCGGTAGTGGCGCGAGTGGCGGTGCAGTTGCTCGCACGTAGCAACCGGCGCGCCGGTTGCATGACGCGTGGGCCTGGGCCTCCATGTTGGGTGCGTTGGAGTCGAAGGGGCACGCCCACTTGGCGCGGTTGCATGCCGACCGCATGGGTGTCCACCCTTTCACCCGTTGGTCTGGGCGAAAGTGGAGGAGTGCTTGTAACCGCCGGGCGGTTGCATGCACCTCACGTGGCGGTTTGGCTTCTTCTGCCCTAGACCGGCTTGCATGACGCGTGGGGCCCAGCCCCCGCGCCGTAGGGGGAGGACCTTGGAGTGTGTTGGAGAAGACTCAGCCCGCAACGGCTGAGGACACAAGTGGGGAGAGTTGCCTTTAAAAGGAGGGCGACCCCCTTGGAGGGCAACCATGTCTTCGCACTTCCCTCATGCATCGTGTCTTTCCATCTTCCGAGCCCTCGGGTGGGGGACGCCCGCAATCCTTCCGTCTTATCATCTGAGGAACGCAACTCCGTGGAAGTTGGTACCTTTCAGCCATCGTTCGGCTTCAAGGATTTTCATCATGCAGCCCGGCCGCATCCCCTCGCCGGTGGTCACCCAAGACGGTGACCTCCAGTTCGATGGAGGGGAGAAGCGAACCAGGCTGCGGCCTCTGCCCCTCCCTCAGCTTCAAGGATGTTCATCATCAGTGCTGGGGAGGGGAGTGTGCCGAGTTGGGGTCGGTCCCTGCGCGGGCAGCGGCCCGCTCCTTCCCTCAGTGATCGAGGGGAAGGGCGTTCGCCGTTCGTGGCGTTGGCAGCTGCCACATGCCCGGCCCTCTGAGCCGAGTGGCTTCGGAGCCGCTCCCGGCGCCGCCTTCCGCCACGGCAGCCGGAAGAGGTTCCTCCGTCGGCGGGCTAGTCGGTGCCGCCCACGGACTGACCTCCAACTCTACGGCCTTCTGCCCGTCCTTGCCTCTCGAGTTGGGGGCATGGGCGAGGGCCTCATGGCAGCAGCATCTGCCCTGAGGTCATCGCTGCTGCTGTTCGGCCCTCCGGAGCAGAAGTCGTCGTCGCCGCTGCTGGGGCGGGCGACGACGAGCCGTTCGTCGGTCTTCTGTTGCTCTGCAGGCCCCCCAATTGTGTGGGGTTGTTCGTACCTGCGGAGGTGGAACCAGAGTTCCGTTTGTAATGGCACTTTGAGTGCCGGTGTTTTGTTCATTGTGGCTGTCGAGGCCTGAACATGTATGTATCTTTAGCGTGGAGCCGTGTTTTTTCTTCATTTCGAGCACTAAGACTTGCCTGTTGGTTATCTGAACCGCTTCACCAAGCGTGAGTCGCCTCGTGCGAAGGCGACGAGTGAGGTATCCATATCCCGGAGGCGTATGAGTCCCTCGGCTCGATCGGCCTTGCTGTCCGAGGCTTCTCTTGCTTAGTTAAAGGAACCCCTCGGCCGCCCTTCGATGAGCCGAAGCCGGAGGTAGCGGTGTCAGCACGGGCAGAGGCAGAGTTGGCTCGAAAAGAAGATGTGGTCGGCCGGAGTCTGGCCGGGTCGTCCGCTGGTGGAACCGACGCCGGAGTTGAGCTGCCGAGGCCTCAAGCCGGGCTGATGTCTTCGGGGGACAGCTGGCCGAGGCCTCGGGGTGGGCGGCCGAGCCGTCTGCTCGAGCCAGATTCCTGGAGAAGACCCTGGCGGCGATGGCCCGGGTATGGTGCTTCAGAGTGGGGATCCTCCGACCGCGTCGCGTCCGAGGCTAGGTCAGACCCCGCCAAAGGTGTAGTTGACGCCGAGGGTGCTGCTGCCCTCTTCAACTGTCGACATCCGAGCCTGCAGGATCGGGTTGTCTTGTAGTGTGTGTATGCTTTCTGCGGCCGCCGAGGCCCAAACATATCGTCGTCGTGTTGTAAAGCTGTCTCCCTTTTCCTCTCGTTTCGAGTATCCGGACTTATTTGTCGGCAACAGAATCGTTTGTGCGGGCGAGAGTTGCTTTTCACGGAAGGTGATGAGTGAGGTATCCGTATCCCGGAGGCGTAGGAATCCCTCGGCTCGGTCGGCCTTGTCGCTTACGCGCACTCTTACTCGTCCATAGGGTTCTGTCACCGACGCAGTCGAGAAGGCCCGAAAAATCGTTCCGGCAGAGGAGCTTTCGAGCGTGAAGACTTGTTCGATCCGCAGAATCAGTTATCCGAGCGCGAGTTACTTATCGCAGAAGGTGATGAGTGAGGTATCCGTATCCCGGAGGCGTAGGAGTCCCTCGGCTCGGTCAGCCTTGGCTGCTTACGTGTACTCCGTCGTTTTCAGGATCCACTTTCGAAGTAGTCGAAAAGCACGAAAGGCATTCTGGCGGGAAAGATTTTTTTCTTGGAAAATTTCGACGTAGAGGGGGTTGCCCCCTTCTAGCCCCCGAGGGAGGGTCGGCCTTTGCCGAGGCAAGGCTGACCCTTCCTTGACGACCAGACTTTGTGTGTGAACGAGGTATACGAACAACTTGAAAGCATCTTAAGGGTAGAAGCGACGTAGCTGTTGGATGTTCCAAGCGTTGCTGTAGACCTCGCCTTGGCTGTTGGCTAGCTTGTATGTTCCAGGCTTCAGAACCTTGGCGATGACGAACGGCCCCTCCCAGGGAGGCGTGAGCTTATGCCGCCCTCGGGCGTCTTGTCGCAGCCGAAGCACCAGGTCGCCCACCTGGAAGTCTCGGGACCGAACCCCTCGGGCGTGGTAGCGTCATAGGGACTGCTGGTACCACGTCGAGTGTAGTAAGGCCATGTCTCGAGCCTCCTCCAGCTGGTCCAGTGAGTCTTCTCGATTGGCTCGATTGCTTTGGTCGGCGTAGGTCTTCGTCCTCGGGGAGCCGTATTCTAAGTATGTGGGCAAGATGGCCTCGGCCCCATAGACTAGAAAGAACGGTGTGAAGCCCGTGGCTTGGCTAGGCGTTGTCCTCAGACTCCAGACCACCGAGGGGAGTTCCTTCATCCACCGCTTGCCGAACTTGTTGAGGTCGTTGTAGATCCGCGGCTTGAGTCCTTGCAGAATCATGCCGTTGGCACGTTCTACCTGCCCATTCGTCATGGGGTGAGCCACGGTGGCCCAGTCCACCCGAATGTGGTGATCCTCGCAGAAGTCCAGGAACTTTCTGCCGGTGAACTGGGTGCCGTTGTCGGTGATGATGGAGTTCGGGACCCCAAAGCGATGGATGATGTTGGTGAAGAACGCCACCGCTTGTTCGGACCTGATGCTGTTTAGGGGTCGGACCTTGATCCACTTGGAGAATTTGTCGATGGCGACCAGCAGGTGCGTGTAGCCCCCGGGTGCCTTCTGCAAGGGGCCGACTAGGTCCAGACCCCACACAGCAAACGTCCAGGTGATGGGTATGGTCTGCAGAGCCTGAGCGGGCAGGTGGGTCTGCCTTGCGTAGAACTGACACCCTTCGCAGGTGCGGACAATTCTAGTGGCGTCGGCCACCGCCGTCGGCCAGTAGAAACCTTGTCGGAAGGCGTTTCCAACAAGGGTTCGGGGTGCTGCGTGATGGCCGCAAGCCCCCGAGTGTATCTCTTGTAAGAGCTCCTGACCTTCGGCGATGGAAATGCATCGCTAGAGGATGCCAGAGGGGCTGCGGTGGTAGAGCTCCTTCCCATCTCCCAGCAAAACGAAAGACTTGGCGCGCCGCGCCAACCGCCGAGCCTCGGCTTGGTCGAGGGGCAGCTCTCCTCGGTGGAGAAACTGCAGGTACGAGGTCTGCCAGTTTTGATTAGGCGTGACCTCGCTCTGCTCCCCCTCGACGTGCAGTGCCTCACCCTCGGGGGCCGAGGGTACCTCGGGCCGAGCCGAGGGTACCTCGGACCGTGCCGAGGGTACCTCGGACTGAGCCGAGGGTGCCTCGGGCTGGGCCGAGGCCTTCTCGGGCTCGGGCGCGTCGTCGGTCTTGACGGAGGGTTGATGCAGGTCTCGGGAGAATACGTCCAGGGGAACCGTTGTTCGCCCCAAGGTTACTTTAGCCAGCTCGTCCGCAGTCTTGTTGTAGCGTCGGGCGATGTGGTTGAGCTCAAGCCCGTAGAACTTGTCTTCCAAGCGCCGAACCTCATCGCGGTAAGCTTCCATCTTCGGATCACGACAGTGGGAGTTCTTCATGACTTGGTCGATGACGAGCTGCGAGTCACCACGAGCGTCGTGGCATCGGATCCCTAGCTCGATGGCGATTCGCAACCCGTTTATCAGAGCCTCGTACTCAGCCACGTTGTTGGACGCCGGGAAGTGGAGGCGTAGCACGTAGCGTAGGTGCTTTCCGAGGGACGAGATGAAGAGCAGGCCCGCGCCGGCCCCCGTCTTCATCAGCGACCCGTCGAAAAACATGGTCCAGAGCTCCGGTTGGATCGGAGCTGTCGGGAGCTGGGTGTCAACCCATTCAGCCACGAAGTCCGCCAAGACCTGGGACTTGATGGCCTTCCGAGGGGCGAACGAGATTGTCTCACCCATGATCTCCACCGCCCACTTTGCAATTCTACCCGAGGCCTCTCGGGACTGGATGATCTCCCCCAGGGGGAAGGATGACACCATAGTCACCGGATGAGACTCGAAGTAGTGTTGCAACTTCCGCCGCGTCAGGATCACTGCGTACAGCAGCTTCTGAATTTGTGGGTAGCGGATCTTGGTTTCGGACAGTACCTCACTGATGAAGTAGACTGGCCTCTGGACGGGCAATGCATGCCCCTCTTCTCGTCCCTCGACCACAATCGCGGCGCTAACCACCTGAGTGGTCGCGGCGACGTAGATCAAGAGGGCTTCTCCGGCAGCGGGGGGCACCAGGATGGGCGCGTTCGTGAGGAGCGCCTTCAGGTTCCCGAGGGCTTCCTCGGCCTCAGGAGTCCAAGCGAAGCACTCGGCCTTCCTTAAGAGGCCGTACAGAGGCAGGCCTCTTTCACCGAGGCGCGAGATGAAACGGCTCAGAGCCGCGAGGCATCCCATGACCCTCTGTACGCCCTTCAAGTCCTTGATGGGCCCCATGCTGGTGATGGCAGCGATCTTCTCCGGGTTGGCCTTGATGCCTCGCTCGGAGATGATGAACCCCAAGAGCATGCCTCGAGGGACCCCGAAGACACATTTTTCGGGATTGAGCTTCACGCCTTTCGCCTTGAGACATCGGAATGTCTCTTCAAGGTCGGAAAGGAGGTCGGAGGCCTTCCTCGTCTTGACTACGATGTCATCGACGTAGGCCTCGACCGTTCGGCCAATGTGTTCGCCGAACACATGGTTCATGCATCGCTGGTACGTCGCACCCGCATTCCTCAAACCAAACGGCATGGTAACATAGCAGTACATGCCGAAGGGTGTGATGAAAGAAGTCGCGAGCTGGTCGGACTCTTTCATCCTGATCTGGTGATACCCTGAGTAGGCATCGAGGAAAGACAGGGTTTCGCACCCCAGCAGTGGAATCCACGATTTGATCGATGCGAGGCAGAGGGTAGGGAACTTTCGGACATGCTTTGTTTAGACCAGTGTAGTCTACACACATCCGCCATTTCCCCCCTTTCTTTCTCACAAGCACAGGGTTGGCAAGCCATTCGGGATGGAATACCTCTTTGATGAACCCTGCCGCCATTAGCTTGTGGATCTCCTCGCCTATGGCTCTACGCTTTTCTTCGTCGAATCGGCGTAGAGGCTGCTTCACGGGTCGGGCTCCAGCTCGGATATCCAGCGAGTGCTCGGCGACTTCCCTCGGTATGCCGGGCATGTCCGAGGGACTCCACGCGAAAACGTCGGCGTTTGCGCGGAGAAAGTCGACGAGCACTGCTTCCTATTTGGGGTCGAGCTCAGAGCCGATCTGTATCTGCTTGGAGGCGTCGTTGCAGGGGTCGAGAGGGACGGACTTGACCGTCTCCGCTGGCTCAAAGTTGCCGGTGTGGCGCTTCACGTTGGGCGCCTCCCTAGAGAGGCTCTCCAGGTCGGCGATGAGGGCCTCAGACTCGGCGAGGGCCTCGGCGTACTCCACGCACTCCACGTCGCATTCGTACGGTGTCGGTACGTGGGCCCAACGGTGATGACCCCGTTGGGGCTCGGCATCTTGAGCTTGAGGTAGGTGTAGTTGGGGACGGCCATGAACTTGGCGTAGCATGGCCTCCCCAGCACTGCGTGGTAGGTTCCTCGAAACCCGACCACTTCGAACGTGAGGGTCTCCCTTCGAAAGTTGGAGGGCGTCCCGAAGCAGACGGGTAGATCGAGTTGTCCGAGGGGTTGGACGCGCTTCCCGGGGATGATCCCGTGGAAAGGCGCAGCGCCCATCCGGACCGAGGACAGATCGATCCGCAGGAGCCCGAGGGTCCCGGCGTAGATGATGTTGAGGCTGCTGCCCCCGTCCATGAGGACCTTGGTGAGCCCTATGTCCCGGCGGACCGACACAAGCGTTCCTGCTCCCTCGTCGAGCCTGGCCTGTCTCTCGTGGATTTGCTCGAGCTGTGGGTCAGGACCCCCCGCCGGGACGGGGACCACAGCTAGCTCCCGAAGGATGTCAACGCGAGGCACGGGCCTAGGGGGATCACCGTTCTCCGGCATACCAAGATGGTTGCCTTCGCCGGGACCCCCTAGATCGACGTGGAAACATTCACGACTTGGGCCGCAGTCCCCGTCGTCGAGGCTGCGGCTACCGTCGGAATAGTCGGAAAGGCAGTAGTCGCATGCGGTCATGAAGTCCCGCATGGCACTGGGGTTACCAAGTCCGAAGAAATCCTAACAGAGGTCAGGCTCGCCATCTTCCCCGGACCCCGAGGGCCCGTAGGTCGAGTCGGCTGTCAGCCGGTCCCAGGGTGACCGCACACGATACCCCGGAGGGTTTGGACTCGCCTCTATGAGAGTGTCCACCAAAGCGGAGTTGATTGGCGGGTCGAGGCCGAATCCAAAAGACGCGAGATGGGAATCGGTCGGTACCTTTCGGTCGACGGGCGGTGACGAAGTCACGTCAGGGACGGACTGCACCGTCGTCTCAGGTACTAAGGTGACGCCTAGCAAGTCCTTCGCGAGCGTGCTGGCGTCGTCCGTTTGCTTAAGGTTGGTGAGTTGCGGGGAGACGGCGCTCGTCTTCGTCTCAGACGCGAGGCCGGTGCCCGACGCGCTCCCCGTTGGGGCGCCGGCGCCGTCGACTCTCTCGACAGCCAACGAGGTGCCGCCTCCTGCTTGGCCTTGGTTGCCCCGGCTCCTCCTCCGTCGGCGGGGGAGGGGACGGGACAAGCCCGAATGTCGTCCTTCCACCGCATGGGGAAGGCGTCGTCGATTTCCCCGCCGGTGGGCGGATTGTCGACCGCCATTATCGCTGTCGTGCGGCGGGGGAAGGAGTATCATGTCATAGCTGCCGTCGAGGGACATGAACTCAAGACTCCCGAAACGGAGCACCGTCCCGGGCTGGAGAGGTTGCTGGAGACTGCCCATCTGGAGCTTGACGGGAAGCTATTCGTCAACACACAGCAGGCCCCTACCTAGCGCGCCAACTGTCGGTGTTTCGAAACCCGGGGGTCCCTGGATCGACGAGTGAATTGTCGACGCGTGCCCCAGCCCAGATGGGTCGACGCGAGGCGGAACGCGAAGGAGGGAAGAGAGCAGCCGGAGGGAGACAGGCGTGGGAGAGTGGAACCCACGGCCTTCGTGTTAGCCCTGCGCCTAGGTCGGGTGCGCTTGCAGTAGGGGGTTACAAGCATTCACGCGGGAAGGAGCGAGCGGCCTTGCACGAGCGCCGTCCCGTCCTTCCCCGCGCGGCCAACCCTCTGTAAGAGGGCCCTGGTCCTCCCTTTTATAGGCGTAAGGAGAGGATCCAGGTGTACAATGGGGAGTGTAGCAATGTGCTAACGTGTCTAGCGGTGGAGAGCTAGCGCCCTAAGTACATGCCATCGTGGCAGCCAGAGAGGTCTTGGCACCTAGTTCGCGTGGTGTCGTGGCCGTCGGAGGAGCGCTGGAGCCTGGCGGAAGGACAGCTGTCGGGGCTGTCGAGTCCTTGCTGACGTCCTCTTGCTTCCGTAAGGGGGCTGAGAGCCGCCGTCGTCACAGGGCATGCGGGGCGCCATCATTACTCGTATGGTGGAGCGAGCCAGATGGGACGCCGGTCTTGTTCCCCGTAGCCTGAGTCAGCTTGGGTAGGGTAATGATGGCGCTTCCTGTTGACGTGGTCGGTCCGTGCCCTAGGTTGGGCGAGGTGGAGGCTCCTCCGAGGTCGAGGTCGAGTCTGTCTTCCGAGGTCGAGGTCGAGTCCGAGCCCCCGGGTCGGACGAGGCGGAGACCGTCGGCTTGGGCCAGGGTTGAGTCCGAGCCCTAGGGTCGGGCGAAGCGGAGTTCGTCGTCCTTCGGGGGCAGAGCCCGAGTCCGAGCCCTGGGGTCGGGCGAAGCGGAGTTCGTCGTCTTCCGGGGCTGAGCCCGAGTCCGAGCCCTGGGGTCGGGCGTGGCGGAGTTCGTCGTCTTCTGGGGCTGAGCCCGAGCCCTGGGGTCGGGTGAAGCGGAGTTCGTCGTTTTCCGGGGCCGAGCCCGAGTCTGAGCCCTGGGGTCGGGCGTGGCGGAGTTCGCCGTCTTCCGGGGCAGAGCCCGAGTCCGAGCCCTGGGGTCGGGCGTGGCGGAGTTCGCCGTCTTCCGGGGCAGAGCCCGAGTCCGAGCCCTGGGGTCGGGCGAAGCGGAGTTCGTCGTCTTCCGGGGCCGAGCCCGAGTCCGAGCCCTGGGGTCAGGCGTGGCGGAGTTCGCCGTCTTCCGGGGCAGAGTCCGAGTCTGAGCCCTGGGGTCGGGCGGAGCGGAGTTCGCCGTCTTCCGGGGCTGAGCCTGAGTCCGAGCCCTGGGGTCGGGCGAAGCGGAGTTTCCTATGACGCCTGAGACCGGACTTGGCTGCTGTCAGCCTCACTCTGTCGAGTGGCTTAGCAGTCGGAGCGGCGCAGGCGGCGCTGTCCTCTTGTCAGACTGGTCAGTGGAGCGGCGAATTGACTGCGGTCACTTCGGCTCTGTCGACTGGAGGGCGTGCGTCAGGATAAAGGTGTCAGGCCACCTTTGCATTAAATGCCCCTGCGATTTGGTCGGTCGGTGTGGCGATTTTGCCAAGGTTGCCTCTTGGCGAAGACTAGGCCTCGGGCGAGCCGAAGGTGTGTCCGTTGCTGGAGGGGGGGCCTCGGGCGAGACGTAGGTCCTCCAGGGTCGGCTGCCCTTGCCTGAGGCTGGGCTCGGGCGAGGCGTGATCGAGTCCCTCGAACGGACTGATCCTTAACTTAATCGTACCCATCAGGCCTTTGCAGCTTTATGCTGATGGGGGTTACCAGCTGATATTTAGGAGCCTTGAGGGTACCCCTAATTATGGTCCACGACAAATATGCACCCAAACGAGGTCCTTGCTCTATTTAATAGCACTATGATAATTAAGCTAGACCATGGATAGCACAACTACATGTACATGCTTAATCTGTTCAATTAATAATGAGTAAAACAAAAAAATACACATTTTTTAAATTTTAGCCTGTTAATTACATTGAACTATGCATGCCCATGGATCTAGCTAGGCGGCACTACGTGACACACTAGGTCTGGGTTGAAAAATATCCTCTCATCCGAAAGGATCAGAACGAATGCACCTTATCAACCAAACAAGAAAGAAAATGCAAGTGTATGTATGTTGTATTATGCATGCTTAATTATTTTCTCCAATAGCCTTCTAAGGCGACTTCAGCAGTTCATCCAAAATTTACCTATAAGTATTGTCCTGCGCTGTTCTACACTATAGACTGCATTGTTCGCAGAGTAGAGTTTGAATATAGGTATAGATAAGATAGTTTAAACTTAGACATACATTAGATAGATGCTTTGCCTTAGAGTTAGAGCCATGCTCGTGATGCGTGGGACAATCCCATACTCACTTTAAAAGCCTCCAAGAAAGGGAGCTAAATATCTATATCCTCCTGTATAACCCATCGGCTTAAACTTTACAAAAAACCACTCAATTAAATTACCTCAACACTCATAACCTCCACAAAATTCACCAAACAAATTGCATCCACACTAACACCCTCAAAATCAACAGTTCAGATAG
This sequence comes from Zea luxurians, assembly GCA_029449295.1. Classification (NCBI taxonomy): domain Eukaryota; kingdom Viridiplantae; phylum Streptophyta; class Magnoliopsida; order Poales; family Poaceae; genus Zea; species Zea luxurians. The sequence goes on from JAOPSE010000044.1 coordinate 3,790,631, forward strand.
CTGGATAACCCTATTCTCTTTTACTCACTCAAATTCAATAGTCAATATTATCTGGATCATCCTTTCTCTATTACCCTCACATATACAGTAACCCCCTGCCTCCCTCCACGACCCCATCTCCCTGTCCCCCTCACTCACATCGCTGCCACCAACCCCTCCATCGCGCCACCGTCGCCGCTCCTCCTCCCCAGGACTGTAGCGTAAGCATGAGTATTAGACTAGTTAGAGTAAAATGCATCAGCATAGGGTTGGAAACAAGCCGATATGAGCTCAACTTGGCTCGGTCGCATTGCGAGCTAGGAGATATGGCTAGGTTCAAACTCGTTCAGGCTTGCGAGCCGCCACACCAAGTCCTATTTAGAGCATAAATATTATATTTTCATTATATACATACACACACAAAAATTGAGCAACATATTCTAAACTATATCTAGCATTGAGTCCATAAAAAATAAATAAAACAATTCAATAACATAATAATGCCAAGTTTGAGGATTGTACGTACCAGGTGACGTATGATACATGCGGGGAAGGCTCTACCGTGGCACGCCACGCCGTCATCTGGTTTGGGCGAAATCAGTTTTGGATAATTTTGCACAGGTTAACCAAGTCCGGGACTTATTTTCCTGGTTTTCTGAGTTTGGTGGCCCAAGTGACACAACGTGTCAAGTTTGAGGACCGTTGACACATTTTAGTGTAGATACTATTTAGATTTGATCTATATGGGGCACATGTTCTAATGCCATGTAGGGTGGGCATCATGCGGTCTAGTAGGATGCCTAATAAGGCTTTGTTTGTTTTGTCAAAACTCAGGATCCTCTGTAAATTTAAATCTTATTAAATCTTATCTAATCCCTCTAACCCATATAGTTTAAGGATGAAATAAATGGTTTAGCTGAATTTAATTTTGAGACGAGACAAAAAAATGATCATAATTAGTGTGCCTTCAATTCGTAGGAACATGTCACTAGCGCACTGGCAACATGCCGGATACGCTTGGCATAATTAGTCTAATGCAGAAGCTAGCATACCAATAAAACTGAAAAAGAAAGTGTGGGATCGTTTTCTGAGGAGTTCCGCCCTAGCTCTCTCATTGACATGGAGAACGACTGAACGTTCCTAACCAGGGGCGGATCCAAGTAGAGCCGAGTGAGAGCACATATCCCCACTAATTTCTTTGTTCTAAGTACTAGAGTCTAGATTTTTACCATAAGATCATCTATTCAGTTTAATTTAGATGTTCATACTCTATTATTCTGTTACTCGTCCTTATTGATATGTCCTCAGTCATATTTTATCCTGTGTTCATCTATGTTCCTAATTCCTACCCTTAGCACATGTTTCCCAGCGACGTGATCTCCTGCTGCCTTCCAAGCCTACAACTAACAACAACCTGTAGTGCGCACACAGAGACGCCCTTTTCTTCCAAAATATAGTGAGAGCATAGTTTGAATTTGGGAGACCAATTCCAAAACTCGAGTAATCGAACACTCATGTTTTTTCTTTCAAGACACATTGATATATATACACACTACCATTTGCAGGACTGTACAGTGGCCGAATTCATGAGTCAATACTAACTCGTACAAGAAGGTCAGGTAGCGTGACGAATTAATTAAGCAGAACAACCTCACACGTGGTACCATCAAGATGAGTTAAGGAAATGGTCGGACACTAAAAGAAAGGGAAGTTAACCCTGCTTCTGCTATGAAGTAAACAAAAGATAGCCTTTTGTAAGATCGTGTTTTAATGATCTCCATCTGATCGAGATAACCCATTTAGCTAAAATAGCTATATTTTTGACCCATTGTTTAGTTATGGAAATGTTTCTTAGCTCTGGTTTGGAGCTATCGAAACCTGCAGTGACGTGAGTGCCAAGGAGACACAAAGATAGCCTTGCTCCGAGCTATTATTGGAGGTAAACAAAAGATGTTACAATAAGCAGTAGCCTTGCTCCCGAAAAATAAATAAACTTAAATGCACACTATAAAAATACTTGTTGAAGAGTTGTTCTCAAATGCTATGAGTTAAAAAAAATGCAACACAAATGTTAATGGTTAAAGGCCTTCGTCTTCCAAAGCATTATCTCCCTCAGGATATAATGGGCGTGTTTGGTTCGGCTTTTTTCTGACCAGCTTTTCTGAAAAGCTGGCTGTGGGGAAAAGCTGGCTGTTGGAAAAAGCTGGTGGGTAGAATTTAGGTGTTTGGTTCGCCAGCTGTGCAGAAAAGCTGTTCGTGAGAATCTACGTGTTTGGATAATCAGATTCTGAAATTGCAGATTCTGTTCGAAGAAACGATAAAATGAAACCCATAACGATGAAAAGGTCATTACACAATAATTAGTGCAGTTGATTACATCATAAGTCCCGTTACATTGTCATACTGAACTACGCCACTAATGCATTAGCAATTGCATCTCGAAAAGCACTCATGTCTAACTCATCAGATGTGGTACTACTACTCTCAGCTAAAGGTACATCATGACTGCTGCTAGTAGGTCCTAGTTCATCAAAGTCTCTATCGTGTAGAGCACTCTCTCTAATGAAGTTATGCAATGTCATACAAGCAATAATTATCTTGGACTGTTTGGTAAGCGAAAAAGAAGGGAGACTTAATAGAACTCTCCACTTCATTTTAAGCACCCCAAACGATCGCTCTATAACATTGCGTAGCGAAGAGTGTGCATAGTTGAATACTTATTTGCTACCAATAGGTTGCCTCGCATTTTGCCATTCAGAAATGTGGTACTTCTGACCCTTATAAGGTGCAAGGTAGCCCTTTCTATTTGGATAACCTGAATCGACAAGATAGTATTTACCTGCACAAACATGAAATACAAAAGTTCAATACTTAAGCCAGTAATTAATAGCATATGTCATAACAACAAGGTATATAATTGTATACCTTCTGGTGGCTGGGGGAACCTGTCCGCATAAGTTATCAAAGTATCTTGTAGTACTCTAGTGTCATGTACGGATCCAGGCCATCCTGTGACAACAAATGTGAACCTCATATCGAAGTCACAAACGGCCATTACATTCTGCGATGTGTAACCGTGTCGTCCAATATATTTGGCTTGCTCTGAGGCCAGCACTGCCGCTAGAAAGTGACTACCATCAATTGCTCCTATGCAGTCCTTGAAGTGTGGCCAAAATCTCGCCTCTCGCAAACGCGGATGAATCTCGCTGAAATATGGGTCTTTGGGCTTAATGATGTCAGATGACATCTTAAACAGTGCATCAAGGACTTCACTATACTTGCGACTAATTGTTTCCAAAGAGTGACCAAACTTATTCCGTATTTGCCTAAATGACTGTGGACCCCCACATGCCCACAAGAAAATGCCAAGTGCTTCCATAGTACTGAGACCCCGGCTTGGAATCAGACCGTAATTGTCCACCAATGTGTCATGCAATCGTCTAAACACGGTTCGTCGCATGCGAAACATATCGAAGCAGTCGTTACTATTCTCCAACGTTCTCTCCACCCATTGAATACCAGTTTCAACCAATGTTCTTCTAGGAACCTGACTAAAATTCCTGCCCCAAACATCTACAGCACATATAGCAACCACCAAATCTGCATCTCTGTCATCCATTTCATTATCAAATGTGTGTGCAGCAGGGTCAGACATCTGCATGCACACAAATAACAGAGACATATTCATATGTAACAACAAATAACAGAGACATATTCAATGTACAACCACAGTTTACAAGGCACATATAATCAGTATTCAAATGAGACACAACGTTCAGATTGTTCACAAGCACACAACTCTGATTATTCAAATACAAGTTCAACTCGAATATCTGGATAACTGTTTGACCGGAAAACTGAAGCGCACGACAAGTTTATTACTCACAACAATGAAACGACATGACTCAGAAAAAAGACTGAAACAACGGTAAAACTGAATAACCCTCTGTTGTCGGACCAGCAGCAGCTAAGTGCACTTTTTAAGATCTATCTCGTAAGCATTGCGAAGCCAAGCGATCCTTCCTTCTTTTGTCTGCAAGTTTGCAAAAATATCTCTATACTTTTTCTCAGTCAATAGATGAGTGGCAAACAAATGTATTTGGCTGCCTTCTGGTGATCCATCATCCATAACTTGTTGCAACTGCTTTTTAATCTCAAGTCGAACTGGGTCATTGTCAGCAGAGGTAATGGACTTGTTAGTGGTCATTGAACGCGACTCAAAAGCCCCCACTAGTCTTCTCATGTACTCTTCCCTCGAATCTTTTTTCTTCTTGGGTTTAGGAGAATCATGGCGCATCTTACGCTTCCCACTAGCATTTGTGCAGGGGTCAGGTGTGCTGTTTTCACCCCCACCTAAAGTGGCTTCCAAATGATCATCAGATGATGAATTAGCATCCTCGACTCCAGGAACCAGGGTTCTTTCATTTGTGCAAACAATGGGGCCAAACATAACCTTTAGCTCGTCCTCATTCTCTAGGGGGGCTGTTTTGAACATAATACAACCTGGCATTGCCTGCACCAACATGGTAGTTCCTAATTTGAGATCGCCAATACTATTGTTAGTCTACAAAACAAAAAAAATATCTACTTACTTCATTTTGCTTGGCCCACCACTCATCTGGCGCACTGATTGAACCAGTATGAGGGTCTCGACCAAGACCTGTAGCCCTTTCATTTAGAGTTTTCCACTGGGTGAACATTCTCTTCAACGAGTCCCACCTATTCTTCATTTGATCCCTTGTGTACGTGCGACCAGTGCGTTCCTTAAACTTTCTTATCAGGTTAGCGTACCCTTCGGCGTTTAGGAATTGTTGTGGCCTGTTCCGTGCATTCACCTCTTCTACACATATTTCTGTGTAAATTTTTGTTGCTCTATTATCCCACTTTGCAATGACTTTCCCAGACTTGTCCATCTAGTGCAAAACAAGTGTACACGATATGAAAATACGTATTGAAGTGCTTTCTCTAAGCAAACAAAGTCAACACTTAACTCAGCATATAATAAAATAAGGCAGTACCATAAGGAGTCACATTCGGTTTGACATAATTACATATAAAGACTTAACGAAGTCATGTTCTGGTAGACACAAAAGCGCAGGGAAGAATATTCAACTGCGCAGTAAGCAAAAGGTTGATGTCTCCCTGTTACCCTAACACCTGTCAGCTAGGTTCACCATGTTCTAACTTAAACGTCATTGTCACTAAATGACGGCATCTGATCGGAATCATATTCAACACCCCAGAAGATTTCGAAATGCTGGGCAAAGTCCTAATCAGGAGTAAGGTCGTCGTCATCAGGGGGTGGTGAGGACAAGGTAGAAGGTTCGTAGCTGCTGTCACCCGGGTTGTTAACGTTGTTCACGATGTCCAAATTCTCTTGCAACACCAGAGAGTCTTGCTCCAGCATGCAAGCTATGTCCTCCAATGCTACACGAAGTTTTGTAGCGTCAAATGAGGTCAACCCGCGACCAGGACGGATTGTTTCCCTCGCTACCGAAAAAATCTTGTCCGCAATCTCTTGCATCCTTCCAATTGCCTTGTCGGCTATGGAGTCAGCTGAATCCATCTGATGTGGATTTATTAGGTCGTTAGTATACCAGACATGGGGACTATGTACACAAATTTGGCTTACTTTTCCAGTGCCTAGGCTGCTAACAAACGAGGCTATACCAAACATTTACTACTAACGTCTGTACTTGTGACAGTACAAACACACTTTGAATGGAGTAACCAAAAAACATGAACATATGAACAATTACTGCTTAACATACACAGCATGTTAATGACAAGAAGGGGAAAATAATTTAATGTGAACATCACCTTCGTTGGAGTGGAGATTCTGTGATGCAACAGAGAGACAAACAGCTAACACCCCGAGATCTGAACATCAAATCAACAGGATATTCGTTAATAAGCAGTTAACAATTGGCTTCATTACAGTGGGAAGTTTGAACCACACACGTCGATGCAACCTTATAGCATAATCACTACATGGGGTACACCCGATCCGTAACACGACATCGGGGAAGAAAGGTACACATGGAAGTTACGAATGCACCTACGAATACGACGACTTCGGATAACGGCGGAGTCCAACCTTGCGGAAGACCCTAGCGGCGGCGAGGTGAAAACCCTAGCGACGTCAACGGGGGACGAGCGGATACGAAAGACCTAGCGGCGGCGAGGTCAAAACCCTAGCGACGATGCAGCGACGTCAACGGGGGACGACCGGATACGGAAGACCTGGCGGCGGCGAGGTCAAAACCCTAGCGACGATGCGGCGAGGTCAAAACCCTAGCGACGATGCAGCGAGGTCAAAACCCTAGCAACGATGTAGCGGGGGACGAGCGCATACGCAACGGAATGGAGGAATGTACCTGAGCGAATGCCGCGGAAGGGGAGACGGGAGTCTGGTCGAGGTTGCCGCCCCGATGCGGCGGAGGAGCAGGCGGCGGTTGCGGGAGAGAGCTGAGGATTGCAGAGGACGCTGGGCTCGGGCGGACGCTTGTGAATAGCCGACTTCCAGCGAACGCGTGGGTCGGGCGGCTTCTGATTTCGTGTACAAGGCCGGCTTCCGTGGGAAGCGCCACCGCCAGAAGCTGGCCCAGAAGCTAGCCGTTTGGCAGCGGCTTCAGCTTCTGGCGGCCAGAATCGGCCCAGAATCCCAACCAAACAGGGGCAATGATCTTCAGACGAAGGTCATGAAGGTCATACCTTCATCAATCCGATATGTAATATAAACACAGAAGCATGCGTTCCACATAAAGAATATGAATAATCATATTAAATCATTAGATTATTTATATTCTCATTGAATAATCATGAATAAACAGTAGCAATATCAAATTACATTTGTACCTTCGGCTTGACAGAAGGTAGGAATCCAAGTGTGACGTGCGAGTGAATACCAGTCAACGTGAACAGTACATGGGTACTGTTCACCTATTTATTGGCACAGAATGCAACCCGGTAAAATTTACATTTATGTCCTTAATAACTAATTATAAACATGACACAAGTTATCATGGACTAAACGGTCTTTTCCTAAGTCGGTGCTGCCCTTCGTCTCAAGGCGTGTCGTCATGCCGAAGCTCCCTGGATTGTAGCTTCGGCATATACCTTCGTGTTATGTCTTCTTGCATATCGTCCCGCCGAAGGTGTTTTTGCTTAGAGGACCTTCGACGAATAAGAAGGCCCCCAACAGTAGCCCCTTCGCGGTGCTAGATCGTTTTTCGTGACGAGCTCGATCCGCAAAAAATCTCAAAGGCTTCGAAATGCCGAAGGTCCGAAAAACACCTTCTCTGAGCTTGTTGCCGAGAAACAATTAAAATACTCCAAGCGTCGGGTGGTCCACCGTTCAGCGGATACAAGCGATCTGGCGGTTCACCTTCCAAGCGCCGAGTGGTCCACCGTTCAACGGGTGTGGGTGATTTGGCGGTTCACCTTCTCACCTGCAGCACTATATAAACAGACAGGTTGGTGCAGAGTTACCACATCATTAATTTCCATTGCACTGTTGTGCTGTTAAAAAATTTAACCATGGCCGAATCTTTTTCACTGCGCTCTCAAGCGAACACTTCATCATTTAGACTTAATTTCGTCAAAAGAGTGAGCTTCGTCAAAACTGCAAAAAGAAACATCAACTTCGTAAAAACCGCAAAAAATCCATCAGATGGCTAGAGTGCGTTCGACTGCAAGGGTGGCTCGTGAAGGAGAAGAGATCGAGGTCACCGAGACAACACCAATTTCCGAAGTCATGAAACAATCTGGTCTAGTTGTGACTGAAAGGGAAATGTGCCCTTGGGCCATTTCTAAGTATTTTGGTGATTGAGTGCCAACACATGTGTTTAATTGTGAATTTGTGTACATGGATGAACAAGGTGCAAATCATGAGATAAAGGTATGTTTCTAAGCCTTAGTACATTGGTTTTGTGGACTAACATATATGTCTAAGTGTTAGAAACAGGAAGAAGAAAAAGAGAAAAGGGGAGAGAATGACTTGGCTGTGTGCAGCCAAGTCCCTGCTCGGTCTGGAGCACCGGACTGTCCGGTGTGCACCGGACAGTGTCCGGTGCGCCAGACTGACTCGACTCGAACTGGCCGCTCTCGGGATTTTGGCCGGCGGCGTACGGCTAAAATTCACCGGACTGTCCGGTGTGCACCGGACTGTCCGGTGAGCCAACGGTCGGCCAGGGCCAACGGTCGGCCGCGCAATCCGCGCGGGACACGTGGCCGAGCCAACGGTCGGAAGACGGCACCGGACTGTCCGGTGTGCACCGGACTGTCCGGTGCGCCAACGGCTCGCAGATCCACGGCAGTTTGCAACGGTCGGGAAGCGCTGGATAAGGAAAGAAATCGGTCACCGGACATGTCCGGTGTGCACCGGACTGTCCGGTGCCCCCGACGACAGAAGGCAAGGATGGCCTTCCAGAATTGCTCTCAACGGCTCCTAGCTGCCTTGGGGCTATAAAAGAAGCCCCTAGACGCATGGAGGAGACACATAAGCAACTCTTGAGCATTCTTGATCATCCACACAAGTTCTTTGCGCATTCGTTTGTGATTCTAAGTGATTCGAGCTCTGTTCTAGTGTGAACTCTGAGATAGTCATTCGAGCTCGAGTCTTGGCCGTGTGTGTGCGCTTTTGTTGTGGATTTGTGTGTGTTGCTTCCCTCCCTTACTCTGTGCTTTCTTTGTGATCATACTTGTAAGGGCAAGAGACTCCAATTTGTGGAGATTCCTTGCAAACGGGATAGTGAAAGGAACAACAAAACACCGTGGTATTCAAGTGGGTCTTTGGACCGCTTGAGAGGGGTTGATTGCAACCCTCGTCCGTTGGGACGCCACAACGTGGAAGTAGGCAAGCGTTGGCTTGGCCGAACCACGGGATAAACCACCGTGTCCCTCTGTGCTTGATTCTTGTGGTATTGTGTTTTGTTGAGACTTCACCTTAGCCACTTGGCATTAATCGTGCTAACGCTTAACAAGTTTTTGTGACTTAAGATTGAGGTTTTTACAGGATCACCTATTCACCCCCCCCTCTAGGTGCTCTCAATTGGTATCAGAGCCGTTCTATTCACAAAGGGACTAACCGCCCGAATAGATGGATCCTAAGGGGAAGGGTATAGTGATCAACGACAAAGAGAAGGAGACCTTCGTCAACGAGCCGAAGGACGACAAGCCTACCGACTCCGGCTCGGGTCAAAGACGAAAGGAAGGGAAGAAGAAGAAGACCAGGCGCATCAAGGAGATCATCTACTACGACAGCGACGAGTCTACTTCTTCCCAAAAGGATGAGGACCACAACGACTACGAGAGGAGAAAACCGGTTAATTCGAACTTTTCCTTTGATTACTCTCGTATTCCGCAAAGTTCACATTCTCATTTGCTCTCCATTCCACTTGGCAAGCCCCCACACTTTGATGGAGAGGACTACGGATTTTGGAGTCACAAAATGCGTAGTCACCTATTCTCTCTCCATCCTAGTATATGGGAGATTGTAGAGAGTGGAATGCACTTTGATAGTTCGGATAGTCCCATGTTCATTAATGAACAAATTCATAAAAATGCACAAGCTACTACTGTTCTTCTAGCTTCCTTGTGCAGGGATGAATACCATAAGGTGAGCGGCTTGGACAACGCCAAGCAAATCTGGGACACCCTCAAGATTTCTCATGAGGGGAACGACGTCACCTTACTCACCAAGATGGAGTTGGTGGAGGGCGAGCTTGGACGGTTCGCGATGATAAGGGGCGAGGAGCCAACGCAAACGTACAACCGGCTCAAGACCCTTATCAACAAGATAAGAAGCTACGGGAGCACGCGATGGACGGACCACGACGTCGTCCGCCTAATGCTCAGGTCCTTTACCGTACTTGATCCTCATCTCGTGAACAATATTCGTGAGAATCCCAGGTACACGATGATGACGCCCGAGGAAGTGCTTGGAAAATTCGTGAGCGGGCGGATGATGATCAAGGAGGCAAGATACGTCGACGACGCGTTGAACAGACCACTCCACGAGCCTCAACCCATTGCTCTAAAGGCAACGAGGAGCAAGGAGTCGCTACCTAGCAAGGTGGCGCAAGTTGAGGCGGCTGGCCTTAATGATGAAGAGATGGCTCTCATCATTAAGAGATTCAAGACGGTGCTTAAAGGTCACAAGGGACAACCAAGCAAGACCAAAGCCAAGGGGAAGCGCTCATGCTTCAAATGCGGTAAGCTTGGTCATTTCATTGCTAACTGTCCCGATAATGAAAGTGACCAGGAAAAGGGGAACAAAAGAGAGAAGAAGAAGCAATACAAGAAGGCAAAAGGCGAGGCGCATCTAGGAAAGGAGTGGGACTCGGATTGCTCCTCCTCCGACTCCGACAATGAAGGACTCGCCGCCACTGCCTTCAACAAATCGGCTCTCTTCCCCAACGAGCATCTCACTTGCCTTATGGCAAGGGAGAAGAAGGTGAGTATTCAAGACTCCACTTATGCTTCATCTAGTGATAGTGAGTCTAGTAATGATGACATAGATTATTCTTGCTTGTTCAAGGGCTTAGATAGATCTAAGATAGAGAAAATCAATGAATTAATTAATGCATTGAATGAAAAGGATAGGCTTTTAGAAAAGCAAGAAGATTTATTGTATGATGAACATGATAAATTTGTAGAGGCACAAAAATCATATGCTTTAGAAGTGAAAAGAAATGAAATGCTTTCTAGTGAAATATCTTCCTGTCATGAAACCATTTCTACCTTAAGAAGTGTTAATATTGATTTAAGTGCTAAACTGGAAGTAGCTAGTAAATCAAATTCTTGTGTTGAACATTTTGAAATTTGTACTAGGTGTAAGGATTTTGATGTTAATGCTTGTAGTGAACACCTAGTTCTAATTTCCAAATTAAATGATGAAGTGGCTAGTCTTAATGCCCAACTTAAGACTAGCAAGAATGAAGTTGATAAAATAAAATTTGCAAGGGATGCCTACACGGTTGGTAGACACCCCTCAATTAAGGATGGGCTTGGCTTCAAGAGGGAAGCCAAGAACTTAACAAGCCATAAGGCTCCCATCTTCGTCAAGGAGAAGGGGAAGGCCCCGATGGCTAGTAATGCTAAAAAGAATCATGCTTTTATGTATTATGATAGAAGACATGCTAGAAATGCTTATAATCATATTGATTCATATGCTTATGATTCTCATGCAAAGTTTGCTTCTAGTTCTTCTTATAATCATGGTAGAGATATGTGTAGGAGAAATGTTGTACATATGCCTAGGAGAGATATTGCTCATGTACCTAGGAAGAATTTTATTCATGCTCCTAGGAAAGTAGTGAATGAACCTTCTACCATTTATTATGCTTGTAATGCTCCCTTTGCTATTTGTAGAAAGGGTAAGAAGGTAGTTGCTAGGAAATTAGGGGCTAGATGCAAGGGAGATAAATCTTGCATTTGGGTCCCTAAAGATATTTGTGCTAACCTTGCAGGACCCAACATGAGTTGGGTACCTAAGACCCAAGCCTAAATTTGCCTTGCAGGTTTATGCATCCGGGGGTTCAAGCTGGATTATCGACAGCGGATGCACAAACCATATGACGGGGGAGAAGAAGATGTTCACCTCCTACGTCAAGAATAAGGATTCCCAAGACTCAATTATATTCGGTGATGGGAATCAAGGCAAGGTAAAAGGGTTAGGTAAAATTGCAATTTCTAATGAGCATTCTATATCAAATGTATTCCTAGTGGAGAGTCTTGGATACAATTTGCTATCTGTTAGTCAATTATGTCAAATGGGATACAATTGCCTTTTTACTAATGTAGATGTGTCTGTCTTTAGAAGATGTGATGGTTCACTAGCTTTTAAGGGTGTACTAGACGGCAAGCTTTATTTAGTTGATTTTGCAAAAGAAGAGGCCGGTCTAGATGCATGCTTAATGGCTAAGACTTGCATGGGCTGGCTGTGGCATCGCCGCCTAGCACATGTGGGGATGAAGAACCTCCACAAGCTTCTAAAGGGAGAACACGTGATAGGTCTAACAAATGTTTATTTCGAAAAAGATAGACCTTGTGCAGCTTGTCAGGCAGGTAAACAAGTGGGAGGAGCACATCACAGCAAGAACGTGATGACCACGTCGAGACCCCTGGAGCTGCTGCATATGGACCTCTTCGGACCCGTCGCCTATCTAAGCATAGGAGGAAGTAAGTATGGTTTAGTTATTGTTGATGACTTTTCCCGCTTCACTTGGGTATTCTTTTTGCAGGATAAGTCTGAAACTCAAGGGACCATCAAGCGCTTCCTCAGGAGAGCTCAAAATGAGTTTGAGCTCAAGGTGAAGAAGATTAGGAGCGACAACGGGTCCGAGTTCAAGAACCTTCAAGTGGAGGAGTTTCTTGAGGAGGAAGGGATCAAGCACGAGTTCTTCGCTCCCTACACACCACAACAAAATGGTGTGGTAGAGAGAAAGAACAGGACGCTAATCGATATGGCGAGGACAATGCTTGGAGAGTTCAAGACCCCCGAGTGCTTTTGGTCGGAAGCCGTGAACACGGCTTGCCACACCATCAACAGGGTCTACCTTCACCGCCTCCTCAAGAAGACGTCATATGAGCTACTAACCGGTAACAAACCCAATGTATCGTACTTTCGTGTTTTTGGGAGCAAGTGCTACATTCTAGTAAAGAAGGGTAGAAATTCTAAGTTTGCTCCCAAAGCTGTAGAAGGGTTTTTATTAGGTTATGATTCAAATACAAAGGCGTATAGGGTCTTCAACAAATCATCGGGTTTGGTTGAAGTCTCTAGCGACGTTGTATTTGATGAGACTAATGGCTCTCCAAGAGAGCAAGTTGTTGATTGTGATGATGTAGATGAAGAAGATGTTCCGTCGGCTGCTATACGAACCATGGCGATTGGAGACGTTCGGCCACAGGAACAGGATGAACGTAATCAACCTTCTTCCTCAACGACGGTGCATCCCCCACTTCAAGACGATGAACAGGTTCATCAAAAGGAGGCGTGTGATCAAGGGGGAGCACAAGAAGATCAAGTGATGGAGGAAGAAGCGCATCCGGCACCTCCAACCCAAGTTCGAGCGATGATTCAAAGGGATCATCCCGTCGACCAAATTCTGGGTGACATTAGCAAGGGAGTAACTACTCGATCTAGATTAGTTAATTTTTGTGAGCATTACTCTTTTGTCTCCTCTATTGAGCCTTTCAGGGTAGAGGAGGCCTTGCTAGATCCGGATTGGGTATTGGCCATGCAGGAGGAACTCAACAACTTCAAGCGCAATGAAGTTTGGACACTGGTGCCTCGTCCCAAGCAAAATGTTGTGGGAACCAAGTGGGTGTTCCGCAACAAACAGGACGAGCACGGGGTGGTGACAAGGAACAAGGCTCGACTTGTGGCAAAAGGTTATGCCCAAGTCGCAGGTTTGGACTTTGAGGAGACTTTTGCTCCTGTGGCTAGGCTAGAATCTATTCGCATCTTGCTAGCATATGCCGCTCACCATTCTTTCAGGTTGTACCAAATGGATGTGAAGAGCGCGTTCCTAAACGGGCCAATAAAGGAGGAGGTGTACGTGGAGCAACCCCCTGGCTTCGAGGATGAGCGGTACCCCGACCACGTGTGTAAGCTCTCTAAGGCGCTCTATGGACTTAAACAAGCCCCAAGAGCATGGTATGAATGCCTTAGAGATTTCTTACTTGCTAATGCTTTCAAGGTTGGGAAAGCCGATCCAACTCTCTTTACAAAGACATGTGATGGTGATTTGTTTATATGCCAAATTTATGTCGATGACATAATATTTGGTTCTACTAATCAAAAGTCTTGTGAAGAGTTTAGCAGGGTGATGACGCAGAAATTCGAGATGTCGATGATGGGCGAGTTGAACTACTTCCTTGGGTTCCAAGTGAAGCAACTCAAGGACGGCACCTTCATCTCCCAAACGAAGTACACGCAAGATCTGCTGAAGCGGTTTGGGATGAAGGACGCCAAGCCCGCAAAGACTCCGATGGGAACCGACGGACACACCGACCTCAACAAAGGAGGTAAGTCCGTTGATCAAAAAGCATACCGGTCAATGATAGGATCTCTACTTTATTTATGTGCTAGTAGACCGGATATTATGCTTAGCGTATGCATGTGTGCTAGATTTCAATCCGATCCTAAGGAGTGTCACTTGGTGGCGGTGAAGCGAATTCTTAGATATTTAGTCGCTACGCCTTGCTTCGGGATCTGGTATCCAAAGGGGTCTAACTTTGACTTGATTGGGTACTCAGATTCCGACTATGCTGGATGTAAGGTTGATAGGAAGAGTACATCGGGGACGTGCCAATTCTTAGGAAGGTCCCTGGTGTCATGGAACTCTAAGAAACAAACCTCCGTTGCCCTATCCACCGCTGAGGCCGAGTATGTTGCCGCAGGTCAGTGTTGCGCGCAACTACTTTGGATGAGGCAAACCCTCAGGGACTTTGGCTACAATCTGAGCAAAGTCCCACTCCTATGTGATAATGAGAGTGCTATCCGAATAGCGGAAAATCCTGTTGAGCACAGCCGCACAAAGCACATTGACATCCGGCATCACTTTTTGAGAGACCACCAGCAAAAGGGAGATATCGAAGTGTTTTATGTTAGCACCGAAAACCAGCTAGCCGATATCTTCACCAAGCCTTTAGATGAGAAGACCTTTTGCAGGCTGCGTAGTGAGCTAAATGTCTTAGATTCGCGGAACTTGGATTGAAATATAGCATACATGTATTTATGCCTTTGATCATGTTCATTCTGCATTTTGTTGCTTATTATGGTGCTCAAGTTGTACAAACACTCCCTGGACCTCACAAGTCCGTTGCAAAGTGATGCACATGTTTAGGGGGAGATGTGTTACAACTTGACCCTTTGAGACTAACCATATGTTTGAGTTTGCTTGTGTTAGTCACAAAGGAGAATTGAAAGGGAAAAGGTGGACTTGGACCATGAAAGACTTCCACTGCACTCCGATGAGGGGTAACTTATTTCAAGTCCATCTCATGAACTCTTATTGCCATTTGCTCTTAATTGAAGATTTTGGTGAGGCAATGGGGTTAAAGGGCCAAAATTGATCCCGTTTTGGTGTTTGATGCCAAAGGGGGAGAAAATAAAGGCCAAAGCAATAAATGGATCAGCTACCACTTGAGAGATTTTGAAAATATTAGAATAGAGTTTTTTTGATTTGTCAAAATTCTTAAGTTGTCTCTCTTGTCAAAAGTTGGCTTCTTGTGGGGAGAAGCATTGATTATGGGAAAAAGGGGGAGTTTTTGAAATCCTTGATCAATATCTTTTTGAATGACTCTCTTTATGCTTAAACATGTGTGTTTAACTTAGAGATAGAGATTTGTGTTTGATTTGCAAAAACAAACCAAGTGGTGGCAAAGGATGATCCATATATGCCAAAATTGAATAACACTTAAATTTATGTTATTTGAATTGAGTTTGCACTTGTTCTAGTGGCTTTATGTTGTGTTGGCATAAATCACCAAAAAGGGGGAGATTGAAAGGGAAATGTGCCCTTGGGCCATTTCTAAGTATTTTGGTGATTGAGTGCCAACACATGTGTTTAATTGTGAATTTGTGTACATGGATGAACAAGGTGCAAATCATGAGATAAAGGTATGTTTCTAAGCCTTAGTACATTGGTTTTGTGGACTAACATATATGTCTAAGTGTTAGAAACAGGAAGAAGAAAAAGAGAAAAGGGGAGAGAATGACTTGGCTGTGTGCAGCCAAGTCCCTGCTCGGTCTGGAGCACCGGACTGTCCGGTGTGCACCGGACAGTGTCCGGTGCGCCAGACTGACTCGACTCGAACTGGCCGCTCTCGGGATTTTGGCCGGCGGCGTACGGCTAAAATTCACCGGACTGTCCGGTGTGCACCGGACTGTCCGGTGAGCCAACGGTCGGCCAGGGCCAACGGTCGGCCGCGCAATCCGCGCGGGACACGTGGCCGAGCCAACGGTCGGAAGACGGCACCGGACTGTCCGGTGTGCACCGGACTGTCCGGTGCGCCAACGGCTCGCAGATCCACGACAGTTTGCAACGGTCGGGAAGCGCTGGATAAGGAAAGAAATCGGTCACCGGACATGTCCGGTGTGCACCGGACTGTCCGGTGCCCCCGACGACAGAAGGCAAGGATGGCCTTCCAGAATTGCTCTCAACGGCTCCTAGCTGCCTTGGGGCTATAAAAGAAGCCCCTAGACGCATGGAGGAGACACATAAGCAACTCTTGAGCATTCTTGATCATCCACACAAGTTCTTTGCGCATTCGTTTGTGATTCTAAGTGATTCGAGCTCTGTTCTAGTGTGAACTCTGAGATAGTCATTCGAGCTCGAGTCTTGGCCGTGTGTGTGCGCTTTTGTTGTGGATTTGTGTGTGTTGCTTCCCTCCCTTACTCTGTGCTTTCTTTGTGATCATACTTGTAAGGGCAAGAGACTCCAATTTGTGGAGATTCCTTGCAAACGGGATAGTGAAAGGAACAACAAAACACCATGGTATTCAAGTGGGTCTTTGGACCGCTTGAGAGGGGTTGATTGCAACCCTCGTCCGTTGGGACGCCACAACGTGGAAGTAGGCAAGCGTTGGCTTGGCCGAACCACGGGATAAACCACCGTGTCCCTCTGTGCTTGATTCTTGTGGTATTGTGTTTTGTTGAGACTTCACCTTAGCCACTTGGCATTAATCGTGCTAACGCTTAACAAGTTTTTGTGACTTAAGATTGAGGTTTTTACAGGATCACCTATTCACCCCCCCCCTCTAGGTGCTCTCAGTGACTGATGAAGGTACCCCTGTTACCGAAGCTGAACAAACCGTTGCTGAAGAAGAAGATATTGAAGAGGATGAAGAAGATTATAGTATTTTGATCCCAACAAAACCCAGCCATCTAGATTTTGAGAAATCTACTGTGTCTGAAGCTGACATGCCCATGATGATGAAGTTGGGCTACTTTGGGGAAGCTAAAAGGAAACTTGTCCGATTTGCCGGAGAAGAGACCACCCCAGCACCGGGAAGTCTTGAAAAATTTCGAAATATATCTTCATCAACTGACCCTAACGCCATTGTTGGGCTTAGTGTCTTGATCTGGGCCCTTTGAAGCCAAGGGATGAGCCCAGATGCCGAAGCATTCTGCTGAGTGCACGAGTTGCACTACCAAACGAAGGCCAGGACAGACGGTCTTCATGAAAATTTTGGTTGCTACAATTTTGCGTATCGCAAGGATACAAAGGCTCCAGTTCTTAGTTACCGCATCAAATGGCCAACCGGCTGGAAAGGTGAATGGTTTTACATCAAGGCTGATGAGAAGAAGAGGGGGAAACTGATGACGATGGTCATGTGCCCGCTGTCCTTAAATTTCGGAATGACCAGGACACTGTGCAACATGCAGCTAGGGTCAGCATGCCAGTTGGCCGAGGTAGAATTCAGGGTAGTGGCTGAACAAATCAGCACCAGGGACTTGGTGCAGGAATACCTAGCCAACCGGACGTATCCAACGTCAAGTGACTGGGGGATGCCGAAGATGAAGGGAACAAAGAAGAAATATGAACTTGTTCAATTACCTTATCGCTTCAAATTTGAAAAATAGTTCAAGCAACCTTGCCAAGAATGGCTAGAAATGATTGAAACTATGTGTAATGAAATACTGGGAAACTATACCAAGAAAGAAGACTAATTGATGACAGCAGCCTTCAGCACCCGGTCAAAACGAAGGTTAAACCGGGTGATGGATGCTCTAAAACTTGAATACCCTGATTATGAGTAGCTTAGCAAGGGTGCCGAAGGGGCAAAAAGGAAAAGGATTGTTAGCGTTCTGAATAGACAAGCTGCCAGAATGTTGAAGGAGGATGAGAAGATTTTAAAGAAGAGAAAATCCACTCCTGAGCCGAAGGTGGCAGCTTTGAAGAAAAGAAAAGCTACAACTCCAGAGCCGAAGGTGACCGAGGTAGAAGAGGAGACTCCTTCGACACCTCCTGCTGCCGAAGTGGCAGAAATTTTAAAGGTAATGACTGAATCTCTACCTATCAAGCTGCTAAGTCCTCTGGGACCGAAACTGACGAAGCTTTTACAGAAGAAGGAAGAGCCTTCGGCTACAAAAAAGGTGGATGGGCAGAAAAAGCGAAGGATCGGTACTGTAACGGAAGCCATTGAACGGACACCACCATCGGCCTTGCCCACTGCCAAAGCAAACATCTTTGCCAAAGCTGTAGCTGCGCTAAAGCTACTAACTTGGAGAGCACACTATCTGGAATTGATAAATTACTATTGGGTATGGCTGCGGAAGAAACAGCTACGGCTACGGAGGAGGTCATGGCCCTAGCGTCTGACAAAGGAAAGAAGATTGCCGATGTTGCTTCGGAGGAAAAAGACTTCGACCTTCGGAACCTGGTCGGGCAAGAATTATCCGAGGCCGAGAAGAAAGAGCTACAGCAATATGGCATTTCCTGTGGCTACTAGCCAGGTGCCATGCTCTTTGGTGGGGTCGATGAAGGGGCCTTAGGATGCATTCGCGACCGCACCGGGGCAAAGATACTCGGCACTCTATCGAAGAGTGTCGATTTTCCGAAGCTCGAAGCTGATATTAGCAGCTACCGGAGACAACATATCGTCGGTAGTTTGTTTTATTCCAACTTTAAGGTAAAATTCTTGTGATGAAGCAAAATTTTTCTTTTTATTTTTGTGAATGAAACAAATTTGCTGATGAAATTTTACTTCTACAGTGTATGTTGCTAAGCAAAGCACTGTGAATGCAGCAAGACCTCAAAGACAAAAAGAATGAAATTATAATCGAGGGTTTAGAAAATAAAATTAAAGACTATGTAGCTTTTCTTGAGAAGAAAGATTTCTTGCTTCAGGCAATGGAGGGTTCACTTTCTGAAGCCCAAGCCGATAACGCTAGATTAAACAAGCAACTTCACCGAAAATCAGAGAGCTTCGAACAAGAGAGAAAAGATTTGCAAACAATACGAAGCTGAAGCTGACAAAAATATAAAGCTACAGCAATCTTTGAAAGAGCTTCAGAACATGTGTTTGGGTTTTGGCAGCCGCTACGTGCAGCGATTGAAAAAAGTTTTCAACTCGGTTGGAGCCAGTGCTAAAAATTTACCCCTTCGGCCGAAAACATACCAAGCACCTTCAAACACATTGAAGGCAAAGTCAAGGCGCTTGATGAAGTAATAGCCGGGCACGGTGACTTCTGTGCCCTGCTAGCTTCTCGCGGCACAGCTGCAGCATTTCTGAAAGCTGGCTGTACGCACGCAAAGATTGTGAATAGACCAACCTTCAGCCTATCTTCAACAGATTTGGTTGATATCCCCAGTGAAGCCTGGAGCATAGGGAGCAGATTTATAACACAAATTTGGGCAAAGGGTGGTCGGGATTTGGCTGGTGACGAGGCCCGAAGCTTGCTTAAGCCGGTACGAAACTTATACCTGTTGCTTACCTTTTCTTGTAATTACTTTTTACCTTATACGGCTTTGATGTGTGCAGGATGATGGTGCCGAAGACTGATAGTCCGAAGCACATCTCGAAGGCTATAGAAGCTGTTTTTAGGCCTGCCTGCATAGATCTTAGAAGCATTTGTATTATCTTTGTAAAAGACATTGTAATCAAAAATTGAAATTACTTTGTATATTTGTCCATACCTTGTAATATATTTTTACCTTTTCATCCATGTATAAATTGCTTTGCTGTGGACGAAAGACTTGTTCTCAAATGCTATGAGTTAAGAACAAGACAACACAAATGTTAATGGTTAAAGGCTTTCGTCTTCCGAAGCATTATCTCCCTCAGGATATAATGATCTTCAGACGAAGGTCATTGTCGGAGAGGAAATCTCCTCGGCTAGGTGGCGGATTGCACCCGCCCTAAATCCTGAAGAGAGAAGGGGCCTAAGCGTTTTGCTTGCTACGAGGCTGGTGGATCAACACACGAGAGCACACGACAGTTTAGAGTGGTTCGGGCCGCCGGAGCGTAATACCATACTCCACTGTGTGATGTATTGCTTGGAGCTTGTATGGACTTATGAGTGTCTGCCTAAAGCTAGGTCTGAGAGCCCCCTTTGTAACGTCGTATGCCTCCCCCTTTATAGCTGAAGGGGGGCATGCACAAAAGGACTGGGCCTCGACATGTGGGCCCAGGGACATAACGAATATAGATCTTGGATCCTCTAATGTCTGTTGTCGAGGCAATCTTCTTGTGCCCTGTCGCTCGAGGTCTGCGTATCCTTGGCGTGCAGGGGAAGCTTCCTGCGGAAGAGAAGACGAGTATAGGGTGCCGCCTGGCACGGGCGCACTGTTTGCCAGCAGACCCAGCAGGCGCGCCGCCTGCTGGATGACCTTGACACCGCCTGCCAGCGGATGGGATGGGACACATTAAATGCTGAGAGGGCACGTCGCCCGTCAGCGCAGTGGCAGGCGACACGTCTTTTCCTTAGTAAATGCAGGGGCTGCACAGCTTCTCATCAGGTTCGGCCCGGTAGCTTATGTCATGGGCCACAAGCAGCGGATCTCCGCCTGAGCGGGAAGCGGAGGCAAGGCCCGCACACGTGTCAGCATCAGACCCCTGCACACACTAGGGTCCTTCTCGCTCCGGGACCCTGCTGGAGTTCGAACTTACTCGAAGGCTCCGAACTCGTATATAGGGGTCTGGTGTCCTTCTGTGGGGGGTCCAGCCTTACTAGGGTGTGGTGTCTTTCCCTGCCACGTGGTGCCCTTTGGCCTGCCCATTCGGTGGGGTCAGGCACGGTCGTCCACGTGGCTAAGGGACGTCGCATGGGTGCGGTGTCTTCATGCTGTATGAGAGGGTAGCCCTGATTTTGGGTACCGACAGTGGCCCCCGGTCCCGCCTCAGGGGAGGATGCGAGCCTGCAGGTGGGACCAGAGTCTGATTGGCGGTTGGACCACTGCTTCCGTGTGCCTGTTGCTGCAATTACTGTCGGCCCGCCTATGACCATGCCAACTGCCGTGCCTATTCCCACGGCTGACTGACCCGTGACCGTCGTACTTAACGGCACTGTTGGGCCATGCGCGGGGCTGCCTCGAGTCGCTGCACTGGTTCTGAAAAATTTACCTTTTCAGAATCCGTGACAGTCCCGAGAAGGCGTGGCATTGGCGCGAGCGGCAGTGCGGTTTCTTTGCACATGACAACCGGCGCGCCGGTTACATGACGTGTGGGCCTGGGCCCTTGAGTTGGGCCGCCAGTTGTGGCAGAGCTGAGGGGGCACACAGCTGTGTGACGGTTGCACGCCTCTTGCTGGTGGTTCGCCTCTTTGATCGCTGGATGCGGCGAAGATGAAGGGGTGCTTAATCGTGGGGCGGCTGCATGCCCCTTGCGCGGCGGTTCGCCTTCTTGACCGCTGGTTGCCCCGGAAATGGAGGGGCGCGTAGCCGCAGGGTAGTCGCACGCCCCTTCTTAGGGTTAGTTTGCATGATATGCGGGGCCTGGCCCCCGTGTCATAAGGTGAGATCCTTGGTGCACGCCAGGGGAGACTTCGCCCGTGACGTTTCAGGGGCGCGAGCGGAGGGATATGCCTTTAAAAAGGGGTCGATCCCTCGGGCAGTAGACATGCCTCGCTCCTCCTGCGACCACCGCGCCCTTTCGCCTTTCGGGCCTCCAGATGGAGTGCGCCGGTGTTCTCTGGAGGGATCCGCGTCAAGGTGGTCTCTTCCGGCGACTTCACCGTCGGAGAGCGTGCGCTTGTGGTGGCGTCGCCGATCTTGTCTTCCTCCTGCTGCCGTTGGAGGGGTGCAACCCCATGGGGGTTGGCATCCTTCCACCACCATTCGTCTTCAAGGATTTTCATCACGCAGCCCGGCTGCAGTCCCCCGCCGATGGTCATCCAGAAGGATGACTACCAGCCTTGTGGTGGGGAGAAGCAAACCGGGCTGCGGCCTCCCTCCTGCCCTCAGCTTCAAGGATGTTCATCATCCGTGCTGGGGAGGAGGGTGCGCCGAGTTGGGACTTGCCTCCGCGTGGGCAGCGACCCGCTTCTTCCCTCAGTGTTCGGGGGAGAAGGGTGTTCGCCGTCTGCGACGCTGTCAGCTGCCGCATGTCTAGCTCCCCGGGGCGGCTCTGGTGCCGCCTCCTACCGCTGGGGCGGAGCATGGCTGCCCGTCCACCGCACGGGCGACGGTCGCGCTGTGCGCGGTGTACGAAATGGGTAACGCCTAAGAGGGGGGGGGGGGGTGAATTAGGACTTCTAAAACTTTTACTAAACTAGGCCACAATTAAATCCCTAGAGCAAAACCTATGCAAATAATCAAAACTAGAATGTGCAAACTAGGTTTTGTCTAAGTGTTGCTATCTCTACCGCAAAGGCTAAGTTTCAATCTACACTAAATAAGTATGACAATAAGATTGAAACTTAAATGCTTAATATAAATGCGGAATGTAAAGAGCTAAGTAGAGAAGCAAACTCTCGTGGATGACGCCGGTATTTTTACCGAGGTATCCGGAACCACGCAAGGTCCCGACTAATCCTCGTTGGTGCCCCTACGCAAAGGGAAGCCCACGCGAGGGCCAAGCACCACGGTCGAGTAACTCCGTAGAGAGCCGCGGGCCTTCTCCACGCGCAAGTGGTGCTCCGCTTCCGGCTCCTCTCGGACGCTCCCCGCCGTCTCCACTATCGAGCTTCCGGCCGAAACGCCGCGGGCCTCGTTCCCTCCGGTACACGGTGGCGGCCGTGACACAAACGCGGTTGTCACGGTCTCGCAAGACTCTCGCCCCACTCGGTACAATTACAACGACTCACGCAAGAGCCGAGGGGTTGTGTGGTTTTACAAAACTCACTCAACTAACTAGGGTTCACCTAGAGCAAGCGCTAAAGCGGTCTAACTAACCTAAGCACTTCGCAAAGCACCTACGCTAATCACCGAGTGATTCTATTAAGCACTTGGGTGTTTGAGCACTTGGAAATATGCACTATGTGTCTTGGTATGTTGCTTGGGCTCTCACACTTGAGAATGGCCGGTTGGGGTGGTATTTATAGCCTCCACACCCCCAACTAGCCGTTGGACAGAAAGTAGCAGCTTTCTGTCGTCGGGTGCACCGGACAGTCCGGTGCACCACCGGACACTGCACAGTGGATGTCCGGTGCACGCCACGTCAGCCGACCGTTGGCGCCTGTAGCAGTCGACCGTTGGATCCGACCGTTGCCGTCTGCCCGTTGGCACACCGGACAGTCCGGTGCACACCGGACAGTCCGGTGCTACAGCCAGAGAGCGCCTATCCGTGGCCTCTCTGCGCAGACTGTCCGGTGCCTCACCGGACAGTCCGGTGCACACCGGACACCGATGTCCGGTGCGCCACCAGGCGCTGGCTGACAGCCCTCATCTTGGATTTCTTCGCTGATTTCTTCGGGCTTCTTTGTTCTTGAGTATTGGACTCCTATGCATCTTTTTATGTCTTCTTTTGAGGTGTTGCATCCTCATTGCCTTGATCCAATTCTCTTCGCATCCTGTGAACTACAAACACAAACACTAGAAAACTTATTAGTTCACGGATTGTGTTGTTCATCAAACACCAAAACTCAATTAGCCAAATGGCCCGGGGTCCATTTTCCTTACAATCTCCCCCTTTTTGGTGATTGATGACAACACAACCAAAACAAGCAAATAATACAAGTATTTGAATGAAAATATGCAATTTACTTGCTAAGATGCATGATTGTCCCCACAATGTGATATTATGGACTTAAGCCTCCCCCTAACTCCATAATTCACTTGCTTCCTATTTTTGGACCAAATAACCAAAACCACTTAAAAAGCCATTTGTAGATATAAAATTTTAAATTGGTGGTGTTTGGTGTTTTTGGTGTTTGATATAGTTTTCATTGCTTTGGTCCCTAAACTTCTCCCCCTTTGGCATCAACCACCGAAAAGGAAGACATTAAAAGCATGTAGGAAGTAAATAAAAGCTTGCCCTCATCAAGAATTGTATCAAATGATATCACTAGAAGGATATTAAATTAAACTATGTGAATGATACCACTTGAAAGAGTCCTCAAAAGATTACTCCCCCTAAATGAGTTGTCTCCTTTAGAAAGAGTTTTTCTCCCCCTTTAGAGATGAAGAAATACTCCCCTTGACAGAGATCCTCTACTTAGGAAAAAGCATGTGAAAATTAGAGGTGCAAGACATGATTTGAAAAGACTAACTTCCCTTATGCATAGGTAACAGAATATGAGTTAACTACTTATGCATTTTTAGCAACATGGAAGCATATGATATGAATTATAGTCTAATCAAATTTTGGAGAAGACATGTAAATAATACTGAAAGTAGTCTCAAAAGATACCAATTGAAAGTCAATGGTGAGCTTGAGAGACATGAGAGTTCTTGGAGATTTTGCAGTGGAAGATTGTTGTCTTTCTCTGGGGACTTCATTTTCCTTACAATGAGACTATCACATGAAATAGACTTGAAAAGGTGTTAGTCTCAAAGTGTTAGATTATAGAGTAACCTCCCCCTAAAGGTGTGCATACAAGTTTTGAATACTTGTAGGAGACATGCACTTTGATTTGATATCAAGAGGGGCAAATTATCTATAATCCAAACTTTGGCACATATAAGTTAAATGATACACTTTGTAGAAATCAAAATTTTCAATTTATGCATCATTTACTATGGAGTGATATAAAAGCTATGTGCCGTGCTTTAACTAAACATTTTAAGCCATGTAGGTTTGCTTAAGTATATGAATTAAAAACAAGCAATCCTACCATATGATTTACCTAGTATGCATGATTTTAAACAAACGTACATAACAAATGTAATACTAGGCAAGAAAGGTAAACTAGATAAACGGTAAATAGATACGCATATCTAAAAATGAAGAATACAATAAAACTAGTTACCTTAGTCATGGGTGGGAAATTTGGGTCCAAAATTTTCACTAACCCACTTGGCAATAACCTTGATCCAATATGATGTATCCCATGATATACATCCCAATTTTGCCAAGTCTCTTTCGGGATCCAAACCTTCTTGGTGCTTTTCATGGTTGAAATTATCTCCTTTGGCACCCAGATGCGTTTGGCCCCCTTTCCTTTGTTGGCTTGCTTGTTGGCCTTGATTGCTATCACCTTTCCGTTCTTTTTCTTCTTGATCAAATATGGTGTAGCATCCTTTTTGTTCACCTTTTTGATGTAGGTGTTGGAGATTTTGCTTGATGGCTTTTGCTTGAGCTTTTGCCTTTGTTTATCCCCGGTCATTGCCTTGCATTGGAAAGACTTGTGGCCTTCCTTGTGGCATAGCCTACAAATCACAGTTTCTCCCTCCACAGGCTTGTTCACTCCCGCAGTGGTGCTATCCTGTGGAGGTCGGATTTGTTTGGCTTTGCCTTTCTTGTCATACAAAGCCTTGCCAAGGCGAGCCACTTCTTGCTTTAATTGTTCATTTTCCTTTGCAACCTCATCCGAACATGTCTCTTCAACAATATTCTCAACAACGACTTGGTTGCAGGGGTTAGAATCATCAATTAAATCAAAGCAGGAAGTAGAAGCATCTTTCTTAATTATTTCAGGTATTTCAACTAAAGATGCTGCTGGGGTGCTACCAATGTTTTCTAGCTTAGTAGTTACCTCATTATTGTGTATGCTAAGAATTTCCATTTTCTCTAGCAAATTTTCAATAGCTTCTTGGGAGCTAGCTAACTTAGCCTTAAGTTTTTCATTCTTTTTAATAAGGCTATCATCGGTAGCAGTGGATGGAGCACTAGATTCTAATAGCTCAATTTTAGTTGACAACTCACTATTTAAGTTTGCAAAAGTTTCAAATTTTTCTAGCAAACCTTTGTAATCATTTTGAGAGCTAACCAACTTATTTTTCAAAGTTTTAAGTTGAGCTTTTTGCTTAGTGCAAACATCCTGGAAAAAATTTACGGCTTCCGCAAGCTCATCTAGAGAGGGCTTTCCCTCACCTTCATCATCACTACTACTTTCATCACTAGAGGATGGAATGCTTTTGTTACCTCTTGCCATAAGGCATTTGTGTGATGACCGTGATGATCGTGACGAGGACCGGTGGCTGCGCGTCCTTGGAGGTTCATCTTCACTTGAAGAATCATCCCAAGTTCTAACACTTGTTAGCGCCTTGCCTTTGCTCCTCTCCTTTTTGGGCTTGGCCATATTTGGACAGTTGTCCCTGAAGTGGCCCTTCTCCCCACATGCGAAGCATCCTCTCTTCCTTTGCTTTTTCCTGTCAATGTTAAAGAGAAGATCCTCGACCTGCAGGGGCACACCCATTAGATTAATCTTGCGGATCATCCTCATTACCTTTCCGACGCGTCAGATTGTTTCTTCGTCCTCGGAGGATGATGTGCATGGTTGATTATCTTCATCATCATCACTTTCTTCTTCTTCCTCTTCTTTACTTGAGGAACTTGGAGTGGGAGCCTTCTTTTTGCCCTTCCTTTCATCACATGCAAAAGCATATGGCCTTGAGGAAGTTGGCTCCTCTCCCCGACTCATTTTTCGCGACATCTCAAAGGCCGCGATTTTCCCAATCACAATGGTCGGGGTCATGTTGCTCAAGTCCTCCATGTTGTGAAGGATGGTGATGATGCTCCCATATCTTTGTTGTGGTAGCAGGGAGATAATCTTCCTCACAATGTCCGCATCACCTAGCTTATTAATGCCAATAGAGTTGAGCTCATTGATTATTAGATTCAAACGAGAGTACATGTCTCTAACAAGCTCATCATCTTTCATAGCAAAAGAATTGTACTCATTTAAGACTAGGCAATGTTTTTGCTCACGGACATTGGATGTGCCGTCATGGAGCTCATGCAATTTTAGCCAAATCTCATTAGCAGTTTTCAAGGTAAATACTTGGTTAAAAATATCCATGCTAAGAGATTCAAACAAGCAATTTTTGGCTCTAGCATTTAAATGGATTTCTTTTTCCTCACTCGTGGTGGGTTTCTCGGGATTCTTGAGGGGTTTCATCCCATCACGAGTGACTCTCCAAACACCTAGATCAACGGCCTCTAGGTAACAAGCCATTCTAGCACTATGATATGGGAAGTTAGTGCCGTCGAAGTGTGGTGGCCTATGGGTATCCATCCCTTCCTCTAAAAAAGCGTCGGCTCTTTTAGCGGTGAAGCTAAAGCGTTTCAAATGAGCCAAACCGGGCTTTGATACCACTTGTAGGAAACGGGTGACGCCTAAGAGGGGGGGTGAATTAGGACTTCTAAAACTTTTACTAAACTAGGCCACAATTAAATCCCTAGAGCAAAACCTATGCAAATAATCAAAACTAGAATGTGCAAACTAGGTTTTGTCTAAGTGTTGCTATCTCTACCGCAAAGGCTAAGTTTCAATCTACACTAAATAAGTATGACAATAAGATTGAAACTTAAATGCTTAATATAAATGCGGAATGTAAAGAGCTAAGTAGAGAAGCAAACTCTCGTGGATGACGCCGGTATTTTTACCGAGGTATCCGGAACCACGCAAGGTCCCGACTAATCCTCGTTGGTGCCCCTACGCAAAGGGAAGCCCACGCGAGGGCCAAGCACCACGGTCGAGTAACTCCGTAGAGAGCCGCGGGCCTTCTCCACGCGCAAGTGGTGCTCCGCTTCCGGCTCCTCTCGGACGCTCCCCGCCGTCTCCACTATCGAGCTTCCGGCCGAAACGCCGCGGGCCTCGTTCCCTCCGGTACACGGTGGCGGCCGTGACACAAACGCGGTTGTCACGGTCTCGCAAGACTCTCGCCCCACTCGGTACAATTACAACGACTCACGCAAGAGCCGAGGGGTTGTGTGGTTTTACAAAACTCACTCAACTAACTAGGGTTCACCTAGAGCAAGCGCTAAAGCGGTCTAACTAACCTAAGCACTTCGCAAAGCACCTACGCTAATCACCGAGTGATTCTATTAAGCACTTGGGTGTTTGAGCACTTGGAAATATGCACTATGTGTCTTGGTATGTTGCTTGGGCTCTCACACTTGAGAATGGCCGGTTGGGGTGGTATTTATAGCCTCCACACCCCCAACTAGCCGTTGGACAGAAAGTAGCAGCTTTCTGTCGTCGGGTGCACCGGACAGTCCGGTGCACCACCGGACACTGCACAGTGGATGTCCGGTGCACGCCACGTCAGCCGACCGTTGGCGCCTGTAGCAGTCGACCGTTGGATCCGACCGTTGCCGTCTGCCCGTTGGCACACCGGACAGTCCGGTGCACACCGGACAGTCCGGTGCTACAGCCAGAGAGCGCCTATCCGTGGCCTCTCTGCGCAGACTGTCCGGTGCCTCACCGGACAGTCCGGTGCACACCGGACACCGATGTCCGGTGCGCCACCAGGCGCTGGCTGACAGCCCTCATCTTGGATTTCTTCGCTGATTTCTTCGGGCTTCTTTGTTCTTGAGTATTGGACTCCTATGCATCTTTTTATGTCTTCTTTTGAGGTGTTGCATCCTCATTGCCTTGATCCAATTCTCTTCGCATCCTGTGAACTACAAACACAAACACTAGAAAACTTATTAGTTCACGGATTGTGTTGTTCATCAAACACCAAAACTCAATTAGCCAAATGGCCCGGGGTCCATTTTCCTTACAATCTCCCCCTTTTTGGTGATTGATGACAACACAACCAAAGCAAGCAAATAATACAAGTATTTGAATGAAAATATGCAATTTACTTGCTAAGATGCATGATTGTCCCCACAATGTGATTCTATTAAGCCCAGTTGCGTGTCCGAACCCCCTAGATGGTGGCTTCAAGTACTAAGACACCTGCCGCAGGGTGGTGGAGTATGCAGGCCCACGACACAGGACCTGGCTGAGCGGCTACATGGCTTCCGGACCCCCCAGGAGACAAGTGTCTGTTCTTCAAAGCCGGACCTCCAGGTTGTTGGACGCACAGGACTATAGTTTTAAATACTAGGACACCCGTCATGGTGTGGTGGAGTGTGCAGGATTTTGGGTACGGGACCAGGCTAACCGACCACATAGGCTCCGGACCACCCTATGGAACGGGCATCCGTTCTTTAGAACCGGCCCCCAGGCCTTTCCCTGTTTTTGTAAAGAAATAAATATTGTCTTCTAAGCAGCATTTAACACTTATCTGTGTAACGCCTGTTCTTGCTGTGTGCGATGTTGTTGACTCTTCCCTGGCCCCCCGCTTGGGATGCAGGCTTGATGTGTTGAGGTTGGATACCAGCGTTTCTGAAAAGGTTGTCAACAATCCTCGGGAGGCAACTCGCCGGGATCTAGATCTGTACACAACTTTTAGCTAGAAAGCATTAGTAGCACACCTCATAGGGTGCTCTGTCTGAGATTAGTCGCCCTTTGATACATGCTCGGGACCTGCAGGTTTTAGTCCGGGTGGCCAAGATGCGTTTCCGGACCCCCTTGGGTCACGGTTCTAGATACTAGGACACCTGTCGCAGGGTGGTGGAGTGTGCAGGCTCACGGTACGGGACCAGGCTGAGCGGGCTCCAGACCACCCTAGGAGACTAATGTCCCTTCTCTAGCTCCGGTCCCGAGGTTATCGGACCCGCAGGACTTATAACTCTAGATACTAAGTTCCCGTCACGGGGTGGTGGAGCATGTAGGCCCACAGTACAGGACCTGGCTGAGGGGCTACACGGGCTCCGGACTACCCTATGGAACGGGGTCCCGTTTTCTAGAGCCGCCCCCCAGGCTGTCGGACCTCCCCACTTTCGTGTCAGGGGCCCTAAACTGCAAGCCTGGCTATTCAATTCGGATGTCGCCATGTCAGACAGATGGAACCCGTACGGGTGGGTTAGCTGAAAGTTATTATCTGAAAGACTGCAAGGTGGGACCATGGGGCAGCAAGATGGAACTATCACAAGAGCACGACTGAGGGGGTAGTTTCTTCTTTATAACTTGTCGTGCATGTGTGTAGACCAATAGTTCGGGTTCATGGGGGCAGACCCCACCGGGTTATCATACACGTATGCGTCATTTAGTTATAAAAAGGAAACAGACTTGACCCCTTTGTCTTGCTCTATGGATAGAACTTACAGAGATATTTGGCATCGGGGTAAGGTACTCCTCCAGTCGTAGCTAGATGGTTGCCCCTGGGTCGGTGCACTCCCGTTACCTTGGAGGGTCCTTCCCAGCTGAGGGAGAGTTGCGGAGCACCTCTTGGTGTGGCACTTGCCGCGGGGCTAAGCGCCGACCCAGGGTTCCTATCCGCATTTGACACGGGAACCCTTGTCTCTGGCTGTGATCACTTCTGCATGTACCTGTCTACAGCTCGGACCCGTGGGAGGTCCGGAAGGGCCTCCGGAGGAAGGCGTGCTTTAGCTTCGTAGACCGGGGGACACAGAGTTCCCCCGAGGTCCATCTAGTTGTCTTCACCGGAGTAGGAGCCTCCGGCAAAGATATCCTTCAGGTCCCCCTCGGGCGACTGATACCCGAGGTCTCATTCAGCCGCGGCCACCTCACCGTCGTCCACCTTTTCCTTGCCGGGCCGGCGGCGAGGCGGGGAGCCGTCTTTGGAGGACTGCTCGCGCCGCTCGCTGATGAGTTTTGCGAGGTCGATGATCTCGCGACACTTTGCGGTGCTGTGGCGACCATGCGGGTGCACAGGGCATGAACCGTTGTTACCCTTCTGCGGTCGCGGGCGTTTATTGCGGTCGCCTTGGCCTCCGGTCGCTGCCGCGACCACCAGAGCAGTGGACCGCGGCTTCTGCTAGTCGCGGTCCTTCTTCTTTTTCTTCTTTCCGTCCCAGAGGACGGGCCCCGTACCACCCGACTGGGCAGCTCCAGTTTGTGGGGCCGAGTGCCATGCATAGCCCTCGGCGGCTCTGGCGCATTTGTCGGCCAGAGCGAAGAGCGTGGGGATAGTTTCCACGTCATGTGTGGCCAACTTCTCCAACATTTTTTCATCACGTACTCCCTGTCGGAAAGCCGTGATGTTGGAAGCATCAGAAATACGAGGTATCGTACCTCGTACCTTGGTGAAGCGGGAGATGAACTTCCGGAGGGTTTCCCCGGGCTCCTGCCTTACTGCATGGAGGTGGGCCTCCACACCGTGCTGTTGGTAAGCACTGGCGAAGTTCACCACGAACCACGCATAGAGTTCTTCCTAGGAGTAGACTGATCTCGGGGTGAGGTTCATGAGCCAGGTCCGGGCAGGTCCAGACAAGGCCACATGAAAGTATGTTGCCATCATAGTGGTGTTTCCACTGGCTGCCGTGATGACAGTAACGTACACCTGCAGGAACTCTGATGGTTTGATGTTTCGTCGTATTTTTCCGGCAGGTGTGGCCAGAACTTGGGTGGCCATGACGCTGCGCGAAGATGGTTTGCGAGGGCGGCGCAGCCCACGCCGGCCAAGGGGACACCTGTTTGGGACCGGGCGCCCACTGGTGTCTGCGGTGCCTCCGCGGTGAAATCTCGGTCGAGATTGCGACCCTCAATGTTCTGACAGCGCTCACGCGCCCTTTCCAAAGAGACCCGGGCGTCTTCTCCTGTACGCCTACAGTTGAGCTCCGCTCGGAGGTCATCGGTCTGTGCACCCCTTACAGAGGGAGAGCGCACAGACGCCGTTGCCTCACGTTGGCGCCGGGATGATCGAGGCCTCGACCTGGACGAAGTAGAATGCGCCATTCCGAGCAGCCGGTCGACGTCATCGTGCCACTGCTTCATGGCCCCTGGTGATGCCATGGAGCTAGGGGGTGGCGCAGCAATTCTCTGGCCGGAGATAACGCCATAGGCGCTGCCCTCGACGGAGTCCGAGATGCCTACGCTGGCATGTGCTGCTGCATGGCATGCACGGCAGCAGTCCCAGAGTCGGGGCGGTCGAGCGCTCGTGGCGTGGAGGATGCAACCCCTTGCTCCATCACGAAATCCTTCGAAGTTTCGGCGTGGTGCTCGATGATCCGCACCATCATGCTGAGCAAGAAAACAAGCAAAAACTTGAAGCCTAGCCTCCTACCTGGCGCGCCAAATGTCAGAGAGGAAATCTCCCCGGTTGGGTGGCGGATTGCACCCGCCCTAAATCCTGAAGAGAGGAGGGGCCTAAGCGTTTTGCTTGCTACGAGGCTGGTGGATCAACACACGAGAGCACACGACGGTTTAGAGTGGTTCGAGCCGCCGGAGTGTAATACCCTACTCCACTGTGTGATGTATTGCTTGGAGCTTGTATGTACTTATGAGTGTCTGCCTAAAGCTAGGTCTGAGAGCCCCCTTTGTAACGTCGTATGCCTCCCCCTTTATAGCTAAAGGCGGGCATGCACAAAAGGACTGGGCCTCGACATGTGGGCCCAGGGACATAACGAATATAGAGCTTGGATCCTCTAATGTCTGTTGCCGAGGCAATCTTCTTGTGCCCTATCGCTCGAGGTCTGCGTATCCTTGGCGTGCAGGGGAAGCTTCCTGCGGAAGAGAAGACGAGTATAGGGTGCCGCCTGGCACGGGCGCACTGTTTGCCAGCAGACCCAGCAGGCGCGCCGCCTGCTGGTTGACCTTGACGCCGCCTGCCAGCGGATGGGACAGGACACATTAAATGCTGAGAGGGCACGTCGCCCGTCAGCATAGTGGCAGGCGGCGCGTCTTTTCCTCAATAAATGCAGGGGCTGTACGACTTCTCGTCAGGTTCGGCCCGGTAGCTTATGTCATGGGCCACAAGCAGCGGATCTCCGCCTGAGCGGGAAGCGGAGGCAAGGCCCGCACACGTGTCAGCGTCGGACCCCTGCACACACTAGGGTCCTCGCTCCGGGACCCTGCTGGAGTTCGGACTTACCCGAAGGCTCCGGACTCATATATAGGGGTCCGGTGTCCTTCTGTGGGGGTCCGGCCTTACCGGGGTGTGGTGTCTTTCCCTGCCACGTGGCGCCCTTTGGCCTGCCCATCCGGTGGGGTCAGGCGCGGTCCTCCATGTGGCTAAGGGACGTCGCATGGGTGCGGTGTCTTCATGCTGTATGAGAGGGTACCCCTGATTTTGGGTACCGACAGTCATGAAGGTCATACCTTCATCATTCCAATATGTAATGTAAACACAGAAGCATGCATTCCACATAAAGAATATGAATAATTATATTAAATCATTAGATTATTTATATTCTCATTGAACAATCATGAATAAACAATAGCAATATCAAATTACATTTGTACCTTCGGCTTGACAAAAGGTAGGAATCCAAGTGTGACGTGCGAGTGAATACCAGTCAGCGTGAACAGTACAGGGGTACTATTAACCTATTTATAGGCACGGGATGCAACCCGGTAAAAATTACATTTATGTCCTTAAAACATGACACAAGTTATCATGGACTAAACGGTCTTTTCCTCTTTAAGTCGGTGCTGTCCTTCGTCTCAAGGCGTGTCGTCATGCCGAAGCTCACTGGATTGTAGCTTCGGCATATACCTTCGCGTTTTGTCTTCTTGCATATCGTCCTGCTGAAGGTGTTTTTTCTTAGAGAACCTTCGGCGAAAAAGAAGGCCCCCAATAATGCTTGCAGTTGCTCTCCAACATCAGTGAGAGATCTTGGTTTCACCCAACTCCAAAATCCTACGACATACATGCTCAAAGTTCAGTGTTGCTAGCTTCTTTGGCTGAAATAAATGACCATGGGCACCTGATGCTCTCTAGAGCTGGACGGAAGCACCGTCGAACCTCGCAGAGGAAATAATCGCTCTCTCCTTCTCACTAGATGGACCAGCCAAACATTCCATGGTTGTTACCTTAACCATCTCCTTAGATCTATGATATAGCTCCTGCTGCCATAATTTTCGAATTTTCATAAAAATAGGAACCGCCTGCATGTGTCTGGTGTGCCATAATTTTTGAATCTGCATAGAAACCGTCTGCATGTGTTTAGTGTTTACCATATTTTTAGGATCTACCATAAAAATAAAACTGCATGCATGCGTATGGTGGGGGACGTGCTCGCATGCATGTGCCTGGTGTAGGGACAATATACAATCACGTACATATTTTTATGTTGCTTTGTATACATTTCTATGCCAACATCAATAGGATTTTACGATACATTGTCATTTCATGACTTCCCTTACAACTATTGTCTGTTTATGATATTTCTATTCACATTTTACGCAAACGTTTATTGGTTTTATGCTTTATCTTGTTACCTAACCTAGTGTGTATATTAGGTTCCTAGGATTTACATCATATGTATAAGATATTTATGACACACATATTTACGCAACGAAATAGAAATTCACAAAAAAGGTAACCCCTCTCAGAAATAAGGTCATTTGCCATGATTCCATAAAATCTTGCATATGAAATCCTTGATTTATGGTGTCCGTTACTGCAAAAAAAAAACAAATTCCCTAATCAACTCACATAACTAAATCCTCTAACCAATTTCTTTGATTTTATGTTGGCCGCATGGACGCGTGGTTTGTTGATTCGGAGTGAACTAACATTTACGCTATATCTAATAACATTATTTTTATGCTCAAACTTGAAGATTTTTATGATCATAAATACAATGCATCAAGGTTATCAACAAGTTTCACATTGGTCAGTATTTACACTCATAATCAGAGGTTTTACGTTCAAAACTGAAGGGATTTACGCTTGAATATGGAGATGCGTCAAACAGTGAACCGCATGCCAAATTTTTACGCCAGTGTATTGCATTGCATAAATACATACACCGTGTAACATAATTATATCAGTATATATCGTAAACGGGTTCTAACAAGCCTTCAAAGGCCACCGTGGCCTAGCTGCATGGTTGTTGGAGCATGCTATATTTATGAAGGAAATAAAACATTTAAATAATATTTTTTGTTTCCATACATGTCCAACCCATTTTCTTTCATCGCACGTTTCTACTAACCTAAGATTGCGCGCATGCAGTAGGAAAACGGATGTGCCAGCCAGTCGAGTGGTCTAGGCTCCAGGCTCTTGGTTGGGCGGGTGGAGGGGCGACTAGAGCTTCTTGTAACTTTTGAAAGCCATGTGTGCTCTCTCTCTCTCCATATATACACACTATCATCTTAGATAATAATCACCCACCCTGAAATGATTTAACAAACTTAATTTATTCGTGATCTTTATAAGTCATTACTTAAGACATTATAGGGTGGAAGATCATCAGCTAAGGTGATGAATAGCGTTGCCCTATACATATTCTGATTTATTAAGAGTCATGCTTTTTCAATCAATAGTTGGTCTCCTACCTCTCACTAGATACTACTACATCTAAATCGTCATTCTGAACACGCTAAACAATCAGCTGACTAAAGATGATAGACGTCTAATAAAGGTGCTGTTTGTTTCGGGACCAAAGCCAAGCCAGTAACGGTAATGGTAATATGGTATGGTGTTGCGGTGCCATCCGTTCTAATGCAAGTGTTAACAAATTTCGTTTGGTTCGCGAGGCCGAGGGTCGGTCGAGCAGGACTTGGCTACCGGCCGGGTGGAGAGGGTAATGAGATTCCATGCGCCCGTTACGTAAAATAACAGAATCAGTTGATATTGTCAACCGATTGCAGGAAAAAAATATACCAAATAAGTTAGGGCTAGTTTGATAACTTTATTTTTTCGAGTGATTTTTAATTTTTACGAGAAATTAGATTATTTTTCCTTGAAAAGATGGAAATCGTTTAGAAAAATAGAGTTGTCAAACTAGCCATAAAAAGAAATAATGGTGCATCACTGTGTATATATAGAGTTTACATGGTGTTCAAACGTGCAAAAATAATCATTTAGATGAGCAGTGATCTCAAAGTTAAGTGCCCCTAGACTAGATTTAGATCATGTTTGGTTGGAGGGATTAAAGATTAATCTCTACATTTTAGTCTCATTTAGTCCCTAAATTACCAAACGGTGGAACTAAAACAAGAACTAAACTGTTTTAGTCTCTAGTTTCTTAAGGGGTGACTAAAAGAAACAAAATCATATAAATTTCACCTTTTGCCCCTCCTTTACTTTAGCTGCACTAATAACGGGAGAATACTAAGGAGTATGTTGGTCCTCTTATGATTGATTTAATGCATTTTGAATAATTATAGTCTATAGAACTAAACATGATAGAGACTCAACTTTAGAATGAACCAAACGGTCCTTATCTACCTGCCGGATACGGAGATGCTCTCACAGGGGAGATTTTTTTTTTTTTTAAAAAAACTCATCACTACTCCACGTACTACGCTTGGCAATTGCCATGGTCCCTATGACACGCTTTTCCCCTAAAGCTTGGTACCTTTCCCTTGTCCACTTGCCCTTTCTCTTCTGCGATGCACGCATGCTCTTCTCTTGGTTACTCTTGTGGAGCGAATCCGTCCTGTTTGAATTGGAACAGGAATTCGTCGTCCCATTTACCGTCGTACAGCAAGGGAGGGACGGCTCCTTTTGTTCGTCACAGCAACAATCATTCCTTCAGTTTTCTTTTTGTCACTTTTGCACATTGTATGGATCAAAAGGGACCAAACTCTCTTCCTTTTCTTTAGACCCATGACATGCAATATAGCTGGAACAGATCTAGGGTCTGTTTGGTTCACTGCCTAATTTGTCATACTTTGTCTAACTTTTCTTCTCCTGCCCTGAATCCAGGAGCTAAATAAAAAATGACTAAAATTTACTTTGTATCACATCAGATATTTGAATAACTATTATTATGAGTATTAAATATGGTCTAATTATAAGACTAATTATATTGGTTGAAGACTAAATGACAAGAAAAAATTGTTAAGCCTAATTAATCCATGGTTAGCGAATATTTAATGCACATAAAAGAATCGTGGGCTAATTAGGTTTAATAAGTTCGTTTTAACGTTGTCTTATCAGCATAATTAGCTTTCGTAATTTGTCGGGGACCATAATTAGGGGTACCCTCAAGGCTTCTAATCTCAGCTGGTAACCCCCATCAGTACAAAGCTGCAAAGGCCTGATGGGTGCGATTAAGTCAAGAATCGGTCCACTCAAGAGACACGATCTCTCCTCGCCCGAGCCCAGCCTCGGGCAAGGGCAGCCGACCCCGGAGGATTTACGTCTCGCCCGAGGACCCCCTCCAGCAACGGACACACCTTCGGCTCGCCCGAGGCCCAGACTTCACCAAGAAGCAACCTTGGCCAAGCCGCCACGCCGACCGACCGTATCGCAGGAGCATTTAATGCAAAGGTGGCCTGACACCTTATCCTGACGCGCGCCCTTCAGTCGACAGAGCCGAAGTGACCGCAGTCACTTCGCCGCTCCACTGATCGGCCTGACAAGAGGACAGCGCCGCTTGCGCCGCTCCGACTGCTGTGCCACTCGGCAGAGTAAGGCTGACAGCAGCCAAGTCCGGCCTCAGACGCCATAGGAAACTCCGCTTCGTCCGACCCCAGGGCTCGGACTCGGGCTCAGCCCCGGAAGACGACGAACTCCGTTTCGCCCGACCCCAGGGCTCGGACTCGGGCTCAGCCCCGGAAGACGACGAATTCCGCATCGCCCGACCCCAGGGCTCAGACTCGGGCTCAGCCCCGGAAGACGACGAACTCCGCTTCGCCCGACCCCAGGGCTCAGACTCGGGCTCAGCCCCGGAAGACGACGAACTCCGCATCGCCCGACCCCAGGGCTCAGACTCGGGCTCAGCCCCGGAAGACGACGAACTCCGCATCGCCCGACCCCAGGGCTCGGACTTAGCCCTGGCCTCAGCCGACGGTCTCCGCCTCGCCCGACCCAGGGGCTCGGACTCGACCTCGGCCTCGGAAGACAGACTCGACCATGACCTCAGAGGAGCCTCCGCCTCGCCCAACCCAGGGCTCGGACCGACCACGTCACAGGAGGCGCCATCATTACCCTACCCCAAGCTAACTCAGGCTACGGGGAACAAGACCGGCGTCCCATCTGGCTCGCCCCGATAAACAAGTAATGATGGCGCCCCACATGCTCCATGACGACGGCAGCTCTCAGCCCCCTTACGGAAGAAAGGAGACGTCAGCAAGGACTCGACAGCCCCAACAGCTGTCCTTCCGCCAGGCTCCAGCGCTCCTCCGACGGGCACGACACCACACGAATCGGGTGCCAAAACCTCTCCGGCTGCCACGACGGCATGTACTTAGGGCACTAGCTCTTCTCCGCTAGACACGTTAGCACACTGCTACACCCCCCATTGTAAACCTGGATCCTCTCCTTATGCCTATAAAAGGAAGGTCCAGGGCCCTCTCACAGGGGGTTGGCCGCGCGGGGAAGGACGGGACGGCGCTCGCGTAAGCCTCTCGCTCCCTCCCGCGTGGACGCTTGTAACCCCCTACTGCAAGCGCACCCGACCTGGGCGCGGGATAAACACGAAGGCCGCGGGTTTCCCCTTTTACGCCTGTCTCCCTCCGGCTTCTTCCCCCCTTCGCGCTCCGTCTCGCGCCGACCCATCTGGGCTGGGGCACGCGGCGACAATTTACTCGTCGGTCTAGGGACCCCCCAGGGTCGAAACGCCGACAGTTGGCGCGCTAGGTAGGGGCCTGCTGCGTGTTGACGAACAGCTTCCCGTCAAGCTCCAGATGGGTAGTCTCCAGCAACCTTTCCAGCCCGGGACGGTGCTCCGTTTCGGGAGTCTTGAGTTCATGTTCCTCGATGGCAGCTACGACATGATACTCCTTCCCCCGCCGCGCGACAGCGACAATGGCGGCCGACAATCCGCCCGCCGGCGGCGGAATCGACGACATCTTCCCCATGTGGCGGAAGAACGACATTCGAGCTTGTCCCGTCCCCTCCCCTGCCGACGGAGGAGGAGGCGGGGCAACCAAGGCCATGTAGGAGGCGGCTCCTCATCGGCTGTCGAGCGAGTCGATGGCGCCGGCGCCCCAACGGGGGGCACGTCGGGCATCGACCTCGCGTCTGAGACGAAGACGATCGCCATCTCCCCGCAACACGCCAACTCCAAGCAAACGGACGACGCCAGCACGCTCGCAAAGGACTTGTTGGGCGTCACCCTCGTACCTGGGACGACGGTGCAGTCTGCCCCTGACGTGACTTCGTCACCGCCCATCGACCAAGAGGTACCGACCGACTCCCATCTCATGCCTTTTGGATTCAGCCTCGACCCACCAAGCGTCACCCTCGTACCTGGGACGACGGTGCAGTCTGCCTTTTGGATTCAGCCTCGACCGACTCCCATCTCATGACCCACAGCTCGAGCAAATCCACGAGATGCAGGCCAGGCTCGACGAGGGAGCAGGAACACTTGAGCCGTTCCGCCGGGACATCGGGCAGGAATGGGCAGGCCAACCTCCGGCCGGAGAAGCGCGTCATCTACCCCAGGGCATCCAGCACCGCATCGCCAACGATGTCAGGGCAAGGCCGCCACCGGCTTCCAGTGGGGTCGGCCAGAACCTGGCTGCAGCGGCAATACTTCTCCGCGCGATGCCGGAGCCATCTACCACCGAGGGGCGGCATATCCAGGGAGAGCTCAAGAATCTCCTGGAGGATGCCGTGGTCCGACGGGCCGAAAGCTCCGCCTCCCGAAGGTAGGGGTACCCCTCGGAACATCACGCCGCGACTTCCCGATTCATGCGGGAAGCCTCAGTCCACACCGGGCGCACGAGCAACACAGCGCGTGCGGCCCCAGATCGCCTCGGCAACGGACACCCTCACCGCAACCATCGAACCCACCTCGACGAGAGGGTGCACCGAGGCTACCACCCCAGGTGTGGGGGATGCTACGACAGCGGGGAGGATCGGAGTCCCTCGCCCGAACCACCCGGTCCGCAGGCTTTCAGCCGAGCCATACGACGGGCGCCGTTCCCGACCCGGTTCCGAACCCCGACTACTATCACAAAGTACTCGGGGGGAGACAAGACCGGAACTATGGCTCACGGACTATCGGCTGGCCTGCCAATTGGGTGGAACGGACGATGACAACCTCGTCATCCGCAACCTCCCCCTGTTCCTCTCCGACTCCGCTCGGGCCTGGCTGGAGCATCTGCCTCCGGGGCAGATCTCCAACTGGGACGACCTGGTCCAAGCCTTCACCGGCAACTTCCAGGGCACGTACGTGCGCCCTGGGAACTCCTGGGATCTCCGAAGCTGCCGCCAGCAGCCGGGGGAGTCTCTCCGGGACTACATCCGGCGATTCTCGAAGCAGCGCACCGAGCTGCCCAACGTCACCGACTCGGATGTCATCGGCGCGTTCCTCGCCGGCACCACCTGCCGCGACCTAGTGAGCAAGCTGGGTCGCAAGACCCCCAACAGGGTGAGCGAGCTGATGGACATCGCCACCTAGTTCGCCTCTGGCCAGGAGGCGGTTGAGGCCATCTTCCGGAAGGATAAGCAGCCCTAGGGCCGCCCACCAGAAGATGTCCCCGAGGCGTCAACTCAGCGCGGCACCAAGAAGAAAGGCAGGAAGAAGTCTCAAGTGAAACGCGACACCGCCAACGCAGACCTCGTCGCCGCTGCCGAGTACAAGAACCCTCAGAAACCTCCTGGAGGTGCCAATCTCTTCAACAAGATGCTCAAGGAGCCGTGCCCCTATCATCAGGGGCCCGTCAAGCACACCCTTGAGGAGTGCGCCATGCTTCGGCGCCACTTTCACAAGGCCGGGCCACCTACGGAAGGTGGCAGGGCCCACGACGACGATAAGAAGGAGGATCACAAGGCAGGAGAGTTCCCCGAGGTCTGCGACTGCTTCATGATCTACGGTGGGCCAGTCGCGAACGCCTCGGCTCGGCACCGCAAGCAAGAGCGTCGGGAGGTTTGCTCAGCAAAGGTGGCGGTGCCGGTCTACCTAGACTGGTCCGACAAGCCCATCACCTTCGGCCAGGGTGATCACCCCGACCGCGTGCCGAGCCCGGGGAAATACCCGCTCGTTGTCGACCCCGTCATCGGCAACGTCAGGCTCACCAAGGTCCTCATGGACGGAGGCAGCAGCCTCAACATCATCTACGCCGAGACCCTCGGGTTCCTGCGGATCGATTTGTCCTCGGTCCGGGCAAGCGCTGCGCCTTTTCACGGGATCATCCCCGGGAAACGCGTCCAGCCCCTCGGACAACTCGATCTACCCGTCTGCTTTGGGACACCCTCCAACTTCCGAAGGGAGACCCTCACGTTCGAGGTGGTCGGGTTTCGAGGAACCTACCACGCAGTGCTGGGGAGGCCATCCTACGCCAAGTTCATGGCCGTCCCCAACTACACCTACCTCAAGCTCAAAATGCCGGGCCCCAACGGGGTCATCACCGTCGGCCCCACGTATCGACACGCGTACGAATGCGACGTGGAGTGCGTGGAGTACGCCGAGGCCCTCGCCGAATCCGAGGCCCTCATCGCTGACCTGGAGAGCCTCTCTAAGGAGGTGCCAGACGTGAAGCGCCGTGCCGGCAACTTCGAGCCGACGGAGACGGTTAAGTCCGTCCCTCTCGACCCCAGCAACGACGCCTCCAAGCAGATCCAGATCGGCTCTGAGCTCGACCCCAAATAGGAAGCAGTGCTCGTCGACTTTCTCCGCGCGAACGCCGACGTTTTCGCGTGGAGTCCCTCGGACATGCCCGGCATACCGAGGGATGTCGCCGAGCACTCGCTGGATATCCGAGCTGGAGCCCGACCCGTGAAGCAGCCTCTACGCCGATTCGACGAACAAAAGTGCAGAGCCATAGGCGAGGAGATCCACAAGCTAATGGCAGCAGGGTTCATCAAAGAGGTATTCCATCCTGAATGGCTTGCCAACCCTGTGCTTGTGAGAAAGAAAGGAGGGAAATGGCGGATGTGTGTAGACTACACCGGTCTAAACAAAGCATGTCCGAAAGTTCCCTACCCTCTGCCTCGCATCGATCAAATCGTGGATTCCACTGCTAGGTGCGAAACCCTGTCTTTCCTCGATGCCTACTCAGGGGATCACCAAATCAGGATGAAAGAGTTCGACCAGCTCGCGACTTCTTTCATCACACCCTTCGGCAAGTACTGCTATGTTACCATGCCGTTCGGTTTGAGGAATGCGGGTGCGACATACCAAAGGTGCATGAACCACGTGTTCGGCGAACTCATTGGTCGAACGGTCGAGGCCTGCGTCGATGACATCGTAGTCAAGACGAGGAAAGCCTTCGACCTCCTTTCCGACCTTGAAGCGACATTCTGGTGTCTCAAGGCGAAAGGCGTAAAGCTCAATCCCGAGAAGTGCGTTTTCGGGGTCCCCCGAGGCATGCTCTTGGGGTTCATCGTCTCCGAGCGGGGCATCGAGGCCAACCCGGAAAAAATCGCGGCCATCACCAACATGGGGCCCATCAAGGATTTGAAAGGCGTACAGAGGGTCACAGGATGCCTTGTGGCTCTGAGCCGTTTCATCTCACGCCTCGGCGAAAGAGGCCTGCCTCTGTACTGCCTCTTAAGGAAGGCCGAGTGCTTCACTTGGACCCCTGAGGCCGAGGAAGCCCTCGAGAACCCGAAGGCGCTCCTCACGAACGCGCCCATCTTGGTGCCTCCCGCCGCCGGAGAAGCCCTCTTGATCTACGTCGCCGCTACCACTCAGGTGGTTAGCGCCGCGATCGTGGTTGAGAGACAAGAAGAAGGGCATGCATTGCCCATCCAGAGGCTAGTCTACTTCATCAGTGAGGTACTATCCGAGACTAAGATTCGCTACCCATAAATTCAGAAGCTGCTGTACGCGGTAATCCTGACGCGGCAGAAGTTGCGACACTACTTTGAGTATCATCCGGTGACTGTGGTGTCATCCTTCCCCCTGGGGGAGATCATCCAGTGCCGAGAGGCCTCGGGTTGAATCGCAAAGTGGGCGGTGGAAATCATGGGCGAGACGATCTCGTTCGCCCCTCGGAAGGCCATCAAGTCCCAGGTCTTGGCGGACTTTGCGGCTGAATGGGTCGACACCCAGCTCCTGACAGTTCCGATCCAACCGGAACTCTGGACCATGTTTTTCGATGGGTCGCTGATGAAGACAGGGGCAGGCGTGGGCCTACTCTTCATCTCGCCCCTCGGAAAGCACCTACGCTACGTGCTACGCCTCCACTTCCCAGCGTCCAACAATGTGGCCGAGTACGAGGCTCTGGTCAATGGGTTGCGCATCGCCATCGAGCTAGGGGTCCGACGGCTCGACGCTCGCGGTGACTCGCAGCTCGTCATCGACCAAGTCATGAAGAACTCCCACTGCCGTGACCCGAAGATGGAAGCCTACTGCGATGAGGTTCGGCGCCTAGAAGACAAGTTCTACGGGCTCGAGCTCAACCACATCGCCCGACGCTACAACGAGACTGCGGACGAGCTGGCTAAGATAGCCTCGGGGCGAACAACGGTTCCCCCGGACGTCTTCTCCCGAGACCTGCACCAACCCTCCGTCAAGACCGACGACACGCCCGAGCTCGAGAAGGCCTCGGCCCAGCCCGAGGCATCCTCAGCTCGGCCCGAGGCACCCTCGGCTCTGCCCGAGACACCCTCGGCTCTGCCCGAGGCAACCTCGGCCCCCGAAGATGAGGCATTGCGCGTCGAGGAAGAGCGAAGCGGGGTCACACCTGATCGAAACTGGCAGACCCCGTACCTGCAATATCTCCACCGAGGAGAGCTACCCTTCGACCGAGCCGAAGCTCGGTGGTTGGCGCGGCGCGCCAAGTCGTTCGTCTTGCTGGGGGACGGGAAGGAGCTCTACCACCACAGCCCCTCAGGCATCCTCCAGCGATGCATATCCATCGCCGAAGGCCAGGAGCTCTTACAAGAAATACACTCGGGGGCTTGCGGTCATCACGTAGCACCTCGAGCCCTTGTTGGAAACGCCTTCCGACAAGGCTTCTACTGGCCGACCATGGTGGCCGACGCCACTAGAATTGTGCGCACCTGCGAAGGGTGTCAATTCTACGCAAGGCAGACCCACCTGCCCGCTCAGGCTCTGAAGACCATACCCATCACCTGGCCGTTTGCTGTGTGGCGTCTGGACCTTGTCGGCCCCTTGCAGAAGGCACCCGGTGTGACACCCCAGTGTCACTCAGGGTTTTTCTTTCAAAAGCCAAACCAGGAGCCATCATTTTATGTGAACCAAAGTAAGCATGAGCATCAAAATAACTTAAGAAATAATGAAGTCACCAAGTATATACTTAAAAGTGTCATGATCAAAGCAATTAAGTCCCTTAAAAGATCAGATTATACAACCCTAGTTTAAAAACCCTAAATGAGCCTCATGAGCAAAAATTCAAAAAGTAAGGAAAAGGGAGTGAAAAGTTTAAAATTTTGAGTTGAGCCAATTATAAAAATTGAAGTATATTTAATGGGCAACAAGAAAGGTTGAGGAAGCTTAGCCAAAATAGCTC
The DNA here is from genome assembly GCA_029449295.1 of Zea luxurians. NCBI lineage: Eukaryota > Viridiplantae > Streptophyta > Magnoliopsida > Poales > Poaceae > Zea > Zea luxurians. Next base: position 3,834,780 of record JAOPSE010000044.1, read on the forward strand.
AAACAAAACCCCAAATCAAGCTTTCCATGTGTGGACTTAATGAGCATTCTGAAATTCAGATTTCTGAAATTCAGACCTTGATCCAAAGATCAAGGATGTTCACCTTGATCCCTAACTCGAATCCTAATGGCCCCATTGACAAAAATGTGCCTAACTAACCCCTCTGTCATGTGCCAGAAGATGGCATTGGGACGCGAGCCCTAGACATGACTAAACCTTGGATTTGCCTCGGATTTGCGCAGGGAGACAGACCAGATTTCCTGGCTCCATATCTCTGCAACCAGTAGGCAAAATCCTATGACCCCCACACAAGAATGGTAGCTTGTAGGGAGGGGAAGAGGTTTTGTGCATTGACCAAGGCGAGAGCAGGCTCGGATGAGCGACTACACGCGCCAGAGCTTGGGCAGAACGCGCGCTCCCACGTGTTCGACCCTGGTCGGCACGCCAGAGCTCGCCCAACCCGCGCGCGCGCTCCCCGGCGTCCAGTCAAGTCCGCCGCGCGCCCTCGCCCTCGGCCGTGCCCGCCCGCGCCTATAAAGCCTCCCCAGGCGCGCCTCACTTCGCCCCGCACTCACCCTCACCGGCCAACCACTTTTCCTTAGCTCCGGCGAGCTTATTTTCCGCCCGCCATTGCCGCCCGAGCTTCGGCCACCGTGGCCAGCCCACCCCAGCCATCCTCTGGGCAAGCCAGCGCTTCGGCTAGCTCCGCCAGTAGCCCGTGAAGCTTGCCAAGCCCTCGGACCCGGCCGGACTTCACCGGAGGCCCGAGATCGACTTCGCCGGACTTCGGTCTTCCGCCGTCGCGCGTGGACCGAGTTATCCAGTGAGTCTCCGCCCAATTCCTCTCACTCATGTCTTCTCTGGCATCCCGTGGACCTCCCTGACCCTTTTGATTGGACTATCTCGCCGTGACCAGGCCGGTCTCCTCGCCGCCGACGAGCATCCCCGCCTGCGCGCGTGGACCGACCGACTCCGGCCATCTCCGACGGCGTTCCGCACCCCGTTGTGATCCCCAGGACCTCCCCTTCATCCTCGACCACTTCACCGGAACAGTCTCGCCGCCGGTAAGCCCCTCCGCCCTTTTCCCCGCCGCGGCTACTGTTTAAGTTAAACTAAGGACCTCGGGTTAGGAGGTGAAGAACCCGAGGGGTTTTCTGTAATGTCAGAGACCCTGGTGAATAGTAGCCTGAAAACTGATTCGCGAGGAAAAACTTAGAAAACCTCGAGGGACCCCAGTGCAAAGTAGATTTTCAATTAAATCGATTCTGATATTCTTTTAAATAACCAGAGAACTTGTAAAATTCATAACTTGATGAATTCTTACTCAAAAAATGTCAAACCAATTTTGCTAGCCTCTGTATATTACAATCTATCAGTTAAAAATAGTAAACCCTATGCTCTCTGTTCAAAATTTTAGAGTTTAAAATTAAAAACAGAAACCCACTAAACCTTATTTAATCAAGGAAAATTAGTTTTTCTTCTGTACTAGACTTAAGAAAATTTGTGGGTATTCAAATCTCCTTTAGACACTGTTTAAAAATAGTAGGAACCCCAGCATTAGAAATTATGATGTAGTTCCTCATTTAATGATGTTTTGTCCAAAACTTAGAGAAAATCAGAAAGGTATTAGAAATTAATAAACAGTGACTAATATTATTTTTCCTAGTTTACTTATGTAACAGAGAACCTAGGAAAAATACAGAGACCATTAATTTGGACCAGTTTTAAATTAAAATGAATTGTTTAGCCTAAATAAGACTGGAAATCAATTATTAAAGAGGCAAAACTATAACCAAAATGCTTAACAAAAATCCAGTGAACTTATAACCACCAGAGCCCCACTACAAAAATATAGAGCACCTCAGTCCAACTTTTTAAGTAAGGGAAATAAATACAAAGTGATAATAAGGCATTTTCCAACTAAATCATGAACAACCTCAAATAATGGGATAATGGGCAACCAAAAAATTAGCTAAGTCTATGATGAAGTAAACTACCAGAGAAAAATGCAAACCCATGAAAAGGAGGCAAACTCTTACCAATTACTAATAATTTAAGAGAAAAGCCATTTACTTCAAATAATGCATACCACCCCTTCCCTTAAGCAAAAAGATGCCAAACTTCAGAATGATTGCTCTTGCACAAAACAATAACCAAGAAAAATAAGAACTCTGTTGTTTGATATTTTTCAAGTATAGTGGTAGTAGAAAGCACCCATTTGGCTAGAAACTTGAGAAAACCATAGAAAAATAATTAAAAGGTATTAATGACTAGAAATTTGTATCAAGTCATGTTATAACACCTAAAAGCCAGCAAAAATAAGTTCTGAAGAATTACCCACTCTTAAATCATAGTTGTAGTTCAAAGCACCCTTTCTACCTTAGAATTTAGTAATTATGTGCAGAGAAAACTATTCACTTTCTAATCCTCAAATTTTAAGAAAAAGAAACACACACCAGTAGCAAGCCACTGTAATTTTTGCAGAATTTTTAGAATTTTATAAAAGCAACTTGTAGTTCAAACCTACTCCAAAACATTAAAGAGAATAAAGAAAAAGGAAAGAAGAAATAAACCCCACCTCAATCAGTCTAACTTGAGTACTTATCATTTGTCCCTAAAGACTTAAAAAGAATTCAGTGGAACCCCTAAAAGTAAAACCTACCACTTGCCTTAGCTAAAGTTTAACTTAATTTACCAAGTATACCACCCAAGGGTCTTACATAAGTAAAGTAACCTTGTTTCACTCAAGAAGATCATACACCTTTAAAGTTGTAATTTCTAGAAGCACATATCATATCATGCATATATCTTATGCATTGCATTCATTAGATTGTAATCTTGCCGACGGAGAGTACGTGCTCATCCCCGAGCAAGGACCTGTCCAAGAGGAAGACCAGGAGCAGGCTTCAGAGGCTGCTATCGAGGATCTCCCCGCAGCCCCAGCAATTGAAGGCAAGCCCCGGTCTATATGCATAACCTATTAATTATGCTATTTTACTACACTTAATGCTTGTAGGTTTGTAATGTGCACTTAAGTGTAGGAGTTGCTTGAAACCTCTAGTTGCATGAACTTAGGATTCCTTTTTGAGATGAATACTAGTATGCTAGGTCGAGTAGCTGCTTGCTAATCAGGATCTCGGTAGAAGTCGAGTGATTTTTCTAGCACTCGCGCAAGGTCAGGAATTGATTGTATTCATCTTGATAACGGGATAGATGTTGGTCTATGGACTTGGATCCAGGGAGGATGCCTTGTCCATGAGACGGGAAAATGAACTAAGGATTAATGTGTGGATACCTGAGTCAAGCTTTTTGAACGTACTAAACACATGCCGGGAAAAATGGTAACCGGTAAACCTAGTACCTGAGTGAAGCCGGGCGCGGACTTTATCCCTCATGCGACCTGAGACTGGTTCTCCCATGCTAGCTATGGTGGGTACAAGTGCGGTCACTGCACGGCGGCAGCCGGGGTCAGTGGAGCATTGTATGCCAAGGCGGTGAGGCCTGGACGCGAACGGGGAATCGATGGGGACGGTTGTCATGTGTAGGGTCGGAGTACCCTGACATGCCGTGTGTTTAGGTTTACCTTGCAAGGTTTAAAACTCGATTCGAATCGTCTGCTTCTCGCAGCTAATGAGACTGCTTGATTCCTTGTACTGCATCGAGTAAGAAGTGAAATGTGGTTATATGAGATAACTTGTTGTTTGAATTAAATGATTGTTACCATGTATGCTTAGAAGGAGCAAATCTAGCTAGGTTAATGATGATAAAATTTGAAAAGCTAAAAAATTGATTTTAGTAACAGCTAGTGCTTTTGGCAAACCAAACCCCTCAGCCAAACAGCTGCATA